>OX438837.1:0-650163 GCA_949315975.1 Eudonia truncicolella | reverse complement strand
CAAAACAACTTTTTGCTAAATGAACTGTGAACTTTAAGTTTTTTGTAATTGCAACAAACAAGATTTTGGGTTCCTTTTAATTTTTATTTTTTTTATTTTTTCCTATAAATACTAAATTTAAAATGCATTATTCCAAATGCCAAAACTTATTTGAAATGATCTGTGTTTCGGAAGACTTTTTTATAGCTGGTGTTGGCTGTTGTTATTACGTAGTAGCCGTTCATCGTTATCATCAGCCCACAAACCTACCTCTGTTGGCCTTAAACCATTCCATTGTACTATACTTATGGCAGGGAGGTTTTCGAGCTTGTACAACTATTAACAACAAAACTTTAAATAACCTATATGGAGACATTTAATCTAATAATAATTTATTTCAGACAGTAGCCCTTCTTGGGTTAGTAATAGTAGCTTCATGTCTAGTCTCTAGTTATTTAAATTGATATAACTTTCTATAATAATATTTACCACAATGCAAACTTGCAAGCAAAACTTGCTCTTATTTAAAGTATGGTTTTAAATAACTGGTGGTTTCTGTGATGATATTTAACAAAATATGATTCCAAAGTATTGTTTATTGTCGGTTAGCATATGGTATCTACTTTGAGCACTGAACCTTCAAGCACCTATATTCACAAAAAGTAATTTGGAACTAACAATGCTTGAATGCTATGTAATGTTTCTGGTTTGTTACTTTATTTCGCTTAGCCTATCCTGTCCCATTGCTGGCCAAAAGCCTTCGCCAAGTTCTTCCACTTGTCTTGTTTCCATTTTCATTTGTTAGTATATCATCATCATCATTTTCAGCTCGTATGTACCCACTACTAGGTATAACACTGGGTATATAGCTTTCAGAAGGAAGCGATTGGTGTTGGATTCTAAGCAGATCGCACCCAGGTTTTTTCAGCATTTTTTTTAAATTAAATAAGAATGATTGTATTTGAAATAGCTTGTATAGTATTTATTTATATTATTATTTGATTTATTCGGGATGTTCGCCTCGTTCGACACGCGATCACCTGTTGAGGGTTGCAACGGTTTCGGGTATCGATTTGCGCGGCTCGTTAACCTGGGCCCAAGTCCCATTTGAATAACTCACTCCGCTCAACCCAGTTCTGAAACCGATTTATTTGTGCGCTTCCCTAACTAAAATGTAATTATAATAATAATATTAAACGGCGGTGCTGACATGCACTTTGGGAATACTCAAGTCTTTAGCTCTGTGTGAAAAGTGAAATTAAATGGCTGTTTGAAACCCGTAGCGATTTGAGTTTTATAAGATTTAACATCGTCTTGAGAGCACATCGTATTAAACATAAGCCGAGATTCACGATCACGATTCACGAGCGATCAGGCCTAATTCTGCTATTTTAAACTACCATATCTTTCTCTCAAACGCCTGATTCTGTATATTACCCCGTAGTCCAAATCAAAAAACTAAGCTACTATTACGGTCTACGACACGGTTGTGAATCGAGGCCCGAATAGGTAGCAAGAACACGATTATGCTAATCAGGCGTGGTTGCGAAACTGTGCACAGACAACTTAAAAGATTATCTTAACAGCTATCTACAAAAAGGGGAAAAGATCTTTGAAATCCAACTTACTACAAAAACATTGTTACAAAAGTGTTCCTCTTAAATAGAATTAGGGCGTTATTGTCATAACAGTCAATACCGAAACTAATGCCACTTCAATTAATCATTGGAAAATGCTTACCCGCGTCCCCGCTACGGAAACTGCCATCAATTTAGATTATAATGGATTCCACGCTCGTGTTTCGTGGCCCACACCGTATATTTAGGAAATAACGGTTTCTTCTAATATACAGGACTATTATTTTATTACGTTC
Source organism: Eudonia truncicolella (assembly GCA_949315975.1). Lineage (NCBI taxonomy): Eukaryota > Metazoa > Arthropoda > Insecta > Lepidoptera > Crambidae > Eudonia > Eudonia truncicolella. The sequence goes on along the minus strand of OX438837.1, from coordinate 648,311 downwards.
CTGAATTTCGTGAATCTGGAGAGGTCCTTGAAACTTTGGCATTTGAATGAGACGAGAGAAATGTTAAAACTAAAGCGCAAATAAAAGTAATGGCCTTCTGTTTATTAATTTAAATTCGCACATGTTCAAGGAGTTTCTCAAAACTTTCAAAATTTACTTTACCTTTCAGTAAGGTTATTTTGAGTAGGTAGTAGTTATTCTAAAAGAAAATTTTATTTTAGAAATTACTTGTAAAAAATCTTGGCAGATGGATTGATTGACGTCAAATTACCCTTCTTTCACCAAAATGATCAGCACGAACTTATTTATCGTACTATTAGTATTCCTTATCAACAATTATTATGGAAATTTCTCCTGGCTTCATCACCGTCATCCTCTTCTTAGTAAATGTCTGGGGACCCCTAAGTACACGTAGTAGTAATCAGAATTGGTCTGTGAGCCCGGTGGGGGATGGTGCTGGTAGTCTGCGGGCGGACAGGGCGTCGCTGGGTTATAAGCTGGTGGGGTATACTCGGCTGGTGGGTTATACATGTCTGGTGGGTAATTATTAGTTGGTGGGTTGTACGGCGGTGGTTGGCTATATTTCGGTGGTGGGTGGTGGGGCGCTTGTGGGTTGTATGGCGGTGGGGGGTGGTACGACGGCGGGGGGTAGTGGGGCGGTTGTGGTTGGTGCGGTGCTTGCGGGTGGTGAGGCGGTTGTGGCTGATGGGGCGGTTGTGGATAACGGGGTGGTTGTGGATGATGGGGCGTTTGTGGCTGCTGGGGCGCTCGTGGGTTGTACGACGGCGGGGGGTGGTACGCTGGTGGTGGGTTATTCATCGCTGGTGGGTTCTGCAGGCATGGGGCTACGCACATAGGCATGCATGGCGTCACACACGAAGGTGCATTGCTGGTGGTGGTGGTTATACGTAGTTTTTTCCTGCACGAAACAAATTTATTAGTATTACGGCGGCAAATGAGTGGTGTTCTACGTAATGTCTAAAGTCAACATACATTTATTTGTTAAAATAGTGACCAGCGCAATTCAGATAACGTGTCCAAACTGAACTGGACTGGACTGGTATGCCTAGTTCGCAACATCAATTAATTTGTTTATGAAGATAAATATCATCCCAAGAATTTTCAGAGTCAAAAATAAGGTACCAGTGTCATTGAATAAGAGTCCTGGTTATTTTGCGAACGGTACATTTTGCGAACCGTACATTTTGCGAACCGTACATTTTGCGAACTGGACACTTTGCGTCCACTCTGGACATTTTGCGAATTGGACATTCTGCGCCTAAACACAATGCTCAGGTTGGACAGAGCTACGATAGCAAATTGGAAGCGCGCCTGACCCGAGCCAGAAGTGCGGGCTGAAATTTTTATACTTTTCGTAAATAAATCATTTGAATAATTAAAGTAAAAGGTACAGACGCCTGCACATCAACCTACCCAAAACTGTGAAATTTCTTCAATACATTTTCAACCATACAACTTCGTAATAAAGTTCAAAGTCTATTGAGGAAATTTGACAGTTTGTGGTAGGTTGATGTGCGGGCGTGTACCTGCAACTGGTGATTGGCGGACATGTCCTCTCCGTGGTGGTTGGATGCTTCAGCTTGATGGGTGGGGGGTTCTCCTCGGACTCGCACTCCGGGGGGGTGGGGCAGCCTTCAGGGTACTGCTCATCGTTGAACGCGTTGCCTTTAAACAATATTAAACTGGTCTGTTTTTTTTTAAAACAACAACAACAACAGCGAAATATATCCAAATCTTTTAAATTCGCCATATAATGGTGTGTTTGGAAACCTTTTCTGTTAGCCTGCATGTGTTGGTAATAAATAAATTAATACAAATGAGCTGATTGGTTTTTTGTAGTTCCCAATATTCTTGTCGTATTTTTGTGTCGTTCTTAATGTGAATGTAAATTCTACTTTACACTATGTGAGGAAGTATTTGCCCAGGAGTGGGACACTTACGGCTAATATATTAATGATAATAGTTTCGACGTATTTATACAACATATTTTTAATCCGCTGTCATAAAAACAAATTGTAGGTTTTTCAGTACACCGCAGTTTAGTAATGGTGTTACCGTCTTCTTCGTGATGAATGGGCGCTGGCTCGTCGACGGTGGCCCCGCTCCGCTTCATTTCTGCACTGGCAAACATGGGGACCACTGAGGTTTTGTCGGGCTGTGGCAGCCTTGGCCCGTGGATCTTCTCCTGTAAACACCAGAAATATAAATCAGATATAACCAATCTGGTAACATCTGATTTGATTCGTGTCTTTGTATGATAGCGGACATTATCCAATATTTGACACTGTTAAATAAAAGGGAGAAAACAAATGCCCTTGCTGAGTTCCTTGCCGGTTCTTTTCAGTACAAGATATCTTGCTGGCGAACTGACATTTCATAAGGGCTCCAATAAGTAGCCTAAACTGAATGAAATATTTTGGTAAGGCACAGAGCAATATGTCGTTTGGTTGAGAGCCGTGCGATGCCGATTATTCTTCTCGAAATAAAATGCTCAAATCAGTCTTTAGGAACTGACTTTAAAACTGACGTGATCAGCCGCAGGTGTACATGCCACAAGTCTACGGCTGGTGGCGCTCTTACGCGTAATGGTGATGATTTCACTTTCTGTCTATCGTCAATTACCATTTGGTAAGATAAAAACTAAGGCCTCGACTACGCACAAGCGTCTTGCAAAGCGGATCTGTGCCTGCTTTTGGCATCAGAGCATCGTGCAGCTTGGGGTTCACAATCGAGCGGATTTGGTCTGGCGTAGTTGGGCTGCGCTGCGACCTTTCAGGTGTCTGGCTTCTCCATTAACAAATGCAATGAGCGGTACCTTCCTCCTCAGCTTGCACTCCTCGCACATGGCGCAGTGCACCTCCAGCAGGACGGCGTGCTCGCGGTTCTCCCTGCAGCGGCGGCAGGCGAGCCGGCAGTCCACGAACGCCTCGCTAGACGGCAGGAGGACCACGAGCACGAGCAGGAGGAACATTTACACCTGCAAATATCGAACCGAGTCATATAGGGGTTGTTCAACAAGGAGGGAAACATTTACCTATTTCGCAATGTGTCGGTGAGGTGGCCTGGCCTGTATTTATAAATTTAAACATAATCCTAATGTCAAAATCAGACTGACTTTTGAGTAGTTTTTGAGTTAGCGGACTTGAGGCAGAAATCGAAACGTTTATGAAGATGAAAGCCTTCAAATCCAGGAACGCTAATTCGCAAGAGTCACATGGATAATCTAGCCTTCTGAGAAAATATTTTCATTGTTGTTATATTAACGAGATGAATAAACAAGACAATATTTCTGAAGTTTTGCGTACGAGCTGCTCAAGGTTAAAACGAGGCTAAAGCTCAATAATAAATTCACTGAGACTAATCCAATCTCCAGGAAAATGGGTAATCAAAAGGGAGTGCAGTGAACTGAACTTACTCTTAATATTGTCTAGAATGCGCCGACATACAACTAATTAGTAATCGCCTCGAGCTGGTTTCTTGCGAATGATTAGTCGATATAATGAATATCCATGGAGGGTCCCGACATTGTTCTGTTAATATATCGGAGTACCTCTACTTGTTTGCTCGCAGTATGCTCGCTACTTCAACCTGCGGATAGTTTACTCAAACCAATAGCGTGTGCAAAGTTTATGCTGTTTTAAATCAACTTTGCGTAACAACATTGTGATGTGATTGTTGCGAAATAGTTATTTATTTCATATACAATACATTATGCCAAGGCTGCTGTGCTGTGCCTGGCTGTAAACGTGTAGCGTTGCACTAAGAAAATCTTGTTATGTTTGCTTTTGCTATTCAAACTTCGACTGCTGCTTTTACAATGATTCTGTAGTGAAACATCGGTTTTTGTGGGTACGTCTGTCGCCCCCCTGTAAAGAACCCTGTAAAGAATCCTCGGCAGTGTGACGTTTATAAGCAGCATGCATATTTATTTATTAGTCCGTATATGTTTAAATCGACAGTGAAAATAGTTAGCAAGGTTTAAAACAGTAGAGGTGTATCCGTAACGTGAGATTCCTTCCTTGACCCGCAGAAGTTTCCTTTGATATGCGGGAGCACTGATCAGCGCCGCCAAACAATCAAAATTCTATTGTGTCTGTATTTACAGCAGACGACGTATTAAAGAAGAATGGTCTATAAGTGCAGTAAGCCAGTGATAAATGAAAATAAACCGACAATGTCTGTGGCTGGCACAGTGGCACAATTGCGCCAATCGATACGTCAGGCTGGCTGCGAGTGCTGCGGCGGCCATCGATCGCGCTGCACTCCCGAGCCGAGCCCTGGTGGCTTACCGTGAGACATGAGCTCTTAAAGCAGTATGGAACAGTGTTGTTGCGGCTGTGAGAACTAGACGTGTGTAGCGGCGTCTATACACGCGAATCGTTGTTTTCACAACTGCAATATTTTGAGAGCTCAGGGTAACGCCACACTGGTGAAAGACGGGTCCAAAGCCTTAGTTGCATTTGTATTATTTTGTTTTTTACTAGAAGAGTGGCGGGCGGCCTGTGATTTTCCCGTTCCCAGTTTTCCGTGGTTTTAACCAACTAGGAAACCTCGCTCCAGATAAATGGTGTAGGTTGTAGGCGGGGTATATTGGACAAACATAGCAACGTTCTTTTTCTTCCTCTTGCGCCTCTTCAATCTTCAAGGTTGGCCGTCCACGTCGTATATTTCTTCTTGTAAATGGCGAGAAGGAACAGTTGTTCGACAGAGGTAATGTCGGTCCACAGCCGTCCACACACGGATGTTCCGCTGCCACGATTTCTTCGTTCGTCCAATGCGTCTCCTCCCTTTCACATTGCCCATCATAATAATTTAAAACAACAAGACGTATTCAACGTGCCTGAGTACATGGCCGAGATATTGTAACTTGTAAAGAAACATTTATTATTATATTATTAGACTTACAGTCGCGAAGGTCCTGGTAGGTAGGATACTGTCCAGTCTGGCAGAACGCTGTCTACCGTGATTCCTATTTTTGCCGAAAAAGAACATTGTTTTACATTGCTGTATAGGTGTTACTACATCCAGTGTAACGACAGGGTACAGAAGCATAAGAGCTGAAGCTTCTGAAAGAAGAAAGCGGATTCGGAAACTGAATACAGCACAGACTAAAAGTTGTATTAACAATAACCACGTGTTTCACCGCGAGGCAACATTAAAGACTAACGGTATTTCGTTAGGCCCTTCCAATAGACAGCAGGTAGACGAGTATACCCGTGTAGGCAATTGAACAGCAGACAGATGTTGCTCAAGGCCAGGTGGTTACATCAAATAAAGGACGAATTCTTTTCAACTCAAATTGTCAGAATTACTAATGTTAAATGTAAATGTACATTTAAAATTTTATTTATACCTATTACGCGTCCAATAATGTTCAGAAACAGCGTAGTCATGAATATTATGGAGAACACAGCTCCAGCTATCTTTCGAATGGCTTTTTCTCAGAAATGTTAAATCTTAGAGAAAAAAGTATAATGACAATTTTAGTAGACAATTACCTGATCTACAATTTTAGTCTGATCTATTATTATCGTAAAACTAACCGTTTGGCCAAAAAATACAAAAAACCCATTTTTGCTACTTTTGACCTTGAATATTTATTTTTTGCACACATACGGAATCAATAGGGACTTTTCAGGTTTTCATTAGAGTGGTATCCCTTACGTGCCTGTAAATTTTCAGCTTGTTGTGAATTGATGTCAGGGTCAATGTCTATTTTGACCGGGCTAACACTAGTCTACCTACGTCATCGTACGTCTCGTCACGCGGGCTCAGCGCGGTGGTGGTTGCTGAAGCAACCGGGGCCAATGGCTTTACGTCGTGCTTTCCGGACGCGGACGGAGGAGCTCGAGGTGATACATTTTTGACCACCTTGTGAAAGTTGTTTAACATCAGCAATCGCAGACAGAGTGTGTTTACTTGTATCACCAGTACCACATACATACCTGTTACATCAATGTTATGTTAAATCAACATAGTTTACACTTTTGTGTTGGACTGTACCTAGTGGAGTGGCGTATTAAATTTTGCGACATTTGGGAACAATAGTTTATAACGCTAATAAAACTGTATCTTTATGAGTCCGCCTGCGGAGTAGAACCCACACCCTGCAGTGAGCAGGCGGGTCACGCGCGCTGAACCACCGGCGCATACAAACGACTCAGTGAGGGCACTGATGGCACTACCTCCATTGTTCTTTAATTAAGCCTTTTGTTTATATAATGGTGTATGAAAATAATATCACGTTCACATTATAAGCTATTGCTGACAAAGGTTAAGCAGCTAGCGACATTCCGATGAACGAACCAGCTTACGCAATGGCTGATAGGTCATAAGATATTATTATCCAGAACTTCGTACATACTACTTGTACAACTGTAACAGAAATATGTAAAAATAGGAAGATGAGCACTGTTGTTCTGTTTTGTACTTGGAAAAAGCAAACTCGACTCAAATGTAATATTTTATTCTACAACTATCATTTTGTCAATATGTGATACTGTACACAAATATACTTTAGAAAGCTGTTGAAGCCGGCTACAGCGTTATGTAAGTCTGTCGGCTCGATATTTCCTATCATGTTCCTGAAAATTGGGATATTTTCTATCGAAAGAATATTTAAAAAAATTAATATAATATTCATTATAAAAGAGCCCAATATCACAAAGGCTTTTATGAAGGCGTGTTTAATTCACTGACCCTTACCGGTTATTAAAGACTAATTGCCTTTGTTTTAAAAAAGGTTTTTATGTTAATATTCCTAAAAACAGAGATGCTAGTAATATTGAAAATGTGCTGGATTACTTTTCAAGAAAAGATGTTACGGCAATTTTATTATTATCTTTAGTGCTTGCTTTATTTGCTTGCATTACCTACCATACTTGATTTGCAAACAAAAACTATTGTGTACTAACAACAAAGCTTTTCTAGAAGGTTTTCTTGCAGTACAGCAAAAATTGATTATAGACTAGACTACTATAGAAATGCTGTCGAAAGTAGCAAAAACTTTTTAGTCATCATTAGACATGTTCGCCAGCAGGCATGACTGGTAGATGGTAGTCGATACGCAAATCATTGCAGCGCCATCCATATCGTCTGGTGTGACGCAGAAATGAATGTTACTGCAGTTAATAATTACATTCATATTAAAAAGCATGTAACTAACAGTATAAGTGATTCTTGTTCATTTAAATAAATAAATATTCTATTCTATTAGGCGTCCAGTTTAACTCTTAAAGCAACAAGGCAGTTATTTTAATAAATAAAAACTATATAGGTACTTTAAATATATGTAAATTAGAATGCAATGAATGTTTTCAACTGCCAACGTAAGCCAACCTTGATACGCAAATGCGCGCAGTGCCTATAACCACAAGTTTCTAAAGTTGCATTTATAGGTAATATACATTAGCAGTATTACGTTCTTTCCCGCATCTCGGCTTTAAATCAAGTAACTCGTTAATAATGCAAAGGAAAATTGATAGGCCTGTTAGTCTTATTACAAGTCGGCGTTGATACCTAATTGTTTCCTATACACACAAGAGGGCCACTCAAGCACTCTAGTCACGTAGCTGACGCGCAGACAGGTTTGTCAGTGATGTGCTGGTCTTTGTCCACCTCGCCAGTTGCCATGGCACTGGTTGTTTCTTGTAGTGTTGCTGTCAATCATTGCCTTTCGACTGCGCCTGGCCTAACAATGAACACTAATTAATACGTAAAGTCTTATTGTGACACTTGCGCTGTAGCTACCTATTATTTAGACTAAGTTGAACCTGGCTAAAATCAAGGTTAACAAAGTAGTTAAGTGGGTAAAAAGGCAGATGAAAAACATCATTCTAGCTAAGATAGCAATTTGACAGTTGCCGCAATTCTAAATAAACTTTTCAAATAGTCAACAGTCAGTGTTTGCCAGTTGCAGAAATTAAGCAAATTTACACAATTTAAGAGTTGCTAGCTGCAACTGCAGCAAACGAAAACTGTCGTCATTCATTCACGTCAACGAAATTTGCAACTAGAGTTGCTATGTCTGCGCAGTTTCTTTACGTCATATGGAAACAGCTAGTTGCGAGCTGTCAGCGGAGCGCCTAAAGCGCTTTGTAGACGGCCGGCGCGGCGGGGCGGGGCAGTCTTTTTGACCGCGAAGCAATAAAGACCGCGTCTGTCCGTCGATGCCCGCGGCTGCCCTCGCCGCGAACACAAAGCACACGAGGGACGAAGGCAGTTATTTCCATAGATAAGAATAGGTTTGACTAAGCTAGCCGCCCCGCGCCGCCCGCCGCCGTCTGCGTTACTGCATACAAACTGGTTTGTGTGATCCATGGCGGGCAGCCCCGGACATTCCGCGCCGCCAGTGCCCGGTTCGTTTGCCCTCTGTGTGCGTTGTAGTATAGGATTTCCTTTGCGCTATCGTTCGCGGTCAAATTGACCGGCCCGGCCCGCCCCCGCCGTCTGCAAAGCGCCTAATAGTTTCCCCCTAACCCGTGCAACAACCGTACAATGCTATTTAATTATACGCCAATGAAAAGCAAGCAGCGCATTATAGTTGCTTGTCCCCAAACGCTCTATTGCCAGCCAAAGCGTGTCCCAAAAGTCGGGTGGCATTGTTCTGTCCCGCCGCATTGTCCCGCCTTTGTCCCGCTCCTTGCATCGTCACGGCCGCGATCCACTTGATCAGCACACAATGTCTGGTTACCATACACTTGTGTGATCTTAACCGTGTGTTATTTGTATACTAAAAAGCATTTCTATGAAAGACAAAAGCTTCTAAATAGAATGATATAATAAAACATTACAATTTAAGGCATATCTTATTTTTATCTGCTTGTTCTAATTGTAATCTGTCAGTGCCTCAAAATAAAGAATAAATAAATTTTAACTTTAATTAACTTTCTATAAGTGTTTAAAGCAGATTAACGGTCGGATTTATTACTTATCCTTGATACTTAGTCGGTTTTAAAAGAAGAAATAATTAATGAAAAAACTTAAGCATTAATACTTTTAGGTAACATAAATAATTATCCATAAAAAACACTGTTACCAAATCTGTTTTATCTATATTTTATTGATTCTGTGCTGACGATACTTTAAAATAATCTACTTGCGTTTCTTTGGCATTTATTTTTTATTTTATCCTAGTAGGTACTTAACCTTTGCAAGGTCCGTGGACCCAGAGATTCAGTGAATAGTTAGTAACGTGCATGTTCTGTTGGTTGCAGGAATCAAATGTCCCGTGTGCAGCAAGTTCGTGCTGCCGGACGACATCGAGTGCCACCTGGTCATGTGCCTCACCAGGCCGCGGCTCTCCTACAACGGTGAGTTATAATAATCGATACAAAGTTATTTTTAAAACAATAGTAACATTTTCAGGAGCTACTCAAAATCGGTAAGTAAACAACTTTCTCCCAGTAACACGGGTCGAAATATGCTAAAAATGTTTGAACTTCCCATACTAAAGCGAACGCGTGATGATGATTTGCATGAAATGTCCAAAAATTTTTAGCATATTTCGACCCATGATGTTACTAGGAAAAAGTTATTAAATTACCGATTCTCAATCGCTCCTGACAATTGCGAGTCAGAGTGCATGTCCTAGCATCACTTGAGAACGGCTCGACCGATTTATTATCTATTTTTTATTTTATTTATTTTTTGTTGTTCGTAAGTGTATCTTATCTTAGTGGGGTCTGCTGAGGTTTCCCTCTCCCAGTAACACTTCGACCCATCGGGACCTTTTGTGCAACCCCCATCCTTTCACTGTTCTTCCTCTGTAAAGATAGATGCCATAAGTTTGGCAACGACTTGAAGAGCGAAGAGCCTGAAGTCCTCTGGTTTTGGATAGGCTGACCCCGTTCGTAAGTGTATGGAGAAAGGTTGTATAAAAAAAAAGTTTTCGAGCTGGTAAAACCATTAGGGGATACGTGTGTTCACGCGGATGATATCGCGAACTGGCCGGTAGTTATAATATAATGGCTGGGAAAAAGGAAGTACCCACTGCTTTTCCTGGGGCCTTACCATGTGTTTTAAAGCAGTATAATTGCAGTTGTAAAAACCAGACGCGTGTGTACGCCGCGACCTACACACTTTACGTTTTCACAACTCTATAAAACGGCTTTAAAAGCATGAGCTCTTACCATGCCACCAGGGCCTTACCATGAGGTACGGTCCCTGATGATGAAAGCTGATAAAGCAGGTAGAACACAACCTTAATCTCAACTTTGAATGTGGCTGATGTTATTAGTCTGCTTTGATAATGTATTATGAAGAATGTAATACTTGATGCGTATCTACTCGCGTTTGTCCCTATGGTAAATTACTATGGATCCCCACGAAAGGTTCAAATCGTAAAGTATTTCATTGTAGTACTCTAGTTATCTTTAGAAAACAATAAATAACATGAATTCATTCAGACAGAATAATTAATAAATAATTCTCATACACTCGCGCCTCTGAAATGGAATCCCGCAGACTTTAGCACCTACCCCGCCCACACTGCTGTCAGATCCTCGCGGAGACCTGCTACACAAAATGAGGAGCCTGCAGAAGGTAAGCTTTATATTGACGCGCTCGATCGAGCAACGCACAGACGACCTCTCACGGACGCGGAATCACGCAACAGCTGCGATCGGACTCTCGGGCTGTTCCGCGATCCGCGTTCGTGAGAGGTTGTCTATGTGTGCGTTGCTCGAGCGCGTTTGTATGTATGAAGCTTACCTTCTGGCTCTCCTCATTTTGTGCCTACAGCAAGACATTGAGATGCAACACATGCTCCCCGAACCAATCGTCGCGTTCATTAAAACTCTTGGCACGAGTAATGTTTACGCCTCGCATAACGAGCAGGGTTTTGATTCGAGACTTAATGTATTTGTATTAGCGATCGCCTGAGTGCTTCAAGGGCAATCCGAGCCGTTGGTTCCAGCCATTATCGTGAAGGGCTCGTTGACTTAGCAGCTAACGCGTTTGAGTAAAGTTCGTTGCTTGTGTTGCATTTATACCTTCCGATCCGATCCGGGTTTGGATCGGAGAATCTAGAGCAGTGTTTTTCAACCTATTTCATGAGGCGACCCCCTTAATATGCAAAATTTTTTGCGACCCCCTACCCTCCCCTGTTTCTAACAAGTATTTTATTAAGTTACAAATATCAAATCCGTACATTTTTTTATTTTCATAATGAAGTACCTATAACGATACTTTTTTTTTTTTAATTTTTAAGAAGGCTTCGCGACTCCCCAGGGGTCGCGACCCACACTTTGAAAAACACTGATCTAGAGGGTACGGGACATGCACTAGTGCGTGATGCCGTTCACCCTAAAAAATCGTCTGACGATGCTTCGTTTCACACGGCTTGGAGAACCCTTAAAGTTTCTCGCCACACCCAAAAAATCAATACTCTCAAAAAAAAATCCTATACCTTGCATGGGTGACCAAGACCAGTGCGAGTTTTATTGGTTATTTGATAACGTTAACGAAAATGAGTTCAGAGAATCAGTACCACCGCGCCAAGGGAGGCGCGGTGGTACTGATATTTATGTGGGGTTCTCCCCTCCAGCTCGCCTCCCTGCCTAGACCCGAGGGTCTCGACAGGGATTCGAGAGGAGGGCCTACCCACTAAAAAGCGCTGTACATCCCCTTCACGTGCCGCTAGGATGGCTGGGATCACCGGCTTGGCAGGTGTTCATGTCATCAACAAATCAGGGATTAGTGGCGTACACTAACACTACCCTACTACATATAAATCCATTCACATATTTAAAGAGCTCGTGAAAAAATTCTACCTTTCCGATTAACCCTGTCCAGCTGCAAAACTGCCATATCTGCTACTTTCCTCCCTGAGATTATTATTATGTTTAAGTAGGTTTATTTATATGTTTATCATTATCATCATTTTCATTATTATTATTTTGCTTTATTTATAAAATACAAATTATTCTAGTATGTTTCCATAATTTCACCTCTGATCTTAAAGTTTATTAGCTCTCTCCATCCGACTGGTTGTCTGGAAGAAATCGCTTGAAAGCGATAAGACCGCCAAATTGTAACTTTGTAATTATTATTATTAATTTTTTTTTCTTTTGTTCATGTTTATGTTTTTAGTGTTGCAATAAAAGTATTATCTATCTATCTATCTATCTATCTATAAAGTCCCCCGTGTATTGTTGTTTACTCTGTACTAAACCCGTGTGTAATGTGTCGTCGCAGAGGATGTGCTGAGTGACTCGAAGGGCGAGTGCGTGATCTGCCTGGAGGAGCTGTCGACGGGGGACACCATCGCGCGCCTGCCATGCCTCTGCATCTATCACAAGGGGTCGGTACCAACTCGCTAGTACTCAAGTACAAGTTAACATGAACCAGAAGCATTTCAAGTGGCTTTGTAGCAATAAGTTTCGCAATGCACGGGACTCAACACTACTAATTCAATACTCAATAGTGTGTCGGTAGCCTGGTATTGACATTAAAATTTAGGAGAATGCAAAAGCTGTCAAAATCAGTCGCCACACCGGCGAGATACAATTGTGGATTTTTTAAGATAAGCATAGATAGATAGAACCAAGGCTTGGTCACAGGTAGACAGGCCAAAGGACATCAGGCAAATTCCTTTGACAATAGACCCAAGAATGTATGTATGTAAATAGTGGATTCAGAGTTTATCAAAGATTTTTATTAGAAGAGTTATTCACTTTAGAAGTATTTTTCTTTGGTAACACTGACACTAGTATAGCAACACTAGTAATTCAAACCAAACGTTTCGTTAAGTGCTGAATGAACACCAGTGTTCTCGAAAAAATGGACTAAAATTGGGCGTATGTACCGATTCAAATTAAAATTATTTATTATGTTGATCACAAAGATCTACAATAAAAAACATGATAGTGATCATGTGGTTGTAACCAAACGCTTCAGTTGACTTCGCTTACTTATCTTTACCGTTCGCTCATGAGCTTCGAAGTGACGCTTGTAACTCGTAGTTCTAAAGTACCGCGTAATTCTCCGACGACGAGCGCAAACTCACTAGTTGAAGCTTATAAAAAAAGATGTTAATCTATGCTTTTAAGAGCTACTTTGCCACATGCAAGCACACAGACAAGCACTTCACACTAACAACATCCTCTTTTTTGCGTCGGAGCTTAAAAAAAGGAAATTTTTAACCCAAATTCGCGACGAGATTACGAAAAGGCATCATAGTATGGTCCATAGGCTAGCTTCCATCAAAGGGTTGCAAACAATGGAACCGATAAGCTCTCCCCCTTTCACCCCTCCCTACCATATTCCAGACCGCCCTGAGAGCCTGGATCTAGGTCACACGATGCATATCGCATATTTTGTGACCTATCGCTATCGTGTAGATGTCAAGTTAACAAGGTTCCCTTTTTAGGGTTTCGTAGTCAACAAGGAACCCTTATAGTTTCGCCATGTCCGTCTGTCTGTCTGTCTGTCCCCAGTGAACCATTAGGCTTTAAAGTGCAAAATTTTGTTAGTCAAGTCCCCCCCTTGCCATGCAAATGGTTGTTTTTGGATACGTGAAAAAATTCACGGTACTTGTATATATGACGAAGTTAAAAGGAAAACTATCACAGCTAAGTAGGCTTCTTTACAAGTTTACGAGTAACAGTCGACCAACTTATAAATGTACTTGGCGCAGTACAAATTCCTCATTGGGAACTACTTAAATAACGTTGTGGTGTGTGAAACCGGTAATATCTACATTTAAGTATATAAGCCATCGTTAAATAAATGTTCATAAAAGCCCTCTTCTCAGAGTCCGCATTATTGACATGGGCTACGGAACTCTACACTGCGCGTGGCCCGACACGCACTTGGCCGGTTTTTAAAAATAATAATAATAAATATAATAAACTTTCCTACACTTACACCAATTATCTAGCCCAAGAGAAGCTTCGTTATGAAACTCGTTAAATGGTTACTAGACAACGGATAAACATACTTAAAATACTTAAATACATTCTTATTATACATAGAAAACACCCAGACCCGAGACAATTTAGAAAAACAATAATTTCTAAATTGACCCGACCGGGGATCGAACCCGGGGCCTCAGAGATGGCGACACCATGAAAACCGGTGTACAAACCACTCACCGGTCGTCAAAATATTTAAATCAAAATATTTTAATTAAATAAATTAATATTTACAATAAATTATCCACTGAGCAAGGGTAATGATAAAATCAAAAATATCCGATTATTGAAGCGATCATTTGATGGAGGAGGCCCTTGGCAACCGGTGGGACGGTATAAAGGCTAGTACTTGCTAACGTCGTTGTTGTTAATGCTTTCTTATAAGAATTATAATATAATGAGTTTGACTAAGCCCGTGACATATATAGTTATCAGTTACCTTAATAATTTTAAATGCAAGACTGCACGTTTTAATGACTGCTATTTAGAGGACGAGAATCGTCACCTTGCCTCACTTAATGACTCTGGTTTTACTAGCGCGGGAGTTTCTTGCAACATGTCTACAGGCATTGTTGTTTTATTTTGGGCATTGTTATTAAGTTTTGTTTCTATTACGTTTCCCATAAACTTGATTGATGGTAAGTGATGATAAAAGGACGAAGATGGAAGCATGACCCATAATCCCCAACCAGTTGAAGAGCCATGATTGTTTCCTTCCAACTGGAGGATTACATAAAAGCTATTAAACTTTTTGCAACATACTTAATTAAATGATGTTAGAACATAGTAGGACTACTATCACTAAACCGATCACAATATTGTATTTCCGTCCCGCATATTATATAATATTGACCGTTTAAAACCCGGATCCTCTGGTCCTGAGGATTGGCTTCAGAACCAGAGGGTCTTACCACTAGTCCACAAAAGCGGTTAACGAAAACTGGGAGCTTAAAGGTCTTTCTCGTTTGCTTTTTAAACTGTGCTATAATGATTGTTTGTTTTGTTTCCAGATGTATAGACCAATGGTTTGAGGTGAACAGATCGTGCCCCGAGCACCCCGGCGACTAGTGCCCCGGCGCGCCGGGCAGCGGGCGGGGCCGGGCGGGGCCGGGCGGGGACGGCGAGGCCGGGGCGCCGAGGCCGGCCGGGGCGCCGAGGCCGGCCGGGGCGCGAGGCCGGGGCGCGAGGCCGGGGCCGGGCCGGGCCGCGGCGTGCCATGTCGCGAGTGATACTTTTCTACAATGAACAGACTGTGGCCCACGGGCTTGTAAATATAAACTTATGCTAGTGAGATGTTTTACCATTTAATGATTAAACAAAAATGATAACAAAACAAAGACAATTATAGTAAAATCGCTAAAGGGAAATTCTTGGTGGAGTATTACTTGTAATATTGATTGTAAACTTTACATTTTACTCTTTAGTTGAAACGCAATATTTGAAAATTGATAGTTTGTTTTTTTATTCGATATGTATAATGTATAATATACATCGTATGTGTATAGTGGCGTTCGTTTGCAGTAAGGTTAAGCAAGGGTTATGTTAGTCACTGTGACCTGTCTCGCGGTTTACATATCTGTTTCGTAAGCTTATATATAATATATGATTTGATCTTTTTCATCTTGATAATAAAGTTGATTTGTTTCTAAATTTTCTAAGATTGTTTTATTTGACCTCGCGCTTGAGTCCATTATAAACGTGGTTCCGTCAACTATACTAATATGTTATCGTTATTGTAATTTGCTTTGTGTAAATGATTCGATGCCATAAAATTGTACAAGAGATTATTTTATTATAAAGATTATCCTTAATAACTGTTATCTTTTTTATACGATCACCTTGTAAAGCACGTTCCTTATTTCTTCTAAGCTATTTAGTTAATGGGTATATTCTACCATTCCTTCTGCTATAGTCACATCGAGATAACGTTTTAACTTTTCTTTTCCAAGTACCAGTGGGTTCAAGTCCCAGTTTAGGTAATCTGTTTTTTAATGTCTTTATAAATACTCATAATATTATCAAAATTGTGGATTATGATTTTCTAAATAAATATCGCCGCAGTAATGAATGCCAAATGAAAATGCGTTGTCAATGAGTAGTACATATATTGCGCTTATGAGATACGGCGGCGGCGGTACAGTCAGCGCATGAAGGAGCGGTGCCGCGGGCCGCGCTGCATGCGCGCGCCGCCCCAGCCCATGCCGCCTGCAACAAACCATGCGTTACCGCAAACAGCGCCAACAAGCGGTGGCGGGGGACCGGGTGTGTCTATGTTCAGCAGTGGACCTCTGCAGGCTGAGGATCATGTGATTCAGACTTCTTGGCGGGAAAGTAAAGAGTCATGTTTGCGATTGTGTTCAATTTTATAAAATTTGTGTTTTGTCGAATATTAATCTGTAATAATGGTGGATTATTAACCGTTAAATGTTCAAAATTAAAAAAACAAAATTCAAAATTCAAAATCATTTATTTAGTTTAGGCTACAAGTAGCTCTTGTGAATGTTTTTAATTCATATCAAGTAGTATTTGTACGGTAGATTGAATTTGAAATGTGAGTCTCACATCATGCGTGTTGTAGGGAACAACAATGACTAAGATATGAATAGAACCGCAAAAGTTGATTTTTTTTAAATATTTGCTTAAATTCGAGAGAAAATCGTAATTATTTTTATCTAATTAATTAATTATTATAATTTTTTTATCTAATACCTTTAAACGAGCAATTCTTGTATTACATTTATATATTATTATATGTTTATATAATCTGAATTTCGGAAACTGCTCCAACGGTCAGCCAGGTACTGTTTACTAAGATGATTTCATCGCTAACTTTACGAATTGCGAAAAATTAAGTATTTTTACACTAACGAGCGTAAGCCGAGAGCCGCGAGTAGACGCGGATCGTGCTCGATAACGTGCACTTGGAGAGGCCTATGTCCAGCAGTGGACCAGTATAGGCTGATGATGATGAGCCTAAGCCCAAATTCGGTCTTTCCTAGTCCGGGTTAATTAGCCTGATGCACTCCCGGGACCTCCGATTATCTCTGTGTAAATACCTATTATAGGCGCGGAACAGCACTCACCCATCATGTTGTACTGCGCGGAGGGCGCGAAATGGCCGAAGTGCTGCGCGCCCATCTCCCACGCGCCGCGCCCGCGCCTGTAATATACAACCTTTACAAGAGGGACTCAATGAAAGCGACAAATTTGAACCTTAGTTCCTTGCAATTACGATGAAAATCAATATAAACAATAAGCTATGCTCATGATACGTGTTAACCCGGGGATACATCAATCACTGAGGAACTGGCTATCTTATCTCTTCAATAAAACTGTTGGAACACAACAATGCCACTTAGGTACTCCTCTGTGTTGTACACTATAATAATAAAATAAAAAACTAATATAATTTTTATGGCGATATACTTGATAATGATAAGATGTTGACTGCGGGGCTGAAAAACCCCGACCTCTGGGTTTGAGGCCGGAGGTCTAACCATTGGACCGAGGAGGTGGTTTTATTAGTCAGGATAATCTTATTTTACAAGATGAAAGTGAGTAATGAAAATGACACTTGACTATTTTTGTGTGAACTAATCCCCACTACATTAAGTGACCTTACATGAGCTACGGCAAGGCGTAGGAGTGAGCGAATGTCCAATAATATACTCACAGGTGTCGGTAGTGCTGGTGCACGGGCGCGGCCGACGCGAACCGGCCGCGGTCGGCGCCCGCGCGCCGCCCCCTGCAAGGGCGGTCACAACACAATGTTCATGTATTTGCTGGCTAAATGGCTGGCTGGTAAAACTGGCTTTAGTAGAAGTCCCTACTGCTAATTGTATATCTGGTCTCGAGGATCAAAAGCAAACACTTAAAAGTTAAAATCAGTTTAAGATGCTTCCTTAATCGTGTCAAACAGACGGCCACATCTGATAACCTATTCATATTCAGAAGAACTATAAAAGACTACTCTTAGTAATGAATTAGTAAAACTAAATTACCAAATATTATCTTCGCCCGATTTCTGAATAAATATTAAATAAGGCGGCTATTAAATACTAAATCACAGTAAATTCCCCAGCAGTGGGTACGCGTGGGTGGGTACCGGGCGGCGGGGTAGGGCTGGTGCAGCGCGGTGAAGTCGTCGACGTGCAGCGAGGGCGGGCGCGAGGTGTTGGGCGGGCGCGAGCGGAACGCGTCCGCGCAGCCCTCGCGCACCAGCGTCAGCGCCACTGCCACAGACATATACATAGCTGTTACTTCCATTGCAACACCATCAAAATTAACACACTTACAACACCTTTAAAGTTCCTTATTTGTGAAGATCCTTGGGGAAGGTTTGTATTAATATATTTTATTTACTTAAAAAGGCACAACTACAGAATACAATTCCACACATTTTCTTAAGATAATAGACTACGTTTTACATTAAAATTAAATTCCGATAAAAGTTGTAAACAGCTGTTGTAGTTGTTTATATAAAATATAAAGAATGTTCTACTTTTGTCCAGCAGTGGACGGTTTTTGGCTGAGATGATAATGATAATTTCTAAAGTTACTATTTAGCGATACCATCACTCGAACGGAGAGACTATTATTATCTTGACTAATATCAGTAAAAAAAAAAGGAAAAATCACTTTCCATTTAATAAACCTTAGATTTAAGCTGTGGCTTCCTCTGCGCGGGTTGAATGCGCACGCAACACGACAAAAATGATGACAAATGATGAAATGATGATGAATTTCATGAGAAATGAAAATAGTTAGCACGGCAAATGACTCCGTTCCACCAAATTTTAAGTGGAAATAGAGACGTGAAGACAACTGGTGCAGCGTGAAAACAACAGAGCATCAGTTACCCTCAACCCTGGCGGCCCATAAGGTGCTTCTTCACTTTGAAGTACTCCATGTCATAGTCCACGCAGCCGGCCGCCAGCGTGCGTGGGTGTGTGGTGAGTGTGGTGAGTGTGGTGGCGGTGACTCACCGGGCGGGCGCGCGTCCACGCAGCCGGCCGCCAGCGTGCGTGGGTGTGTGGTGAGTGTGGTGAGTGTGGTGGCGGTGACTCACCGGGCGGGCGCGCGTCCCCGGCGGGCGCGGGGGCGGGGCGCGCGTCCACGCAGCCGGCCGCCAGCGTGCGTGGGTGTGTGGTGAGTGTGGTGAGTGTGGTGGCGGTGACTCACCGGGCGGGCGCGCGTCCCCGGCGGGCGCGGGGGCGGGGCGCGCGTCCACGCAGCCGGCCGCCAGCGTGCGTGGGTGTGTGGTGAGTGTGGTGAGTGTGGTGGCGGTGACTCACCGGGCGGGCGCGCGTCCCCGGCGGGCGCGGGGGCGGGGCGCGCGTCCACGCAGCCGGCCGCCAGCGTGCGTGGGTGTGTGGTGAGTGTGGTGAGTGTGGTGGCGGTGACTCACCGGGCGGGCGCGCGTCCCCGGCGGGCGCGGGGGCGGGGCGCGCGTCCACGCAGCCGGCCAGGCGCCGCACCGCGCCCGCCAGCGCCTCCGCGCCGCCGCACACGTGCGACCGCGCCACCTCCATTATGTCGCACGACACCTGCAAACCGACATAACCTTCAACAAAACAAACCATTTGCAAAAGTTGAAAAAAAAAACACGATAGCTCAATTGGGAGAGCACCTGACCCGGTATGTCAGAAGGGTGCAAGTTCAAATCCTGCTCGTGGAATTTTTTTCAACATTTGTGTTTTTGTAATTTGTTTCGCAACAAAATTTGCGTAAAAATTATATAAACAAAACATTTTAATTTGTTTGCAATAAAATTTACGTAAAATTATATACACAGTCAGGTCATAAATTCTGTCACATGTTTAATATAAAATAATTGAGACAAGTTTATTTATTATGTAACCATTTATATACCAAAATGAACTTAACAAAACATAGATTCTTATGACAATAAAGTTTATTTAAAATGACCTCCGTGATTTTGAATACAGGCCTTCAATCTGCGCGGCCAGTCGTCTATCGCAGCACGAACGAGGTCCATGTCAATATCGGCGGCTGCCTTAATCAAGGATGTCTTGAGTGACTCCAAATTGGGATGAGGCTTTGAGCACGCCTTTTCCTCCAAGTGTTGCCATATCTAGTAATCTAACGGACTCAAATCTGGACTGGAGGAGGGCCAGTCTTCGTGCCGGATGAAGTCGATTTCACGCGCCGCCAGCCAGTCTTGTGTGCTCTTCGCTCTTTGAGCTGGCGCCGAATCTTGTTGGAATACCCAGTGCCTGTTATTGAACATGGTATGAGAAACAGGTTCCACAAGGTTCGTCAGGACTGTATTTTGATACACAACTGCGTTCGTTTTTACACCTTTCTCACAAAAATGTACCTCTGTTAAGCCCCAATAAGAAACTCCCAACCATACCATGAGCGAGGATGGAAAATGACCTCGTTGGACACGCGGAATACGGTTGCTCGCTTTTCTTCACTACTGTGTGCATACACCTTATCGTTTTGTTTGTTGTAGCTCTCTTCTACGGTAAAAATTTTTTCATCCGAAAAAAGAATTGCCAGATATTTTTTTCCCGCGTACCGCTTCAATAAAGCGCGGCATCTCTTCAGTCTCAGGTCCATTAGACGAGCATTCAAACGATGTCCTGTTTTTCTTCGATATGCCCGAAGCCCTAAGTCTTCATTTAACACCCTTTTCACTGTGGTTCTGCTTAACCCCATCTGAAGGGCCAACAGTTTCTGCTTACGTTTGGGATTTCTTTGAATTCGCGCCTTCACAGCTTTTATCACTGCTGGAGTCCTAACAGACCGAGGGCGACCACTTCTTGACCTGTCATCTACACTATAGTCTTCATTGTATCGTTTGATGGTACGATAAACGAATCTTTTGGTTAAATTCAAATTGTTCAGTATGTCAAAAATTTGAATTGGCGCGTAACCGCAACGATGCAACGCAATAACTGCAACACGGTCTTCTTTAAGCGTCCACTCCATATTTAAAAATGAGTAAAATTCTAAAAAGTGTACATTTTTATTTTCATGAACAATTCGAAATTCGAATTCAATAAACTTTTTTGTGGCCAGCATTCTAAAAGTTTTTACTGTGTGACAATACTTATGACCTGACTGTGTATAACCATAACCATAACAGGACAACAAAAAAAACTTAATAAATAAGCAATAAATAGCTTATATAACTATTGCACTGCTTGTCAAAGGTCTCCATAAATTTAAATAATGGCTTAATCACCACGTTTGCCAAATGCGGGTTGGTGTTCACTAACCCGGGCTATGCATCGAAAAATTCAAAACACACTATGATAATTGGACTCGGGATCTTCGGTTATCGAGCCAGCGCTTTGCCACTCAATAATTGACGCGGTAAGCATTATAAAGTCTTCCACATACCCTTTCCACCTTAAATCAATACTGAGATCCTTTTTGTCATTACGAGCAACGTAACTGCGCAAATTTAAATACCATACTTTGTCCCGATTTCAAAGCAGTAGTAGCAGAAATAGCATGGAAATCATTAATGTTGAGCGAAATAGATAACATTAGTTATTCAGATCTCTATCAGTTCTATTGCCATCTAATAATTTGCACTGTTAAGTACATAAATAAAGCCTATTTTGTCACCCCCCCCCCCCCCCCCCCCCGATCTTTTCTTTTCCGAAATCGGTATTGAGATAAAATATGTAGGTATTCAAAGCGACTAACTTTTATCAATATTTTTATGTTTATCATTACAAACAGTGTTTGTCAAAACCGTACCGTTAACTTAAAAAAGAGAAAGTCTGATCTAATCGAAACTACCAACAAGTATAACCACTTCGTCTACTTCCTACGCTGAGGCTCTTCCCCCTTCAAGCAACCACCATCCTATAAACGTTCCCTCACCAGTTCATTATCGTTGACGTCGTCGTCCCCGCTGGCGGCGGGCACGTTGAGCCAGTAGCCGGTGGTGAGCCGCTCGTCGGCCGGCTCCCCCGCGGCGTGCGTGGTGCGGTGCGCGAACTGGGTCACGAGCGAGGCGGGCGCGGGCGCGGGCGCGGGCGCGGGCGCGGGCGCGGGCGCGGGCGCGGGCGCGGGCGCGGGCGGCGGCGCGTTTGGCGGCGGCGGCGAGGCCGAGGCCGGCGGCGGCGGGCTGGCGCTGGCGGGCTGCGAGGCTTGCAGCTTCAGCAGATGGGATTGGAGGAAGCCCGCGTTTGCTACCGCGTCCTCGTCGAAGCTTCGCTCCTGGAGTTTGGACGTCGGTTACGTGAATTTCTTCAAATTCAAATGTTTTATTTGCACTAGATAGGGTAAATACACGGTGTTCGTACATAATATTGGGTCATCTTAAACCTACTTATAGCAAGCAAAAATTAATTATTACTTCATCAATAAGCAATACGAATAAAATAAATTATTAAAATAATGTCGAAAGTAGAAGAAAACATTCAGATAATCTTTATATATAAATCTTCTGTGCGTATGTTTGTTATTGTTCTAAACAGCTGGACCGATTTTGATGAAATTTTTTGTGTGTGTTGAAGTGGATTCGAGAATGGTTTAGATTTACAATTACACCCAAGTGGCGCAGCAATAGGGTTCCATCATGGGATACGGGTGTTTTTAAGCGGACGAAGTCGCGAGCGGGCCACTAGTAAATAAATAAAAATCATAAGTTAAGTCAATGGAGATTTATAATTTACAAAGATAACTCAGATAATATATATAGATATTATTTATTTGCACTTCGACATGATATAAAGATGTTATAATATAATTATTTTATTTTATTATAGCATACAAACATACATACAGGTTGTGGTTTTGAACAGTTGCCAAATTTAAGGAGGCGATTATGTTAATGTAACTGATAATAAATCCATTAAAAAAAAATACGTAAAAAAAAATACGAAAAAGATTTTGTTTCTGTTGCATGTCATTCTTTTGAATATACTATGCTGTGCTACTACTTTGGCTCTGCGCTAGGTGCGCAAAACAAATGCCTACAAATGCCGCCGCTTGCGCCGGCTTTTGTCGGCTAGCCGCCACCCGCTCAAAGCGCGAACCGACGACGATTCAACGGTCGCCGCTCGCTCAGTCTCCCGCTAACCGCGAGCGCGCGCACACGTTTGACAAAAAAAATCCGGGCCGTTTTCAAACGTAGGTACGATGTCGCGTTATTCTAATCACGACTACGTTGAAATGGTGCGGATGTATGCCCTCGCCGGTAACAGCTTGAGGAGTGCAGTGCAGATGTTCGCGGAGAGGTGGCCAGACCGACCAACGCCGTCCCGAACGACGATGCTGGCTGCTACACAACGCCTACTGGATTACGGGCAGTTCAGTATCCCAGCGCACGCCAGTGGTCGAGGCAACGTGGGCCTGCCCGTCGACTTACAGGAGCAGATCTTGCAGTTCTTCGACGACGAGCCACGCGCCAGTACACGTGATGCTGGGCGGCACTTTGGCCTTGATCACACCATCGTTTGGCGCTTGTTGAAGAAGAACCAGCAGCACCCATTCCATTTTCGACGAGTTCAGGATTTGCTTCCCACTGACCAGTCCAGCCGAGTCGAGTTTTGTACGTGGCTCCTCGAACATCAGCACGTTAATATTCTGTGGACTGACGAGGCGCAGTTCACAAGGGTCGGCGTCTACAACGTGCATAATGAGCATTGGTGGGCACACAGAGAACAGAACCCTCATGTCACAAAAAAAGACTCCTTCCAAAGACGTTTCAGCCTAAATGTTTGGGCTGGTATTATTGGCCCTTATTTACTGGGGCCTTATTTCATTGAAGGTCATCTCAACAGCCTTACCTACCTAGATCTGCTGCACCACGTTGTAGATGAGCTGTTGATGGACATTCCACTGGCATTCCACAGAGACCTCTTCTACCAGCAGGATGGTGCTCCACCACGTTATGGACAAGTAGTGCGCAGCTACCTAAACGATACATTTGGATCGCAGTGGGTGGGACGTGGCGGTCCAGTGTCTTGGCCTCCTCGCTCCCCGGACCTAACACCGCTAGATTTTTATTTGTGGGGTGATGTAAAAAGGCTAGTGTATTCTGAGGAGGTTACAAGTGTAGTGCAATTGCGTACGCGAGTGGTGTCCGCTTTTGAAACGGTGAGAGAAAACATTTACGTTCTCAACCAATTAAAAGAAAATTCTCGGCGTCGTGCTGCTTTGTGTATCGCTCGTAATGGGGCACATTTTGAACACTTGTTACGAGTAACATAGGTAAGTCAAAGTTTTGCTTAAGCACATTTTCATTTCATTTCATTTCCATACCTACATACTAATAGCATAGGTACGTAGTTTATTTTTTTCTGAATCGAGTAATTCTGTCGAGTAACTGGGAATCGAACCAAGAAACTTTTAATAGGAAGTGGCTAAGTAACATTCATACCTAGACTAAATAACGTAGGTACCTATTTAGTTTCTAGGATGTAGTAGCGTTAAATAGCCACAACAGCAATGTTTGTTTAAGTTAACGGTCGTTGACCTCGGAGTAGTACATGTATACCTAGACTAAATAACGTAGGCACCTATTTAGTTTCTAGAATGTAGTAGCGTTAAATAGCCACGACAGCAATGTTTGTATAAGTTAACGGTCGTTGACCTCGGAGTAGTACATGTGAATTTCGAATAGAAACGTGAGATGTTACGAAAGATATAGGACACCAACCAATAGATAATATTTTTTTTTAATATTTTTATTTAAATTATAAGTATTTGTTCTACACTTGTGTACAATATGGCGACTGTTCAAAACAACAACCTGTATAATCACAGTACAAACGTGAATCAAAAAGTTCTTAGAAAAGCATATATATAAAACCTTTTTTGGGAGAAGTTCGATATTTAAATTAAAGAGTTAATCATACAATATTTATGCAAACAGTCCAATTGTTTTTGTCAGTTCGATCGCACGTATTAAATTGTTTCGTGCAACGAATTGCTATAAAAACGCAAAATCAATACATAATATAAAACAAAGTCGCCTCCCGCTGCCCCTATGTATGTATGTATGCTTAGATCTTTAAAACTACGCAAGGGTTTTTATAATAGATAGAGTGATTAAAGAGGAAGGTTTATATGAAATGTTTTTGTTTTGTTTATATAATTTAAACGCAAATTTTGTTGCGAAACAAAATACAAAAACACAATGTTGAAAATTTTTTTCCATGAGCTGGATTTGAACCTGCACCCTTCTGACATACCGGGTCAGGTGCTCTTCCAATTGAGCTATCGTGGTTCTAACCAGTCCGCCGTAATTATTCAACACTATTTACTTTTTTACTTTGAAAGCCAAAGGCACCCATTCAATGTCAACAACTACCGTCATTAACACCCGATCATAATATTTTTACAAATACTAAAGATCAGTTAAGAAGTAGGCAACCTATTTATCAAAATCAAAATAATGTACTACAGTATTGTACGCCTTAAAAAGGTCTACAAAAAAGTCCGCGATGGTATATGTCTATCTCTTAGGGATAACTCACAATAATATTTTTTATCTTTTACTTTTTACGAGAAATAATGGCTTATTTACGAAGCGATTTCAAGCAATACAGCATTAATCCTTATCCAATTAAGTGCCTTAAATACATTGTGCATTTAATATAGATCAATATGGCCCTTTACAGCATGTAATATAAATGCATATTTTCAAAGATATTACAGATTTTAAATGCAGGGGCATAGTGGTTGCGTGTATCAACATTGCACCCGTGCGAAACCGGGGCGGGTCGCTAGTTATGGATAACAGTGAGTTACGTGCGGTGATAAAATATCTCAGCTTGAAAAAAATGCCTACGAAGGAAATTTATTCGTACATTCAGCAGACATTAGAGGATGATGCTGTACCCTATTCTACGGTTGCGTACAGGGTGGCTGAATTTAAAAGAGGTAGATCAACCTGTAAAGTTGACCCGCGTTCTGGGCGGCCTTCAACCTCCGTTACGGAAGAAAATGTCAAAAAGGTTGAGAATCTGGTTTTGGCAGACAGAATAATAACTATAAAACATATAGCTGAAATCCTAAAGATATCATTTAAACGTCGGGAAAACTGTCATGGACGTGTTGTTTCTTCATAATAACGCTCCCGCTCATCGATCGGAAGTTGCGCTCAACGCAATCCGCTGTGCTGGCTTAAGGCTGGCTTCAATCTCTTTGACCACCTACCATATGCTTCGGACTTAGCTTACCCAAGTGATTTTCACTTATTTCCAAAATTAAAAGAGGAAATTCGTGGAACTAAATTTCACGATAATGACGCGGTAATGGCTGCCGTATGCCGTAGAGGAGTTTTTCGAGAGTCAAGAAAAACATTTTTTTTCTCAAGGAATAAGGAAGTTAGAAACGCGTTATTCTAAATGCATTGCATTGGAGGGAGATTATTTAGAAAAATAAAGTATTTTTGTTGAAATTTTTGCATTTATTAATTATGTAGATTCCAAGAATTCATTGATTTACCCCCGTATACTATAATACTTACAATAATTAATAGGCATTATATTAAAATCAATCAAATTAAAATCTCTTAATCTTATATTATGTCAGATAAATCAATTGAAATTTATAAAATGGACCATTATTTAACAAAACAAAAAAAACTTATTTATGTCATAAAAAGTATTCTCAAATAACCAATCATACAATTTCCTTTGAAAAAGATTGTTGTACAATAATTTGTGAGATCGCTTTCAAACCCAACTACAATGTTTTAAATTACGAACCGCTGCACTCAGAAACGTCAATTAACAATCATGATTACTAATTGGCATATACTTGGAGAACCCTATGTCCAACAGTGAACTAGCATACGCTGATGATGATGATAACGATGATGAAGCACCTATCAAAATAAATCTCTAACACCTCTGTTATTAGACTTCTCCAAATGCTGCAGTAACTATGGCCAATAATACATGAGTTGGATACGAAAGCAATTAAATAAATTACCTTTAATGTCTTCTCCAAGGTCAATACCGGATGGTCTTCTTCAGTCAACGAGTAGCCCACCATATCAGCCATTTCGCTAACTTGTAATACTGACTTCCTTCCCACAGGACCCTCCCCTTCTTCGATCTTCAGGATCCTAATCAGATCAATATACATGCTGAGGCACTCGGCCCTATCTTCCCCGGGACCCAGCAGCGCCCACTTGAAAAACTTCCCCAGAGCGTCGCGCTTCTTCGTCACAAACTTCCTAAACTGCTGAAAACCATGCTCATGGTCTGTCAAAACGAAATACGTCCTTAAAATAGAAGACGCCACAGCGCATGTTTTCGACGTGGATTCGAGGCAGTCAGCAGACGCTTCCAAGAATGAAGCCAATGTGTCCTTATTTGGCAAGGAATTCGCTAGAAGAACATCTGTAGACGCAGTCAACGGTGTCAAAGTGATTTCAACGTCACAGAACGCTGCCAGAGCGTGGGCGGCGAACTCCTGGGCCGCGGCTTGCTCGCTGAAACCGTTGCCGAGAGTCAACACTCCACAGAGCGCCGTCTGCACCTCCGTAGACCGCGGCCCACCGCTGTTCATCGTGTGCAGCACCGCACATTTAACTGACGCGTGCGACACTAAACAAGCGAAGAAGCCCAGCACCCGAGCCGAGCTAGCAGTGATCGGTTCTTCAAGTTTTAACTCTCTTGAAATCGCTCCCACGGCGGCTCTGGCGACCGTCGCAGCAGTATTCGGCGCTAAATCTGCAATCTGCACGCAAACCCGACGCAGCATGTGTACCACCGGTCTATAAGTCGATGTGCATATTATTTGGATCATGTCGGTCAAGTCGTTCGACAAGGCGTGCAAGTGCGCCGACCAAAGTCGTCTTTCATTTGATGCGTCGGCCAATTCTCTTTCTGTAGGTGCTGTTTTTGTCTGCATTGGTAAAGGCAGAGGCAATAACTCGGAGAACACTAATAGTCCTGGCACGAAGGTATAAGGAGCAGTCATCGTGTAAGAGATGACTTCAGAGCAAAGAGACGTCCAAGATCCTCTGCGGATAGAATCGCCATCGTTAGCGTCGTCAGCTATGGGTTGAGCGTACGCTAGTAGAGCTCTTACTGAAGCTTCAGCCGCTTTGGCAGCTGTCCTATATCCAACAGAACCGAGAGGAAACGCTTTCGCGATTCCATAAGTCTTCAGCAACATAGGTGCAGCAGTCAGATCGCGAAACCGGGGTCCCCTACAGCGAACTACCCTTGCTAACATCTCGTCCAGTAATCTTAAGCAAGGCAGCAGCATTTGCGCAAGCTGCAAGCCTTTTGCCGATGCAAAGAAAGCTGTATGCATGCTTGGTTGATCGAAGTGATTCGCGAGACGATCTAGAATGCTGACTAAATGCGCTACTCCGTCTAAGGAGAACAACTGCAGGACGTTGTATTTGTATTTCAGCTCCACATACTCTTCTGTGGCTGATTCGCAAGCGATCGAGACATTCTTATCGTAGTCTGATATGCAAAAGTGTCTTAAAATTCTTAGACACGTCATCAGTTCACCGGGTAAGTCCGCGGAGTGTTCCAAGCTACCTCTCAAGATCTCAACGCATTCGGCTAGATCGTCGCCTGTCTGGAGTATAGTTTTCTCAACAGGTTTCAAGTATGGGATCACTTCTTGCAGAATGCTGGACACGCTGGGCTCAAATCTGTCGTGTTCATTCGATACATTGATCAATCTTTGACCGTATTTCTTCAAGAAAGGAACATTGGCGGAGTACCTAACTGCTGATACGATCAACTCTATTGCGTACCCTTTGGCAGGAGACTTCTGTTTAGATGGAGATTCATTCCTGCCCTTCGCTTTCAAGTCATTCTCAAAGACTTCCATCAGACAATCTGCGTTGTCTCCCATCACGATAACATCGGGTACCGCAATTTTTCCTATACTTCCAAAGCTGAGACAGTATAGAGATTGTAATCTATCTATCAATTCGTTTTCATCTGCTGTTCCTGCTTGTAAATCGCAAATAGATTGTAAATAATATAACGCTTTCAATTTGTACGCCAACTCAAGTCCTAATATTTGAAGATCGGTGTAATTATTCAAATCATGAGGATAAATGAACTCGTCAATATTTTGTTGGCCGTACGGCTGGGCCAAAGTCTTGAACAGCAATTCACTCATATCCATGTTTCTGTACAAAAAATTAAGACCGTTCTCGGAGTTTATCAATTCATGAATCAAATCGTGAATTGGACTTACAACCACGAGATTATTGCAAGTGGAAGGGCAAGTCAATAGATAAAGGCAAACTTCTAAAATGTGATGAATGTGGAAAAATTCAAGCAACACTTCATTGGAACATTCTTTGTTAATTTCGAATTGAGCAGAGACAGGTAGAAAACGTTTAGGCTGTGACAAGTGAAAGCATTGAGTTCGGTACATGTAAAGAATCTCTTCTAGAGAATTTATTATAAATTCTGTATCATTCTCTGACAGTTCTGTATCATCGCTTTGAGTACTTTCGGCAGCAGTTTTGTTAAAATTAAGTACTAGGTCATGGAGTTTTCCTAGTAATTCGTAGATGTTCAGTTTCTTGATCAACGCACTTATTGAAAATTTTATCCTGGCTAAAGGATTTGTCTGCATGATACATATCAGAGCTTGGTAACCATTCTTTAGTTTATTTTCACTGACATCATTCTTTCCAAATTTCGGAAACATAGACTCTTGCATGAAGTATTCTACAGATTCCTTTGACGATAGGCAAGCGTTTAGGGCCCTCAATATCATGAGCCGAATACTCAGTGCCATGTATTCCTTGGAGTATATTTCTAAGAGCAACATGGGCACATTGATACCAGCACTGAGGAGTATGTTCGTCACCTGTCCATTGTGATTATGGAACATCAGAGCTTCGGCGAGGCGGATGCCGCACTTCATGTGCCTTATCTTGTACGTCGGCTGCTGCTGCGCTAAAGCAAACTCGAAGTTCAAACCAATTCTGCAGAACGTAACAAGGAGATTATAAATGTCGATAAAGTCGTCATCAGTGTTGTCTTTGCGGAATATACGAAGGATGATGTCACTGTTCCTGCATATATTAGTCAGAGATACAAAGAGCTGCTCGCATTGATGCACCCACTCCTCTCTCGAAGAATTATCGATTCCAGTGAACGTGTTAGAGAAAAATTTCTGCTCTCTCTTCTTGGCGGCTTTAGTTAGCTCGGAGACTTTAAATAAATCCGTGTTAGCGGCGCATAGCTCGTCAAGTGTGGCACTCATTACATCTTTGGCTTCATCTTTCTTAACACTTGCAAGGACATGTATTTTATTCTGGTAGTCATACTTCTGCCATTCAGATTTGAACGGATTATAATATTTTATGATGTCATCGACGCCACAGTACTCGTTGATATCGTAGTCCACTTCTACATAAGCTCCTTCAGAATCGTCGCAGATGTCCTCGTCGGAGAGAATGGGTTCGTAATGCTCAGCATCCATAGCAGCATCCTCTTCTGGAACGCGGCTTGGAGAGTCGACAGCTTTAGCGGCAGTAACGTTGTCTACAATCTGAACGGTAACCAAACTAGAATGTTGAGGCTCTACAAATGGTGGATTTTCGATTTCCTGTGACGGACTGCGGATGGAGGACTTATGGCGGTAGCTCGGGTGGTAGAAATCGACTCGTGGTATTTGTTTGCCACTTCTGTCGTACTCCGGCGCGTCCTCCGATCTGGCAGAGTTGATGGGGCTTGACACGTCACCCTCCCGCGGAGACAGCGGTCTGCGGACAGTCTCACTGGGTGGTGGAGTTCTAGGTCTCTTCCTCGGGTCGTCCCTGCTGGGCGATCGGCTTGAATAGCTCGAGCCCCTAACGCGACCGTATGGCGAGTGTCTCTTTCTGTCGTATGGTGGTTGTTTTTCATACGACGGAGCTCGTCTTTCATAAGAGGAACCACGCTTATCGTACGGCGACACTCGTTTCTCGTAGGAAGGCCCACGTTTCTCATACGACGCCTTTCGTTCGTATGAAGGAGCTCTTTTGTCGTAAGGTGAACGTCTGTCATACGAAGCCGCATCTTTGTCGTAGGATCCGCCACGAGATCGATCGTAGGACGTATCGCGATGCCGACGGTAGTCGTCCTTTTTATAGGAACCTCTGTCCCAGTCGCGGTCGCCGGAGACGGCCCTCAACCTGTCTCTATCGATGCTGCGCGATCTAGACCGACTCAGGGGTCTGTATTCACCCTTGATCACATAATCCCGGTCACGACTCCGTGACCTCGAGTGATGACGATCGAGATCCCTACTGCGTTCACGATGGCGAGACGGTTCCCGGCTACGTCCTCTGTCGATCGAACGTCGTTTGCTACGGCCCTCTCTTCTTTCTCTATCCCTGTCATGCTCCAGAGAGCGAGGACTGTGACGGATCCTGTCATCTCGCTCGGTGCTCAGGCCTCGGCGGTCTTTCTCCCATTCGTTATCATCCATGCGGTGATACGTCCTCGGATCTTTAGGGGGCTCACCGCCATAATAATCGTTCCCGTATATTTGATTGTCGTAATTCTCGGGATAGTTGTTTGGGCCATAGGTGTCAGGGTTGGTAGAAGCAACAATGCCAGTGTAGGAAGGAATCGGGTTGGTTGTTTCCTGGGTCCACTCCGGCGGCGGTGCACTGGTCGATGGCACTGGGGCAACTTCTCGAGTTATGACAGGCCTCTGGATGCTCGGGGGATTGGCTCCTATGGGTGTGTCACTCAAGACTTGGGTCAAGTTGCCGTAAACTGCCAAAGTGATAGTTGTATACCAACCTGGAAGCAAAAACGTATAATTAGAAATTGTAATACAATTTCATTTAATATAAACCGGAGGACTTCAGGCTCTTTGCTCTTAAGGACGTTGTCAAACTATCTATCTTTACAGAGGAAGAAAAGTGAAAGGATGGGGTTGCACAAAAGATCCCAATAGGTCGAAGTTTTACTGCGAAAGGAAAACCTCAGCAGGCCCCACTAAGATAAGATAAGATGGAAACCACCTTACGTGCCAAATCGATTTTAAAATGCCGCGTTGTAAACGATTTTAATACATAAATTGGTTCATCGATGTACATCGAAAGCAAAGCTAACATAAGTTATCTTATTAAGAAGTTTTATTTTATTATTTCAATTTTATTATAGCACAATTTAGGTGTGGTGATTGAACAAATTGTTGAATGGAAACGCTATCTATGCCGTCAGGTTGTTCAATAAAAAGAAAGAAAGACCAGCGGTTGGTTTTTGACCTGGGGACCAACTCTCACGCTATGATATCAATTACGAACAAGTGCTTCTTTTTCTCTTATCAAGTTCACTGGTAACTTATCTTTGACACCGAAAATTCTTGAATGGTATGTATCTTAAATCAAATTGTATATAATGGAAAAATTATGATATTTCATAATGTATTTACTTATAGTTCGAGATCACCAGTGAGACTAAACCAGTAGGTAAGTAAGACCGGTGTTAGTGTTAGTGTTCTAGACTTGTGGTTTGCTGCTATTGCTATTACGAAACAGGCAAATTTTATAAAATGTAGAAATTTTCTAAATGATTTTAAGTATTTCATTGACACAACAAGCTTAGGAGAATGTCATTCTCCTTATCCTTCCATAGGGATGGCTCGCGCCCCAGCAGTGGGGACATAAAATGAGCTGATGATGATGATGATGCTGACGATGAATGTGAATGATGAATGGCTTAAAATTAAGGAAATAGTGATATTCAAATAGCAATAACAAACTATCATCGGTGAAAAAAAAAACACAAATGTTGAAAAAATTTCCACGAGCAGGATTTGAACCTGCACCCTTTTGACATACCGGGTCAGGTGCTCTTCTAATTGAGCTATCGTGGTTCTAACCAGCCCGCCGAAATTATTCAACACTATTTACTTTTTACTTTGAAAGCCAAAGGCACCCATTCAATGTCAACAACTACCGTCATTGACACCCGACCCAATTTCAATTCTTCAATTGGAAAAGCACCTGACCCGGTATGTCAGAAGGGTGCAGGTTCAAATACTGCTTGTGGAAATTTTTTCAACATTTGTGTTTTTGTAATTTGTTTTGCAACAAAATTTGTGTTCAAATTATATAAACAAAACAAAAACATTTTATCATCGGTGTAGTTAAAGAAAGTGTTGATTGTTAAAACCACTTTAATTGTAAGAGTAAAATATAGTTTATGTTTATTGTACATTTTGCATAGGAGTAAGAGCTGTTAACTACATCAGATGAAGAACAGGAAATAGGCTGTAAATTAATATAATTTACATATATTATTTACTTTAATTTTTAATTATATAGTGCTTGTGGTTAAAAATCAGCGTTTTGCTCCCGGGCAAACATACCGCTCAGCTATAACCTTTTTGCACTACTGCAGCACACACATGCCACGAGTTTAGGCTTACTTTGAGAATTTTTATTTTTGCTTGTATCCATTGTATTATTGTTTTATGTGCACACAAACGCACAAACACACGTCTATGGTTTTTGAAATAAATATATTATCTATCTACTTACCAAATATGTTTGTAAATGAGTAACAACAATATATTTATATACTGCAGAGAATCAAGAAGTTTTAAGGGTTTAAGTGATGGTGTTGTCTCCAAAACTAAACATTAATAAGTAAGGACACTAAATTTTTCTTGACAAACAGACAGAACACATCGAGCCATGCAATCACATGTCATAAGAAAAACAAAACATTAATATACTATTAATTTAATTATCCTTGGTTTTTATAAAACACCTCAAACTATCTCACCAACATTTTATCTGGAATTATACTGATACCAAAATTGCAAGTAGCTCTACTAAAAGGACATTTATTTTGTTAGCCTTATTAGTAAAGTAAGTAAAGTTAAAAGTAAAAACATGGCAATTTGCTAAGCCATTGGGATGCATATTTCATGTAGCTTATATCATTTCATGTCTGAGAAAAAAATTAAAATTCAAAATATGTAACTATTTTCAATTATTTCTTGACATCTAGGAGATCTGACTGATCTTGTAGACAGTCCATGTTTATTAAAGAAAAAAATATGTTTCTACTAACCTCGCAATACAAGCCCATCAGTTGGAATCCTTGGCTGGTCCAAGCAAGAACCACACTCCATATGGATTTGCCCATTCTGGCAATAGTCGAGGCTGCCGAGGGCCTCGAACGTGGACGCTCCGGGCTTGCTCAGGTCGTTCACGAAGAAATCGATGTGAAACTTCGTGGGATTGGTGGCACCCAACCGAACGCCACCGGGAAAGTCACCTTCCACACGCGCCCCAAGAGGTATTATACGTATTTCTCGTACATAAACAGACTTTGGAAACTGTACTAGATCCAAATTTAGTTCCTGTTAAAAAAAAAAACGTAAAAAGTTGGAATAATACGACAAATGTTATGCCAAGAACTAAAACAATGAACGCAGCTTACTTCGTTCGTGTCATGAGAAAACGTGTCGAAGAACAAA
The DNA here is from genome assembly GCA_949315975.1 of Eudonia truncicolella. Classification (NCBI taxonomy): domain Eukaryota; kingdom Metazoa; phylum Arthropoda; class Insecta; order Lepidoptera; family Crambidae; genus Eudonia; species Eudonia truncicolella. Next base: position 613,956 of record OX438837.1, on the reverse strand, counting down.
AGAACGGGCTGATCGTTACCAGACATTATGAAAAGGTTTCAATAATGAAATTTGTTGATTATTTATTTTTCATTGTTAATAATAGAAATCATTCAAATTTTCAGTTAATCAATAGAGCAACGAAAGAAAAATTTTCGCTACCGTTCGCGTCACTTTACTTCGATGACTTTGTCATTGACAGTTGTTCTGTTTTTTAATATGTATGTTGAGCTTTAAAACTTATATTCATACAGTCTAATAAATAACATTTAACTTTAAAATATTTTTCATACAGTCTTTACTTAAGAATGGTATGTTTATGTTATTAGAAGTAAAAATAAAAAAAATAAAAAACTGATATTCACATGAACACTACCAATGGAATAAAACACTCTTCACCTTTTTTTTGTAATTTAATGGTGTATTTTAATAAAACTGTACACTTATCGTTGTACAGCTTAACTTAAGAATGATTATAAATCATGATCAAAACACTTTTTCTTCTAGTTAAATATCTCCATACTTGTTTGATCATTGTTATTTTGCTAAGACCCCTGTATCCACCCACAGAGGATATGGGTTTGTGAACATTCAAAAAGGCTGATCCTTACTAGCGCTGGTATAAGGTCGAAAATACGTAGCGCCTGCGACAATCGAGACCGCAAATTAACAGAATCTATAAAATATTTAAAAATATGCAGCTACCTACTGAATTACGAATTTTGATGTTATCAATATATTTGAGTGGTTTCCAAGCATATAAATTAAGTAATTTTGTTGTAATAATTTCAACAATAGTGATTTTTAGTGGTGATTTCCAAAATAATTATGATCGAGTCAAAATTATACAATCGTGTATTTGCACTGCTTGCCATGGCAAGCAAGTTCTCGATTTTGCTCAAGTATAACTTTTTAATTACCTATTAATCGTATTCGTTCACCTGAAAACGGGTATTTGTATGTCTTTGAAGCAGCGCCCCCCGTGACCATCGATTTGAGTAAAGTTTTTGGCATACAAGTTCTCGTTTTCCTTCACCAGCTCATTTTTATGTCCCCACTGCTGGGCACAACGAGCCTTACCTATGGAATGGAAACACCACAGAGAGAACGGGTCACAAAGAACCACGCAGGCAAAGCAAGTTTAACTTAACGTGATCAAATGGCAAAGAAAACTTGCACTAACTAAGTACTTTGAAACCAGGGCTTCTATACCTATTTTTGTTATTGCAATATTGGAAACCTTTGATTAAAAATTGGATTGGATGCTTATTGATGATGGATGATAATTAACTACAGTTTTTCCTTGTTCCAAACGCTTCACATACTTGGTGCAAGGCTGTACCACTTCACGGATGTCTTTGATTGAGGAAAATGCGACTACAAGTTTTAACTACATATTAATGTTACATTATATCTTCATCTAGTAACCTAGAGTGGATGGTTTAACATTGATCTAAGGTAGAAAATGGAGTCCTTAGGAAAAAACTGATCAAGATAGATAGATAATACTTTTATTGCAACACTAGAAAACATAAACATGAACAAAAGAAAAAATAAAAATAATTACAAATTAATTACAAAGTTACAATTTGGCGGTCTTATCGCTTTCAAGCGATTTTTTCCAGACAACCAGTCGGATGGAGAGAGCTAATAAACTTTACGATCAGAGGTGAAATTATGGAAACATACTAGAATAATGTGTATTTTATAAATGAAGCAAAATAATAATAATGAAAATGATAATAATGATAAACATATAAACAAACCTACTTAAACATAATAGTAGTCTCAGGGAGGAAAGTAGCAGATATGGCAGTTTTGCAGCTGGACAGGGTTAATCGGAAAGGTAGAATTTTTTCACGAGCTCTTTAAATATGTGAATGGATTTCGCACGCCTGATCGCAACTGGAAGCGAATTCCAGAGACGAACAGCTTGGACGGTAAAAGAAGAATCATAAAAGATGGTAAAGAGCCGAGTATTTCTCGCAGAGAGTTGTAACGAGGACATTTTAAATAAGAGACCCTAACACAGAATAAGTTATGTTATTACGTGACGTGACCTGAGCCACAGTGTACCTGAGCTATAACGTTCGGGGGACAAGCCAGCAAACTACGGATTCACTCCTTCGCTGCTCGCTTTTTGAAGAGACACTTGGTGCGGGTGGTTGAAATATCAACAATGTATGAAGGGTGATATACTCTACGTTAAATGCTTCGATGGTAAAAGGGGGCTTGTTGAATTGATACTCACCAAAACGTATTTAAACAAATCGATAGGCAAGCCCGCGGGCATTTATCGAGTGGAAAGAGCTCCTCACCGTTTTTTGTTTGCCCCCAAGTGGTATAAAAGGCACTAACTCCATTTAATTCTTCTTGTGGGTGTCGTAAGCGGCTAAGGGCTGTGAAAAATGCTAAGTATTACTCTCAAAAGCCCACCATAATTTATTATATCCGGTTGGTTTAATGCAAATTAGAAGATTCAAGATTAAACCACCACCACAAGTCACAATCTTTAATCTGTATACCTACATACGAGGGCTGCCTTTTAAGTTGTGTCGTTTGAAATAAGTATAGACAATCTAATAAATTATTACCATTTACTATTCATGGTGTAGTATCATACGACGTCTTAAGTTGTTTTTTCGAAACTCTGTGATGACTTGTGGCAAATAAACAGTGGTATACCAGTCAGTGTTAACCGTCTTGCGATCTTCTAGTACAATAGTGGCGACGTGACCACCCTTTGCCACAAACGAGGCAACCATTTTTTTTTGAACTGCTCCGTGAGCGTATGACTTTGGCTCATCTTGGAAGACCCAGACTGCTGCTTGGAGTCTGGATCGTAAGCCTATATCCAAGACTCGTCACCAGTAACCATATCATAAACGTGTTTTGACTCTCCTCGGTTGAATCGCTGAAAAGGTTTGCGACACCATCTAACACGGGCTGTTTTTTGGTCGTCGCTAAGCAAATGTGGTATCCAACGAGAGCCTTTCCTTTCTTACGCCAAGTTCTTCGTGCAGGATTTTTGGATAGTAGTCCCTGAAATGCCCACGGATGCCTCTATTTCACGGTATGTCTCATGACAATCTTCGACGATTAGCTGCCGCACGGCGTCGACATTCTCTTGCGTCATGGCGGTTTTTGGACGACCTTCACGTGGCTTGTCACTGAGGCTAGAGTGCCCACGTTGAAATTCTAAATACTAGCGTTCTACAGTCCTAAGACATGGTGCTGCATCACTAAACACTGAAGTGATCTCCTCAAAGCACTGAAGTCGCGTTAATACTTTTTGAAAGTTGTAGAAAATTATCGCACGCATATTTTCCTTTCATATTTCCATTTTTATGTATGATTGTATGAAAGTCTTGAAGTAAAATACATGAAAATTGGTATTTGGCTTTTTAAAAAGAAATAAAGAATGACGTATCTCAGGAATTTTGATTATTTTCCTTTGAAGGAATAAAAAACGGAAGACGGTTTTATTGGGGAAATCGTTATATTTAAGGTAAGAACTATAAAAATTAACAATTTAATCGATCTTTAGATTTTTCAATAAAAATAAAAAATTACGTGTTTTAGCATTTTTGGAAAAACCTCCCCTAAAGAGGTGAAATAGGGGTAGAAAGATTGTATGGAAATCTGTCATTATGAAAGTTAAATCTTTCGGTAATTGGCTTGGTTAAAAATTATGAAGAGTTTCAGGATTATCCTTATCGACACTTACTGTTTTATTAACAATAATTACAGATCGTGTATGCAGCCCATGTGAGCAAAACCGCGAGCAAAAGTTAGTAATTTATTATTTACCAAAGAAAACACGCACATACTGGCTGCTTATCTCTCGAAGAGATCTCTACCAAGCAACTTTACAATACGTATATTTCAAAGCAGGTAAATAGATAAAATTAATATTACATACTTCTTATTTTATTTTGTTGCTTGACTGCTTATTTCGGCGTCGATGTCGCTGACACGAAAACAAGAAGATGAAGATAGCTTGATGAATATTGCCAGGCAGGTTAGTGTGTTTTTGTTGAATTGTTTTTATTATCTTCATTTTCAGTTTTAATTTGAGGCAAAGTAATTTTAATATAACATCTTTTCATGTTTTTGCGTTGTTCGCAGAGAAATAGCTATAGAATAAATAGACTCGGAAAAAAGCAAGAATGTCGTAATTGACTTATTTAATGTTACATTTTTATGTATCACTTAGTTAGTTTGCAAATTTCTATATTTTCAAATAATAACACGCCAGTATACTTAAGTAAAATAATTGCTTATCGTTATTAGTGAATCGGCAATACGCTAATCAAGACGCTTGCTAATTGCGGGTTGGGGTCACAAACACAGGCTACGCCTCAAAAATCCGTAACCCAATTTGAACTCGGGACCGGACATCGGGCTGAGTGGTTTGCCACTTGGCCTCCGAAGTCAGATTACAAGATAGAAAGAAACTACCAGTCTACTATTAAGTGACGGAAGGGTTTTTTGTTATTTGATAACGTTAGCGAGAATTTGCAATAATGTAGCTTTCCATAACCCTATACATCGCATCTGTCGTGACTTTCACAACTTGTCTTCTGATATTAGCGAAGTGCCATCAGTAAACTTCTGCTAGCGTAATTTTTAACCGACTTCAAAAAAGGAGGTGAGGTTTCTCAGTTCGACCGTATATATATATATATTTTTTTTTTTTTGTGTGTACGCGGATAACTTCGTCGTTTATAAACCGATTTTGATGATTCTTTTTTATATACGTACATAATTTTAATACTTGTTTATTCTTGTAATCTACTTAATAAAATTTAATTTAATTTATTATTTATATATTTTTGTATAATTAAAAATGATTTGTAATTTCAATGTAAGTAATTATTTATTTTGTAATGTATAGCTTTGTACATGTAATGGCAATCAATTGTAATTTTTATACATTTTAATTTTTTCTTTTTTAAAATCACTCTTCTGCTCCAGCTCAGCGTGTGTAAACAATATTTTGCAATAAATAAATCGAAGGAGTGACAAACAAGGAGAGTTCACATTTTGCAATTCACGTTTTCTAATTGATCCGATTGACAATTAAAACTCACTAGGCGCCCGTACGGTGAAGTGGCATTGAAGTATCTCCCCCAAGGAACCGAGCAGGCAGTATGTTCGCAAAAGTGTAGCCCTTGAAGTGATGGTAGCTTGCCCTATGGAGATGTGTGGAGGTGTCACGTCACGTCACGACGCAGGCTGTGCCTAGCGCGGGTTGTGTTTACCGACCCCGGGCCCGCTACCTGCCGACCACCTGTGCGAGCGGGGCTGCCAGCGCGGGAGAATTACCCGTAATTAGGGTAAACTTTAATTGTTTGTTACTCAAAAGTGATGAAATAAAAAATGTGATTAAAATATAATTATCTTTTACAACATGAGCGATAAAATACATAGGTATATAATTGTAATAGTTATGCAATATGCAAATAAAAAAAGAGAAACCTAATTGATTGCTTTACGTTCTTTGTTTATGAAGATTATAAAGTGTAGGAAGTCATAAATAACAATAAATATTGCAATAAACATTAATCAACAAATATTTATAACTAGTAGTTTAACGCGGAAATGTATTGTGGACGTCCTTTGTACCTACCACACACGCACGCATCCTTAATCGCTCGATGCATCTAGGAGAGATAGGAAATTATGTAAAGTTATTTAATGCACCAATAACCCTTAACAATCGTAAGAAACTTAAATCAATTCTCAATATTATAAAATAGAAGGTATATTTCATAAAAAAATATTGATTAAAACTCTTCAAAAGCTTTGCCCTAGATGGATCTTAGTTAAGTTATAATATTCCTATAAATATGAAACTGTGATTGCAACAAGTACAAAATAACTTTTTAATACAGCATTTATTATTGTTCATTCTTTAACGTATTTATTATTAACCAAATCCATAATAAACTTTTTCGGAGGCTGTGTGTAGTTTTTAAATGTTGCGCAGGCCACCCCACCTGGTCGCCGGCCGGCGCGGCGGCCTCAGTCGCAATCTCGCGCCCGCGCTGCACGTTAGTCTATCGTCGAGCGACGAGCAACACTCCGCGACACGTCACCAAACTTTCCAACCGTCACGAATTCAACTTTCGAACGTGCGTTCCATTTTTTTAAAACTACCTGTGCGTTTCACGGTTTCATTAGTGTGTTCTTATCAAAAAGTTCAATTGTTTCACTGTGGTGTGAGTTTGATGTGGTCTATCGTGGTGTAAAGATGCGGGGCGCCGGCGAGGCGTTCTGGCTGCTACTGTTGGCGGCAGCAGTGGCTGCTCAGACCGACACGAGGCACTTAGCAGGTCAGTGAACACCGAAGAAAGTCACGCCTTTGAGGCTGCAAAACTCCGTGCCGTGACGTCCCACTTTTCTTTTTTTGAAAATGGAACGAGTGAATTAAAAAAGTTGGCACTCCGCGGGTAGGTTTTTATGGAACGCTTCGCACCGTTTCGCTGTTTCTTTCTCAATTGAATAGCGCTGTGACCGAAATGTGAAACCGATTGAATTATGTACCGTTACCTACACCAACTGGTATCGGTGTCTCGCCGCTCATTTGACTGCATACATACCTACTTCTATGTCCGTGTTAACTATAACTAAATGACTAACGAATTTGTGATCTTTAGATCACCAATGTTTTTTTGTACTAATAAAAGCCACTTGTGCGGTAGATGTGAATGTAAATAGTTAGACTAACTATAAATTTCTAAACATAAAATAATATTAAAGCTAAAAAAAAAATGAAAAAATGAAATGAAATACATTTAGTGGCACACACTACAAAATATCACGATATTCACAATAACAATACAAAAGAAAAACCAAAGATAAAGTGTGACCAACTAGGCCCCAGCCTCAGCACGAAAATGTTGAGTTAAATAATTAATAGGTCCCACTCATTATGCAAAGCTTGCAGTTACTACAAACCGGGTGCCTAACCTGGAAATTGAACCCAGGACCACAATATTTCCTCTCTGCCACCGACGGTACGAATAATTTTTTGTTAGTTTAATTTAAACTACCTAATACCTATATGTTTACTTAAGCATCAACAAATAGGTTAAAATATACATTGTAATTGGTTTTAAAAATAAATATTAATATAAGTAATTATATGCTATTGTGTGGCAAATGCACAATGGACAATAAACATTACAATTTAGGTAGTAAAACGTGTACATAATGTACTAAAGTGTCACGTACGTAATGTTTGTGAAGGAGTTTAATTGCCCTTCGTCTGATCACGTAGAACCTATATCTTTACCACCATGACCGCTCACCGACTGATAGGCACGTACCTGTTATGATACGTTAATAGGTATGTTTGATAGTTTTATTTCTATTCTAAATAGAATAAAAGTAAAGTAAAATAAATAGCCTATCTCTGTCCCACCCTTGAAATTCATCATTGAATATACATCCATCATTGAAATACTAGCTGAATCACCACGCTTGCCAAATGCGGGTTGGTGATCGATCACAAATTGAATTGAACTCGGGACCTTCGGGTATCGGTCCAAGCGCTTTGCCACTCGGCAACCAAAGCGTTATTCTATCTAGGCAATGTAGATAGTGTATCGTATTTTTTTTTTAAATTATTGCATAAGGACTCAATAAACTTAATTTTGTTTTAAATGATAAAAATGAAAACTGTTTTAACAATGAAGCAGAAGCATTTGACGACGCGTTCTGGCATGCATAGCTCTCGGCCGTTCATCGAGAACGGTTGTTTGTGAAACTTTCGTTTTCCACTTGATTCCTTACTCATATTTACTGTTTAGTGATTGATTGCTGAATATTCGATCGATCGTTATTAATAAATAATTCATCATCGTCAATCTATTTTAAAAACGTTCCACAACTGGCTTATAAGTAGCCAGCTTAATATTATTATTGGCCTATTTTGCTTCAATGCAATCCCGCCCTGTACTTACGAGTACGAACCGATGATGGCATAATGACATTCATATAGCTTATTTTGTAGCATAAACTGAATAAATGATTTAGCATTTATACAACTTAACCATTTAAGAGGTTATAAGTAAGTATTGTTAATAGGTATTTATAACATAAATGTGGCAACCCCATTTGCAACTGTAGTAAATCGTACAGAAATTGAATTTATACTCAACTAATTTAGACACGAGCTGTGCGCAAAGTCGCTAGACGGGTTTATAGCTAAAGCCTTCGGACAGAGATCACGATCGCGTATTGCGAGGTACCGTTGTCTGCAACTAGGCACGCCCCAGGAGAGCAGGACCTTGCTCGTCTACTTGCGAATATTTGTATTTTCAACAACGCTCGTCCGGTTTTTTATAGATAAAGAGTTGCAGTACCCACCTACTTAACGACTTACTATAAAACAAGAGTCACGAACGAAATAAAAAATAAATTAAAGTAGGTATATTATGCAAATAGCTTTGATTGAAGAAGCGAGTAGTACCAGCATCAAAATACTATCAATTATAAATGTTTGTTAACCAAGAGCCGTTGCTATGATGAGTAAAAACGAACGAAGAACTTGATTTATTTCTGACTACAATCATAGTAAACAGTGTGCATGACTATCTTTATGTATTATTATTTATTTTTATTTATTTATTTATTATATTTCAATACACAACTATCCTTACAGACTAATCCAATGCGATAGTTGCTTATCTACTTTATTTACTAAATATATTATGTACTAATTAAATTTTACACATTTATACAATTTTATTATTAATTATTATTTATATATTATATTACACATTACAATTGCATTTCATACATTATCATTATTTATTAATCCACATAACAGACTACGTATAAAATTAACTTTGCGAGTTCACTCAAATTACCCGAAAATACATCAAATCTCTCATGAACTTTGTTCACTATGAGGATCGCCCGTACAAAGGGGGTTTTCGCGAGGAGGTTGGTCCTGGCCACCGGCACGGCCAGCAGCTGCGGGCTGCGTCGCCTCCACACGTACCCGTCCGGCGCCCTCAGCCGCAGCCGGCCTAATACGCCCGGGTTGTGCTCCACTCCACGCAGCAGCTTCAACACATACGCGGCGAGCGCAAACTCCCGTCGCACTCTCAGCTCGTTGTATCCGACCATACCGAGCACGAACAGTGTAGGGTACATTAGCGGGTACAACGGATACACGCCATACAGCTTGAAGTACAAGTGCCTCATGAATTTGTTTTGGACGCGTTCTAACATTGTACTGTACTTCTGTTCGTGCGGAGCCCATATGACTGCCCCATACTCCATGTGACTCCTGACCAGAGCATCATACAACACCTTCAGTGTTGTAATATTTGTGAACCCCCGTGACTGCCTTAGAACAAACCCGAGGTTCCGATACGCCTTCTTACAAACTTTAATTATGTGCTCGCGAAAAGTTAAATCGGGAGTTAAATGCACTCCGAGATCTCGCACCTGAAACACTCGCTCCAACGGCTTCGCCTCCAACTCATAGTCGCCATTCACCGGGGTCCGCGCGCGGGTGAATGACATAACCGAGCACTTGGACACATTAAAATATAATTTGTTGTGGTGGCTCCACTCTACCACTCTGTTAATGTCATCCTGCAGGCGCTTACAATCAGACGCATCCCCAACCTGGAGCAGCAACTTAAGGTCATCGGCAAACAATAAACATGTACTATGCCTGACGACTTCCGGTAGGTCATTTATCATTATAATAAATGTGAGAGGCCCCAAATTGCTGCCCTGGCTCACACCGGATCTGGTATAGTACAGCTCCGATTCGTACCCATTGTACTCCACATACTGTTGTCGGCCCTTCATGTAGCTGACGAAAAACTGAAGCATATGCGGCGTACATCCAATTTTAGCCAACTTTCTTAACAAGACATCATTATCTACGGTGTCAAATGCTTTTCTAAAATCAAAGTACGCCGCGTCCACCTGCACCCCAGCATCCACTGCCGGTACCACCAGCCCCATAAAGTTTAAAAGGTTGGTGGCGGTGCTGCGACCCGGCCTGAACCCATGCTGCGCGTCCGACAGCTGCGCGCGCACCTGCGCCCGGACGCGCCGCTGGATGGTGGCCTCGAACACTTTCGCCGCCGTCGACAGGATAGCCACCGGTCTATAGCTACTAACGTCAGGACCAGCTTTACCCTTCGGGACAGGAACGACTCGTGTAATCTTCCACCTAGCCGGGAAAGTGGCGTGCCTTAAACAGATGCTAAAAATATGATGTAGTGGTTCTGCTAATATTTTACTACAATCTCTAAAAAGAAACGCTGGTATACCATCCGGGCCAGACGACCGTTTTGGTTTGAGCCGAACGAGCGCCTCCTCAACCTCCCGAAGACTTAAAGTGTCTATATGCACACGTGCACTGGTAGCAGCGCCTTCCTGCGCTGCCGCCGCCTGGGCGTCCAATCGCGGTTGGCTTACATTGTACACAGATTCAAAAAAATCGGCAAAGTGACTAGCACACTCCTCATCCCTGACAGGCTTTCCATCCTTTAAAATACTAATCCTATTAATTCTACTTTTTTTAGATTTAAAATATTGCCAAAAAGATTTCGGGTCTTTAGCAAACAGTATTTGAATTTTATTTTTGTGTTCAATGTGTGCAATTTCTATGGCTTTTTTAATACTGGTTCTACATTTAGCAAATTCCCTGTAATCACTATTCAGCTTAGTTTTCTTAAATTTCTTATGAAGTATAGCTTTATTTTTAATTTGGGTAATAATATCCCTCGTGTACCACACGGGGTATACGTATTGTGGTTGTTCATAATTACGCTTTTTTTTAGGTATACATTTATCAAACATATCATTTAATGTATCATAGAAAAAGTTTAAGGTCGCGTCTAACTCATGCATCTCGTACATCGCACTCCAATCCGCAGTTGCTATCATACTATACAATAATTGGTAATTAGCTTTATAGAAATTCCACTGCGGTCTAATATTGTTTGCACGGCTTGCTTGGGCAGCGCCCGCTGCGGATGTCGGTGGTGGCGACAGCGGCGGGAGCGCGGGGCGCTCTGCGGCGACACACACACTGACCGCCAGCGGCGGGTGGTACGGGTCGCCGGGTACGAGCTCCTCGTCCGCCGCCGTCACCGCCACCGACCCGCTTAAGCCAGTGCTCAGAACCAGGTCCAAATGACGACCTAAAGAATTAGGTACTGCGTTACTTTGAGTGAACTCGCAATAGGACATAAAACATTCAAAATAGTTAATAATATTTACAGGACTAGAGTGTAAATTAAAATCACCGATCATAATTACTTCCTTATATCTTTCACATAATTTTTCAATTAACCTAAATAAAATCATGTAATCGTTCTCCGTGCTACCTGGTGGAATGTAAATAACACCGCACAAAAACAAGAATCTATTATTTAAATGAACTGTTGCACATACCATTTCAAAAACATACGTCTCTATGTTAACGTCCGAAATCAGTACACGACGCAGGTCGAACCGGTGTGCGGCCACGAGAAGCGCGCCTCCCTGCTTCCGACCATCAGTTCTATCACACCTTAATACTTTGTATCCCTGTGGTACGATCTCAGCGTCTTGAATCGATTCGTTGCAGCCTGATTCCGTAATTGCGTATAAGTCCGCACAAGAAGACACAATATTATTTCTGAAAGTGTCCAATTTCGTTCTAAGACCCCTCACGTTCTGATAAAATATATCTATGTTATTATTGTTTATCATACGTTTTTTTGTTTGATCCACGAAACCAAATCCACTCCTTAAATTCAGCATTTAGTGGCCATACTTCAGCTTTATTCAAGTTTTCATACATCTGTTCCGGCACACCTATTATGAAAGATGAATAGTCTCTTTCCGTTTTATGCTTAATTTTGTCAACTTTTACATCCAGTTCCAAGCCACAAATGCTTTTAACGTGATTGGTAACTGCTTCTGGGGTAGTTTCCGGATGCAAACGCCATACATGCAGGTGTTTCTTCCGCTCAGTAGCCTGTAATGCCTTTAATTCTATGTTATTCCCTATTCTGACTTCCTTCGACCATCTGTTAGTCTTCTTATTTGGCACCGCCTTCCAACCGGCTTGGTTATTCTCCTCTTGGTGCGTTTGTTCAGTAATAACCGGTGAGCTAGCAATCTTCTTCTGCATCATATGTACAGTTGACTTCGTGGCCACACTATTGTTTACATTTTGAATTTGAATTTCGGTGGCATGCTGGTTCTTTATCTTCTTTTTCGTTTGAACTTTGGTACTGGTGTATTGTTCATTAACGGCTTCAGCAAATGTACATGGAGGGTCGGTGATGATCTCCTTTGATAATACTTGTGTTGGGTTATTTAGAGATAGCTTAGAATCGACTTTTTCCTCTATTACTTTTATTATCTTTACCAAATGGTCAAGGTCACTCTTAGTTTGGGAGAATTGATGTTGCAGATGTGTTATAGCATTTGCTTGGCTGTCCAAACGAGCAATAATGTCTGAACGAAACTGCCTCAGTTCATCAAGTAATACGGACTGTAATTCTCCTTCCATCATTACCGGTGAAAATCTTCGCTGGCTTCCGCGTTGTGTATTGACATTATTTATTGGTGTAGTGGTTATATTAACTTCTGTAGCAGCTACTCTTACAGGTGTTTTTATGTTTCCGCGTTTCGGATTTAAACAAATGCACTCCGGGCATACCCACATCTTCTTATACGCTACAGTAAATGCCCTAAAAGCATCTAGTGTAATTTTAAGACAATTCACGTCATATCTTTTCCTACACTTATCATTAGAGCAATCCATAAAGCAGTCATCCATTATTGTCGACCTACAAGCGCTGCATTCGTTGGCCATAATATATGCACTCAACGAATAGATGCAGTAAAGAGAGAATCGACCCTATTAGCAGCCTCCCAAGAATCAGTCCGCTCTGTACGTACAATTAGTTCCGCAGCACACCGAACAGTCGTAGCCGGTCGTAGTGACTCGTAGCTCCGTAGACGACGACCGACGACGACGTAGCAAAGCGCTGCGCGTAGACACTGATGCACAATTTCGAGCGCAACGCGCCCAGTAGCTTTGGTCGAACGGATAAGAAGCCACCACTTACGCCGAAGATCCGGAGTTCAATCCCAGCCGACCGCCTCAACATTTATTTTCACTTTTCATGTACTTGGGGCTTCGGACGAGGTACGCCGAGGTCATGTCTCCAGCTAAGGCGAAGTCCGGGGCTCCAACCCAAATTAAAAAAGTTTATTAAATTTATTTAAAGGGCTTAAGTGAACGCTTCATATTTAAATACAACACTTTAATTATGCTGACGTAGGTACTCGCCTTTATCTTGTGCATACTGTTAGTCATAACGTACCCACGGACGGACCCTGCAAAGAGTTCACCACAGAATAATAACTATGTGGAGCAAATACGAGTCTGCATAAAATATTACATTTCAATGTCCATATAAATGCATACTTGTTTACAAAGTGTGTTGCGTGAAATCTTCCCCCCCCCCCCCCCTTCTCCCCTCTCTCCATAGAACCGTGTCAGAGGCAAACTATAACAGAACCAATACGCGGTTAAATAATATTGATTTTTATCGGATTTCCATTTCACGGATGGCGGCCCGCGCCCGGCCAAAAGACATCAACGAGCGCTCGATTTACTTTCATTGTACTTGGGTATATTGATTTTGAAAAAATTAAGTTATAAAAAGTTTAATTGCAGTCACGTTTTATATTCTGTAACAGCATTTTCAACAATGCAGTGCGTCGAACAATGCACTTGGTTAACAATGCAGTTTACAGAAATTAGTAAACAAACTAGCTACTCTAATCAAATGATAAAAAATACTAGATACTTAATCAATAACATCTTTACGTGTGGGAGCTCCGTTCTCTTTATAGTGGCAGTGCCCGATAGGGTTTATGGGGATCTGTTAAGTTTTAAACCTATGAAGGATATAATGTTCATTATGTACAGACGCCTGCACATCAACCTATCCAAAACTGTCAAATTTCTTCATTACATTTTCAACCATATGCCTTAAACATAAAGTTCAAAGTCAATTGAGGAAATCTGACAGTTTGTGGTAGGTTGATGTGCAGGCGTGTGTACATGCAAATAAAGACTTGAATTGAATAAAAAACTTGCAGGTACTTGTAGGTAATTTTGTTGATTTCAACTTTATTAACCATTGCATCTTTGCGCCTTATTTAATTTTTAAAATCAAAATACTGCTAAGGAGTTTGCAAGTGCCTTTTTATTAGACTTTGTAGTTATATCCAGTTTGTTAACATTTTGTCAACACTTAATTTGGATAGATCGTGGATGAATGGATGAAAGTGGATTAGGATTAGGCTTGCACAGAACCGGCCAAGTTGGCGTGTTTAAAGGAGAGGCTTACGGTTAGAAATTATCGGGGTAATTTTGAATTTTATATGAGTAAACCAATTGCTACAAAATTATCGTTTTCGTTGGACATTGCTGCTGTCGCGGTAATCCCCTGTAGTACACATAGTGTTCCAGCAACTTTCGTGTGTGTAAATGTATAAAGTCGGTACATTATTCGCGAACGGGATCCTGTAAACAGAGCCAAGTTCTGTATTAATTGGTAGTAAACACAGCCGGCGCAGTGTCTAACTGCGCGGCTATTGTTTAGTCCGGGCGGGAGCTCGCATTGTCAATGCTCAGTTGAGATGCATGGCATACATTGATTTTGAATCCTGGAAACTAGAATAAAACACTTTTATTGTGGATACAATACACAGTACAGTTTGACATACAATACAGGGATATGAATTTAAAACTATAAAAAGGTTTGAAGTTGAAGTTGAAGTTTGAAGTGAAGTGAACTGTAAAGTGTTAGAATGAATTAAAGATTTTCTTCGTAGCCTTATTCTTAGAATTTCAATTTCACTAAGATCCTATTCAACATTTTTTTCCCACTGCTTATATCTATAACCGTTTTCTACCCGTCGTCAGTATAAAATAAGGACTAAATTATATTTTTTTGATAGTGATTCGAATCGCCTATACAAAAAGATGGCTTAAGGATATTCGTACCATGGTCCGAACAGCTCGTGGTATAAAGGGCCTAACGACCCACTATACGTGAGTATAGTTGGCTGGCTACGATTTCTGTCAAATAATACTTACGAGAGAGAGAAAATCCCACCCCAGTACCTAAAGTCGCCGCTGACTAATTTAGTACTATGTCATAATTAGTTTCCTAGCAGTCGACAAGGCGCCTATAGTATAGGGTAACTTAGTAACTCTGACAAAGTACTAAAGCGCTAAGTGACTTTCGTATTTGACTGTAATGCATATAAATTAACAAATTGCAAATCGATTGTGAGTGTTTGTGGGTCAACTGTCTTCTCCCTGGTAATTATTCTGTGGTACTAGGGGGCAGACAATAAATGTACAGCAAGCATCTCCGTAGTACACTTGTGACTTTGAGGTGAGTACACTCAGCTGTAGCTGTGTTGATGTGCTGTGGGTACAGTCGACATTGACCGCCGGAAGTCCACTCGCCGAGACGTGCTTGTCCGTTCAATGGGCCGCTTCCGGTCGTACGCGCATCTCGCAAAATACACAAACTGATGTGAACTTTAATACTACGCAGTAGGGTTGTTGTTGCATACAATATATCGCCTATTGAATAGCAAGTGTGAATCGTTTGAAAAATGAATTAAATGTTTCTCCTTTGTAGATTTGTCAATAGATTGTGATGAGATGACGCTATCGTAGCGTTAGAAAATGTAATACAAAGACTCTCTAATACGTAAAAGTGTAAGTTTAATTTTCAATTAAAAAATATTTTTGTACAATGTCCACTACGGACATTGTACAAAAATAGGCTGATTGGAGCCTAATTGAATTTATTAGGGTATATTGTTATTTTTTATCCTTACAAGTTATCCTGACTACTTTTCGACATGACACTGGAATGTCTGAGCTCTGATGCTATCTGGGTCACAGAATGAAACGACGACATGGCCGACCGCTGGCCGACGCAGGAAGGTCATGTGACGAACTGAATGCCTGCAACAATGGATACTGATTGTAGATCGGCAGGAGAGGAAGCGGGGGGGTGAGGCCTTTGCCCAGCTTAGGGACTGGCAAGGCTCTTTAGTCTTTCAGTTGTTTGAAGCCAGCTAAGATAGCGATAGAAGGGAAATAGCCCACATGTTCTCTGACTGCTGGGGAAATGCCTGCATCATTGAAATCAAGTTACCCGAGATGATTGATGGGTATTGAATCACCATTTTTTTTTATACTTAGCACGGCAAATTACTCCACACCACCTGATGCTAAGTGGAAATGGAGTCCAGACGCGAAGACAACTGGTGCAGCGTGAAAACAACGCAGCATCAGTCAACTTCACTCTGCCGGCTCACAAGGTGCTTCTTCACGCCTATTTGAAGGACCCCATATCATAGGATAGAGGGAAAACGTGTGCTGGTAGACTATTCCATCTTTTGGAGGTGCGACAAAGAAACGAGTCACCAAATTTCTTTGTGCGCGATGGGATATGTGTGACAGTGAAGGGATAAGGTCAAAGAGTTCTTCAGATCACTCGCCGTGATATAAGAAGATATACCATGTTTGCGAAATGCAGTTTGGAAATCACAAACACAGGATTTGTATTGAAAAATCCGAAACATATATTGTCTGACCAAGGAATTGAACTCACGACCCAGGGATATAGAGCTAAGTGCTTTGCTAATTTTGCCATGCCACTTGACCAACGCGGCAACGCCGAGGCGTTTTTTGTATGTTTTTAAAAAGCAGATCAATGCACAATGCGTCTTTCTTTTCAACATCCTTGTTTTTATCTCCATAATCAAAGTTACTAACAGCGAAGTTACGCGCTTTTTTTGGAGAGAGTTTGT
The DNA here is from genome assembly GCA_949315975.1 of Eudonia truncicolella. Classification (NCBI taxonomy): domain Eukaryota; kingdom Metazoa; phylum Arthropoda; class Insecta; order Lepidoptera; family Crambidae; genus Eudonia; species Eudonia truncicolella. Next base: position 597,087 of record OX438837.1, on the reverse strand, counting down.
TGATGACAGCGTTTGCCAGTTTTTCTTTTTCAAGTCGAGGTTTTGAAACATTTTGAATGAAAAAAGCGGGATTCTTTCGTCGAAAGCGGGATTCTTTCGTCGAAAGCGGGACGTAGTAAAAAACCGTATATAATCAGAAGTTTTAAATATTTATCTTTTTATTTGAGTTTTAAATTACGTTTACGTGACAATAGATAGCAAACAGCAATATATTAAGAAAAAAAAACACGTAAAAAAACTGAAACTTTTGTTTGCTTAATGTAATTACTTGCTCACTGCTTTCCAAGCACTAAAACAAATGCAATAGGTATTCTTCTTCATTTCTTCTCGTACGTAATCGTGCGTTTATTAGAAATAGAGATTTATAAACAAATGGGAATAAGAAAAGTGTGAAAGAGAAAGAGAAGATGTCGCGGTCGCACGCACCGATTGCGTGACGCAACGCACCCCTCTCTCTCGCCAGCGTTGCCGTTTGTACGGCAATTGCCGTTTCGTACGGCACTCAGGCTGGCTCTTTTAAGACGAATTGTACGATATACGGCAGAGTGGTCATTGCCGTACGCTAAAATACGGCAATCACGCAATCATAGCGTATGGAAGTATTTGGTAGGTATACCACTAGCTACGCGCTTAATAAGCGCTTAACTGCAATTTCAGAATTTGGCGAAATTTGTTCTTGAAGTTCTTTCCTTGCCACATGCAAATGCCGATTCAGAAAGAATCTTCAGCACTGTGAACTTAATTAAAACAAAACAAAGAAACCGCCTCTTAACATCTACTATAAATGCAACATTATTAGCCAAACAGTGCATTTCCAGAAAACATTCGAATTGTACGAGGTTAAGCCAACTCCCGAAATTAATTTTATTTTATTTTATTTTATTTGAAGGCACAGTAACAGTCAAATTGACAAATTCATTATTAAAAATAAAAATGAAGTAATTATAAATATAACATTATCGGTTAATTGACCTATTATTGCTATGCACAGCATTGAAGAAAAAACACAAAAAACAATAATAATATGTGAAAACTTAACAACACTTTTTCAATAATTAATACAAATAATAGTTAATATAAAATTAATACAAATTACAATTAAAAATTAAATCATAATGAATAGATTAAATTGATAAATGATAGCAAAAATAAAAAAAACCGTCTGATTATGAAAAGAGTGCCACTGAAGATGTCTTACTAAGTGATGTTGTGGATTTGATGGGAGGAGAGGAGTGATCTGTGTTGTCTTTTTCTATCAAATGTTTAGGTTCAGTGGCATTTTTTTCATAAACAGAAGGTTTTTTATTTGTTTGACTTGTGTTTCATGTGTATATTTTTCTTTTTCATGAAAAAAAAAATGTACGGCAATTTTTGTTTGAATACGGTAATTTCATCTTTTGCGTACGGCAACCCGACAATTGACCAGCGGCAACACGCGCGCTTATCTTCAATACGCGCCGGGCGGGCGGCCGGTCCACACTAGTCTGTGTCACCCGGCCGCTCTTCCTCAGCACGCTGCCGCCGCACGCACGGCCGAAAAGCGGGACTGAGCCTGTCCCGCGCGGGACATTTAATTTTGATTTAAAAATCGGGACGTCTAGCAACGTTGGCTGATGACCTCAGACGGCCTTTTCAGCGCCACCTGACTTTTTTGGGGGCGGCGAGAAACTTAAAGGGTTCCTCAAGCCGTTTGATCGAAACCGAAATCTAGAGCGAATTATTCTTCGAGGTTGGCGGATCGGATCGGGAGTTGCGTGCTGCTTCCATAATAAAGTCTATAAAATATATGAAGACACGTTAGTTTTGCTAGTAATTCCGTTAATAGCCCCGCGACTGCTAGGCATGCTCAATTTTGCGACAAAAACTTTAACTGACAGTTAATCTCGACTCGTCGCCGTAACTTTTTGCGGCCGCGTCCTCAAATCGACAGTTGGTAACTGACAAATATCGCGGAGAACCATTGTATTCAAAGCCAATTCAATTTAGGTTTAATTTAAATTAAAAAACAAACAAACTTGCAGAATTGAGAAACGAATAAGTGAAAAAATTACTGCCTTTAGCGTGCTTATACTTTATATAATAAGTATGATAAAATAATTGCTCTATAGGTCCCCTTTTTTCAGTTCGCAACACCTATGGATAACTTGGATAATAAATAAATGTGACGTGGATGACAGGCGGCCGTATCACACCTGAACTGTATTTAGCGAAGTTACATTACATGCCAAAAAAAAAAATTAATATAATAAATAATAAATATAATAAACAATAATATTAAATTTACGTATTTTTTAGATTTACCTTTCGGTTTCCTTATTATGAGTGTCTACTCCTTCGTAGAACTATTAAATTCTTGTGAATATATCGTAATCGTTTCTTGTTGAAGGACCTTCAAGATCTTTTTTCCCTTAAACTTTCTATCATCGGCAGCTGTCAACAAAATACAGTCATGGTGATCGTGCATGTATTTCACTAAATTGCTTGTTTGTTTTCCGACAATTTAAAGGTAAAAGAGACAGTTCTTCAGTAGTTGGGAAATCTGGTTACCTAGTGTTATCGTCATTTACCGTCAGATAAGATAAGACGACTGATGAAAAATAGCGCACTCTGCAAATTTCAATGAGACACATGTGCGATTGAGAAGGCCCTATCTGTTTCTTAAAATTGTTCCGCGTTTCCTCGTGCTTAAATTTCTAATCAACCGAAGTCCTACTTCACTGTCTACAAACATAGCGGCCTCTTACGCTCAATAAACATGTGCGGTCTCCCTCCTTTCACCACCTCGAGACAGAGACGCAACATTTACAACAAGCAGGCGAAACTGGTTTCGCATTGCCTTGAACTTGTCCAGTTGTACGTGGGTGATGGTTCTTTGAGATGGGGCTTTTAAGTTATCTAATACGCGAGAGGTCTCATTGTGTTGATGTACGACTTTTTTGTATGCCTCACTCAATTACAGGATACATAATCTATCATCACATTCACAGCAAAAAATAGTGAGTCTTATCTACTATTTCACAATGTTTTGTATTTTCAACAAGCCAGAGATAAATGGAGGCCCCATTTACCGGAATGATCGCGACTAGGACAATTTTCCCGGATATATCTGTCTCCCAGGAACCGCCTATCTCTCACCTCGAACTGCACACTACAGTACAATGTCATTGCTATTATTATGGTAGCAGAGTTGAATAGTATGATTGCAATCATCACAAACGAAAACCGAATGCTTCATGATACAATACTGTAGAATACGTTTATATGTAAGCATGTTTACTCTCACCGAGTAAATGTTAATCGATGTATTTACGTAAATTCTTGACCTAGAAACCAACCTTTAAAAGTGTTTATTTATGTTTTGACAGCACATATTAAAATTTGTAAGTACCTACTGTCTAAACATAAATGGTACCAAGAAAAACTAAACAAACACGTCAATAATATGAATAATTTATTAAACACTGATATAATAACAGAAACACTTCTTAAAGTTCGAGATTTTGAGAAACTGTTTTATTATTTTTATATTTTATACTAATTTGTCCTATATTGATACAAGTAACGAGTTTTCTAACAGTCTGAGTTGCGTACAACACAAGCATTCGTCGCCGCACAATAGTTTAAAGAGAATGGTTAAGGTTGATATTTTTTGTCCTTTATGTCAATGTTATTTTCCAGTAAACGTTCAGTAAGAATGCTAACAATGGACAATGGATTTTGAAATATATAGGTGTATTTTCTTTCCTTATAAAGGGTTATTAAACAAAGAGCGTTTGACGAGGGAAGGAAGAGGATGCCTGGAGGTCCGCGGCGCTACGCCACTAAGTAAGGAGGACCCAGAAGGTGAGCTACCGTGCTCGAGCAACGCACACATAGACCCCTCTCACGGACACTGATCTCGAACCAGCCCCCCGACCGCCTAACCGCCATAGCCTATAGCTTTCGATATTGCTTTCATAGGCGGTACGAAATGACAAGATGATGTCATAAAAACTGTACACGTAGCCAAAGCGATCGGTTTGGCAGTCGGGCCCCAGTCCGGGCGCACTGTTGCGAGTTGCCTTGTCCGTGAGGGGTTGCAAAACCTCCGAAGGTGATTCGTTTCACACGGCTTGAGGGACCCTTTACGTTCCTCGCTGCCCCCAAACAAGCCCGGTGAAGCTGAAAATGCCGTCTGAGGCAATCTGTAATCTCTCCAAAAAAAAAACCGTTTGTATGAAGCTTGCCTTCTGTAGTCTCGTTATTTAGTTACAGTGCTTCAATGTTTGGAGGCCTGGAGCGGAGGAGTAGCTACTTTTGTTGTCTAATGCTAGTTAATTTATAAATTTGATAATTATTGGAAAACAACAGCCTCGCCATTGTGAAGAACTTTAGTTTATCCTTTATCTACATAACAACTTATGTAAACTGCTTTGTTAAAGTAATATTAATAACATTGTATTTACCTAGTCCGGCCATAAGTTATGTTACAAATGAAAATGCAATTCTTTTTTTATGAAGTACCTAATGTAATATTACTAAAATAAATAAATTTAAATTTAAAAAAATTAATAATAAATAATATTCTATTAAAAATGGGCACTTTTGGCTTTTATACAGGCCTTTAATCTGTGTGGCCACGAATCTATGGATTTACGCACTGTTTCCATGGGAAATTTCGCCACTGCTTGCTCCAGAGATCTTATAAGAGACTCAATGGCGCCGGCGCCGTGTCGTTTAGAGCAAGCCATGTCCTCTAAAACTGACCATAATTTGTAGTCTAAAGGGTTAAGGTCTGGTTTAGATGAGGACCAGTCTTCAGCTCTTATAATATCCTGAACGTTGGTTTCAAGCCAGGCTTGGGTAGTTCTTGCCTTGTGACCAGGTGCAGAGTCCTGCTGGAAAGCCCACGGTACATTTTTAAAAAGTGTATTGCTGAGAGGTTTCACAACACGATCCAAGACTGTTTCTTGATACACTTTGGCTGAAGTTTTCACTCCTTTTTCACAAAAATCTAACTTTGTGACGCCTTGATAAGACACGCCCCACCAAACCATCACTGACGCAGGATGATGACCACGTTGTACCTTTCCGACCACTTGAGCAGCTTCTTTAGAACTGTGAGCGTACACTTTATCATTTTGCTTATTGTAGTGCTCTTCAATCGTGAAAAATTTTTCATCGGTAAAGAGGATATTTCTGTGCTCTTCACCTTCGTATCGCGACAGAAGGCATTTTGATCGATTCACTTTCTTTAATTGTAAAGATTGATTTAGGGCATGTCCTGTATATCGACGAAACGCAAAGAGCTTCAGGTCTTGTTTTATAATACGCGACAAAGTCCTAGCGGGAATCTTCATTTCTCTCGATAAGATTTTTTGCTTCCTAATGGGATTTCGACGAACCGGCCTTTGTAGTTCTAACAGCACGCGGCCGCCCCGATCTTTTATGATCTTCGACAGAGGAAGTGTTGTTGTATCTGTTGATAGTACGATATTACGAAAATACTGCTGATACCAAGCTTTTGAAGTGTCTGGAATATGACCGACGGCTCCATACCCACTTTGTGCAAGGCGAAAGGCGATCACTGCAATCCTATTTTCTTGAACACCCCATTCCATATTGTAATTTGATAATTAACACAAAAAAATATGTGAAATGGCGCGAAATCGAAAGAAATTTTTAAAATAATACACTCGTTTCAAATTCAAAATAATTAAAAAGTTGAAAAAAAGAACTAGAAAGAAACTAGTTACAAGCAGGTTAGTATTTTTATTTATTTATAGACATAATTAAGTCTGTTCTGTAACGTAATAAGGACCGTGGATTTTTTAATATTAAATAAATGAGAGCCCTGAGCCCACAACTGATGAGGACCCTGGTTGCTTTTGTTGCTGGATGTTTTTGACATTGACTTGTTAGTGTGCAGTTATTTTCTTTGTAACTTTGTAACTTTAATAAAATTAAAAAGTGAAGTAAGACTAATGCTCACTTATAGAGGGCAAAAGCCCAGCCTACATAAATTATAGGAGATTCATTATCAGAATATAGGTGATCACAAACCAGCCCCCCGACCGCCTAACCGATCGCTTTGGCTACGTCTATAGTTTATGACGTCATCTTGTCATTTTGTACCGCCTATGAGAGCAATATCGAAAGCCTATAGCTATAGATATTGCTTTCATAGGCGGTACGAAATGACAAGATGACGTCATAAACTATTAGTTAGGCGATCAGCCCCCAGGGCTATGCATCAAAAATCCGTAACTCACTTTGCCCGACATAGAAATCGAACCTATGACTTCCGGAGGCGGTAAACTTTAATAATCATATTTAATTAAAAAAAAGTTATGTCAGAGCTAACGTTGTACAAAATATGTTATTATGAGGCGCGTAGTTTTCTAATTTTACATAACTCAGGAAGAGTCGTGAGCCGCGCGCGATTTGCAAAAACTGCACGGCGGCACGCGAAGCCCGCCGCGCGCGGCGAAAACTGTTATGAAACACCGCTTTTTTCTAGAAGGAATTGTTACACTGCTTTGGTGATCAATCAAGCGGCTATTAGTTAACCGCATAGACAATTAATTTGTATTTACCAAAATATATTGAGGATTCTTTCAACCTTATCATCACTTAACTTCAAAGATACAGGCCAAGAGCTTACTCATAAATATAAATATTAAAAATAAACTTGATTGAAAGCACTTGCGACCACTTAAACTTGTTTAATAATGGCGAATTATTGTTTAAGTGTTCGTGAAAGTACACATTCGTTGTAAATGAAACAAAACATTATTACGTCTCTTTTTCAAATAAAATATTATTTAACATTCAACATCTACCACCATTAATTATTATCTATTATTAAACGATGACAATTTTAATTTAGCTTTGACACTGGCTTATGTGCAAACCACACGAAGCTACGTTAAAAAACCCTGGATGAAACAGGCTAGTCTAGACTATTATTAACGAAGCGTGTAAACAGGGCTCAACGCCGGCAACGCATCAGCAGGATTCATATATTTATTAGACCATAAAATAACCTTATCCGACACTAAGAGCGATCATTAAACCTGAAGTTAAATACACCCGAGCCTTCCCAAGAGCAAACTAAAGAGATAAAGCACTTATCATATTTTGCACCGCCGGGCATTGAACCGGCGCGACCTCCAGCAGGCATTGCCGGCATCCCAACCGAAGGCGACGCACTAATGGTAATTCTGCTGTAGACTTGCTAATGCGTCTCTATATAGACAACATTCTACCGTCTGTTTGTGTTGATAAGTGAAAATGAAGCTACTTCCGGATAAACGTTGGAAGAAAAATGCCGTCACGATCTATAAAAAAAAACTATTGATAATTAAATACAAAGTGACTTTACAACACTTTTAGGTAACAAACAAAATAGACGTCATAAATTCAACAGCTTTTCTTTTCCTTTGTTTAAGAGCTTCAAGTTATTGGATTTGCCTGCCTGCCTGTCGTGGAAAAACACGTTCCATTAATAGGATACAATAAGATAATACTTATAAAAAGTTAGGGTAAATAAAAAAATATGTATTGTAAAACAAGATTGCCCCCGAATCTTGTTGACTGACAGGGTAAGTGCTGTTTGGATTTGGGACCTTTGCTCAGCAGAGGGGTGTAGATTAAATAAAATAGAAAAACACATTACATTTTTATATTGTATTTAAGAATTTAATTGTTTTAGCTTTAGAATCTATTATGGAATAGACTAACGCACTACACCTGTTATTAATTAATGAACACTAGCGCATTAATTTGTGTCGCATGGCTGTATGCTATTTGCCAATTAAAGTAAAATAATTTCGCCGTGGTATTTATTCCCTCAAGCCGCCATTTTGTCTGAATAACATTATCATGCGCAGCATCGTCGTGAATGTCTCTGTTCTGGTTTATTTATGTATATCTTAACGTTTTATCAACGGATGTCGCTTTGCTAGATATTTCATTATTTAATCTTTAAACTTATTTATTTATTACAAGGAAGCACTTGGCCTCCGTTTCACCTGATGGGGCATATTAAATAATAATTAGTGACGAAGATCGATTGTGGAAGCGCACTACACTTGGAATCTTCAATTGCTAAAGTATTATAGTTATTTTATCTCTTAGCAGTCGGGACACAACGATACTGCTACTTGTAACTAACGCTGTTGTTATGGCGACAGATTAAGGTAAAGTGGGGAGGTAGCTAGCCAGTCAAAACAAGCCGCACCACCAACGAAACCAAATAATTATAGTCATTGTCATAGATATTTATTATAATTTTATTTATTAATATACACTCTTGCAAGACTCGAAATAAGGACCCTTGAGTGATCTAACCAGTAGACTACAGCTGGTTAATTATATATTTTTTATATTTATGTACCTAAATAACATGTACCCGTGTACTATTTATGTATTAGTCAAGTTTGGGTACGTCCTTCGTTGGCTACAAAAAGGAAAATCCTTATTAAACCTCCAAAGCGTTTCATAATCTCATGCACTAGTTGGAGGAATCGCTCTTAGCGAAAGTCACAAAAGAAACTCCTGTCCAATTTCAAGTTTCTACCTTTATAGGTGAAAAAGATAATGCTATGGGCGCTCTTGATGAAACCGGCTTTTATGACATGAGTTCTTACACTGACTCGTATTTTTTACGGCATATCAAAGATTGGTTGGACAGCCCTAACGAATAACAAACATTTTACACATTCTTTATCTTGTTGAATCGCAGGATAGAGTGCAAAGCTTCAGCGATACTACTAGAAGTAGTACCACTATACTTTGTTTGATAAGTAACTTACATGACAGTGAACATAAATGAATCTCAAATAAACTTGTCGCCCATGTGATCGACCACCGTTTTAATTTCCTCATCATCATCATTAGCCTTTAAACTGCTCCAATCAGGTCCACTGGAACCGATATGAACAATTAGCCAATGGGAAGATCGGACCATAACCCTGCGCCAAAACGAATTGGTGGGTTTTAACGACTGGTAGGTACCTTCCAAAGGACCGGACGTTGCTCCCAGCAACAAAAGTTCCAATTGGCAGATAGCAGATCATTTAAAACATACCATGGGTTGTAAAGTTGTAATAGTCCATATTAATTACAAAATATGCTCAATCTGACATTCGTTTTCAAGTGTAAGGCCGCCATTCCAATCGCCCGCATGCAACGCTGCTCTTATCGCGCAGTGTCAATGGCGCAGCCTCGGCCATGCGCGTGCGCACGCCACGCGCATCGCACCATGAACGAGTACACAACACAACACAACACAACAACCATAGGGTACAATACATTTACAGTCTGTGGACAGACGAAAAATTGTATTATGTATGTACTGTGAAGAAAATTTGATTAGAAGATGTGTGAGAAAAAAATAATACACTAACAGCGGTAACTCCATTTTTTTCTATCAGTATGAAAGGTCAACGAAACAAGGAAATGAGGTCAAAATTAAAGACTTTGTAACATGTATTATAATTAGTATAAATAATACAATCTTTGTTGTTTTTATGTGTCAGAAACTACTGAATCGCACGATTTTGAACTAAGTAAATGCAGATACTTTAAGTTTCAGCGTTTTTATATGAATAATCGTAATACCACATACATACACATTGTTGTTACGTCCGAGTTGTCTGCAACTGATTTTAAAGAGTGAACTCCCCATTTATTCTGGAACACATCGCTTTAATGAGATTCAATATAATCTGGTTTGGTATAATTAAACCTTTTAAAAAGATCCTTAAACTGTAACCATGAACTCATTATCCTTGAATTTAGCTCTTCATAATCTGCTTTCAGTTCCATCGCGATATATTTAATCATGGACTAATATTTGATTGAAAAGTTTCAGGACTCCCCGCCGCGCCGCCGCCGCGCCGCCCACGACATTAACTTCGTTTACGATAGCTCTTTGATTTGACACGCTTAGCCGCCCCTGATGGGAAATGGCTGTAAACTAAAAGTTTGTTAAAACGTAACCATTTATTTACACAATAATTCTATTAAAGCTTAGGCTAATTAGTGCTGTCGCAGTTCAAACCACCCTAAATAGGGATTTGTTGATGTTTTCATCGCGACAAACTGATTAATCTGGCTTGTAGTTTGAGCTGTGTTGATGTGTTTTAGTTATATCGTGTAAATTGTGAACTGAAACTGTGTCAGTGGTTTTTAACACAATGAATTGTGATTTAGGATAGCGTTTAATCAATTTGCCAAAATAAAATTGTGATTGTGATTATATTCTAGTATACCGGCCACCGCGTCGCGTCGTCTTTGATTCGTCTTTGATTTTAATTAGTAAAAAGGTATCATACCTTCTTGATACCCGACGTTTCGACCGAGTTAAAACGTCGGGTATAAAGAAGGTATGATACCTTTTTACTAATTAGTTTGCGTTAATCCCAGTTTAAATTCATTGTTCAACTATGGAACGCGAAAGTTTAAAAGTGTATAAATATATGTTTTTGCACACTGACCTACCAGTTGGAGGTCATCTCTTATTTATAGCTATTTAATTTAATTTTAAATTTTTGTCCTTTTTTATGTAATGTTCCTTTTACTTATAGCTTACTTGCATGTAAGATATAAATGCTTGGTAAATGCCAAATAACAATTTAAATTGAAGCAACTTGTATGTTGGCTATACGTTAAGCTTAAGTTATATACGCTTTACTTAGCTCGCCGCAAACCTCCAAGAAATCCCTCGCAGCACCAGCTGCCGGTAAGATTAATACCCTTCCAGGAGTGATTCCGGCACTTCATGTAACGAGATCGATGTTTTCTCCAAAATACGTTATTTTCGAGTCAGCGTTCGTTAACACGAGTGTTGTGGCAGTTTTTAAAATTATTTATTTAATCGGGTTAAAAATTTATTAAGCCTCATGAAAATGTTAACAAAGTTAAAGTGTATGCAGTTAATAACGTTTTTTTCAATCAATTACTCAATCTTATTTAAGTTATACGCGTTGGTTGCTTAATACTTAAAAATTAAATTGATTCCAAATATAAAGTTATTGGCGATTATGGCAAATTCCCCTCAAAATGATTTTATCCTTGAGGGAGGCCTTTGTCCAACAGTGGACGTCTTTTTGGCTGAGATGATGATGATGATAACGTTATTATGTTATTTTTGGTACGAAAAATCGCCGTGTCACGAGTCAAAGATAATTGGGTAGTTGACAACAACAACAATTAATTCCAGAACAATAAAAGTATAAATGAAATCACGTAACAGTTCTTTATAACATTGACCAATTTTTTATTTGACCTAAGCATGAATTTCTGTAACCTAAAAAGTTATTAATAAACACCCAATTGACGGAAAAAAATAGTGACGTCATAGTTTGCTAATCCCATACAATTTCTAAAATAATCGTTTTGACAGTTTTTAAAAGGCTCCTATATTGACTAACCAGTCAACTGCCCAATTGCCTATATACGGTTCTCGGAAACCAGTCTTACAGATCCAAAAACCTGATGTTGGGCCAAAGTACATGACCAACATTTATAGTTATAGTATCAAGATACGTAAACAAATTTTTATTTTATTTTATGTTATACGTTCAGTGCTTCTATTTTCTTTTCTTTTCTAGTCTATTGTTACTGACATACTCTACTCAATTTTATTTATTTAATGGATTTTAATTATAATAAAATGTGATCTAATTTAATTTAATAATTTATTGTATTTGAATTGGTAATTGTAAATATGGACTATGGTATGAAATAAAAGTTTTTTTCTTGATGTCTCTCGGTAGTCATCGCATTTCCGAATGCAACCGAATATCAATTTCCATTTCCATTAATTATTAGATTCATCATGTTTAATCATTTGAATCCACAACAACGTAAATAGCATAATTTTATTTTAGTTTTTCGTGTGAATTACATAGAGCTGTAAAGCTATAAATCGTAATTCAATCGATATCAGTAAAAGGAGTAGTAGCAACTCTATATACTCTATAACTGATCAAAAGCCGACGACAGCCGAAACCTCAAGTTTGCCGAGAGACATTAAGACAATAGATGCACTGTACCTAAATGTTTGAGTCTTTCAGTAAGGCTTCGCTTCGCAGATAAATTATGAATTATAATTTCTAGTCTAGAGATCGTCTCTTCTTCGGTTGTTAAGTTAAGCCGTCGTTGGTCATTGGGTTGTCAAGTAATATCTGAAAGAAGTTTGCTGAAGTGAGTGAATAGTGACGGGGATGATCTGGGCCAAACGTTTAACTAATAAGGAGGTAAGTTATTTTCAGTTCAGTTTTAGAATACGTTTATATATTTGATTACAGTTTTGACCACTTAGGTAGTTAATAAATTTAAAATGTACTTGATAACAAGCCAACCATAAAGAAATTAATAATATAAAATGCATTAAAAGAATGAGTAGTGAGAACAACTCCAAAATATCATAAATTATATATTTGTTTCCTATACATAACCTAACCTAATAGGGACATAAATCCTCATTACTGTGAACAGAGTACCTATTCAACAAATAATAGCGACAAGGTTTCTTTACTTTCTTACAAACATAAAACCTAAACTAAATTTAAAATCAATAACCGAACCCTAGACAGACAATAAGCCACATGCTAACCCGACAGGCACTTCGCGAAGAAGTAATTTATAATAAAACCCGTCAAAGTCCCCAAAAGTGTCGAGTCTGACCCAGCCGGTCCCTGCGACCGCTCAATACTTGTAAAGAGTTGGACAGTTGCGCGGCGGAGGGTTAATTTAACTTGGGCACTTGTGTGCAAAAAAACTTGGCCATAACTAGTCGGGTTACACAACTATTACCACTAATCCAACTGGCAAGTTGGGCTGTTCAAATACATTACAATATTCTTTGATTAACCTGTCGTCTGCTGTGAATACAGACACAATAGAATTTTAATTGTAGTAGGACGGATCTGGCATTAAGCAAACGAAAGGTTACTTTTATTTAAGGCCGGTCATCGGATGGGTGACCAAAAATTTATAATCTCGAGCTTCTCCATGCTTCGGAACTATTCGGAAGGCACGTTAAGCCGTTGGGCCCGACTGCATTAGCAGTCGTTAACAACCACCAATCGGCAATGGGCCAGCGTGGTGGTTTATGGCCCGTTCTCCCTATCCATCCATAGGGAAGGCTCTTGCTCAAGCAGTGGAGACTTGAAAAATGAGTTGGTGATGATGATGATGATAATACATAATGATGATGTTGATTAAAAATTCACATGAAGCGCTAGAAAAAGAAAACATGTGAATGGTCATTCGTATTCACATAATTTGTTTAATTTGAAGTTTATTCTGTAGTGGTCCCACTGCATCCTGGCTTATGCTGAACCAAGGCCTAGTTGGTACTAAGTTTTCTCATTACATTATTTTATGCCCACCTGGCATGTTTTGTTTTTACCAAGTTAAATCTATTTTATTAAATAGAAGGGTGATTCTCCTTTTTATAACGAAATATAGCAGTTGTTGTAAGATCAGAGTTATTTTCGGGTTATTCTCCAACTTTTATGACAGCTGTGATACAATTACTAATTAGCAATTATCCCTCGAACTATTTATTGGATAACAAGGCAACTATAAGTTTCAAATACATATTCTGCCAAACACAAACGCAGTCACACTACGAGTACGATGTTTGAATAACCATTTAAACGGCTGTATCAAGTGTCTTTGAGAAACAAAATGAAACAAAGCAATGGAACAACAAGCGTGAATGTCATTGTCGGAGGCATTAGCTACGGATAGAGACGTGCCACAAAATAAGAAGACTGCAGAGGGTAAGCTCCATACAAACGCACCCGAGCAACGCACGCATAGACCCATGGATACGGAATCCCGCCACAGCCCCACCGCGGACCTACCATACCACCGGCCATACCACTGGTGGTATGGCCAAACTAAAAGTATGCCACTGAGAAAATAGTGTTGTGGACTGCAATGAGCATAAATTAGGAGGAGCTCCTATACGGGCCTATACTCTATTTATGTATTTATTACTAAGTATTACTAGGTATCTATTAGAATTATTCCCCAGAGATACACTTTCCCCGTAGAGAAAAAAAATAAAATAATAAGATTGCTTATTAATATAAAAGAATATTCTTATAATTTTTGCTATATGTATTTACAAGACTATGTATATTATTCTTTTATATTAATAAGCAATCTCCTGCACAGTTATGGTAGCCTGATAGTTTATGTTGGAAATATTAAATCTAGTGCAACATGTATGTAAAATATTGTTTGTGCCTGTGGTTTATACGGGATTTGTATTATTATAATTATTTTTTTTCTCTACGGGGAAAGTGTATCACTGTGGAAAAATTCTAAAAGATACCTAGTAATAATTAGTAATAAATACATAAATAGAGTATAGGCCCGTATAGGTAGCTCCTCCTAATTTATGCTCACTGTAGTCCACAACTCTATTTTCTCCAACAGCCCAGAACAGTCCCGACTCCGACCGAGCGCGGTGTCGCGAGACTCCGTGTTCGTGAGAGGTTGTGTATGTGGTATGTATGAATGAGGCTTACCTTCTCCCGCCTCCTTATTTTGTGGACGTGTAGTGCTGTCCGTCAGTCATTATCGCTGTTTGTTGTTCACGCCGATTTGTGGGGAACAACAGTTACGATACGAACCATTTGCTCGTCGCCTCCACTCCAACACGCGAACTTGTACAGTTATATTATCTGTATGTGGGTTAACTCGGACGACATTATATCAGTTTGCCTTTCAAATATCACAGCGATTTGAGATTAATGTTTGTTTTATTGAATTGACGATAAACGGGCAATAGAGTGCCGAGGAGCTAGATGGCGCAGTGCTTAATGCGTTTGGTCTGCGATTGCTGTTGAAGCAACTTTCGCAATGGACGGTTATCGGATAAGTGACAAGAATGTATTAGCTTAACTCCTTTGTGCTTCGGAAGACACGTTAATCCCTTGGTCCCGGTTGCATAAACCGTTCTACATGCGATGTTTCGATACATATCACACACAAATCGTAGTTCGGTAACTTTAACTCGATCTAATACTGATAATAAACGGGCACTCATCACTCTGGAATCGTGCCTCGTAGGGCACTTAGAATGATTATCATCATCATCATCAGCTCATTTTATGTCCCCACTGCTGGGGCAGGAGCCTTCCCTATGGATGGACAGGGAGAACGTGCTATAAACCATCACGCGGGCCCAGTGTGGATTGGTGGTTGTTAACGACTGCTAATGCAGCCGGGACCAACGGCTTGACGTGCCCTCCGAAGCACGGAGAAGCTCGAGATTATACATTTTTGATCACCCATCAGATGACCGGTCTTTGCGGAAGTTGCTTAACCACAGCACTCGCAGACCGGGCGCGTTAACCACTGCGCCATCGAGCTCCTTCTTAATAAAAATATACAAAAATATTTATAACTCTGTGGCATAGAAAGTATTAAAAAAACTGGCACAAACTGTGTAAAACCACTTTAGTTAGAACTTTTATTATTAGCTGCTTGTATATAAAAAACGGCAGTTTATGTAAGACATAATAATTATAAACTAGTGGTCGCCAGTGGTCGAAATTCGACCGTAATTTTATTAAGGCTGCACGGATTGTACCCTAAGCAATGAACAATTAAAAAAGATAGAATGTGTGTTTGGAGTGGCATTGACAGATAACGGCCGCTCGGCTCCTCTCCCATTTTTAAATTTTTTGAAAAGAGTATGCGTGTGTGATTTAAAAAAAAATTAACATTCTGCAATCCTTCTCTATATAAACTATAAGTGTGCGAAATTTCATTTACTCCTCCGTCCGCGCAACTTTCTTAAAAAGGGTACAAAGTTTTTGCTTCACGTATTAATATATATAGATAAATAATAAATAAATATGAGACAACATCACATACATTGTTCTGATCCCACGGTAAGTAGCTAAGCACTCGTTTCATAGAAATCTGAAACAACGACGGCACCACAACCACCCAGACCCGACACTATATCGAAAAGTTCGTTGTCGAACCCGGGACCTCAGAGTTAGCGCCGCCCAAAGTCCCGCGTGCAAGCCGCTTGGCTACGGAGGTCATCAAACAAGCTATTCTTTGTCAAAGTATAGTCTAGACTTTTGTAAAACTCAATTTAGCCCCAGATGTTACTTTAATTT
The DNA here is from genome assembly GCA_949315975.1 of Eudonia truncicolella. Lineage (NCBI taxonomy): Eukaryota > Metazoa > Arthropoda > Insecta > Lepidoptera > Crambidae > Eudonia > Eudonia truncicolella. The sequence continues at coordinate 580,945 of OX438837.1, read as the reverse complement.
ATTAGATTTTCCAACTGGATGTAAATACCGAACACCAGATGTAATTATATCGGTGGTAAGGAAAAAATACAATTGAAATATAATTTACTTTAAACGTATGTAGTTAGTCCGTTATATCCATCATCATAAGCTAGTAAGAAAGATTTCCTTAAAGTGTTGTAACAGTATCTACGTAGCGCAGGAAGTAATTTAGAAAGAACCTAATGCCAAGTATTGAGGCATAGAACCAGTGAGCCGGGCCGGCGCGCCCTTACAAAATCACATCACACGCAGAACGGGAAGGCCCAAGTGCGAGTACGTGTTTGCTGCAAACCCGTTCCGTGGGTGTGCTACCGTACGCCACTCGTGATTGCGACCACTTCACTCTTTGTAATAGCTATCAAAAATTGATTTTTTTACATTCACATTGCTGTTATAATATCAAAATTGTATTATTGTGCATCTACGCTACATTAACATTAACCATTACGTGACATCATGTAAGCTATATAGTTGATTTCCAATTGCTATAATTCTTGGATAGCGAACCTGTTGCTTAATTCTCTATAAAATAACAAATTGCGGTGTGGAAGCGCTGTATGTGTCTATATATAAAGTGGGTCGATCAAATAGGTAAACAAGCAGTCGACACGGATAACGGAAGTACGAAGATATAAATCGTACGCTTTGCGTTTTTCATAAAATTTTCATTTAAATTGATGGCTAATTCGTCTCTAAATTACGGATTCTGTAACCAAAATTTTATTACAAGTCGACAATCCTTTTTTGTAAAACTTGTAAATGTTTATATCTTCTGTGCGTGTGTAAGTCACAGAACTCCTAAACAGCTGGGCCAATTTGGATTAAATTTTTTGTGTGTGTTCAAGTGGATTCGAGAATGGTTTAGATTTACAATTGGCCCGGTAGGTGGCGCTGCTATAGGGGTTCATCATGGGATACATAGTATTCTATAAATTCCTCACTTCAGCACTAATCAAATAACAACTAACAATTCAATGTACACTACAATTTGTTGCGGTTAAGCCTTTAAATTCAGCAGTTTGTTTTGAAAACGTGCATGTTTGTGGAGTTTGTGTTCTTTAAAAGTGCACTAGCCTTCTCAATGTTGAATTGTTGACGCGCGGCGCGGCGGTGGGGAGCGGCCCGCGCGCGGCGACGGCACGGCCTGGCACGGCGCGGCGCGGGCGCACCATTGTTAGTTAAATAACCGAGCGGCGCGGCGCGCGACATACAACCTACACTGTTTTGACGCAGGGCTACTTCGGACCGTTATCATTAACACCCAGCTCAAGTTATCAAGCTGCTGCGCTTTGTACACAATACTAATTGAAAGGACAGCAACATTTTGAACGTTATGTTGCATAGACAATAGAGTTGCAACAGATTTTTTAGTGGTTCTTCTAATATTGGTTGGTAACTATGAAAGACGTCACATTGCAAAGTGACTGTATGAAGTAAATATTTATTTGTTAATAGTTTCTGTACTTTGTTTAACAGGTATAATACGTACGTACGAGTAGTATCAGTTCCAAGAAATATGAGACACGACGACTAGTTTTATTACTTTCCTTTATGACTTATTGTATTTAGTTTTAGATACTAGATTGTTTTGGTTCTTGTAATTCTAATATTATAAACAAAATCAAGTCAAAATAACCATAAATAAAGATCACGTGTGTTATCTATCATGTGATTAAATAAATCATAAAAGTGGTCCTCCAGCTGACGACAAAAGTCCAATTGTCTAATTATGTTCCAAAAAAATATTTACAATTTCATTTTATTGGAAATGACTTGAGCATGACAACGTAGCAAAGTACCTTTAACCCGACGACAGACCGGCTAGCCGGCTTGTATTATTTTGGGGACGCAGCGCGTGTCACTGCGCATCCCGCAAACTTGACCTCCATCGCTAGCGCTTGTTGTCGCTGTCTCGATATTGAAAGTATTCTTACCATCGTTGAAGTTAGAAAATATTAGTTACTAGCGGCCCGCTCGCGACTTCGTCCGCTTGAGCGAATACCCGTATCCTATAGAACCCTAATGCAGCGCCATCTACCGGGTCCAATTATATGCATGTATTATACATATAAACCTTCCGCTTGAATCACTCTATATATTACAAAAACCTGATCAAAATCCGTTGCGTAGTTTTAAAGATCTAAGCATACATACACAGGGACAGACACAGCGGAAAGCGACTTTGTTTTATACTGTGTAGTGATGAAGGCAGCGTAGTCTTACTAAGGCAACTTTGTTTATTTTTATTTTTTTTGAGAGAGATTGCTGATTGCCGCTGTGGCATTTTCAGCTTCACCGGGCTTTAGTTGTTTATTTAAATTGTTGCTTATCTGCGATGATTAAAAAAGCTGCTTACACCATATCCTAGAAAACCTTAAATCGACAGTCCTTACATACAGATGTAGGTACATTGTATATTGTATGTCTTTTAGGATATAATACAATTTGTTTTTGCCAAATAATTTGAGGTGCACTTATCGAAAGCATCTGCAAATATCCGACAGTGTTGTGCTCGGGCGGTCAGTGTCACAAAAAACTACCGACGTCACTCAGCCTAATGAATGTTATTTGCGATTTTTTTTTTCGGTGTTCGTTTTGAGGAGCCTCTCAATGATTGGGTATTTGGTTGTTTGACCTTGAGCGGTTTAATTACACGGCGAAGTGGTTTTACAGGTGGCCAATAAACTATTTTAGACTTGTGCAGGTAAGTTAGGTTTTTACCTAACTTTTTCTATTGGTGTGTTGTTAAGTACTAACTTAAATAGTGTTGAGGAAGTAATTCGCTGAAATGATACACCCGTGAACATTTAATATACGATGTTTTTTTTACTGTTGGCCGCCAGCACAACTGACTTGCCGAATCGATCCGAACCCCTCGGAGAATCTAGTAGGGAACGGGGCCACGCTTAGCGCGTGATACCATTTCCTCTAGATACTTCCGACGGTGTCTATCACACAAGGCCTTCGGATCCCGTTAAGTTTCTCGTCGTAAAGAAACACTTGCTCGCTGTGTAGATACGTAGATACCATGGCGCTTATACCACGGCGAGTGCTCTGAAGAACTCTTTGACCTTATCCCACCTTCTCCCTTCCTCCATAGGAGTACGCGTGCTGCTCTCCGGACTCACCCCTGTACTGTCTCGAACATTCCATCGCGCACAAAGAAATTTGGTGACTCGTTTCTTTGTCGCACTTCCAAAAGATGGAATAGTCTACCAGCACACGTTTTCCCTCCTTCCTATGACCCCATGCCATGTCCTTCAAACGAGGCGTGAAGTCCTTGAAGGCGCCTTGAAGATCTTGTGGGCCGGCAGGGTGAGGGTGACTGATGCTGCGTTGTTTTCACGCTGCACCAGTAGTCCAGCGTCTGGACTCCATTTCCACTTAACATCAGGTGGAGTGGAGTCATTTGCCGAGCTACGAATAAAAAAAAAAAGATAATTCGATTTCTACCACGTTCCACTGCTGGACATAAGTTCAGCAGTGGACTAGTATAGTCTGATGATGATGATGATGATTTATGAACAGTAAAAACCAAATTCTTGGAAAAGTAAAAGATTAGGTGAATCTGCATGTTTTAAATTAACGTTCCCACGTAATCTACAGATGCTTTTTAAACATCTATTTAGCGCTACAGAAACCTTTATGACCTACTTTACAACTATAACTAACTAAATGTAAATAAGAAAAAAGTAAAACTAATAGCTTATGTAGTCTTGTTGTTAAACTGCCGGGCGGGGTATCCCAGCGGGGACTTGGTAATGTATTAAGTAAAGTTCATAATGGCCATTCTTAAGTCCGCCTAGCTACCTGCCAAAGTCATCTCAATCTCTGTTGTGTTCCGACACAGACAAGATAGCTAAATTGTCAGTAGTTTCAGGTGAAGTGCGCTACCAGTTAGGGTGAAAGCCAAGCATTGAGGGATAAAAACAAAAGTACAGCATATAAAATTGTATTACGTCTATTAGCCAGTTCGTCGCGTTGCACAATTTAAGAAGCTTACGTTCAGACATTCCTCATAACGCCCGACGGCTCAGTAATTATTCAGAAGTGCTGAGAGCGCGGTATCACAAGATAAAGGGACTGCAGAAGGTATGCTTCTTACAAACGCGCTCGAGCAACGCACACATAGCCCCTCCGATCCGATCCGAACCCTTCGGAGAATCTAGTGGGGCACGGGGACGCGCACTAGTGCGCGATTCCGTTCCCTCTAGAAAACCTCCGAAGGTGATTCGTTTTACACGACTTGAGGGACCCTTTACGTTCCTCGCCGCCCCCCCAAAAAAGCCCGGTGAAGCTGAAAATGCGGTATGACGCAATCAACAATCTTTCTCAAAAAAAAAACATAGCCCTCTCACGGACACGAATCCCGGAACAGGTCGTAGCGGTCCGAGCGCAGTTGTTGGGAGGTTTCCGTGTCCGTGAGAGGTGCCTGTGTGTGCGTTGTTTGAGCGCGGTATTTAATAAGGATACCTCCTGTGTCTCCTAGTTTCGTGCCGCGGCATCACCTCCGCGCCGCAGCCGCGCGGGCAGCGGGCGGTGCACAGTTTTGTTTACACAATATAATTGATCTGTGTGTTTGACCGCGGCTGCCTAATTGTTGACTCTTGTGCCTGTGAGGTTCTACCATCAGACTTTACGGCAGATTTGATAGCGTAGTGATATCTATATGCGTTTATCGGTGCAATGTTAACACACCTTTTTATAAGTAATTTTAACTAAACTTGAATATGTTTAAAATGTTAGTGTTATTTAGTTTTTTTTTTTTTTACTTTTTATTTTTAAATCCCTTGTCTATTGCTTGGTGGTAAAATGCTGTCTAGATCTGACGTGCCTGGTTTTTGATGCCAAGCAGTATTTTGCATGGCTGTGTTTAGGAATGAGAGGTGTGAGAGATCTAGTGAAATTACAGGATAAAGAGGTATATACTCGTACATCACGAATTTTATGTGGTTGTTATTCCTCAAGCAGGTTAACACCACCATATTCCTGAATAGGACTATTTGTTAAAACAATGGTCCAACGACCAATGCTGAAATAAAAAAAAACAACTGTTTCCCACATTAAAGTAATACCTACCTCAGCCAAAATGTTGCCAAATTGTAGAAAGCGTCCATGGGATGTGCTTACAAATTATAATGTTGTAGAACATTTTTCTTTGCAGTAAAGAAGGCAAATGTTTGAACGACGAATACAGCCATTACGTTTTTGAATTTATTGTCAATGCTTCAGCGTTCGTTATGATGCTTCGACCTTTCTGTTTGGGAGCATAGAGCTACGGTCGTTTATTGTTATACCAGTTAAGGAATCACCAAATCTTCCACTGTAGCTGTTGTTCGTTACCTCAAAAAATACTGTATGTATGTTCAGTTCAATATTTACCAAGTATTTACGGCAAACATCTTAACTGTCATATCTCCAGACGGTGTTTGCCGACTCTAATTATTAACATCTGTGCAAACACTGACACTGACAAAATAGCTAACTACTTAATTCGCAACCAAAATATGCCAATGTCGTGACGGGTTCCGCAATGTCATCAGCTACAATTGTTTTGTTAGCGATGTTTTTAAGGCCTTTGTTACTACTATAGTTTTAAGCCTTTGTTAAGACTATAGATACCAACAATGTTGTTAAATATACGAGCTTTTTTAATTTTATTCTGGCTGGATTTATTAATTACAAAAACACAAATGTTGAAAAAATTTCCACGAGCAGCATTTGAACCTGCACCTTTCTGACACACCGGGTCAGAAGGGTGACGGTAATAGTAACATTGAATGGGTGTGCCTTTGGCTTTCAAAGTAAAAAGTAAATAGTGTTGAATAATTTCGGCGGGCTGGTTAGAACCACGATAACTCAATTGGAAGAGCACCTGACCCGGTATGTCAGAAGGCAGGTTCCAATCCTGCTCGTGGAATTTTTTTCAATATTTGTGTTTTTGTAATTTGTTTCGCAACAAAATTTGCGTTAAAATTGGATAAACAAAACAAAAACATTGGATTCATTAAATTCTCTCACCCTAAATAATGTTTTTATTGCAAAATTTGTGCTTAAAAGGAGTAAATTCAACCTAATGGGTCATCATTTATTATGTTCAAGATACCGAAATAAACATTTGACATTCTAATTTTAATTTTTGTTTTTAAAGTGAGTTTTTTCTTCACATCTCACAGCGGATCAACTAATTTGGAAAGTCTGAGAGTGCCATACAATATTATCTCAATCGATTAGAATGCAGGTACTTACTTGGATTGGAGATAAGATAAGATAAGATAAATTTTTATTGCCATAAAATTGTGTAAATACATAGCAGGTGTTAAGCATAATTGGGAACAAACAATTTACCCTAGTCGGGCATGCAATTTTTAGTGGGTAGGTATATGTTACATAGAAACAGCCACTATGCTGTTTTTGTACCGAAATATTCAGTCAAACTGTAGAACGCCTTATCTATAAGCCATCTCTTTAATTTAATTTTAAAACAGCTTAAATTTACTGAGGCTTTTTGATCTGTGGGCAGATGATTGAATATTTGGATTCCGGTTACATAGGCACTCTTGTGATACAGGGCATTGTTAATATTTGGTAAATATAAGTCATATGCATATCTCTTCCGCAAATTACAAATATTTGTGCTTTTACTTTTAAAATACTGGATATTGCTTTTTATAAAAACAGCCATCTCCAACACATATATACCCGTCAGTGTCAAATAACCCTTTTCTCTGAAAACATTTCTCAGAGTCTCATCAGAGTACATACTGTAAAGAGTTCTCAAGCATTTCTTTTGTAATATAAAGGTAGATTTTACATTAACAGAGTTTCCCCAGAAAATAACTCCATAAGTAAGAAGAGGATAAACTTGGCCAAAATAAGGCACACGATAAGGACTTTCGTGACACACCGAAATTCACGCAGGCTTAAAGCTAGTTTTAAATAAATACTAACTGGTTTATTTATGTTCTATTTATAGAAAGACGGAATATCAACTAAGAACAATCATTTTATTAACCAATTTCTAAGAAAACTTGTCTCTACCCTTATCAAGAAGTGAGCTTTCCTTGTCGTGATCTTATGATTTAATTGAGCTAGTAACTTCAAATATCTTTAACCATTTATTTTCATTAGACAACCCACTTAGGTACCTACCGCTTGTTATTCGTCTACTATATTTTCTATATCTATTAAAATTATATTTCTAATGCCTTACAAATAAACAAAGAATAAGGTCCGAATAGTTAATCCGTGTTTTGTTGCTGTCGTGTGAACGTCATTTCAAAATAGAGTAAAAGAGACAAAACACGGTATAACTATTCCGACCTTATTCTTTGTTTATTTGTAAGGGGGCTAAGAAACAAGTAACTGAGTCATTCAGCCTTCAAAACCTCTTAAATTATTTATCATAATATACAATATCGTTATAAGATGGCCTTATTGAATTTCTCTGATAAGTTAAATGTATTCTAGATAAAAAATAATATAAAATCTAGATAAAAATGCTTTAAAAGGCTAGCTTTGAAGTCTGTTTGCGCCAATCCCGAGGGAAGCGAAATAGCCAGAAACAGGACGTCTCATTACCTTTGGCGTCCCTTCTAATGGAGTGAAGTTTAATATTATTGCTCCTTAAACACGCCGCCTCCTATCGTCAAGAGATCTGCTTATTATATTTTGGGTTTGAGATCTGCGGGTAATGATTTAACTTAATTGGGTGAAAATTATATAATTCACAACAAATTAAATGATTTCTTTGCTTTGAAGCGTTCATTGTGTTTTTAAAAAGTTTCTCTAATTGTACAATATACCTTTTTATTAAACCTTTTTGACGCCATTTCGTTTGGCGTATTTAAATTCTAACGTATATGATGTTTTTATAATAGTTTCTAATTACCAGCTCGAAACAGACAATGATCTTTTCAGTTCTTTATAAATAAAAAGATTATAACAATGCAGTTGTAAGACATCTGGTTATCTATCGCCAGTCGTCAAGGCCCGTCATATGTTAACACTACACGCTATAGCGTGTAGTGTTCGTACCGTGTACGGTACTAATCAATATACAAATAATAATATTAATTCTATTGTATGTCTAGACTTTGTACACATCATCCGCTCGTCCTGTGCGTATAAAATAAAAATAAACTAAACCTTTTTTGTAAGAAAATACGGTTCGTTTTACATTGAAAAGTTAGAGAGATCAAGACATTCAATAAGTTTTCTACTCCAGGAATTATTTAATTGCAAATTATCGCATTGAATCAGTAATTAAGAGACGGCCATTGAGTATTTCAACATCCAGTTCGCCTTCTCAATGGAGATGCAAAATAATTCAACTCATATACCAACGTAACATAGGTGAGTAACATAAATGAGTATTTGTCTTCAAAAAATATTAATCTTCATTAAATACAATAGTAATTTAGTTAATTGCAAAACCATTTATGAAAAACTGGATAAGATGTGGTTCGAAAGGTCAAGATGCTCATTAGATATACAATTAGTCGGTCGTTTATGTCGGGTTTATTTGAGGTATCATATTACTTTTACGATTAAGCAATAGTAGGATCTTTGTTTTTTGAGACTTGTTATTTTTGTCCATTACAGCTAGCTTAGTAATGTAATAACTTGTCTGGGTGACAATGCGCCAGTTATACCTGTAAGTCTAAAACATTGAGAATTTGTACACAAAAAAATATGTTATTGCTTGCGGATAGTTTAATTTATGTTAGTTCCATTCGTTATTGTAAATCCTATTCAATTCAGTATTCTTACAATGATTCAAATGTATCGTGAAGATTTCAACGCGACACTAATTTGATTTAAATTTGGATAGTTATATGATTCACTCAAAGTGGCCTTTTTATTGTACCTGTCTATCACCATCATCAGGCAAGCCGTATGGATAGAATAAAACATATTCTATGAAATGTTCTATGTCGCCTGCAGTGCTACGCGATCATCTCAAACAAATTGCGTTATTTGACCGACATCTTTTATTAAGATAAAAGGCTTCTTTATTCACAAAGTGGGCATGTTTTGTCATCGTCATTCTACATGTACTTCCTACTTCCATAGCATCCGTGACAACACATGATAAGATAACATAAGTTATCATGATAAAAAAATGAACAGACCTCACGATTGAAGTTACGTCAAATTCTTTTTTTCATTTACCCTGGCATTGCAAACTTTTATCGGTCGGCATTTTATTTAGTAACAACATTGTTTTTTAAATTGTATGCCAATTGTGTCGAGCGGCAGGCGGTGTGGTGCTGCTTCGTTGAAGTAATCAAATATTCCATTATCATTACGCAAACGGAATTAAGTAGCTGATACGCAGTTCTCATTTCATATTTCCCGTTCAAGTATTATTTTTAAATAGCAGTCTGGCAGCAACATGCTGTGTTTTTTATATGAATATGACAACTTTTTGTTTGTAATGTTTTAAGTATCAGTATTTCATAATGTTTTAAATATGCTGGGAGAAAGTCTCTGTAATTGAAATCGAGTCATCGCTACAACTGATAGGTATTGACTTAATCATCACGCTTGCCGAATGCAAATTAATGATCACAAGCACAGAATAATTAATAGTAAAGCATGAGCAATGCATTGAAAAGTCCAAAACACTGACCCGGGAATTGAAGCCAGACCCTCCGGACGCTTAACCTTAGGACATTGACTTACCAATTTCAAACGATAATAAATCATAACTTTAAAGTTCAATCAGATAACATAGTTTTTTTTATTTTCATAAAAACTTTATGTCTATCTTACATTTCGTAACACGCGGGTCTAAAATGTCAGATATAAATCAGATCCATTACAGCAGGTCGCGCAACCTCCAAGTGCTTCCGCGCAGTCAGCAGGCAGCCGGGCACCATCTGCCGTCGAGCCCGCGCGGCTGACGGCTCAATTCGGACGGATTTACGACGACGGCTGACCCCGACTGATTGTCTTTACTGTGGGAAACGGTTGACACCTGATGCTACATTGTATCATCCGTCGTCTGTCGTGAATACAGACACAATAGAATTTCGCCTGTGAAAGCAGTGCTCGATCAATGCTGAGCTATATCTTCAGTTAGTAGGTACCACCACAATCTAGAATATAAACCTCTACAATAAACTTTTTATGGGTCACCCATAATTCTATTAGAAACATAGCAAAACGGTCAATAAATATTTTTGTGATATAATTAGTACCTTTTTAAGATACTCGTCAGCTGTTATAAAAATTAAAAAAAATTGTGATTAAATAGGTTACCATACTACTCTTGACTAAGAACGTAGATGCCACAAGCTATTCACACCTGCGCATATGACAGAAGACAATCTACTTGTACCTAAGAACAGCTTCTGTTTTAAAAGGGCCTTATTAATATTATATATCAGAAGGTCAGAAGCCGGTGAGTGCCCATTGTGAGTGCCGGTGAGTGCGCAGCCTCCGCCCTGAAGATTGCAGCCTCCTTTGTTATGGGACAGGAGCCATTGTCGCCGTGTCAATGCGGGGAAGCCATCCCGAACGATATGACGTCATGTATTATACACACACCCCCCCCCACCACGTTATTATGAACTCGCTTCGGATTTAGAATAGTGTGTACTCGTACACGTGGAAGAGATCGCTGATCTGATGGGGAAGGTATTGATTTGATTGTTTGTTTTCAGATGATAGTACCAACGTTCGTAACAAACGGTTGAGTATTGTTATTAGTTACTTACTTACTACTTCATTCAATGAAAAAATGGCTTACACTTACAGTTATTCAAAGCTTAGTGTTAACAAACTTAAATAAAACGAAATGGTTATCAGCCGTTGATTAACTCGCTTGCAATGTTAAACCACCACGTTACCGTAGGCAATGTTGTTGTCGTGAAGTGTCAAAAATAATTGTAAAATAAAACTAGTGCTTAGGTAGGTAATGTATTCGTTCCCCATAGGTCTTACTTATCTTAGTGGGGCCTGCTAAAGTTAATCTCTCGCAGTAGCACTTTGAACCAGCGGGATCTTTTGCTTCCTATAGATAGATAAACCGTAAGTTTGGGCATACGGCATGTCACTTTTAATGACTAAGGCATATTCTTTGACCAATATCTATCTTTCGCCGCAACAACAATGCTAGTTGTTCTTTAGTGTTTGAGGGTCCCGTGTAAAGTGCGCTTCCATCTACGGCTTACAGCCACTTGTTATTCTCGTTCAGAAACAACTATTACAGTTTTAAAAACTACATACTTTGTATATGTATATGTGTCGTATCCGGACATACAATTCCTTGCAATCGTTGAGTGTGATTCGAGGGTCGCGTCAAGGAAAACTTACCAGGAATTATCTCACCGTCTGCCGTCGCAAGTCCGTCTACTTCCTCGTATTTCTCAAAAGACCGCATCATGGTCAGCCCAAGTGCAACCTGATAAAGGCCATTGTTAACACACAAACACTATGCAATCGCAGTCACGTTCTAGTGATAGTGTCGAATTAATGGCCACTCCGTGACTGTGCTTGCATTGATTTTTTATTTCTTTAAGTAAAATGTATCAATCCTTCCGAGCAAGTTAATTTATTATTAATAATTTTGTAAATTTTACCATGATGTTTCGGATCCTTTGCAGGGTCTGTGGTTGCAAAGACATTGAGTTGTCGTCTTGTTACAAACTGGGTGGAAGGTACAGTCAGCAACGAAAGTCGCTGACCATTTTAGTTCCATCTCAACTTTACTAATAGTTGACAAGCTACTGTGAGATCCGTTTACCCTGACAAATTACTAAATTTATTTAACTTATTTTTATTAGGTTCACTAAACTGGCTATACAAACACCTTCTCGGAGTGAACACTGCGTGCAATAAGTTATTGAACACTCCTAAACCTCAAGTAATCAAATTTGAACATATAAATGAAAAACGAAAAAAATAAAAATTTACAATTCAGATTACAAAAACACAAATGTTGAAAAAAAAAATTTATTTCCACGAGCAGGATTTGAACCTACACTCTTCTGATATACCTGGTTAGGTGCTCTTCCAATTGAGCTATCGTGGTTCTAACCAGCCCGCCGAAATTATTCAACACTATTTACTTTTTTACTGTGAAAGCCAAAGGCGCCAATTCAATGTCAACAACTACCGTCATGAACATCTGATCATAATATTTTCACAAATACTAAAGATCAGTTAAGAAGTAGGCAAGCTATTTATAAAATGTTTTTGTTTTGGTTCAAATCCTGCTCGTGAAATTTTTTTTTTTTAACATTTGTGTTTTTGTATTTTGGTTCGCAACAAAATTTGCGTTAAAATTATATAAACAAAACAAAAACATTTTACAATTCAGACTTATTATAAAAAAAAGAACAAATTTTGCCTAAAAAAATACTTTTGAATTATTTTGTCCGTTTACCCTTTGGTTTTGGTACTTTCACGTTCGGTGCTTAACTCATCGTAGGTGGGGACACTGCTTTAATGAAGGTATATCGAGAATTTCAATCTACCGCACTTACCTATACTAGTCAAGCGAATTAACTGCTCTTAGGAGCCCGAGCCGACGATGTGAACCAAGCTACGTAGCCACTGAATATTAAGGTAAGGCAGAACGTCTGTTTGTAAACCACAAACATGCACTAATAGAAACCAATTTTTTGGTTGGCAATGCAGGACAAAGGCAACCGTCCCCTCTTTTAATTTGTCTCCTGACTTAAAATTTTGATAGTAATAATAGTAATAAATAAAAATAGTAATAAATAATAAACCTGTTGAATATATATTTTGTGCTGTCTACTGGCCCCCGACGCCAGTAAAGACCAATGTGATGGATATATTTCTTGAAAATTGCAGTGTTGTAATGCAATCTTGTCCTTGTAATACTGTAATTTTCGGCGACATTAATTTGGGATTCATTGATTGGGGCTAATGATACGGATAATAAAAAATTGGCACCTTCTAATTACTCGTATAGTTTGGGATATGGTTTGATTGACTTTCTATCTCTTAATGATTTATCTCAGTCCAATAATGTAAAAAATCGTAATAGCAAAACTCTCGACCTGATCTTGAGTAATTTTTATAATATTAGTGTTAAAGAAAGTCAGTGTCCCTTAAGTAAGCTAGATCAACATCACATTGCCCTAGAAATTAGTATTTGTTAAAAAGTAAGATGTATGCTTATGCTACACACAACTTCAAGAAAGCGGATTATTCAAATGTAAATTTGAAATTAAGCAAAATAAATTGGATTTCCGAATTTGATCACGAGCATCATCGTCATCCCGATTCTGCAGTAGCTAAATTTTACAAAATTATTGGTTCTATTATAGATGAAACTATACCAAAGACACGTGCACGTAATTTTAAATATCCAGTGTGGTTTACCCGTAGTTTGATAAAATGATCAATGAAAAAAAAAGAATCCGTTGAAAATATAAAACCTACAAAAATCCTAGAGATGCCTTGGAACTCAGATTTTGCAATAGTCGTATAAAATCATTGATATCAACATGCTATTCTAATTATGCGGGCATAGTCAATACAACATCATCCTAAAAAGTTTTGGTCTTTTGTCCATCAGAACCAGGGTGGTTCTTCAGATATTCCTGAGCAAATGCACTTGAATGATACGAAAGCAGACAGTGGTGATAAAATCTGTAACCTAATTGCTTTTCTCGCAACCAAGTAATTCGGAGCCCCTAGATCTTGGCGACCGTTACCCACAAAACTCGCTTAATAACGTCACGTTTAGCGAACATCAGATCGGCAAGGTTATCAAATTTATAGACGCTAGCAAAAGGGGCCAGACCTGACGGCATCCCACCATTATTTATCAATAAGACTTCCAGGTTTCTGACACTTCCTGTACAGATTATATTTGAAAAATCTCTTCAATCAGGAACTTTTCCCTCTGAATGGAAGCGTTCTAATGACATACCAATCTTTAAAAGGGGAATAAATATGATATTAAAAACGATAGGCCTGTATCAATTTTGAGCCAGTTTGCGCAAATATTTGAAAGCATTATTGATCCAGTATTGACAAGTTTTCTTAATAGTGTTATGATTGAAGCTCAACACGGTTTTTGCAAGGGTAAATCAACAGTCAGCAATTTGATGGACTACGTTACTGATTTAATTAAAACAGTGGACAATCAGCATTTAGTAGATTCGATATACATCGACTTTTCCAGTGCATTTGACAAGGTTGACTATAGGCTTCTCCTTTCTAAACTCAAAGCTTGTGGCTTTCACGGGGACCTTTTGCGTTGGTTGAGCTCATATTTAACAAAACGGATACAAAGTGTTACATGGATTTAAGTCAAATGAATACATATCTCTCTCCGGCGTGCCTCAAGGCTCACACCTTGGGCTTATTCTCTTTTTGGCGTTCATCAATGATATCTCTGGCTCCATCAATCACAGTAAATTTTCTATTTTCGCCGACGACTCGAAGCTATATATACCTATATATACCTATACCTATATATATACCTATAAACAATCATACCGATGTTTCCCTTTTACAAGAAGATATCGATGCTATTCATGAGTGGTGTGCCGCGAATAAAATGATACTTAACCCACAAAAATGTACTCACATTAAATTCACGCGGAAAATAAACTGTCTTCCGTCCTGTTACAACATCTCTTGGCCATAGGTTGACAGAATCAAGTACAACTCGTGATCTAGGTGTGCTGCTTGACAATAAATTGAATTTTGTTGTCATCACCATGTCGATAAAATTGTAAGTTGCGCTTGGAGGATATTGGGTTTGGTTAAACGCATGAGTAAACACTTTAAAAATATCAAAAGCCATAAAATAATGTTTAACGCTCTCATTCGCAGTCACCTCGAGTACGCCTAAAGCATGTGGAACCCCATCTATCAGGTGCATTCTGATAGAATAGAACGTATCCAAAAGAATTTTACTCGTTACCTTGCCTACCGTAGTCGTGACTGCCCACGTGGCGCTGATTACGTTGTTCGCCTTTCACACTTTAAAATAACATCATTAGCCGACCGACGTAAGCTTTTAGATCTCGTTACACTGCACAAGTTTATCCACGGCAAATTAAACTGCCCGAATCTGCTTCTACAGATAAGTCTCTCTGTCCCATATCACATCCCTAGACATCCCTTGTCAAATAGCTTCAGCTTGCCTCGTTGTAAAACTAATCTTAGTCGGTGCGCTCCATTATACCGGTGCATGCGTACTTACAACGAAATGGATAATAGCAATGTCGACATCTTTCATCTTTCTGATCGCGCGTTTAAGCGGTTGTGTTGTGCGTGGCAAAATTTAAAATTTAATGGTAATCAAGTTAATAATGTTTTATAGGTTAGCTATTTTATCAAATTCTAATTTTAATTAAGTTAACAAGACGTTAACTAAATACGTTAACGAAGTTAACTAGTAAATAAGAAAAAATAATCTTGTATTCACCTGTAAAGGCATGTCTTTTGGCCTATTCAGTTTTCAATGTTTTTTTTATTTCAAAATGTAAGGATATGTTGTTGGTGAATCTTTTTCAATAAATAATAATAATAACACTGATAGCAGCCTTTAAAAATACTAGGTACATGGTGTAATTGGTATTAGTACGTACGCGTAAAATGAACTAGAAAAAAAATTAGGGCCTAGACGAAAATGTCACTATAAAAATGGCAAGTTCTCATTAATTAATTATCTGAAACTGAGGAGCTCGACGGTGCAGTGGTTAAAGCGCCCGACCTGCGATTGCTGACGTTAAACAACTTACGCAAAGGCCGATCATCGGATGGGTGACCTAAAATGTATCATTTCGAGCAAAAGCTTCATAAAACATAAGTAGTTCATGCTCGCACGCAGAGCACTGTGTATTAATATGTATGTTTGCTTTCAAAAACAATCCTTCTTAAGGTGTTTATTTTCTTGTGTAGCCATAACACTAGTCAGACCCATAGACTTAAAAGTAGACCAGAATAAGTATTTAGTTTTGAGAAATGCCTTTAAAATCTCATTTGCTCCTTGTAAATATATTGCAATACTTATAATGTATGTTGGAATAATTAACTCATTGAAAACTGTAGATGTCTGTAAAGATAAAACCGGATGGACTTTCAATATGTATAAGGATTATTACTAGGGATGCTAAAGGATAATATGAACGAACATATTCATAAAAGGTGAAAAATCTGTCTATTAGTCACTAAAGCCCTGTAAGCAAGCTCCTCCAAGATTGTCAGTTTACTCGTAGCGAGCTCCTTAGGTCATACTCGACTACGTAACTTAGTGAACTAGCTGATTTCCGTTTATGAGTATACTTGACGACATTACTGTGGATGGTTTAGTTCCGGCGATGTTGTAAAAGCCACCAGCAGCGATGAGCGTTGAAATTTTTCATAAAAGAATTAAATCATAAATAGTTAAAAATCACAAACAAATATTTCTCACTGTTTCATGTAATGCCCTCTTATTTAACACTTTCTATAATGTTATCTTAAGGGCGTAGAATTTAAAATGAACACGGCAGACAGCGTATGCTTTACGGTCAATAACTGTTTCGTAATAGTTTTAAAATAAAAGGCAACAAGTGAACAAAGCTGATAACGGGGATTTACGCAAATTAATTAGTTTAGGTATCAAAGGCATACCTTTTATTTAATACCCGGCGCGACATTTCAACCGAGTCGCACTGGCCTTAGAGACTTTTTGACTATTGGCTGAATTAGTTTTAATGAAAAATTAAGATTTAAAGTGTCAAGGTGTTGACAGGTATTTGTAAAAGTCTATAGCGCTTCCGGGAGCGGGCGACGTGTGCCCGCCCGCGCCCGCGACGCGGACCCCGCATTTTCCGGGCCACGGCGTTTTAAGGTTGCCGTTTCAATTGTCGAGGAGCGAGCGGATCTCCTCCCAATTTAAAATGTGCCAAAAGATACTGGATTTTAGTTGAACTGTAATATTGACTGTGTCACGTCTCGGTTTGTTTGTAAGCAATAGGCTTAGACGGTTCTGTTTTCACTAATTTGGATGACTGTATTGAATCATTTTGTGCTAGTTAATATACATGCTTCGATTTACCATAACGTAGAAGTGAATGTCCTGGACTTTTATGCAAATAATTAACAGGTAAAAAAAATGAAGTAGTTCACGTTGCTACTACTTGGGTATCTTAAATTAGAATAATTTCATGAATGGACTGTTGGCGTGTGAGACAAAACAGGAGACGAAAACCACTGAACATTTTACTTTACTTTGTGAGAGCTACTAAATAGTCTAAAAAGCGCTTGTCAACTACCACTGGAATTTAATTATAATGACATAGTATTAAAAAGTGGTCAGCAATTTCGTTGCTAACAGTACTCCATGAATGTAATACTCGCTTTAGATAGTCTGCTATTTCCGTAGTGTATTGCGCTGTCAATTGCAATGCTAGTGGCATATTTAAGCCTACATACATATACATACATACATACCTACTATAGTATGTGTGTGTGTGTGTGTGTGTGTGTGTGTTGTTGACATATATCGATGAGATGATCGGAAGTGAAGAGCTCTTGGAAATACTCGATAATTAAAATACCACGGTGATGTCACGAATATAATTAAATAGTTAAATGTTTTTGTTTTGTTTATATAATTTTTACTTTTTTTTTTTACTTTGAAAGCCAAAGGCGCCAATTCAATAAGTAAAAAAAAAGTAAATAGTGTTGAATAGTTTCGGCGGGCTGGTTAGAACCACGATAGCTCAATTGGAAGAGCACCTGACCCGGTATGTCAGAAGGGTGCAGGTTCAAATCCTGCTCGTGGAAATTTTTTCAACATTGTGTTTTTGTAAATAGTTATATGTTTTTGTTGAATCGATGGCGCAGGGTAACGCGCCCGCGCTGGGTAACTTTCGCAAAGGCCGGTCATCAATTTGATTATCTCGAGCTCGTACCAGTCGTTAAAAAACACCAATCCTCACTGGGCGTAGTGGTGTATGAGGGGGTGCAAGTTCTCCCTATACACCCATAGGGGAGGCTCGTGCCACAGCAGCGGGGACATACAATGAGCTATTAATGATGATGTTTTTAACACTAACAACTAAGTTTTAAAAAAAAATGCAAACTGTCTAATCGTTTGGCCATCAACCTGCCTGTTGGTGAGCGGGATGTGGCCTAAGGTGGTACATGCTTAGACATTAGACATAAATGCCTATTCACTCTTGCTTTGAAGAGAGCCAGGTGGAAGTGAACGGGAACACGTGACCAGGTAGCGCATTCCACTCTTTGGCGGTTCGCAAAAGAAAAGAGTTAGCAAACCGCTTGGCACGGACAGGTGGTATGTCTACAACGTACGGATGGTAGGCTCACCTGTACCTGCGAGGTGCGTCTAGTACCCCGATGGTGGAAAGGGGCTGGGGGAACGAGATCGTGTAGTTCACTCGCACACTGGCTCTGCGAGGCTCTGAAGTTCAGCTGTAGACAATATTGAGTCACCTATGAGCCTCCTGGCCCGGTTTTCAATCGAGTCCAAAGTGGCCAGCTGATACCTAACAGAACCACCATCCCAAAGATGACTGCAGTACTCCATGCATAGACGGATCTGTGCTTTGTATAACATAAGCAGTTGGTCCTGTGAGAAGTAACGCCTAGCTCTTGAAAGGATGCCTAGTTTTTTAACAGCACTTTTTGCTATGGACTCGATGTACTCGCCAAAAGACAAAGAGTGGACGACAAATATAACTTGACAAATAACTAAGAGTATTTATTTGATACATAGAATAAATATCGTATCGACATTTAATCTATGTGTCACGTCGCAAGCGTGAGATGGCCAATCAGCGATCAACTTTATAAAATAAAGTTGTTCAACACTATTTACTTATTACTTTGAAAGTCAAAGGCGCCAATTCAATTGTTGTTTAATTGTAGTTGTTGACATTGAATTGGCGCCTTTGGCTTTCAAAGTAAAAAGTAAATAGTGTTGAATAATTTCGGCTGGCTGGTTAGAACCACGATAGCTCAATTGGAAGAGCACCTGACCCGGTATGTCAGAAGGGTGCAGGTTCAAATCCTGCTCGTGGAAATTTTTTCAACATTTGTTTTTTTGTAATTTGTTTCGTAACAAAATTTGCGTTAAAATTATATAAACAAAACAAAAACATTTTATTAAATAAAGTTGATTTATTTTGAAATACTGAATTTGCTTTTAATAAATTCTTATCCTTCCCTATATAATTAAATGAACTGAATAAATAAAAACATATACCGCAATATATCGATCATATTTCATATCGGAAAATATATCGATATGTTTTTTACATGGTCATCGCCGGACTGGCAGACAAGTTGTTTACATTGGCGGCGTGGTACCGGCCGGGCAGGAAGTGACGGCGAGGAAGAACTCTCGCTTCCGGCGCATGATCGGGTTGCATTACCTAAGACGAGACGTGCGCACCAAGACTGCGGCCGCCGACACTCCAAACAATAGAGTGGAGTGAGGGACACATTTCACCGACGAGTATAGTGCCTATTATTATGTATGTGGCAGATGCCTAATAAAACAAAAGATACCTTCAAAAGTTATCTTTGTCATACGCTGAAATACGAAATAGAGAACGAAATAGTACCTAGCTAGTTACCACCATCTTATCGCCATAACATCAATCTTTGTAGCATTGTTGTGTTCCGGCAGCTAGAGATAAGATAGCCAGTGCCTCAGTAGTCTGTGTTCAATCATTTAGCTGCATCAGTGTACAAGTTTTAACAATTAAATAATAAATATGCTAATATCTTTATTTTTTTACATTTTAATATAATATTTCATTCTTTTTCAGGTACGTTTCGGACATCTCATACACAAGTAAACCCAAAAGGTATTTGCAAACACTGACATAGTAATTTTTACACGAAGAAACAACGAACTCATTAAAAATTACAAATATCGACCAAATAAGACGCTATCTATCATCTTGACTTGTTTAAAATCTGGCTCATCATTTTGCAATATTTATGTAATTACTCGTACTTACTAAATGAGAGAACGAGACTTCGTTTTTTCGGATTTTTCGATGTAAAGTCCGACTGGACTTTACATCGAAAAATCCGAAACACAATTCGTCCGACTTAAAAACTGAACCTTTGGTTTTCGGACCAAACGTTTTGCCACTTAGCCACCAAGGCGTCATCAGGACTGAGACTTTTAAATGTAATGTAAAATAAGCACGATCAAATTCGTACCTATAAAGTGTTTAATTTCCAAAAAGTTCGTTTTGAGAAAATATTTGTTCCGTAATATACAAAGTTTTTGGCGCAAAAGTTGTAACTGGAAATTGAGGAGGGTGCGATAGTGCCGCGGGCCCTCAGCGGGACCGCACCGGCCCCGCAGCGGCCGGCGGCAGGTGGCGGTTATTGCTGCAACTTTGCGGTGGACGGTTTGACTTCTGAAAGTGCACGGGACACGGGTAAACTAAATCTGAATTGGACCTTAGCTCGCAAGCTTGTACGTAATGATAGAGGTTCGATCGATACGCTTCTAAACCTCGATCCTAACTACCGATTAGTTTCTTGTCGCCCACAACGACGGGAACGCTGTAAAAGAAGAAACAAAAAACTCAACAAAATCTCTTCTTAATAAAACTTTCTTCAAATTTATTTGTCGTGCCTGGTGACCTGGTACAAAGTTTAGTTATCAACAATATAAGAGTTATTAATAATTATTATTGGAATAAACACTTTTAAGAATAAACAAGCTTAATTAAAAGCGTTTTTATCTTTGAGTTTTATGGAACATTTTATTGTTATAAAGTAAGAAAGTCCGGTGATTAAAGTATAGAGTACTAAAAAGAAGTGAAATGATTTTTAAAAGAAAGGTTAAGTAGCTTTTCCTTGTGCGTGCCTTGAATACTTTGAATAATCGCTTTGAGTACTTTTGTAACTATAAAAAAGTGATTTTTAATCTGACTTTATAGATATATATAAAAATTGTTCTGATCCCAAGTAGCTAAAGGACTCGTATTATTAAAGGACTCGTATAATGGAAATCCGAATACAGAATCAACGACGGTACCACAATCACCCAGACCCGACACAATATCGAAAAGTTCGTTTTCTACAGTGACCCCGACCCGGGAATCGAACCCGAGACCTTAGATTTAGCGCCGCCCAAAGTCCGGCGTGCAAGCCACTCGGCTGCAGAGGTCATCGAATATACCTATCATTCCATCATAAGTAAGTTCCTGAACTTAAATGAAATTATTTTAAATCGCTATCTAGTTTCTTACACAATAAGACAATGAGTGATGATGAGCTCGACCGGATTAAATGCTTGTCAGCCAATAGCATTGATTGATTACGGCTGACATTTTTTGAAATAATTATTCATGATCCATTAACATATGAAATGAACAATGATCTAATCCTAATTGCTTGCAATAAGGTGAGGCGGTTTTTCACTCCCGAGCAGCGCTGTTTGCTGTACAAAACTCAGGTGCAATCGTGCGATCGAGTATGGAGTATTGTTCCCATCTATGAGACGGCTCCGCTAAATACCTCCTCCTATGCACTTGATAGACGGCAAAGGCGAGCGGTACGCATTATTGGAGATGCTGAGGTCACAGCCTCTCTTGAGGACCTCCAGCTGCGTAGAGATATTGCTTCTCTCAGTGTCTTCTTTCAGAATTACTACGGAGAGTGTTCTGAAGAACATTTTGATCTAATCTCGCCCTCTCCTTTCCTCTCCCGGACTAAACGTGCTGGTCTTAGGAACCAGCATCATACTGTACAGGCAATCAGTACTCGTACCAAAAAATTTGGCAAGTCGTTCCTCTGTAAGACCATTCGTCTTTGGAGTTCTTTGCCGGCGCATGTGTTTCGCAGCTCCTATAGTCCCGGGTCTTTAAGCGCGGCGTGAAACGGCATTTATGCGGGCCGTCATGAATGGGTGCGCTTGTTACCGTGCTTCTTCCACGGTGAGGAGCGCTCTCATTATTTTGGACTGCATCGGCTGCTCACCACCAGGCAGGATGTGGCCACTATGATGAGTCTATTTTATGTTTTTTTTGTTTCTATTTCAAAGACAAAACAATAATTCGTGTCGAACTGAAAGCAACGAAACTTAAAATAAGCGAGTACCTACTTTTGTTTGTTTTGAGCTTAAGAAACGTAGTCTTCCAATTCTTCTCTTATGATTGTTACCACCCTTAACATCCAAATTAAGTTTAGGAAACAATAATATGCTGCAAGTTTCTATATTGAATCTTTTAACGAATGCTTCGCTAACATTTGTTATTGGACTTTTATTATGATTTTTTTATAATGAAATTTATCCTTACAATGTCTCATCCAGTGTGTGGCATTTTACAAATATTTCATTTCTAAAAAGAAAACCAATTTATTGACACACACACGCACACGATTCTCAAGAAAACGAATAACAGAAAAATAAGCAGTGTGTGCGGCCAACAAGGGCCCTGTCATGTGTAGTAGCAGCCCTATTGCTCTCCGCAAAATATTAGCCGTGCGTGTGCTACTCAAGATGATGAGTCAGTCGTTCACGCGCCGGCGATGGATGGGGGACCGCGGCTCCAGCTGATCGCGGCGTAAGACATGAGGAGTAGGGTTCAATAAATTACTTGAAAAAGTGGCAGATATGTTACTCACGCCCTTTTTGCTCTTAAATCGGGATGAAATGCGGGAAATACGACAAGGCCCTAACTACTACCTTCTTGTTGAAAAATAGAGAGATAAAAGTAAATAGTGTTGAATTTGTGTTTTTGTAAATAAAGATACCTTTTGAAGCCAGTCACATCTTAAAATCCATTTCTAGCACCATTTTCAATTCATTTGGAAAACAAATTCCAAAATAATACAATTAGAAAATACATCGAACTGTAAAGTTTCCACGCAAATTTAAAATACAGCGAAGCAACTATGAACAACTCAAAATACAATATCATGATTATGTAGAAATAATGTCTCTTTTAATTTATTTTCCAAACGAATTAAGCTATGTAAGTGAAGTCATGATTGCGTTGTTTATAGACATACTGGAAGACCCTTAAAAATACATACATTTCAAAAAAAGGCAAAGAGCTTTTGCCATAAACTCATCGATCATAGCACGTAGACACCACAGACTAGGTTAAACAAACCTTGTAACTCCAAGGGCATGCCGCTCGTGCTTCCGACCGCCAGCCTGCAGCCGCACAGCCTTTTACCGTGATTAGCCGGCGCCCCGCCACCGGCATGGAAACGCCTCCAGCTGACAATACAGACGAACTGTCGCACTGACAAATTAACAGAATTGCAGAGAACGAACAAGATAAATAGATTTCTTCCTATTCGCGTGGCATAGATTTTGCTACTCCCCAATTCCATCAATTTCAAGGTACTTAGTCAAGAAAAAAAATATGTTTCTCATAATGCTGTCTTCAAAGTTATGATGTATGACATGACATCGTCTTCATCATCCTCAGCCTTCACTCAGTACGCCTTCGGACCTAGGCCTCCTCCAAAACGCCTCCATTTTTTTCTGTCGCCAGCCACTCTCATAGAATAGCCAGGTGAACTTGAAACAGGATCTACCATCGACCAAACCAAACATAATAATGCACTGAACCCTGGGAATCGAAAGGGATATCAGTCGGAGACCACTAGACCTCGAAGGTGGACTGCTGAACGATACATTTATGTGACAAAAAAACTGACAGACGATAAAAGAGGTTTATTGAATAATGAATATCCCGTTCGGAGGCACGGGTCGGCGCCATGACGAACGGGTTCGAATTCGCACCTTTTTTGAAGCCACCGGCGCCCCGGTGGCGTAGTGCCTGAATTATGTAAGCGTCAGTATTTATGGCGGTTCAAGGGTTGATGGTAGTCATGGCTGCACGCAACTCGGTTAGTGTTTTTATCCGAGAATCCATTTGTGAAGGGGTTTTCAATGATTTATTTTGCTATATCCCGAGTAACATTGTATTTCGTTAGAGTTCTGCCGAGAGTTTTGAAAAAGTTTACAGAGTACTTGCGGCTTCTTCTTGATACAGGCAATTATATTAAAATATTTAGATTATCCTAGGACTACATATTAAAGATGCGATGCTCTGTCTCTGCTTATCGAGAATGGGAAAGCCACGGGTTTGTGTCTTTTTGATAAAACTTTATACTACTTAAAGCTATTTGGTACCGCCTACACTAGTAGAATTACAATCACAGAATTATATTTCCTCTTCAGAATACTTTTTTTCCCATTTCACTATTGATTCAATTAAGTTTCTACGATTGATTGCCTAGGAAATCGTAATTGTTGAGTGAAAGGGCGCACACAACAGTTATATGTCGGAAGCTTTAGTAGAAAGTTTTAAGTCCCCATTGGGGTCATACACTGACAGATTAAAACGACACACATGAAAGCCTAAAGATAGTTATTATTACCCACGAATACCACATTTGCTAGACGAATTATTTGCCTCGTGGTGAATTTCTCCGCATAAGCCGACTGGATGGGGATTGGTGAACTTATTTGACTTTTTGCTGACTAGCAGCATTGTTTTGCTTTGCTGTGTTAAAATAAGCACACTCCAGAAGGTAAGCTTCATACAAACGCGCTCGAGCAACGCACACATAGGATCACGGACACGGAATCTCGCGACAGCTGCGCTCTGACTGTTCCGAGCTGTTCCGAGATTCGTGTCTGTGTGCGTTGTTAATCTCCTTATTTTTGGTTTAGGTTTGAAGATTGCCTGTTTCTTTGATTCTGAATGTCAGAATCAGGTCACTGAGACTGAGACACAATCGGATTCGGATTTACCGATACCGTACTCGTTCATAGCATGGGCTGATCGAATACATTTGATTTCATTTATTTCAAGCGTACTTCCACAAACTCACGCGCAACGTATATGCGTGAAGATGAACACAGATTTATTATTAACATTTGGCCTGTGGTCGTGAAGGACCATTACGGTACGGTTCTATATTAAGCCTTCGGTTGGTTACTGTGACATGCATATTTGATGTAATGTCAGTCAACCAGCCATGAGCTCACAACCAGGCGTGGTGGCGTGACGTGACAGGTCACTGACCTCGCTTTGTGTGGCGATTCGTCTGAATGGCGGCCAGATATTGTCAATTTGATTAATCTGTGTGTCGATTACTATGACAATTACTCAATTTCTTTGACTTCGCGTCTGTGTTCGAAGTGTGGAATCCCGTTTGCGTGACCCACTATTTTGCTGGTGCCTTAATAGCTGGCTTTATGAAGCCTTTTAAATCCGTTCATTTGTGAATTAAAGCGAAGAAAATCTTTGTTTTTTTTTCAGATAGACTTTTCGTCAGCAAGTAACATGCTGTACCGGACTTGGCTCAACTTCCAGCCACATTTATAAATTTGCTTTATCTAT
Organism: Eudonia truncicolella; assembly: GCA_949315975.1. NCBI lineage: Eukaryota > Metazoa > Arthropoda > Insecta > Lepidoptera > Crambidae > Eudonia > Eudonia truncicolella. The sequence continues at coordinate 555,578 of OX438837.1, read as the reverse complement.
GCATGGGATTATTTATACTATGCTCTTTTGGAGTATTCGAAATTTCGGCACCTGATCACGAATGTAATGTACTCAGTACACAGTTAATAATTTACTGTTATTTCAAAATCAAGATTTCTTTAATTTGTGAAACACAGGTATGGTATGCGGTAATACACTTTTTTAAATTTAATTTGTACCAATACTTATTTTACTTAAACAATTTATGGAACCCTGGCTCCCAAGCTAGGGAAAACCGGAACATGGGAGCCAGTGTCTTCCCAATAGTTTTACAGTTTAAGTAATATACTAAAGCAAGCAAATTATTACTAACATACACACTTATGTATATTGACAATTATGTTTACAAAAGTTGATCACCTTCATAAGGTTTTAAATTATCAAATGACCATGAAAAAATCCAAGTGACGATCGAGATGTCATCGAAACAGCGAGAACCTCTGAGTGGACATTCGTGATTAGCATTCGCCTAGCGCGCGAGTGAGTGACCCGCGACAATGCGCGCGCGCATGTTTGCGCAGACAGAGTCGACGACCCGGCGCCGCTCGGCTCGCCGGGGTAATGGAGGTTTTGCGTACCCGGATGATGTCATTATTGCTGGAATAGGGACCTAAACTTTAGTTGTTGATTTTATACGTTTGGTTTCATTATTTATAAGATATTAGATCCAATAATTAAAAATTTTTGTAGTACATTAATTTCATGCATATCTAACCGATATATGTAGGTGGCAAATAGAGTCTCCTGAGATTTTAAAAAGAAACCTTTTTTTATCTAATTAAAATATAGTACCCGCTAGCAATGTTGCAATATATCAGTGAAAGAATTTTAAGCATTGGACCAGCAATTCCAGAGATTACTTTTGCTGAAACAAAGAAATTCACAAACTTTACCTTTCTACATTAAAGTAATAGATATCGACTACTGAAAGACGAGAAAAGAAGTGAAGTATGAGATAATATGAGCTTGAGATATATTTTAATTTGGTTACCAATCCGCTGTCTTGACGATGACGACGGACTTAATTAACAAGATCGTAATCTTAACGCCTAACGCGTTAAAAATATTTCACGCGGAGTTGCAGATTGCTTTATTGAGTTTACAAAAAAACAAATTCTGAAAAAAATTCCACGAGCAGCATTTGAACCTGCACTCTTCTGACATACCGGGCCAGGTGCTCTCCCAATTGAGCTATCGTGGTTCTAACCAGCCCGCCGAAATTATTCATCACTATTTATTTTTTTACTTTGAAAGCCAAAGGCGCCCGTTCAATATCAACAACTACCGTCACTAACATCTGATCATAATATTTTTACAAATGTTAATGTTGATAACGGTAGTTGTTGATTGGAAGAGCACCTAACCCGGTATGTCAGAAGGGTGCAGGTTCAAATCCTGCTCGTGGAATTTTTTTCAACATTTGTGTTTTTGTAATTTGTTTCGCAACAAAATTTGCGTTAAAATCATATAAACGAAACAAAAACATTTTATTAAGTTTAGTTAGGAGCGTCTACTTTGTGCCACTGTGCAAATTCGCTCCTAGATTTGGGGCTCTCCTAATGTAGTTAATCTCGCCCCGCTGTGGGCTAACTGGTCAGTAACTTAGTAAAGCCGATCCTTTTCGCTTTAATGGCCGTTGCTGCTCGCTTATCCGACGTCGCCGATCGATGGCTGTTGCGATGTAAAAAGTATAGGGCGCAAACGGTACCACATACATAACTTTTAGTTGGTAAATCGTTTTGTCTGCTCATAAATATCCATCAGTCCGATATAGAAGATGTCTTCCAAATATCATGATCATTATTATCATCAGCCTACATTAGTCCACTGCTGGGCATAGGCCTATAAAGTATGCCTCATGGGAACGGTCCAATAATACTGGTTACATTATCTAATATATCATAATCTTTGGATCATAATCTTTGCTCTCCGGAGTCATCGCTTCACTGTCACACATATCTCATCGCGCACAAATAAATTTGGTGACTCGTTTCTTTGTCGCACCTCCAAAATATGGAATAGTCTACCAGCACACGTTTTCCCTTTTTCCTGTGATATGGGGTCCTTCAAACGAGGCGTGAAGACGCTTCTTGTGGGCCGGCAGAGTGAAGTTGACTGATGCTGCGTTGCTTTAACGCTGCACCAGTTGTCTTCGCGTCTGGACTCCATTTCTACGTAACATCAGGTAGTGTGGAGTCATTTGCCGTGCTAAGTATAAAAAAAAATAGAAATTATGTAATAAATATTAATACGATCAAATATTGTAGATATAAGTTAGTATATAAATCCGTGTGTACATTTCAGTTAACCGATCAACCCATTCATCAATGTTGACATTGAGTCGCCATTCTACGATGTTTATTATGACTAAAGTTGTGACATAATTAAACAAGGTATATTGTTGTGTCATTGATGTATTATATGTCATCGGTCACAGCGTTAGTGATGCATTTGTCAATATTAAGCAGTTGGTTTGCGTTAAGACATCGTTATACTTGTAATACTTCTCCGATCCGATCCGAACCCTTCGGAGAATCTAGTAGGGCACGGGGACGCGCACTTGTGCGCGATGCCGTTCCCTCTAGATAACCTCTGAAGGTGATTCGTTTCACACGGCTTGAGGGACCCTTTACGTTCCTCGCCGCCCCCAAAAAAGCCCGGTGAAGCTGAAAATGCCGCAGCGGCAATCAGCAATCTCTCTCAAAAAAAAAAAAATGTAATACTTCATTACAATAGTTGGTTTTAGGTAGGTAGGTTATTGTTTTATACAATTACTATGTGCTGCAAATTATTTTATTTAGCTTTATAAATAATATCATGTATGGTCGAAACAGTAATCGTGATCGGAAGTAAGTGAATGAAAATACGACGCAGCCTACGGCACGGCTCTGTTGTTTCAAATTGCCTTTTCAAACGATGTTGAAATATATAATACTTTCCTTTTTATTGCTGAAAGTTTTGATATAATGTAGTCAAGAAACGCTTAGCACGCCAAACAATTGTATCTAACACACTAAAATAATAGTTAGTTTTAGGACACGACTCAAACGTTGGTTTTCATGAGTTTATTAAAAAATAATTTATTTATTTATCCAGTAAGATTAATCCAATATTTTTTTTTTTTTTACATACTTATTTGATTTTGCGATTACTATTTTTTTTAGGCTTATTACATTAAAATGCCGGAAGCTACGCCAAACAGCCTTAAGCATCTACTATTCGGCACCCCAGCGAGATATAATACAATCAAACCGATGGAAATTGCGTTTTAATGGCGGCCGATCCGAATGGGGCCGTAAAGCCGTCCGTCCGTCCGTCCGCGCCGTAAAACACACGCGAGCCTGCGCCCGGCGGACGGGAGAAAGTGTTCCGTAACACTTAAAGATGGCTGTTACCGCCACGCCAGAGACGGACATCGTCAATTTTCTGTTGCTATTATTGTTTATTTACTGCCTATGTGGTCTAGACGGCAACTGCCTCAGAAAAAGAGAGAAGGCACTATTTATACCTTATAAATGTATATGTTACCGTATGTGGTATGTGGTGGTGTGGTGGTATTTGGTTTGGTTGGTAATAGCTCTTGTTTTGAGTTCGGTTGGCTAGCTACCACCATCTTATCAAAGTATGTCGCCATAACACCTAACAACATTGCGTAACAGGTTGAGGATTCCGGGTGAAATGTGATTCTTGATTCTACCTTTGGATTTATTATCGTCACTTACAGCCTAACGGGCCATGATGACGGGCAATCTTTGACTATGATAATGTGATTTTGTAAATATTATTTTGTGAGCGTGTCTGCAACGTAGGTCAAGATGGGATGTTGAAAGGCTTAGCTGAGTACAAGATTATTGGTGTAGAGAAAGAGTTTTTTTTCATCAACAGCACCATCTAAGTACTGTTATTAACCGTCGGTATCCAAATAGGTAGCTAAAGGGCTTAGAGAAATGTCAACTACATTCCAAAGCAACGATTAGCTACGATTGGAGCAAAAACTTAATTTTAAAATTCAACTATTAAATTGAGCAAAGTTTTTTTGTATCGAACCTTATTTAATAAACAAAATGTCATGTACTCACATTATTTTTTAACGATTGCATTAAATTACGCAAGAGTGTTGGAAAATGGCCAGCAATAAGAACCACATTGAAATTTTACTACTGCCGTAAAATGTTTAAAAGTTTCTTGTTTTTATTTCCACAGAGAGAATGTACCGCTGCGAAGTATAAAAAAAAATCTAATCACGACAACCCACTTGACTTATTTATTATATGCAAGGGATATGTAAAATACCTACATGCTTTTTAATATTAATTAAATCTATTCAAACTCATGTGAACTCAAATACACTTTTATTTTGGTCCTGCACATGGTGATCTATCATCATCAGCCTATGTTAGTCCACAGCTGGACAGAGACCTCTCCAAGTGCACGCCACTGAGCATGATCTGCGGCTACTCTCATCCAGCAGATCGTCCATCCACCTAATTTGACAGACGGAGACACTATGGTCTACTAAATTTACCATAAAGTTCCTGTGTTAAGTTTTTTATTTTTAGGTTAATTGGTCTGTTTGTAATATAAAACGAACTACCACAATGAGATCTTAATTTAATCGCTAGAATACATTACGGTGTGCTTACTTAACGAAAATCAGGCTTATTCCACAATTCCACATACAGTACCTAGCGTGGACGAGGCAATTTGCGCTTAAATTCGACGCAAACGACGCAAACAGAAAATGGCCGCTGAAACAGCTGACCGGCCGTCAGCTGCGCGGTAATCGGGCGGTTTGAGTAGACATAGTTAAATCACCTTAGCCTTTAAACTAAAAACAAAACATCACTCACAACATCAACATTCACTAATGTGCAGTGTGCGAATTCCGCCATTTGGTAGACCTAACAAAAACTATGCATTTGGCAACATTTAATTCATATTTATTAAGATCTTTTAAACCTCATTTTTGTTAGTAAAAGCAGATAAAGACGGCGTCAGTCTCGAATCAGATTTAAGTCTGTTCCTCGTTTTGGTAATCGTTTTGGTAAACAGGGGTAATGTTGTCAATTATGCGAATCGGAACATTCTGTTCACTCCAGTTAAACAGAGATTAAATACTAACCTACCGATTGCGTTTATAACAGGTTCTTAAACAATGATAGTTAAATTGATATTTTTTTATGCTTAACCTCCAAATAATCTAGATTAACGACTCGATGTACAAAAATGTTCGCGTAAACCTTAGAAAATAATACATCATAAAATAAAATATTTTATACATTTAAATAAATAAACAACACGCAAAATGTCCTTACAGCGTTCCTATGTGAGGTTTAACCAAATATTTGCTATTCGATTTACCCAACACATCAAAAACACCAGAATCTCTGCAAGTCATACAATATACAATACAACATCGTCATCATCACAATACAATATCATTTCATTAATCACAGCTCAGACACTCTATTATCGTATCATATGACGGCCATTACAACCCACTGTCTGTCTCCCAGACTCTTGAATGGCATTGTTGTCCCATCTCGCTCGCTCGCACAGCTGGCGCGCAGGAGGGAAGAAGGGAGACTATGAATCATGCCGCTGCGCGTGCGCTGCGAACCGTTACGGAGCGGAGGTGCGTTGGCGCAAGGCAATGGAGAACTGCAGTTTCTCTATTAGAATGCATGCTAATTGCATTGCTATTTTAATTTGTAAATGTCTGGCGAAAGCTTAAAACTGACACAATAGAATATAAAGTGGGTAATTACATCAAATCGCATAGTTGCCGTAATGTCTCTTTAAAGCTCTTGTAATTTAACCATTTAGTAACTTGTTACTTACAATTTTATTCTTACCTTTTGAATTTGATTGAATTAAATTGATTTTACAAAATAACTCTTTGGCTTATTCAGAATTCCAGAAGTCTGTCTAACTACGTTGTGATGACCTCTCTTTGAAGGTCTCCACATAATTTAACGCATAAAAGTCAAGTCTTAAGTTTATCCGAACATTGGTAAGTACAATCAATTTATTCCCTAGGGGTGGGTTACGTTGGACGCTATACAACACAGTGAGAAGAAGATAAATAGAACTAAACTAAACTTTGTCGTCAAGCCAAGAGCACAAAATAACTAACAATACCACCCCGTAGGAGGGTTGGTGCTATGATCCCAACATCCCAAACCACAACAGGGCTAGCTGAGTTTACGCTTGATCTTTATCAACATCTACACGTCTTTACTTGTAGAGGAAAACGGAAACGGAGGGTTACCTTTTCCCAAATTAAATCAGGATTTGCAGCTTTTTTGGGGGCGGCAAGAAACTTAAAAGGTTCCTCAAACCGTGTGAAACGAATCACTTTCGGAGGTTTTCTAGAGGGAACGGCATCACGCACTAGTGCGTGTCCCCGTGCCCAACTAGATTCTCCGAGGGGTTCGGATCGGATCGGATTGAGGAAAAAATTCAAACCAAACGAGCTCTCGTCGCTTGCGCCGTGGCCGAGTGATCAGAGCGTCTACCGTTATAACCCGGTCGAGCGCTGCACTGGGTCACGGGTTCGGCCGATTTCGGCGGTTTTAACACAGATTTAACGAACATAACTGACGACTGCTCTCTACTTTTGTTTTATTGACTTTGTTCCTTGTTGGAATTAAATGGCTTCTAGCATCAGCTAGTTAACATATTATGCAAGTATAACTTGTAATTGCCATGTTTTAATGAGCTGACCTGAAAAATGCTGACAGAGCAACTAATGGAGTTAAAAATGTTATGATTTTGGAATTTTTTTAGAGCTTCTGCTAACACTACACAATGAAATACGTTTTTGTATAAATCTGCGTTTGTAATACTACTTTACAAATTTGAGCGCGAGCGACTACTCTCGTATGAAGCGTTTTATCACAGTTGTTTTAGCTTAGTTTTTCTTTTTAAACTGGTTTTCTTATTTCTTACTGCCATAAGTCAGAACACGTAAATGCTCCTAAAATTATTTGCTATTTGCAGACTTAGATAAGATTATGGTGGTTGGCTTAGCTGTGTCAGAGCAATTTTGCCAACAGAAATTTAATAAATATTGAAATGAAACATTGACATCTCCACGGATCTTGTCAAAGACTAGAAAAAAGTTAGTCTAAATCACAGATATAGTATTCTGTGCTCTGTAGGCTAAATTAATACGACCAAAGCTCCATCACTGTCGCTCCAGTGAGTGAGAGGGCACCGGGTTAAATACCGCGCAATATTTTTTTTTAACAATTACGAATTGTGATTTGTTTCATTACCCAGTGTTCGAGTTTCAAAACGATTAGTCTGAATCCTTAAGTCCAGTGGTCTGCACCGCTTTGTGAAGCTTGCGCTTTGTTCCTGATAACTCGTATCGCCGTCAGGCCGATAACCCTGACGTTTATGTTAATACGCCATTACCTTTCACGATAACACTCTGACGTTTGTGGCGACCGAGTATTTCACATTTTATACTAACTCGCATCAGGTTTTTACCGGCATTTTGAGTTGAAGTTCTGTCGCTAAAAGTCCCGTTGTATCCACTCATTCATATGAGAACGAGGTGATTTATGTAACTGGTTAAGATCGTTCAACGACAAATCACGCCGCCATAAACTTGTTTTAAGTAAATATTTGACGAGGTAATGAACTGTCATAATTGTCTAGTTTGTTCAGAGATTAGTGAAGGAGAAAACAGTAGACCGATTCCCGAATGAAAGGAAGTTTATGGAACATTTATGAGACAATGTGTAACATCATAGCTACTAATAAAAATCCCGAATGGTGTAATTTAAGTTTTGCCTTTCAACAAAAGGTATCATGTCAGGGATATTCTTACAAAAAGAGCTATTAAGCTGTATGTAGACTATTATTTATGTGAATAAAACTAAATTCCCTCACGTTTGGTAAGTATGAAGCACTAATAATGATATAGTTGTAATACTTTTACGAACGTTTTTTACATTTTATTTTTTAATTAAATATTTAGCCGACGGCTTAATGTGCCTTACATGCGCAATTTTTTTGCTTTTACGATGTGTGAAATGTATGGTAGAAGTGCTCATGGAAGCTGGGTCTGCTTTTGATATGATAATATTATAAACAGGATAAACTTTTACTAGAAAAAAAGGAGCGTACACACGCCTGCACATCAACCTACTACAAACTGTCAAATTTCCTCAATAGACTATGAACTTTATGTCTAAAATATATGGTTGAAAATGTATTGAGAAATTTGACAGTTTTAGATAGGTTGACGTGCAGGCATCCGTACATCACAAAGTAGTAGAAGAATTCACCGTTTCTTCTAAGATCTCTGTAGCTCAGCGGTCAGAGCATTGGACCAGTTCCTTAAGTCAGGACCATAGGTCAGGGGTTCGATTCCCACTCGAGCTCCCTGAGACTGGTTGATTTTTTTACTATAATTTTATCTTGTTTGAATAATTCAAAATCATTTTACTTATTGCATTCGCGAAGCAAGGTAAAACACGTTCATAGTGGCAATGCGTCAGGCGTACCGTAGTAGGTATGCCTTGACTGCCATAATCGAGATATAAAATATAGTTTAAATTATATGCATATACTTTTTGACACACAAACCGTGTATGAATGTGCGCTGACAAAAGTGATCTCACTCCGCAACTGTGCAAACAGAAAACCCACAGCTGTGTGTTTACTCTGTTTTAATACCTTATTTATTTGTCATTGTTAAGTTAGCTATTTTGTATGATAATAGGATAATGAACTATTATTGGTGTACAGATAAAGAACAATCGTGACTAAAATCGTCCTCGGCTTAGTGGTCAAACACCGGTCAGAGACATAGAGTGGTTTGATTCCTTCGAAGGGTATGTGTTATTGTACTTGGTTTGGTAGGTGATATGGCTTGTTTCAAGACCACCTGGTTATATAGCTAACTTATCTTATCTGAGACGCTATAAAAATATATACGCTTTAACAATATTAGTAGCATTCTTTAATAAAACATATATTCGATGCATGAGAAAAGTCTCAGTAGGCTCTTGGAGTTTTTTGCGACTTATCAAAGGCTTTCGATTGCGTTCAGCACGGGACTCTGGTGATGAAGTTACACTACTATGCGTCTTAATGATTTTGTACTAAAATTGATACAGTCGTATCTCAGTTCTAGGTCAAAAACTGTCGATATAAATGGAACTAAATCATTTGGAGGCTGGTCTGCTCTTGCTTACTTATCTTATTTTTATTATTATTATACTCGTATACTTTAACTTTGTTTTTCTTAGACAATTTTTGACTTATATTTTACTGTATGACACTGTGACAATTGAAATTGGTACCTGATGTAATTTTTGCAAATTTAGATTTTTTTATTTTGTTGTTTTTTTTGTGTACTTATTTAAAATAATTTTTTGACGCTGTAAGGGAGGAAAATGCTTGACACTTGCTGAGTTTCTTGCCGGTTCTTCTCAGTACAAGGTCTCTTGCCCGGAGTAGACTTACGAACCGATGGCATAATGACGTTCGTAAGAGCTACTTGTAGCCTAAACTGAATAAATAATTTTGATTCAGCCTTCCCGGTAGCGTAGCGGTCAGTTAAGCCGGTATTTTGAATTTTGAATTGAGTTCCGATTCCAACAGAGTAAGGATAGCGAGTTCTTCAGTAGTTCAGGATATAGGTTCACCAGGGTGCATAGTGAGACTTATCTAGACTCTGACCTCTGGAACCTCCTCACGCTCTGCTAAAAAGTTACATCCAGCAGTAAACCTCATATTCCCTCTAGCTCCACTGTTTTGAACAGAAAAGCCGAATAAAACCGTTCGCATTAGAACTACAAAGCCCGATTGCGAGGTCCATTGTGCCTTGGCGGTTAATTGCAGCATCGCACGACGTTATCATCACACACAATGCGCCTTAATTTCGCTCGCTAATCTGTTATTACCTAGCCGCGGATTCATGTGTAATTAGATGTAGTTACTGCGGCTGAGATTGCCAACCCGTGTAAGTAACAGTTTATTATTCTATTGTATGGAATATGTAATTAAATTAGTTGTTACTTGTGTACATTTCTAGGTTTTTGAAGGTAGATTTGTTCTGTGACTTTTGACATAAGTTATGGATTATGTCGATGCTTCATGTGCATTTGTTTGAACCATGTTTCTTTTAATGATCATGCATACCATTTTTAAGAATCCGGCGTTTCGGCCGAGTGGCACCGGCTGTGGTCACAGACGACCGGACCGAAACGTGGGATACTTAAAAATATGTGACTTTGATATTTTTAGTAAGGAGATTTCATTAAACAACGTTAAACATATTGTTTATAATGTAATGCGACAGTGTGTGTGTACCTCTATTCCCATTTTTACTCGTTTTTTACACTTTTATCTTAACAAATATGAATCGTTGTCCTCGTATACATGTTAAAGCAGTCTGGAGTAGGTGCAAATTGTTGTTTCAAGATGAGTGCCATTCGTTTCCGTGATCCGCGAGAACAGAGCATCTTCGTTATCTGGGAGCAGCCCCACAAATCATAATATCCGCGGGCGGCGCGGTTTGTCTCAATTCAGAGAAAGGGTTTTTAAGGATATCGGATCTTGGGCTGGGCACATACGACTCAAGAAAAATACTTTCTTTAAAACAATGCGAGAAAACAATTTTGCTTACTTTGCAACAGTTGAGTATCGCTTTTATTCATTTCTACTTCACCTTCATGGTATTAACAGATTGTATCTCTAATATGTGCCCTTATTTGATATTGTCATATTAGGCGTTATTTGGTATTGTGAAAAAGATTTTCAGTTTGTAGTAGGTGAATAAGAGTGACGTATAAAAATATTAGATGGTCGTGCAAATTAGGTAAAAAAAACATTAATTTCTCATTTTTGCGTACCAAGTAAATACACTATATTATTATATGACAGTACATTATTATAGTATGTGATAAGAACACTACACACATTACCGTAGCATATAAACTTTTGTAACACTAAAGTAACTTCTTATTGCCAACCCTGTAAAATCCTTAACGCGTCCTCTAAGAACCCGATGTTGTTTTTCATTAAAAGATTTACCTGAATGACAAACAGCGACTATTATAAAAGGCATGCACAGTATTCATACGGCCGTACTAATAACACAGAGTATTCGATTAGTTATACCGTGTTTTGTCTTTTTTACTTTTAATTTGAATTGATGACGCTTTTATTTTCCAAGATTATACTCTGATTATTCGTAAGGTCCATGTTGTATGATGCGTCCGCTGAATCCGCTTCGTGTGTCGCCAGCCTGAGCTTGCCAAATGAAGACGGATGTCGGCCCGCGCGCGTTTAATACGAACATCAGCTCAACTTTGCATGCGCACCCGCTCTTGATGGCAATCTTACGCAGCTGACACAGGACTAAATAATAACACAACACGTTTGGTACATAATTTTTATTATCACACTTATTTCTGTCATCATGTCTTTATGCTTTAGTCTTGAGCTAGAGAGGTTCGTTGAAGACACATTCATACGCGCGTTTATCTTTATTTTATTTCCCCTATTGAAGGACCACTAAAAGTTGTCAAAACTTTATATTATATACTGAACTTTTTGATAATCTTTTACTATTTTTGCTATATTCGTATAATATAAGTAGTATTTTGTATTTCTTTCATTCATTTTATCCATCAAATATGTATTGGTACCTACTGATTTTTAAATCTGGTCCAATGGAAAGTTGTAATGTAAAATCTGGCTACTTTGCAACCGGGGTTATACTGATCTCATCATTCTTCGTCATCATATACTTACTTATGGCCCAAGACAGTTTTAATTATTACCAAATATTTTAAATTTGTAGGTAGGTACTCTCCAATTTCAATGAATACATACATACATCTGAATTCAACTACAATCGTCAACACAGAGCTGGTGAGGAGCAAACGCATCAGTTTGAACAGCATAATCCGAGTTTAGGGGCCGGCGTCACAATGCCTCGTTTAACTCCCAATTAAACGCAGCCCAATGCGATGATCGTGCGCCAAACTGGCTTAACGCAGGGTTACCCCTTATTAGCTTAAGATTTATTTAGTTTTTCTTAGACACACCAACGCAGCAGCTATGCAAATTTAAAAACTTGCAAGATATCTGCACAGTGCGGCGTTTACAGCATTTAAAATAGACACGGTTAGACAACCTTTCTTTATGAGCAATATAACACCAATGAATGGAATGCGTTACAGTCTTCTGTATCTGTGTTTCCCAAAGCCTATAACCCCATGTCTTTCAGAGTAAAACGCGTGTTCTGGTGATGCAAGCTCGCTTCACCATAGACCTTGTCTTGTTGTTTTACGTGTTATGTTTAAATGAAATAAAAATAAAAGTGCAAAGCCTTCCAAAAATTACAAATTAGGCAATATTTTAGCAATATTCAAAAACTATTATAAATATTTTAGAGATAAAGATTTTATTAGTTACACTTTTTCTTGCTTTGATACAAAACTTATAAATTTTGGACAATTTAAGTTTAAAAAAAAATTGTTATCTTTTAACTTGCCCCCGTAGTCTGCGCAAAATATATTTGTTTGATACTTAAAACCGAGTTACAGCATACACAACATTATACTTTACAAACTAACGTAAGGGGCAGCCCTATGCAACCGGTTATTCCGGTAACCGGTAGCGACGGCTATTGACGCCCACTTACCGGTAATCGGATCCCACCGGGTTTAGCTGTTTCCCGGTAATGCGTGCGTTAATGGATTTGCGAATAATGCCCTGGTTTGATATTTTTTTTTTGTACATTAATAGTGCATTGGTTTGTTAAAATCTGTCAAACTACAGTAGCTGCATTGTGAAATTCAATATAATGCATTTATTTTAATCAAAAACAGATCGTAAACAAGGAGAGAACTTGCTAGAAAGGAATCGGAAAAGAACAAATTTTTTTACAGCATTGGTTCTATTTATCGTATACGGACACATAATATTATATTATTTATAATAGGAATATAATTTTTTCTCCTCATTTCACATTTCAGTTAACACTAATTCGTATTTTCTCTATCTTTACAGGTATTATATTTATCCTGGGTGTAGGTATAGGAAACACCAACGTTCCTGCATTTCATACCTGGTGAGTCTTAACCGTGCTCAAAGCAGCTAGGTATTCCTATAGCATCGAACAGAGCTGAAGTATGGGACGTCTTAGAGTAACTTTGAAAAGCGAGCATACCGGGAATCCCCGGGTAAACTTAAAACGAGTTTGATGCAACTGGCCAATATATTTAACCTACACACTTTTTCGCAGTTGCAGGACATCTATTATTTATTTATTTATTATTTATTTAGTTTCTTTATATTATTGCTTGCTCGGGACTTCCGAAGCATGGAGGAGCTCAAGATAGTTTAAATTGCTCATTAATCTGGTGACCTGGAATTGCGGAAGTTGCTTAGCCTGCAAGATCGCATGATTCGCAAGCCGAATACGCTATAGAGACTGTCCATTTTATTATGTAAATTTTACTTTTTATTTTTATGTGCTAATTGCTGCACTGAAGCTGAATTAAATATTTATAAAATACACTGAAAAAAAATGCTGTTTATGTGTTTATTTTTGCTCAAGGTTTATAATTTATTCTTGCAACATTACAAATAATTACCTTTATTTAATAAAAATAGTCTTCAACGATTAGTTTTTTCTGTAGTTCCCATCTTAATACTTACTTTTTGTTTCATTAAATTGGAAAACTTTTAATTGGCCTTAATTTATATTTAATTTTGATAAAAAAATATAATACAAGAAATTATTGTGTTTAATAAAGAACGTAGGTGCTAGCATTATATCAATTCATATTTAGAAGACCTCAAGTATTAAAGTTTTAATATCAGGGACGGCACTTAGCGCTGCCGACGCAGGAATCTCACATATTGCGCCTAAGTGGTCCGACCAGGCGCGAGGGTTCCGCTGCTAAAACACGGATTAAACCCCTTTTTACCCATTTTAGGAAAAGTTTTGCGTGTTCGACATAACTGTAGAGAGAGGTCAAGATAAATGTTGTCCATGGGCGGCGGTGATTGCTTCCCATCAGGTGACCCGCCTAGCGCCTGCTCGTTTGCGTCCTTCTAATATATATATAAAAAAAAGCCAAAATCAAAATAATATGCAGCTTAGACTCTTCTGCCCGCCATTTGACAGGATAACGAATAGGATATTCATAACCGAATTCCGGTTTGCAAACCATAAACGCTAAAATAATATATCGATAGTTATATATTAGTTATGTTGCAGTAGGTACTTGACGAACGATGATTATTATGATTTCATTAAATAACTATGTCACTTATTGAAATGAAACTACTTTAACGGATCTACTCGCTAACTATGTTATAATTGTCACTAGTAGGTAGTCACTACATTATAAAATGACTACAAGTTAACAATAGGTATTAACATTGTGAATACAAAAAAATAAATAATAGAAATAATTCCTTTTATTATATAAACAACTTAGTTAGCAAACCTGAACAAACCACTTGCATCAGAAAGTGCTGTCGTCTGGATTTCAAAAGGCTGTAAGGTTCAAATCCCACTTTAAACAAGTCATATGTTTTTAGTTAATTTTCATATTATTAGCTATTTTCAAAAATCGTTTCCAGCGGCCTTCTCTCGCAGGAGCACACTCGCGCTTGCCAAGATTTTCCCGGCCGGTAATTTTGAAAATGATGGGCACTTTTGCCGGTAAAGTATCCGGCTTATACAGTCCCCACTACAATAAAGGTATTTCCGTATGTTTCTCGTACATATAAGCCCCACAATAGGTTTTAAGAGCGTCGGTGGGCGCTCTTTCTTTGCTTTCGGATTTAGGAATATTCCTTTTTGACGCATTATATGTTTGAAAGCGGACGAAATGGGACAGACAAGCGTTGTTACGGGTAACCGTAACACAGTAACCAGTCTCTATAAATGTTTTGAATAATAGGTACTATTGAAGACAGATTACTTGTATTTTTGTTTTCGTGATACGTAATATTATTTATGTATAAGTAATATATCACATTATTTTAGTTTGTCCTCTTGTGTTGCGCTTTACATTTTGCTGTACATAAACTAATAAGCGTGGTCCTGGGCATCCTTTTAAGTACTCAACGTTTCGGCCGGGTTCCACCGGTCGTGGCTGACATTAAAACTGATTACATATAAAGATCTATGATAGAGACAAGGTAGAGAGAGCTAAGAAGAAAATACCTACCTACAAGCAGAATTTTCAGATTCGGTTTAAAAAAAATTGTTATCTCCAGCCAGAGCAAGCGACGCGGACGCAAGTAAAACAGATCCCATCAAAAACATAAATGTGAAATGAGAGCCAAGTTCAATATTATGATATATGCCTTGGTTGTTGACTTCAACGACAAAAGAAGTGAGATCTAAATTCGTGCCAAGTACAATGGTCAGTCCTGAAATTTATTTATAACAACATAAAATAATTTATAACAACTTAAAATATCATTTCTTCTTATAACTTAGAATGTCTGACTTGGCTAGTTTTGTAATAATGTTAGAAATGAGATATCCGGCATTATATGTCCCGACTTTTGAATTTTTAGATCACATGCTCGCTTTGAGAGTACAGCGCGGCGTTCCCGGCCGCGGCTGTAACGCACTCACTCCCTGGGGAAGCGTCAAAGCGAACGCAGGCGTGACAGTTGGGAATAAAATTTAGTTTTGAGTGGCAGCCGGCGAGAGCAGGAATGATGACGAACTGAAGTGTAGTCTGACATTTGGTATTGTTCGATGCTTTCGGAGCTGTGAAATTTTGCAATGAACGATTTTATCCTTTAGATATTGAAGCAAATATTTCCCATTTCACATTCTTGCTATCGTTGTTCTGTTATGATGATAGTGAAAAACAAAACTACCCACTAACTTTTATTCGTTTGTTATATTAGTTATTAGTTTTGAATACCTTCACGTATTTTTCAACATAAATATAATTTAATGTATGTACTATTTTTAAGTTTTCGCATATAAATAAATGTATAGTTCTTGTGAGAAATAAGTTTCTTAAACCCGAAATAAAAAACTCACAACACACTATTTATCATCTACGATCTGCGGCCAAAGTCAGATACCAGGTCGAAACCAATACAAAATTATAATTTAGAAAAGTGCAGTAATTTAGAAACATCTTTCAATGTAATCAATTGATAACTGATAGATGCAGTCTTCATATACGACCCCCTTTTTGAGCACCAAATGACTGTATAATGCTCATAGAAAAGGTTTTATATCATTCGATTAAGTTGTGTAGATAGGAACAAACAAGATGAATAATCAAAGTTCCTATCGGTTAACTAAATGGTTGATTCGTTGGGAACAAAAAATAGTTGATCCGTTTCAGTTTATCGATTTAGTTGATCGGAGTGGAAAGACTGGACAAAAATATTCAAAGAGAAATTTTAATGAAACTGCCATAAATGCTGCAAAGAATAGTAGCCAATCTTTATGGTTATTAACGGCTAGGCGACGGTATTTTCTAATTAGCAAGATGCAGGAAAAATTACTGCGAGTATAAATTATACACAGGAGGCATCCTTCGGGCCCGCTCGATTCCTAGGAAGCTCTGTAATGGACTTAATGACTACTATAGAAACTACTTTATAGCAATTTAGCAGTTGATGTTTCGTCGACGTCCCTTAAGTTTTAAGTAAACCTTCAGCCATGGTAACAGGTTGACCGCCGCCGGGCCCAGACGCCATAGCAATTCAACTGTTATTGTCGGTCAAATGGAGTATTTTTTGAGAGATTTTGCTAATTGTTTCGCCAAGCCGAGTGAAACGAAGCACCGTCAGAGGTTTTCTAGAGGGAACGGCATCACGCACTAGAGCTTGTCGCCGCGCGCTACTAGATTCTCCGAGGGGTTCGGATCGTAGTTGCTAGAGTAAAGTAAGTCGAGGAGATGAAATAGCGTACGTTTTCACAATGCCCCCTTTTTTGGTGAAAAAGACACAAATCCATTCTTCCTAACTAGCTTAGATGTAGTCGTTGTAGGCGAAGCTCTGAAATGTACTTATAACAGTTGTAGTAACGTGAATTAAAAGCCGCTACTGCCAACAAACTTCATAAATATGTATATTGACGACCTCCGTAGCCGAGTGGCTTGCACGCCAGACTTTGGGCGGCGCTAACTCTGAGGTCCCGGGTTCGATTCCCGGTCGGGTCAATTTCGAAAACGATCTTTTCGATATTGTGTCGGGTCTGGGGTGGTTGTGGTACCGTCGGTCGTTGTTTCTGATTTTCATGAAACTAGTGCTTTAGCTTCTTACCTTGAAATCAGAACAATGTATCTGATGTTGTCTAAAGTTTTTATTTTTTTAATTTATGTAGGTACCTCATTAAGAACAAAATCTAGAGGTAATACATGAACAATCAAGAGAATTCTTATTAATTAATCAGAAACTATTATCAGTTTGTTTGCGAATGGGAGGCTTTTATCGACACTGGCATTAAATCGTAGTTTACGTTGAGATAACAGCGTTCATTGCAAATTAGACCTTACCTACAGGCAGCTAAGGAGCTCGGAAGAAAGCGTGTGTTTGAAAAACACTTGTATGAAATCGAAATGTGTGTAAACAGAGCGATTTGGAGGAAGCTAGCGACGGCTCCATTAGATTGTGCGGTGATTAAGATAATTATAATTTTTAATTACTCTGCATCCGTATTCGGGTCGCGATATTAATGTGCTGGTCTATATTATTTACAATTGTTCTACTTACGTTTACAATGCTATTTTTATATGGATAATACTGCTCTTCAAATTGAGTCACCGAGGCACATTGTCGACATTTCAAGTGCTTATTCGCTCATGATGTAATTTTGACTTAGTTATATAAAATAAAGAATAATTTGGAAATGTACACACGCCTGCACATCAACCTACCACAAACTGTCAAATTTCGTCAATAGACTTTGAACTTTATTACTAAGATGTATGGTTGAAAATGTATTGAAGAAATTTGACAGTTTTGGGTAGGTTGATGTGCACGGGTCTGTACTTGAATGTAACTTATACCTTTTTTAATAATTTACTGGTGCAGATATTGTTGTCGACTTGTCCATAGTAATGTAGACAGTACCACGGCAGATCAGAGTACGATTTCCGTGACCGCACTATACTGTATAAACTATCGGTAATGAGAGACTTCCCTTAATGCTGTACCTATTGGCTGTACGCCTCCACATCCTCCATTAGGAACTGTCCCGGGCAAACAAAGCCTAAACGCATTAGCCTGGCTGTAAATACAGGGCTGGTCCCCTCGGCTACCCTGTAACATAGGTCAGGTGCTCCAAAGGTTAGCCTTGAATCAATAACGTATTACGGTTTGCTGTAAGTAATTTATATAATATCTTATAGTAATATATAAGATACCACTGAAACGAAAAGTTTCTTTAAGTCTTGCTCTCGACTTTAAACCGCTTTTAAAATTTCATGACTTGACCACCAGCACGACTTAAGGAGACTACATAAGATATGTTTCATCATGAAGCGGTCGGGCAACGCTCACGTGGACAACCTCACGGACACGGAATCTCGCAACAGTTGCGCTCAGACTGTTGCGAGAGTCACAGACCCAGAGGTGTCGTGGTTTCGATTCCCAACTTAGTTGAATATCATAATCCTATTCTACTCAGTTTATATAGCACCTTTAGCTATCTATACCTATCTAGCTACCACCATCTTTTTTGTCTGGTCTGGGAATGTAAACCACGCCCTTCGCTTCTAGGAACACCAAGAATGGTGTAGTTTTTGGGAGTAATGGTTTGCAAGGCGGGTGTTATTCGTGTGGTGTGAGGCACCCAGGTTAAGTGCGGTCCGGCGCGTATTACTCGTAAAGCGACCGGGCCGGAACATAGATCGACCGGAACTGCCCACCCAACCGGGAGCACCGCACTACGCACTGCAGCTGTTTATGGTGGCCATGCACAAGGACTGAGGCCGTGAACCGTAATAAACACATTATTAGATATATATACCTAAATATAATAATACCTATAATCCGGCCATGTTCACCACGGTGGGTTTAGCGAGTGCCTTCTTGCCATCAAGCTCCAATCAACATTAATACCTGTTATTTTAAAAATACAAGCCCTATCTGTCTGCGACTGCCTATTTATTATTTACATACGTGGTTTTCTAAAGTGTACACAACATCACACATTGACATGAAACATTTTTTACGAATCTATTTTTAGTTTAATTGTATATAATCAAACGCGAGATTGATCCTATTGTATAGCAAGTAATTAAATAAATATGTTTATATCAAAACGTAGCAATTGTAGAAAACAAATATATCTCGCAATTAAAATATAACAGTGGAAGCAAGAGCTCTCCGCTGCCGAGGGCTGCGTGATTAGCTCCAAGGTTTAATTGCGACTTCTGAATGAGGGAACAGCTCTTCACCTGGCCCTTCACTCCACTGCTTTGTCTCAAAATTACCTTACAATAATTGTCAGGCATAATTATGTAGAAATAGAAAAAAAAAATTTTTGCTACAATACATCACACATACAAATGGATGGACACACAATGGATAACTTCTAATCAGTCGACATCAATCTATAACTAGTATCTTGCCTATGATGATTATGTTGCGTTTCCTCTAACATTACCTATGTTTGAGTGTTTGACGGAAACAACAGCAACCCCAGTGGCGTAATTTTAAGAGTTTGGATTTGGACATACTCATGACAAGTGGTAAAAATGAGAGCAACGAATAAATAGCTTGTATCATTGAAATCAAGTCATCGCCACAATTGATGGGTTGGGCTTGAAATAATAATAGAACAGAATTATTGATTTGGAAGCCGAACTTCCTTTTAACCAAATATTTATCTGTCAATAAGTGGTAATCTCATATTTATTGTTTTGTATGGCAATCTTACAATGGCTCCAGCTCCAGTGACCGTGCGCATGCGCCGCGACCCGTGGCATGCTGTGGCGTCTCCATCCACAACGCGAGACACATCCGCTTATGGGCGCGGACAGTTCTAATGCAAATCGGTGCATTCAACTTCGACGCAAAATTATAAACAGAAATGGTCATGGCTGTATTCAGGCTCAAAGGGGGAGACAAGTTGTAAAGCTTAATTAACTTTTTATATTATTATTATTATCCCCCTTCTTTTTGTATATACTAGATTAGAATAGAATAGAATAGAATAGAATCCTAGATTCTCCGGGGCATTCGAAAAGTAGTAAGAGCAGAGAACCCAAACAGGAGAACACAAACTTGTAAATGGTTTTGTTAGGCTTTATCATCAGATGTGCCGAAACCATTATCTGACCTTCGTGTTATAACTAATTGTGCAGACGCACATCAGACTAGCCCAAAATGACATTTTTTTCAATAATTGCTTAACCATATGCCATTAACATTAAGTGCACGTCTATTTTTTATGCGTACTGCATCTGCTGGATAAACGAGAGAGTTAACACTACAATTTTATTTCAATTACTTACATTTTTTTTTATTTCCGCAAAATAACGCCTGATCCCATCAATTATGCAAAGTCTATTGCCATTCGACAGTTTGTGGTAGTCTCAAGTGCAGGCGTGTATACTAATAACAACTTGTTGGACTCGGTAAATGGCTGCTTGCATGTTATTGTATTAATAAATAGTTTGTCATGTTAATCGCTTGGTACCTACGTGGGTGTTACTGAACTAAATTGTAGCGCCTGCCAAATAAACTAGCAATGTCCGCTACCGACTTCTCAGCGAGTTCAATTCTCATTACAAGCTTTTATTTTTTTCTTAGTTAACTTATTTCAATGTGTTTTGAGACCTATACATATCTATATATACTAGTGGTCGCCCAGTGGTCGAAATTCGTAATTTTATTAAGGCTGCACGGATTATATCCTAAGCAATGATAAATTTAAAAAGATAGAATGTGAGTTTAGATTGGCATTGGCATTGACAGATTTCGGCCGCACCTCTTCCATTTTTGAAATTTTTGAAAAATGTGTGGAGCAATGTTTATTTAATTTAATGTATTTTTTATGCATAATTTAAAAAAAAATAGCATTTTGCACTCCTTCTCTATATAAACTATAAGTATGTGAAATTTCATACTCCTCCGTCCGCGAAATTTTCGTAAAAAGGGGTACAAAGTTTTTGCTTCACGTATTAATATATATAATAATCAATTGCTGTTCGTTTGTCTCGCTAAAACTCGAGAATGGCTGGACCGATTTGGCTAATTTTGATTTTGAAATATTTGTGGAAGTTTAGGGAAGGCTTAAGCGGTGAGAAACATAAATAATAAGTAACGGAACTGCTAAAAACGACAATTTAATTTTCGAATACAAAATTATTTGTTTGTGTTGTTGTCATGGAAACTGTTAAAGCGGTACGAAGTACGCCGGGTCAGCTAGTATATTAATAATTAAGCTTACTTTATCTTTATCCCAAAAATTTATGTATAATACGATGCATAAATAAAACTTTCGAGGAGCTCGACTAAGTCTTCGGATAACTACTTAAACTGGAATGAAATTTGACTTTGTTGTAAGTATAAAATAAGTAAATAAATTACAAAAACACAATGTTGAAAAAATATCTACGAGCAAGATAACCTATAACTGTCCCACTGCTGGGCAAAGGCCTTCATCATTGAAAACAAGTCATCACTACAATCTATGGGTAATGGCTTAATCAACTTGCTTGCCAAATGCGGATTGGTGATAACAAACCCCGGTTAAACATCTAAAAATCCGGAACACACTTTGCCCGACCTGGGAATTGAACCCGGGACCTTCGGGTATCGGGCGGATCGCTCTGCCACTCGGCCACCGAGGCGTTAAAGTATAACTAAAAAAGTCATTTATTTATTTACCTACAAATACAAAGCTGTTTACATTAAACATTATCAAAAACAAACATGTAGACAAACCAGACTCAGCTTAGAGCTGCTTTACACGCTCTCCTATTTGCTACACCCAAAGGCTGCGTTTGCACGTTTGCAAACTAGTTATTTTTCAAACGTGATATGACTTCACTTTCAATTGAACATTCAATATGATGATGATAACAACTTAATTATCTTGCACAAAGCAATAATATTTTATTTCTAAATATTCAAAACATTCTCGAATGCGAATGTATTTTTATATTAACATTTTTTTTACCATCTAGTCAATACAGTACTTTGCCCCCGATCCGATCCGAACCCTTCGGAGAATCTAGAAGGGCACGGGGACGCGCACTAGTGCGCGATGCCGTTCCCTCTAGAAAACCTCCGAAGGTGATTCGTCTCACACGGCTTGAGGGACCCTTTACGTTGCTCGTCGTCCACAAACTAGCCCGGTGAAGCTGAAAATGCCGGCCTCAGACGGCATTTTCAGCTTCACCGGGCTTTTTTGGGGGCGGCGAGAAACCTAATGGGTTTCTCAAGTCATGTGAAAAGAATCACCTTCGGAGGTTAGTGCGTGTCCCCGTGCCTACTAGATTCTCCGAAGGCAATCAGCAATCAGCAATCTCTCTCCAAAAAAAAAAAAGAAAAGTATTTTGCCCAAATGCACGCCTAGCCCCTGTGGTGTACTGCTCAATATAATTGTTTGCGGTATTTTTTATTAGAAAGAGGTTTTTATTTAATTGCTGGCAGGAGTGGAGTGGGCGTTTTAGGTTTCGTGCCATTTGATGCTGCACTCGGGCTCGGATGCCGGCTCCGTAGTCTCACTACACTGTGGTGGAGTTATTAACTTTTTTGTTCTATATTTTTTCTTTTGGACGTGATGGCGGCGCGGCGGCAGCTCCGGTGAGGCTGTTAGCGATTTTTCTTTGTAAAACAAGTTGCTAATGGAGTTATAAATTTTTAATTTTCTGTTGTATGTATTAATCGATGATTTAGTTGGTAGAAGAGATAGTTTTTTGTGTTAAGCTTGATAATTAATGTCGCACAATTATTTTGTCAAAGTAATGGGTTTTTTGTGTTAAGCTTGATAATTAATGTCGCACAATTATTTTGTCAAAGTAATG
The DNA here is from genome assembly GCA_949315975.1 of Eudonia truncicolella. Taxonomy (NCBI): domain Eukaryota; kingdom Metazoa; phylum Arthropoda; class Insecta; order Lepidoptera; family Crambidae; genus Eudonia; species Eudonia truncicolella. The sequence goes on along the minus strand of OX438837.1, from coordinate 532,569 downwards.
GGTTTTTTGTACCCAAATTAGCTATTATTGTTATTTTACGTTTACAACGCGAATGTTCACTTTATCGTAATATTCTTTTAAATAATAATTTTTGACAGCAAGATCTTTATTGTCAATCTGCTGAATGCCATTGCGCTGCCACTAGTCAACCAGGTATTTAAAGAAATTAATCGTAAAATAAATGTGAGAGAAATATCTCTTGAGCAACAGCTCATCATCAGCATCTTACTAGCCGTCCCAGTTCTGGGCACAGGCACATGCACATGGAGAGTTCAGGCCATTGCTCACCGATACACTACCGCAGGTATTGCTTCTATTTTATAATATATCTGTGAAAAAAGAGAGCCCAATCGGAGAGAGCGAACTTTTGGAGCGCGCTGCATTGTTTCCCCGCTGTTCACGCTACGTCCACGTCCCGCGCAAGTCCCGTTGACGCAACGTCCCGTGTACGCCACGTCGAGACCACCGCTGTGAAATACTCCGATACTTACGCGTTATTCGAAACTAGGGCGATCAGGCTTTCAGTGTACACAATTTTCTTACGTTTATTTTACGCATTTTTTTATGGATCTTATCTTATCCTGAGCCTAAGTGTGTATTTACTTATTTTACACATTATTTTATCCTAAACCGTTTCAAACCTTTTGCAGATTCCGTGGCACGGGTATACGCGCGTATAATGTACAGTGTTTGCTTTAACTTGAAAGAAAAAAATCTAATTTTAAACTTTTGTCATTATGTTAAAGAATATGCATATTTTTTCTTTAAAAACAGGCTTTTATGACAAGCTACTAAACGTGCGTTTGTCAATTCTAGTGTAGACCATATTTTGGATGTGAATACAAGTTACATTTTCTCAATATAAAAATCACAATAACGTGAACAAATCAAAGCGCCGCCGTTGGTAGTGGCAGCCCTATTCGGAACGTCACCGCCAAAATGTCCGTTCCAAAACCATGCGGCAAATTAGTGTTTCTGCAACTGTGATGGAAAACTTTTTCATTGAAAAACATCTAGTCGTTCATATGTCACTTTACCAAAAAAGTAATGTAAAATCCCGCATTGAGCATGCATTCTGGGATTTGCCCTGTCTCCCCATTTGACTCGTGAGATGCGATAAATAAACTTATTATGTAGTTTATCTATATTATATTATCAAAGGGATACTCGCTGACAAAATATATTTTTTTAAGATTAAAAAACTTAACATTCACTAAGAAAGAATTTTTCTAAGTGCTCCAAAACATCACATTTGTTTACGCTAGCGAATTTGGGTATAGACCGCTAGTAGGTCTCACCAGCTTATTTTATGTCCCCACTGCTGGGGCACGAGCCTTCCCTATGGATGGCTAGAGAGAACGGGCCATATACCACCACGCGGGCCCAGTGCAGGTTGGTGGTTGTTAACGACTGCTAATGCAGCTGGGACCAAAGAATTTACGTGCCTTCTGAAGCCGGAGGATCTCGAGATGATAAATTTTTGGTCACCCATCCGATGACCGGCCTTTGCAAAAGTTGCTTTACAGTAAGTAAGTAAAGTAAGTAAGTAAAAAAAAGTAAGTAAGGTTGCTGCGATTTCGTAAACCACTGCGCTATCGAGCTCCTCACCGCTCGTAGGTACTTGTTGTAAACTTGGCACTTCTGACTTTATTTATATTCCTTAACTCAAATAATCTTATTTGACTACACAGCGTAGTTAATCGTTGCCCAAGTAACAAACGAGCGGAGTTCGCGCCGACCTGTGGCTAGCCTGGCTAAGTCACGCGCAGTTAACTTGCCCGGCTTTTTGCCAAGTTACCAACTTCAAGGTACAATCTCCGAGTAGCCAATGGCGGTAATTTGTTGAACACTGTCGGTGTCCATCGTTTTTGTCTGTTGACTTGATAAGTTTGTTGCTTAACAATGATGAACTGAGCTTAGTTATGTTGCAACAAATTTAGCTGAAAATAGCACATATAGCTATTAGTTACATATTGTCCCATTGATGATGCTGTCATCTTCGTTGTAGGTAATGGCTTAATCATTGGCTTTCATTTATCTAAAGAAGCAGAAATAAAAGCGAAATGTATAGCTTTGTTAAATTTCTAAATAAATTAAGGAATGTTTGACAGGAACAGTGAGTACGACACCTTTTTTTAGTCATAAGAAATTCTCCGATCCGATCTGAACCCTTCGGAGAACCTAGTAGGGCACGGGGACACGCACTAACCTCCGAAGGTGATTTTTTTCACACGGCTTGAGGAACCCATTAGGTATCTCGCCGCCCCCAAAAAAGCCCGGTGAAGCTGAAAATGCCGTCTGAGGCTACCAGCAAACTCTCTCAAAAAACATTAGAAATAGGTGTCAGTTACTGATGTTTGAATTTAGCAACAATTGAATAATTACTGGTAAATTAGTTGTTTACTCACTAGCTAGGTTACCCTCAGAACTGTATTGAACATTACTGGAACTCCAAAAGGTTTCGGGAAATTAATTAATTAACCATTAGAAAGTCGACGATGTTGTGAAAACATTGCCAAAGTCATTTCTTTTCGAAATCGTTGGTATCAGGTTACGGAGCCACGTGATAGCTTTGGATAAGTACTTTCTTTACAAAAGTTCGTTTATTTATGTATTAAAAAAAATAAAATGACTAATTATTTTTAAAAACATTGTCAAATTTTACTCAAAGTTGTCATTTAATAACGACCTTAATAATATGTAAATAATTGTTTACACATACCACACATTGCCAACGTTTTGCCAAAATTATTATAGTAAATATTTGTATATGTATAGTAAGTTGATAATGGTTTGCTTAAAATTAAACGTCTCAGTGAAATACTCATTGCTAACGGTGCATACTGATCATGTAAGTACTCATGGCGGTTGCTGATTAGGAAGGAGCGCAATGAGCTGTTTAAAAATGTTTTTTGGTTTGAGAGCATCCTATGACTTGTCCTTTTTATGCCTTCTAAGGGTGACAGATGGGAAGATTCCAAAATTTCTCAATGAGTCATAGAAAGTGTATTATATTATTAGTTACAAAAACACAAATGTTGAAAAAATTTCCACGAGCAGGATTTGAACCTTTTTTTCAACATTTGTGTTTTTGTAATTTGTTTCGCAAAAAAGTTTGCGTTAAAATTATATAAACAAAACAAAAACATTTTAATATTATTAGTATTATAGTAAAATCTGCACATGTGTGACCTAGTAGATAACTAAAGCATACACACTTGACTTGTGACTCCGGGCTCCGGGCGAAGTTTCGCGTAAACGGAGCCTTCGAGAACTTTCGCACTAAAGAGCCCTAAACTGTAATGCCGAACTTAATTGGCCGGAGCTGTGGAGCCTGATCTGGCGGAGATTGGCCAGGTGTCGGCAGCAAGGAGTCGCTTGACCTCGCAGTGATGGCCGGGTATACGATTTAATCAAACTTTCGTTTTGTAAAGCTTAACAGCATTATAAATATATACACTTTATCGTGTCAGTTGTGTGTCTATTTATAATTCACTAGCAGTTTACACGTGTCTTCGTCCGCGTGGATTTGAAACTATAGAAAATATTTTTTTGTAACAAAATATTGTTGTGTTACCCGCAAGGAAAGCAGTATTCTATCTGTGAAGAATTTTTGGAATTGGACAGATTGCCCTCCTCAAGCAAACAAACAAAATCATAAGCTTTAATATTAGAAGATAATATTAGAACATTTAACGCGTCATTCAAGTTTCAACATAATTTATCAGTAATTGTTATACACCTAGGATCAAGTAAATACTTTTGTCAGAGGAAACTTGTATTAACACTTTTAAACACCGTCTGCGTATATTTTGCTTATTTCTTGGCTTGATGCCGGCGTGGTTGCCATTGTTGATAAAGTAAAAGATTCTTGCTATGTACGTTGAGAGGATGAGTTGAGGTGGAGTTGACTTGACAGGAAACTAAACATAATTCACTTAGGCATAGTTCACTAATACAATAGTGTTAATAATAGTGAACTTTCGACATCACTACTTATAATGTAACAGTAGGGTAGGCTTTGACAATTAATTGTCGGTCGCCGGTCGATCAGCGAAAGCTTTTGGCAGCTTCTAAATTAATTAGCTAATGGCTTTCAAACGATATTTTGTCGGAGAGCGTTTACAGCTTCTGAAAGCGTAACTTTTTAATTTAGTTTTGGCGTTTTCTATTTAAAACATAGAGGAGCAAAATTATTAATGTAAGTCTACTTACATAAATTAAATCTGTGCGTTTATTTTACAAATGTAAATAATTTGTGTGGCAGATAATTTGAAAAGATAGATTTTCACTTATTTTATATAGCTTAAGGTTAAGCACAGTGCCTTCATCTCACTCGATGTTAAGTGACGATAAGGCCAATGGTGGAAGCGCACTTCACCCGAGATCCTAAACTACTGAGGCACTGGCTTATTTTATCTCTAGCTGCCGGAACACAACAATGCTACAAACATTAATGTTATGGCGACGTAAATACGTTAGATAAGATGAGATGGTGGGAGCTAGCGAGGCGGACAAACAAGACCTACCACCAACCGAAATGAGTACACAAACATGCCTCCCATTGGGTATCGAACCCGGGACCTCTGGGTCTAAACCGGTGGTCTTAACCACTAGACGACTTATTGGCTATGCACACAGTGCCCATTGTAGCAGGCTAGCTATCGCTGTTATATAGTATATAGTACTCCTTGCAGTAGTCGGTTTCAGGATGCTAAGATAGCTATAAGTCAAAATTAAATATGTTTCTATATTTTAATTAAAGCTTTTGTTTTGTGCTGTGTAATATTCAGGGTGTCCCAAAAATAGCACGTCACACTGACACCGGAAGTAGGTGACCCTCAGATGCGTCGAACAAGCCTAACTTGTCCATAAAAAAGTTTGAAGAAAAATTTTTTCACCGGTTGCTGCTCAAAGTCGAAGCCATTGTTTTTGTATGATAATAAAGTTAAGAGAAACTATTTATTTGTCGTTTTTGCACATGACTTTCTACTAAATAATCTTGTTTCATCATTAAGTAACTATTCTCAAAGACGTAGACGTAAATCTAAAATTGGTGATTTTTTAAAAATACCTAAAATTGGTCATATCTCTAAACTCATGAAACTTTTCTATGGACAAGTTAGGCTTGTTCGACGCATCTGAGGCCCACCTACCTCCGATGTCAGTGTGACGTGCTAATTTTAGGACACCCTGTATAAAAAAAGTCTAGCCTAGTCTAGTCTAGTTCTATTAAGCCTCGCCAATATTGTAGGCAACTTTGGGTTAAAGTAAAACATCGTGGTTTAGTATCGTGGTTTTCTAAAGAGATAACCAACAATAGAATGAACTTACAACATTTTAATTCAAGGACTATAACAATAAACTGCGACCATTCTTTACAGTCCCTCCAAAAGCCCAACTCGGGGATAATTTAAACTAGCGCAGTTTAACGGAGTGCCTCACACAGGAACGCAGTTTATTTGCCGGTATTGTTATACTAAGGTAGTTTTTGAAGCCACAGAGTTAATTTAGGCAGTGTCTAAGCTACGACTTGAAGAATTAAATCGAGTACTTTAACTTGAGTAATGTTATTCATTACAACAAACAGCACACGTGAAGAGGATGCTATTTTACCTGTGACATACCAGAATAAGAAAGAATAAATTTTAATTATATTAATATGAAACATTACAATAAGGTGGCATTGTGTTGTGTTTGTTCAAGTGACAGACGAGGTGAGTTGCAATTTTGCCATAAAAAAACTTGTTTTCTTTTTCACGATTGAATCGCGAACAAAACTCGCACTCACACTTTTGAGTAACAAAGTTACTTTCGGTACTATCTGATAGACTATTCGATTTTAAAATTACTCTACTGGGACGTCGCTAGTCTGTGCGCGCTTAACAAGCGTGACGCGCCATCAAGTTATTTGTGAATGGGATTTCAGTTAGTTCTGAGTAATTATAAACCAGCCCTGCTGGCGACTTAGTTTAATCAAAGAATACTACTTAATTACCCTTTACTAGCGAGCTAAGGGCTTCGGTCGTAAGATGTTAACTTGTCTGTAATTTGTGTCTTAAATGACTGCAGTAAATGGAGCGTGACTCGCATGCTCCACTGGCCCGGTGCCCGTCTTCAATTAAATCGTCGTTGGTGTAAGGCTTGTTTTAAGTCCACCAGGTTAGCCACCACTATCTTATATAAGTCTGACGCCATGACATCAATGTTAGTAGTATTATTGTGTTATATGTCTATTTATATGAAGGAATCAACATCGTTATTATTCTGAATTTTGCATTCACATATAGTTACAAGATAAAAATTTTACTAAATAATCGGTAGCTCAGTGGTCAGAGCATTGGACCGGTTATCCAATGGTCGTAGGTTTGATTCCCACTTGAGATTCCTGAGAAAGGTAGATTTTTTCTAGTTAAATTTTATCTTGGTTTGTGTACCCAACACTGAAAGTACGTCTTGCCAAAGGTTGACGACTGAGCTTTATTTCATAATTCGTTTATTTATTTATTCATAAAATAAAAAAAGATTTTTATTTCAGAGAAGAAGGTGCACAATACAAACTCCATATATGATGTTAGTAATTAGAGCACTACGTAATAAGTTTTTTTCCCGATCCGATCCAAACCCTTCGGAGAATCTAGTAGGGCACGGGGACGCGCACTAGTGCGCGATGCCGTTCCCTCTAGAAAACCTCCGAAGGTGATTTGTTTCACACGGCTTGACAAGCTCGGTGAAGCTGAAAATGCCTCAGAGGCAATCAGCTATCTCCATCAAAAAAAAACGTAATAAATTACAATATAAAAGAACAATACTGATTTACTTCCAAAGTGGTATGTAAAATCTTGTAAAAATACTTTTATTTTTCTAAACAATTATTGTTATCTCTCGATTGTTCGATTATATTTACCTACACAATAAAGTTACTTCATTCTATCGGGAACATTGAATGCTATAATATTATCAAACCATCATTTAGTACTATTAGGGGTTAAAGTTACTCGCGTCCGTAGGTTCACCCTTGAGACCGTAAATGAATGACACTGTCTGAGTGATAGAGCCACGCCGCGTTGCAGCACGAAATGGGCCGGCTCGCCCGGCGTAACACCACCCTCTCACAGAATATCGGCTTGAAACAATGGCACTCGTTGCTGTTGTGTTATGTCCGGTGAGTACCGGAGGCCCATCACTCACCCCTCCCCCCTCCCAATTCCTACTCCCTCCTCAAGATCCAACTCCTTCTTCAAGACCGGCACCGCATCTGCGATTACTTTGGTTTTGCACGGCGGTGATTACTTTCCACCAGGTGATACGCCTGCTCGCCTTTTAACATTAATAACATCCAATAAAAACTTATACAATTATTCATTCATTCTGTAAGAGTAATGTCTGAAAAGCGAAAACACGCGAGAGCATATTTATAAAAGGTATTTTTATTAATACGTAATTACATTCATACCTAGAAAGAGCTCTAGCTTCTAGGCTCAAGCCAAGGCTAGCGCCTAGAAGGGCCCAGGCTATATTTAAGTTAGGAAAGTGGTTGGAAATTAGTGAATTTAATTTCGTCCGTTTAATCTACATTTTGCCAAAATGTTGACAACCCTTACATCTCGGATCCTATTAAACTTACACACCTCACTGAGCAAATGCTACAAGCGATATTCGGCTGTATGCTTACTTGATAAGCTTTCGTTTAGCTCAATCGCGACCGATGTTTCGCGGTCTCCGTTGAGATTGGTATTTTTTTGACGAAAATGTCGATTTTTCACCAAATGATAAAATGTTATCAATAAATTTTCGTGCGTGCATCTAATATTTTCGCTTAGCTTGTGTTGTAAACATTTTTATTAAAAGGAAGGTGTTATTTTTCCTTTTATAAGAACGCCTCGTAGTATATAGGGTTCTTCAAAAAAGGCGTGAAAAGATTCTTTCAGAGTTGACAACGCGTGTCTAATAACTGGTGTTGCATGTTTTGTTACTGTGTTTATTTAATGTTCTCTCTCTCCCACTAGTTAGAAATCGTTCCACAGAAAACCAGCGCCTTGGCATAATCATGTCATGGCAATATGCTGAGTGGCAATTGATCGGCAACTAGTTTAATTTAAATTAAATTTAAGTAATTTAAGTGTTAATTTTATTTTAAAAATGATAAGTCAATAAATAGTTTAGCTGCTTACCATCAGGCAAGCCGTATGCCTGATATTCACCTTAGTTTAAAAAAACATCGAATTTTGTGTTAAAACCACCACAACTCATTAATAAAAACCACAAGTCAATCTAGGTACCTACCTATTAATTACATTACCCAATCAAAACATTAATTAAACCAATTTAAGTGTAACAAATGTATTTAACTAAAATTACCATGACAATGCCACGTGAAAACTATCAAGAGTTCACTTTAACGGTCGGTGGTCGACCAAAAACTGTTTCGTTAATTTAATCGTTGACTCGTTTCCGTTATTTAGTGGAACGGTAAATCCGCGTTAGCGAGGACGTGTCGTTATTATTATTATTTTGTGCTAATTAATCCGTCGTTATTATTTCAGCTTCCCATTTTCAATAAATTTTCCACCTCCGATACTGCTATATACTGATTCAATTAATTAGAGTTTTTTATTATTAGAGTTTTTTTACACACGTTTTTTAACGCTGTTTAAATAGAGTTATTCATATACTCGTGCTTACTTTTCTTTACTGCTTCCGGTTTCTATCCAATAACCATACTGGTAATAGACGCACTATCGCAATCGAAAAATAGCCTCCTGAGTCTGTTGCCAGCTCTTCTCGGTCGAAGGCTCTCAAAATCAGAACTCGTGGTAGATTCAGTAAACTTGATTGTAGTTTATTATTATTTGAATTTTATACTTAGATTTAATAGCAATAAGTGCCTGTAAAGGTTTATCGTGGAGCTCGATGGGCGCAGTGGATAACGCGCCCGGTCTGCGAGTGCTGAGGTTAAACGACTTTCGCAAAGGCCGGTCATCGGATGGGTGACCAAAAATGTATCATCTCGAGCTCCTCCGTGCTTCGGAAGGCACCTATAGCCGTTGGTCCCGGCTGCATTAGCAGTCGTTAACAACCACCAATCCGCACTGGGCCCGCGTGGTGGTTTATGACCCGTTCTCCCTATCCATCCATAGGGAAGGCTCGTGCCCCAGCAGTGGGGACATAAATGAGCTGAAGATGATGAATGGTTTGTATTGAATAATCGATTTGACTTTGAATCACTAAAGCAATAGGTCGACAATGCACAAGTTATCCAATCGTGTTTTATTTCATTCAGGCAAAACTCCTGTTTCTTAAAATACGACCTGGATTATCAGAATTCTTTGTCGCACCTCCAAAAGATGGAATAGTCTACTAGCACTAGTTTTCTCGCTGCACCAGTTATCTTCGCGTCTGGACTCCATGAGTCATCTGCTGAGCTATCTTTAAAAAAAAAGCTTTTAGTGTTTTACCAAGCAAACCAATAAACAATGTCAAAAACAATTTAATACCCGCTGCGTATTTGTGAAATGAAGAAAATTCGATTGCATTGTATTATTAACAACGGACTTGCATTTGTCACCATTCAAACCGGAAGCGGGGAGAAGTCCCGCATAATAATGTCGCCGCAAACCTTTCAGTCGCAAAGCTATTTCTCTTTTTTGCCCGGACAATGTCCGCTCTGGCCGGGCAAAGTGCGAAACAAAACAGGAGCTCGATCGATGCCGTTTTCAATTAACGCCGCTTATAACTCCGGCGGACGCATCTCGGATCCCATTTGTGCATTCGTTAGGGACTTTTTCTTTGTCGATTCCGAACTGATGGGTCGGCCTTCGATTTATTTTCCAACTTGTCGTTTAGAGAAAAAGAGTAGGATAATGGTGTTCCTCATTTTAAACAAAATCATGGTTTTATATTAGCAGATGATTTCTTTCACGATACCGAGCCAGCAAATGACTGTGACTCGTATTTTGTAGCACCTTCAAAAGATGGAATAGTCTACCAGCACACGTTTTCCCTTCTTCTTGTGATATGGGGTCTTTCAAGCGAGCCGTGAAGAGGCACCTTGTGGACCGGCAGAGTGAGGTTAACTGAAGCTGCGTTGTTTTCACGTTGCACCAGCTGTCTTCGCGTCTGGACTCCATTTCCACTTAACATTAGGTAAAAAAGAGTAATTTGCCATCTAACTTTAAAAACATTGTATTCTCCTAATAGAAAGTCTCCATCGCAGTCCATGGATGCTTGCTAGTCTTGCTTCATCAAAGGTATTAAGAGAACGTTGCTGACATGAAGTTTCAGTGCTTATGCCTGTATTTTCAATAGATCTACTACTCTTCAAACCGGAACACAAGCAGACAAAACAGTAGATCTATGGGAACTACCAGTACCCATACACAAACACAAGAGACGATTATCTAATCATAGTTATACGAGTATAAGCTGTTGTCGATAACGTGTAATATGACTTGTCTAACAATATATTCTTTTTTTTTTTCCCTCTCAACATACACTTAAAAATTGTAGAATAACCGTTGGCTTCCAGTATTTTATACATAATATACGTACACAATTAATATTAAACCTTTTACCAGACATCGTCCAAGGATACACTAATAATAATAAAATCTCAGCAGCTGTAATTTGCTCCAAGACTTCATTATTTGCATAAGTAGGTACACTGTAAGTCTTACACATGAAAACACAGCGACTGCAGGAGCGATGATGAGTCCCCAGGCAGCCATCTTGATAGTCGTTAGTCCCGAGAAGGATTGCCTGAAGGTGGTCAGATCTTTTAACATAATTATGTATTTTTAAGTTACCTAATAAGTGTTGCCTTTGACTTCAACCTAGCATGATGGTAAGCAATGTAAGGCTAACCCCCATATTTATAAACGAGTAAAAGCTCATACTACAAGCAAAGTACCTAATTACTTAAGTACAATTTTATATTCTTTAGTAAACCGATGAAGTTAGTAACGTCAAAAGATAGAATTCTTAGCCAAGCAAGGGTCTCCAATATCTTTACTCAGGCAATCTAGTTAGGTTTCTCAAAGAATTCATAGTGACAAGCTTGTGACAAGCTAGAGTTGAGGTTATATTCCGTGTGACGGTTTGTGTTATGTCTAAAATAATATAAAATTGATGAATTTGATAATAACAATAATACTTTTATTTAATTGAATAAGAAAACTTCTATTCTAATTTAAACGTTACTTGTATATAAAATGAAATTAGATCTTAGTGATATTTCTAAGAACAAAGTGTCTGTCAAATATAAAATCTGTTTAGTTCTTATCTTTCTTTTAGTTGATGGCTTCGTGCGATTAGCACATTTAGCCAGTGTCATAGTAATTTTTTTTACAAGTAACAATATTATATTATATACAATATTTCCTTCCAGTATGATGATGATGAATGATAATAGAAATGAGAAGTGAGAAATGATATACCCCCCAACTCCTCGAGTATCTCATAAAGATTTCTCATTCGATATTTCCAGGTATATTCCTACTTTGAAACAAAGATTATACGTTCTGTACAACCCATTGTCTTACTACATCAATTGATTTTTATTTCTTCTATCGATATGTTTGCGATATTTAAATGCACGCAAACGGACAAGGGTATGCGGCGGTACACACGGAATCGTTTAAACTTGTATAATTGAGTGGTGTCAATCACTCGGGGTCGGACACCTGACGGGCATCGGTCCACATTACAAAATACATTGAAATTATCAGCAAAACGGCGAACAAGCATACGGCCTGCTGATGGTAACCTGTCACCGCAGCCTTTTAGCTTTTTAATAACAATAAACGAAGGGTTATTACTGGCATGAATGATAAATTTTGAAGTCAACCATACTGCTGCTATGCATTGAACCTAATAGTAGTTTAAGCTCCAAACTACTTTTGTGCTCTAAGCCAAAAATTGTGGTTTATTTGTGTATTTGATAGCTTTGTTCTCCATGATTCAGGCAGGCATAGGTTACAATCAAATCTATGGTGTCAAAATAAGGAGTCTATGCTATATCTGTAACACGTGGGCTGATAGATAGATTGCCATCGATCAAAAAAGCCAAAGAACTGAACCAAACAGAGTGATTGTAATAAACACCATATAACACAATTCTCTTTTGTTGATTGGAATTAGGTACTCATCTGTAACTCCTTCAAGCCAAGATCATCAATGAATACTCGGAACAGCATGCCATATACCCAGTAGGACGCTTTTGTTGGCTAATGATAAATCCTTGTGGATTTAGTAAAATAGGTGTATTTATGATTTAAGTTTGTTAAATTTGTATCGGTTACGTGCGCCCAACGATTTTATTTTTTTCCCTGTACCTAGGACCTACCGAATTATTTCAAATAGTGTATTACTGAACTTTTATCCGGATTCCACACGAGCGGAGTTGAAACCCAGCTCTTGTCGGACACATAAACAAAACGTTCTTTAAATATGGCTGGATTTAAAATTGGCATTCGGCACCAGCTTTCCAGGTAGTAGCGAAATAGGAGACATCTGCTTCTTATATAGTGATATACTAGACTCTAGTCAATCTATAGGAATAGGTCTAGTAACTAATCGTATTTGATATTTAGGTTACAACAAAGATTTTTAAAGTAAGAAAAATTTTAATATAGGGATTTATTTTCATCGCTTATGTAAAAGCATAAGTAAATGATTAAATCCGTTTACAAGATGCCTCAGAACTGCCAAATTTACGTTAAAAAATGCTCATAACTTGTGACGGTAAATTACCAAAATCAACAGAATCTAAGAACACTGTAGGTAAATTATCAAAGTAAACTGTAATATGCTATAACCACGGATACCAGCGCTGGGTCAACACTGGCTCATACGTTACGCCGTTATTTCAGCGGAGCATGAAATATATTTTGGAGACATTTTCTCTCTAATGCGAATCCGATGTTCGCCGCGGGCAATGCGGACTGCACTCTTGCGATGCAACTGTCTTTCTTCGGCTACTCCAACTTCGAGCTTGAATCACATAACTCGAAAATAACCGTGTTATAACCCGCCTTCGTACTATAGTGGTTAGGCCAGCGTCAGGCTAGCGGAGACAGCTTAGTCAATTAAGAAGTCGTTTATAATCAATAATCACCTGATAACACAGTGTGGGTAGGTCTCCAACACGGTGGACCAACGGTCTGGTGAAGGTCGCGGGTAGTTGCTGGATGCGAGCAGCACAAATGCGGTCGTTATGGAGGTCCTTGGGAGAGGCCTTTGTCCAGCAGTGGACTAGTATAGGCTGATGATAATGATGATGATGAATCACCGGCTCGATTTTATGTTCTCACCTTCTCTATAGATGGAAACACCACTGGGAGAATGGGCTATGAACCACCACGCAGCCCAATGCGGATTGATTTAAAAGTAATAAAGTATTTTTCTGAATTACAATTTGTGTGCAAAATGTTCGTGTATGTGCATATATTATCAGTTATCAGCGACTACGATATCGTTTACTGTTTTGTTCCAATTTACTGAAAATTCCTGGAATGAAAGCCAAGCTTCCCCGTTGTAAATTACGTTAAAAAAAAGCGCTAGTAATATTAATAGCGCTTTTTTTTATCGTTTCAATATTGAAATGAAACAACTTTTACGGATCTACTCGCGTTGGTCTCCCTGTGACCACGGACCCTGCAAAGGGTTCGAAACGTCAGGATAAACATTAATTAAAACTAATGTGTAAAATAAACGCGAGTAGATCCGTAAAAATTGTTTCACTTCAATGTGTAGTGTTCGCGTAAACTTTAGAAAACAATACGCTATTAATATTTTTTATATAACAATGAATTCTGTTTAATTTAAAATGTTTATTGAATTTGTTGTAACTTCCTATTTCATTTGTTTAGTGTTATTGTGTATATGTTTTTATGTTCTTGTCGTGTTATGTTTATTTTTTGCTAAGAGTTTTTTTATTATGTGAAGAGGTTTTATATGCAACTAGTGGTCGCCCATGGTCGAAATTCGACCGTAATTTTATTAAGGCTGCACGAATTGTATCCTCAGCAATAAAAATTAAAAAAGATAGAGTATGAGTTTGACATTGGCATTGATAGATTTCAGCCGCTCCTCTTCTATTTTTGAAATTTTTGAAAAGAGTATATAAGCGTGTGTGTCAAATACATGGTAGTGTGTGTAATGTTTGTTTTATTGATTTAATGTATTTTTTATGCATAATTTAAAAAAAAATAACATTATGCAATCCTTCTTTATATAAACTATAAATGTGCGAAATTTCATACTCCTCCGTCCGCGGAATTTTCGTAACAAGGGGTACAAAGTTTTTGCTTCACGTATTAATATTTTGATGTTAATAGGAAACTTTGACGTTATTCCATATTTTAAAGGATTTTCAATCTAGTAACATCAATCAATTTTCTAATTAGCATATTTTGTTTGTTTTAGGTACGCTCACATTTCCTAGCAGATTCCCAAACATTCGGTAATTCAATTGTTCAAATTTGTGATAAGTCCATTACGAAAAGTTTTAATTCTTTTGTACTTAAATGTTTACTCCAAAACTAAATAGATCTTTTTTTTCCTTATGAGGCTAATACATTTCGGTTTTCCATACAAGTGTTGAAGAATTTTTTTTTAAATAAATATTAAGAGAGGCTCTCTTAATATAATTTTATATGTTTAACATGGAACCAACTTTGTTTCTCCGCAGCCTCCGATCAAGAGTCCTAAGTCGCGGAACTTTGCGAACTTCGGCATTTCCCTCGCGATTGATTTTTTATTTGCACACTCTTACGTTGAGCGTGAATTTACCGATAAACGGCTCGAACTTAATGGCCGCTGCAACGACTTAGTTGGTTGTATGCTACATACTTTTAATACGTTTGGCTTGGGATTGATATACGTCTAGGCGTCTGTGAGTTGTTTTTCTGAAAAATATATATATTAATAACGTAAGCAGATTTTTGTCCCAGCGATTATGTGACGAAAGCTGCACATAAAAAATCGGTTATGGTCTCATTTTGAAGAGCTCCAGCCGTAGATGTGCAGAAAAATAAAGACGTCATCAGTTTCGAAATTCCTAAAAAATCTGTTGAATAGACGCGAAGTATTGCGGGCGACCCACTAGTGTACTTAATAGTTGAAGTGTCAATAACGAAGTTACATTTTTACGTTTATGGACAAATGCAATGAAATATTATATTCATTAGAACACACAGTTCTTATTTACCATTTGTTATGTCATTTATTGTGAAAATAAAATGTTTGTCCGGTTAGTGTACGATTGTCTAAGGTCTGAAACATATTATTTCTATTTGGTCCAAGTTTTTCTTTATTGTGTGTCAAACCAAACCTCATTACAAAATCGAGAACAACACAAGTTTCATGTATGACATGAGTCTCTAAACTCACGGAGGCAAAGTGATATTAAAAATTGGCGTTATGTAATACAATTTAATCAAAGCCTACGTCAAATAAATAAATAAATATAAATATTATTGTTATTAATTTAATATCAAGTAACAAAGACTCATAATGGTTAGTAACAATGGAACTTAAGAGCTATGTTAGTATATATATGACTTGTCCTGACTGATTGATTCATCAGTGATCGTCAGTGAAAAAATTCAATGCTTACGTCAGCCTTCCCGGTAGCATAATGGTCAGTGCAGCCGCCCGGATTGCGGAAGACTCAGGTTTGATTCCTGGCTGGGTCGGGTAGGCATTTAATTTTTTTCACTGTATTTTATAAATATTTAATTCTTCATAGCCGAGCCGAAACCGCTGAAGAAAATACGATGAAATTTTCCCTGTAGGTTAATTGAGTGACATAACTAACCACTAAGAAAGGATTTTACGGAAATCATTCCCTAAGGGGGTCAAATAGGGGGTGACAGTTTGTAAGAAAGTCTGACAGTTTTGAAGTAAAATACATTAAAATTTAGTATTTGGCTTTTTAAAAAGAAATAAAGAAAGACATATCTCAGGAATTTTGTTTATTTCCCTTTAAAGGAGAAAAAAGGGAAGAAGCTTTTCTAGAGGAAATCATTCTTTTTAAAGTAAGAATTATAAAAATCAATAATTTAATCGATCTTTAGATTTTTTAATAACAATAAAGATGACGTGTTTTTGCATTTTTCAAAAGCTTCCCCCAGGGAGGTGAAATAGGGGTGGAATGTTTGTATGAAAATCTGTAATTTAAAAGTTAAATCCTTCTGTATTTAGACTGGTTAGAAATTATGAAGTGATTCAGGATTATCCTTACAGTACTTATCTTTAATAAGTTTAGCTTTTATTTAAAACAATTACAAGTCATGTCCATGTGAGCAAAGCCGCGAGCAAAAGCTAGTACATAATACAATTAAAATCAATCTAAATTAAAATAAAATCAATATACATACAATTAAAATAAAAATAAAAATATATTCAATCTCTTTTAATAATCACATTTTTGTAACAAAATAAAACTTCTTGAAAAGTTCTCGATCTCATGATGGGGTTCATGGTAAAGTACTTTAAATATTATAGTTGTAAATCAAAGCCTTTGCAAAGGAGCCGCGGCGGCCCCGCGAGGCCACGGGCCTCTGTGATACTTTATTTATGCGCCACTATCTAGGCTGCACTCCGAATCCCGTATTCATTCGGCCGAGGACCTCCGGGGCCGGCTCCTTGCAATGCTGATAGGTTCTGCGTTACTTTGGGAACTGTAAAAGTTTCAAATGAAATTGACGGGCAGCTAAAGAGAGCCGGGTGGAATCCCCAGCGGCCATCGTTATATGAAGTTTTCCACACATCAGTTACAGCCCAAATTTTCTCGACGCGGAACTTTATGTATGTACATAGGAAGTGTGGTATATTATACTGTTGTTACTATTTTTGAGCTTAATACAAACCGCTACTAAACTAATGCTACAACACTCTTAATATTTGAATTAAACCGTTTCAGAAACTGCAATTTTCCTCATTTCACTTGGAAATAATGCAATCAAACCGAGCTATTTCTCGCCAGTTCTTTACGGTTCATGATGCCCTTCAAAGTTAAACATATATTCATTGTAACCTTTCTGGTTTTTTCTTTATTTATTAAAAACAATATGAATGGCTTATTGTATAGGCAAAGTACACGAACCACGTCTGCCTTCGAAGCGAATAACGGGCCCAATCAAATAGTTTGGAGACGGCAAACGCCAGGCTGGACATGCATTATGTATTATTTATAGGATTGCATTAGTGGCCAGGTGGCTTTGTTATGGACGCCGCCGCCATTCTCAGGGTCTAATGATAGGAAGGTATAATGGTAGCTCGATCTGTGCGAAGAATCGCTTCCTTCGTTAGTGATAGTTCCTTACAGGTTTGCAAAACTTAATACTATTACAATTTACTGCAAGAAATATAATATAATATTATTTTATTTTTCTATATTTTGTTTTTAATTAATTCTTGTTATCTATGTTAAGAACAATTGTTTTACATTTCTCTTTTAATGGGTTCACCGACAGACATAGCAAAGCTGTAATGCCATGTGACACCACACGCGTAAAGTATATAATCATAAGAAAAGGTAACGCGCAATCCCTAGTGTTTCTCGGTATCTTCCAAGTTCACTTCACAATAACGTCAATTCGACGCATCACTCCCTTTCCTTCGTGAATAAGGCATTGTCGCGTTAATATTTAATTAACATCAACGAAGACAGTGGAAAATTAGGTTTCGCCATGTCTCACAACACCAAGTTGATACGTAAACAAGTTACGTAACTTTCGTTACAACAATAAAATGTTCAGCATTACCAATTAGTGTTCATTTAATTATGGATAGCGAGCGACACGTTTCTGGAACGTCTGAAATATAATTAATTAATGAAATAATTTTCTCTTAAGGCAAAAATATACATTATTGTTGTACTCTTTTGGAGAAATATAATTTTTTAACAAAACCCTTCGTATAGGCACATATTAATTTATTTGTTCCAAATTTAGTTTCTAATAAATGTTAGAACGCTTTAATTAAATGTTTGCAAGCAAACCAAAGATGATATCTTCGCTGAAAAAGCCTATTAGATACTGCAACAGTCAGTTATTTACAGTAAATAGCAAGTTTGGTAAGGTATCAATACTTATTTGACAATTGCTATCAACATTTTAATTCTTACCAGGATTTTTGGACAATAATCGTGTCACCAACATCTTAGTAATTTATCCTTAATGTCAGTGCAGCCCAGCTAATGCCTCGCTGGTCTAGCTCTTAGGTCCTATCCAGGTCACGACTGTGAGCTCAAGTAACATCTGTGTACTCGGATAAACGCATTACAGAAATGGAACAGCGGACAGTTTGAAAATATTATCTCTCCCATACCGGAGACAGGGCTAATGGATTAGTGCCGTATGAAAGGGACTAATGCCCTTTCATATTAGATTAGATTGTGTGAGGTTTTATATTTAGTCAGTAGACAATCTTTTGTGTTAAATGATAGAGATGGAATTGTAAGATTTTTTTGGATATCCTCTTTGTAGATTTTATTTCTTTATTTAGGATTTTATTATAAGATATTATACTCGTTATTCAACCAACCAGTTTTGCGTCGACCCGAGTGACATAGTACCAGAGCAGAAGGAAGAAGAAGATTGAAGTAAAGGTCAGCACAAATTGATTAAAAAATAAAGAAGCTCATTCATATTTTAGCGTAATCAGTACATTAAAAATAAATCAATAAATTAAATAGTATCTATACAATCGAAGACTTTTAAGATTTATATATTTTTTTGTTTTTATTGACTTTTCAATATCTTAATAACATCAAAATATTAATCTTAACATTAAACATACAGCAAATAAAAGATTTAACAAATGTAGGGATATTTAAAAAAAAACATGTCATTGAATAGTGACATAAAATATACAAATCGTGTCCAGGACATAGTCTTACAATTGAAAGGCAAACCATTGCTAGAAACCGCAAACACAGGTTGTATTTCTCGAACAACCGAACGCTGGCCAATCAATCTCCAATATTCCACTTGCCACAGGTGAGCCCAATAAAAATCGGTTAGCACCGGCTAATAACAAGTAATTCGCGATCTGCCCAGCCGACGGGAACGGGCGCTCGCGTGGAAATCAATTCGATTGCCGCCCACCAAAAGCCGCGGTCATTGACCGATATCGCTGGAGAGGCTTACGCGCCGATGCCGCCGGATTATATGGCGTATTGCAAGGCGTTAAACTGCAATTTGATAAGAGTTTATTCTGAGATTTCAGTTGTACAAAAACACAAATGTTGAAAATTTTTCCACGAACAGGTTTTGAACCTACACCAAAGTAAAAAACTAATCAAAGTAAAAAAGTAAATAGTGTTGAATAATTTCGGCGGGCTAGTTAGAACCACGATAGCTCAATTGGAAGAGCATCTGACCCGGTATGTCATAAGGGTGCAGGTTCAAATCCTGCTCGTGGAAAATTTTTCAACATTTGTGTTTTTGTAATTTGTTTCGCAACAAAATTTGCGTTAAAATTATATAAACAAAACAAAAAACATTTCAGTTGTACATAGGTGTAGTGTATTCTGCTACGTGTTGAACTTTCATTGTAGGTAAGATACACTCACACTTACACTCGCACTCACATTATAACTTAAAAATCTACCTTTGTTATTGCTCCAAGTAAAGTAAGTAAGTAAGTAGCCTATATACTGTCCCACTGCTGGGCATAGGCCTCCATCATTCAAATCAAGTCATCGCTACAATTGATGGGTATGGGCTTAATCCAAGTAAAGATTATTAATTTATTAATTATCAGGATATATGTAGAATGGAGGTAGTTTGTTTAATAAGGTAAATCTATGTCATCTAGGTATTAACTACTTGAAGCTTAAGGACTAAAATAAAACTATTATTGAACAAATAATGGTATCCACTGGTTACAATATACTCAAAAAGTTTTCTTTGAACACTTTCTTTGAGCTCATCGATTATTTTGAGCCCAATATATAAGTGGACAAATTATCCACAGTATAAATAAGTGTTTAGGCTTGTCAAAAGTTCTTGATACCTCTGAACTATATACAGAGGAACCATAATAATATTGTGTCGATTGTTGGATCCCCATTATTCCCCCCGCATCCGACTGTCGCGGCGAGGGCTATAAAGTGACCATTGGCCTCCCATTATATCGAGTGCTAGTAATCGCCGGCCGACCGATTAATTATATTTTATTATTCCGTTCGCAATTGATATTGTACAGATTTTCATTTTAATCTGGCCACGGCAACGCTGTTAATTTTTACTCCTCTATACAATCATAATCACACGTAACATCCAATCTTCCTTTTGAATTGTTTGCTTCCATTTCGTTCAAGTTCGTCAATTTGGCTATCTGGTTATAAGATTCGGTTTGAAAATTGAAAGCAATATTGAGCTATTGAATGTCCTTAATATTTTTCTTGAACCTCTAGTTTAAAGGCACTTTGCCATATTACCTTTTGGTGCCATATAACTTTGGCTGCCGCCCAATTTTCTAAATTGGTGATTATAGATCAAATGAGTGTTGATAACCCGTCTGTTCGTACAGATTAGAAAACAGCCGATAAAGCGACCTCATCATCAACCAACAAATTAATCTTGGGAATGTTGGGATGTTGTTGCGTGTGCGCATCATTTCTTGCATCTCTAAATATAGCATGGCACCGTTATGGCACACGTAAGCGATGTTGCGTGACAAGACAATAGTAGAAACAGAATTGAGAGTGGCCCGGAAACCTCAGCCATCGCGGCGACAAGGCAGGCGCTGAGGCGAGTCGAGGGACTGCTCACAGATATTTGTTGCCGAAACTGCTTAGGTAAATTTCTAACGAAAACGTTAAAAAATAATAAGTTGAAGTTTAGCTATTAGCTAAAATAAATTATCATTTTATAAAGAACAACATCGAATATAATTAATGGAATCAGGCGTTATTTTGCGGAAATCCATCGTAAGAATAACTGGAATTGAAATAATATGTAGTGTTAATTCCGCTAGCTCACTCGTTTAGTACGCATGCACAGCCCTCCCGCCCGAAAAGCATTTGTCATATTTTTTGCGGGCGGGAAAAGATATCACATATTCCATTTATTTTTAACAACATCGAACTAAAACGTAAGTTCGTTTACTGAAACTAAAACCCTACTGAAATGATTATAGTATTTATTATTACACAAAAGAGATGCGATTGTTATGCGGCCTCACCTCACACCCGTGATGGTGCGACGTTATTAAAGTGGATGATGCAAGCTAACTATACTCCAAAACCTCAATCAATAACTCTACTGAGGAACTGGCTATCGTACCTTACAAGTTTGTTAATATTGCGGGCGCGATAGATGTGGGCACCTCTCGCCAGCAATACATTTGACATTATCACAATTTAATAACAGTATACAATGAAAAACGTTTTTACTTAATCTTTATGACATTTGAAGTTTTGAACCATTTATTTCGTGATTTGAACAACCACCTAACAGATTAGGTTCAAGACATCAGACTTATTACAAAGTCTATGACTTGCATCATCATCATGCATCATCGCTACAACGTCTTGAGCCTTATTGTGTTGGTGGTAAGGTTGGAAGAGGCGGTTGGGCTGCGCCGGCGCAGGCAGCGTGGGAATACTTTCACTTGGACGCGCTTCTGCCGCGGGAGCGTGGCTCAACGTGCATTCATTGCAGTTGCTAGTGTTTGCGAAAGACTTAGAAAAATTAACTTTATTTTAAAAGGTAGCTGCGCTTGTCACCGCTGCACAGATATACATACGCTCACAGCTACATTCTCAATTAGGTTGCGCGCGGAAGTCAAGAAGGAGATAGAGTGAGGGACGTGTCACTGAAAGAGGCTATGCTGTCTTTTGGAACTGAGAAATGGTGTAGTGGAATCTCCTCATTCTAGGGGCCTTCAAGCCCTTTAAGTTACAGACACACATTCCGAACATAACCGTTATCTTTAATGAATGCCCCAGTTTGTATATGATGCCAAACAATAAATTGGTCGAGGGAATAGGCGAATAACCTTGTTAGTTTAATCCTTAAAAAATCACAAACAAAAATAATTATCTGTAGTTGCATCACAATAGAGCAATTTTTAGTGTCCGATTTATAGCCACCCGACCGACCATTATGGTTCTTACAAGCCGCGATTACCGCCGGCGACGTTATCGGCGCGTCTTGCGCAGGCGCAGCTCAACTAGATCTGGGGGGAGGGGGGATGACACCGGTCGCGCGACTAGTCGCGGGGTCGGTGACCGCTCGCCGCTCGCCAAATGTCACCGAGCTGGGAATTATGAATGCCAACCGTATGAACCGTTTGAGTTGTACTCAATCAGTTAACATGTGCGGTACAACGTTAGTATGATGTAGTGTGTTCTTGATTTCGCACCAAATATTTGCAACTGGGGCTCTGTGGCATGCATTAGCTCGTTAAGCTTTAAGTGGTAAAGTTCCGGCTTTGTTTAAGTAACCAGTCATTATTACATTAAAATGATCTCGAACTCCTCTTGCTCCGGAAGGCTCGTTAAGCCGTCCCGGTTGTTCAACATAGCAGCCGCTTAAACCAACCAACCACTTGGAGCCTGCGAGAAAGGTTAGGTTTCGATCACTCCATGTGCTACTGTTCAGAGCTCACCCGCGACTCGTTTATAAAATTGTTGATAACTCGTCGTCTGCTGTAAATACAGACAAAATAGAATTTTAATTGTTTGGTGGCGCCGAACATCATTCTACATCACTTACATTGTTAATGAAATGTTCACTTTATATCAAGCTTCTGTTAAAAAAAAAAAGGGATTTGCGGTCCACTTCCATAATCACCATTTTCATTAGCACTCCAAAAATGTTTCTATGTACACAAGCCGGCACGCCATTAACGGCAGACGTAAAAAGACAAACACGGCCAATTTGCGACGGCCCGGACCTCCGAGAACTCCCTAAGCGCTCCCCGGGGACTCCGGGGCCGCGCGGACTCCCTCGTAAATCAAAGTTTCGTAAACTCTTAATTTAAGCCTGGATATGGACACTCGAGGTCCTATCTTATCGGTGTAAAGTTAAGGGGAAATTTTGAGTTGTTTTACTAAAGAACGCGCGAGTCAGGGTGAATTATGCTTTGCTTGATAATAAAAATAATGGTGAAATAAAAATTTCATTCCGCAAAGTTTTCCCTTTCGTACTGTAAATACCATTTTGATGTTGCCTACAACAAGAACACTAGCTCTTTTAATACATATTTCTATCTTTTATATTGTTGTTTATTATTCTGGGAACATAGATTAAACACATAACTCTACACTTCACTACGCGCGTTTTTCAATTATATTTTTTAACCAGACGTTTCGGACTGTTTGCTCATGTAAACCAGTATTTTTTTTACCAAATTGTTATCTTGAATATGGTTATTTAGTATAATTGACTAGTGGCTGCACTCAACAACTTCAACACTTAATTTATTATAAACTCCAACCACGTATATTCAATTGAATCGAATATTTAATATTGTATTTTTTGCTTCACATTGGACTTTCTTAATCCACTTAAAGATCTTTTCATTGTTAAAACTAAAGGCTGGAGCTGAAACTCTATTGTATTCTACGCTTTATAGTCGTTTATTTTATTTATGAAAAAGGATTTCAATTTCGTGATTCACTGTCTCTGTAATAGTTGGTTGTTTGGAAGAATGTTAATTTCTTTGAATTTTATAACTGTTTGCAAAGTACACGATATCAAATCAAAAACTTGTACTCGTAGAAGTAAATACATGAAATATTTTTTTGTAGATTGTACTTACGAATTAGCCGTAGGTTTGTCTCTGAAATAGAGTTCGAAGTATTTCCGAAGCAAGGTAGAGTAATGATCTGGTCTTTCGAAATCCTATTGGGATGTAAGTACATACAGCAATACTATATTCATCCGGCGAGTTCCATTAACCCTTATAATTTCAACGTTCAAAGCTGAAATCAATATTAAATCTATTGTACGCGAAGATGTGAAAAGGTACAATCTCAATGGAGTATTCCAGAATCTATCAAAGGGCCTTCTGCTCAACTAATGGGTATTCTGCAGGGCAGCCGGGGCCGGCGTGGCTGGTTGTGACAGTCCCCATTAAATTTTGTCTCCAGTCACCTCGGGATAGATCGCCTTTTGTAATTCTATATTCGTATTACATTGAGTCCGTATATCTATAATAGGCAGAAGGTTCCTGTGATAAAACATTTTTGCCGATCAAAAATGACTTTTGTTAAGTAACTCATTTTGTTAATCTATTGCGATTGTGTTAATTAAGAATTCACGTAAATAAAAGTAGAAATAGTTACAATTTTGTTCCTTTTCACAAAGTTAACCGCCTCTGTGGTCTAGTGGTTAAGACCACCGGTTTAGACCCAGAGGTCCCGGGTTCGATTGCTAGCTGGGGGTACATGTATATGGTAACGTAGGGCTTGTTTGTCCGCCTGGCTAGCTACCACCACTTTATCTAAATATGTCTCCATAACATCAATGGAAGTGGCATTGTTGTGATCCGGCAGCTATGAGAAGATAGCCAGTGCCTCACTTTTTGAGGATTCCGGGCGACGTGCGCTATCACCTTCGGCCTTATTAAAATTTCAACTCACCTCGTGTTACACCACGAGACGCTTCAATCAATATACCCTATAAACTCTTAAGTACACTTTAAATCATGAAACGGAATGAAAATGTCCAAAATGCCTAAATATGTTGCAAAGAATAACGAAGGCTGCTGTGAAAATTGTTGTATCTGCCGTTATAACAATTTAACAACAGCCCACCTCCAAGGCGTTCATAAACATAACAGGTTCCGCAACAAGCGAATCCGTCAATAATTATAGACGCTGTGGGAACCACGTCGCTCACAACTGTTATATTGTGGTGACATGTGTATAAAAGTCTTTGCTACTTTTAATTTTGTTTTGTTTTGAGAGAGAGAGAGAGAGAGAGAGAGCGCCGCCGGCGCGCGGTGCAGAACATAATAATGATAAACATACAAACTTTTACTTACTGAAACATGAAATTTATGAAATTTATGAAATTTATGTCTATATATAGTTTCTCCCAGTTTAACAATTAGGAAAAACCATATACAGACACAGATATACAAACACTCCAAACAAATACAATACAATTACATTCAAAACAAAAGAGAGACAATTAAAACACAAATGTTGGCAGAAACACCAAGACTCCTTAGCCATTGCAATTGTGTATAATCAAATAAAAACAACAACTGTCCATTCGTGAAGTACTTGCAAGTTTTGCAATAAATAAAAAAACTATTATTATTATTTAATTAAATTAAATTTATTATTCAAATATCCGAAGATGCGATCAGAGAGCAAATTACTGCGTTACTTTTAAGTCACGTTGCTCTCAATTGTATTTTATTTTATGACTGACAGGAGTGGCGTTGTTGGACAGACCCATGCAGATGGAGGCTTTTATTACCGTAGACCAAGAATCACTTTGGGCCGCTGCGTCAACTTAGTTCGTTGGTTTTTGACATACAATTCATTCATCTTTACAGGAACATGTTACGATATATACTTTTATAACAAAGCGTATAAAGTCAGTCTAGTGAATTCACTCTTTGCAAATGAGGATAGGTCCGCTAAGTCCTGTAGCCAAAGTCATAAAGACAATAATGTGACGTGTGATAATATTTTTGCTAATTTTAAACCTGTTTTGTTCTTGTAATACCTATCCGAAGTTTCTTTGAATCTGATTACTTTTCAGTTAAAAATCGCGTGGCCCTCTTCTGTAACATTGTGACATGTGTTTATATTCAAAAGGTTCTTGCTACTTTTAAGTTTGATTTGTTTTTGAAATACCTATCCGAATTTAGAAGTTTTTTTACTCTGTATATTTTTGACGGGGATTTGCAATACGATTTGTTGCGCATACTGTGTGCTCTTTTTCTGCCGCAACGCAGCAAAGTGAGTTTCTGTGTTAAATAATACCCTCAAGATTTTTTTCCACTCTTTCATTTTACTTATTACATCTTAGAATATTGATTCCATCATTCCATATTTTTTCAATTATTCTATAATTGCATTGTTGTACTTCATTGCCCCATTCCATTTATTGCGACATCCTAAGTAGGTATTCTATAGTTCCACAGCTGTTTCCATTCCAGTTTGACTGCATCGACACTTGATAAACAATTAGTAATTCACTGATCTCACATCCTGCTCGTGATTATATTTTTATTCTAACATTTCTCGGAATGTAAACATCTCGTCGTAATAAGGAACATATTTTGTACCCGTGAAGACTTACTTTGCATAAACATGTTAATCAATTTGCTTTACTATAGTTAACAATTTATGTCATTTACTACTTACACATAAGTACACTAATTTAATACGCAAAAGAGTTTTGCTAGGTAGCATTCGGATTTTCTAATATTGTTGTTTTTAATAAGTAAGTAAGTAAAAAAATAATAAGTACCCACTGCCTGATATATACTTATTGGTAATGCTGGCCCACAATGTTAGAGGCTTCGGGTTCGATTCCGTAGTCGTAGAAGTTTATTTCAATACATTTTTCAAACTTTATTTTTTTATTTACAAAATTTTCGTAACCTTTATATATACGCAAAATACATTTGAAAGGTTTCTTCGTGTGTGAAACAATATCTAACAAAACATTGGCTTAAGTTATTCCGACTTAATCGCAGGTGGCATTCAATACACACATTCCAACTGTAAATACGTGTGGGGAATTCAAATAAGTGCCCTTTTACGAACTCGGCGACGGTACCGAATTAAGGTTTTGTTATATAGTGTTAAAAAGTTGTACCTGCAGCTACTATATCATCGATAGCAATGAAAATAAGTTAATATAGGTGGGTCATTTGCAAAAAATATGTACCGTGACACAAATGAAACACAAAGGAATTTAACGCTTTCGTTACAGGAAGGATTATTATGTTACACAAGTAATATAAATAATAATAAATAAATAAAAGCCATATTGTACTTAACTACTATTTCTTAACTAAGTTTAAAAAAATAACATATATGTTTTTCTGCTGCAGGCAATTGTGCCATTTTTCATTATCTACGGACAAATAAACATTGAAAAAAAATAAATGAATATTTCATCTATTTTTACCACAATTTACACTATCATTTCAGTACCTATATCCAATGCGATTGTATTATCATAAAAACTATATTAATAATAATAATAATTTAATAAAATATTATGCATTAACATTATTACTTATAACAAATTATTGTAATGATAGTAAAACTCCACTAACCAACTAAAAAAAATGTAATGCATCAATAATTTTGATGTAGATATATTACTTAACATAGGCAAAAACTAGTAACTTATCACCCCCTCACAAAGTAGGTTAAAAATGCTGAGTCGTGCAATATGTCTATGTATACATATCTCTTCCTTTATGTAATGTTACCCAATGTTACACAAAATAAAAAAAATTACGCGGTGTCAACATAATGTCAAGTATGTTACAAATCTCTCTTATGCATACGAAACCATATAAATATATTAAGATTTTGAGTAATTCAAGGGTAGGTACTTGCCTATTCAATCCACGTTTATGTGAGGAACGTTTTCAGCAACAAAATCACTTGCACTCAAAGCCGAAATGTCACAAAAAAATATGGCGGCGATATTATTTTGTTAAGTTGGCAGAAATGTAAGTGCTGCCACTATTAAATAAACTAAGAATGCGTTCAATTCGTGCGTCAAGTTCGAGTCGACAACAAGAGTTAAAATACTTTAAATCAAAAATTAAGTCAATTTTCACGTGTTGTTCCAGTATAAGGAAATTAACAATTAGAAATATGAAAAAACCCAGAAAAAATATTACTGCCCAAATTATATATGACCGCTATTTACTTGTTAGAAGTAGCAATCATCGCTCATGGAAACGTTTCAATGAGCGAAACCTCTGGCCGATCACGTGACGCGGTGCCAGCCCGTGCCTTGCGCCCGCGCAGCGCCGCGTCACTCCTGCGCGCGAACACCTTCCGTCATGCACCTTGCATAAAGACAGATGTCTGTCTTGATGTACGTTTTTAGGTAGGCAAGGTACATACCTTGCCTACCTAAAAACGTACATCCAGACCTCTAAATAAATTACTAATAGAATCTAACTAGTTTGAGGTACTACTATGTAATTTGTTCTGGTTTCTAGTGTTTTATTGTGGAACATCTTTAGATTCTCGTAAATATATTACGATTCAATATCTTTAAATCTCTCTAATAAGTAAGAGAGTCTCCAGCCTTTAGGCTATTTTAGAGACAAAATTTTGACGATCCACTTGCATTTTCAGTAGTTTTTTTTGCAAGGATTTCGTTATTATTTACTCTAATTTAAATTACCTTAATCTTGAGAAAATCTTATATATTTAGAGATGGTTTATATAGTTGAGTCATTATAACTAATGAGTGCTGTCT
Organism: Eudonia truncicolella; assembly: GCA_949315975.1. NCBI lineage: Eukaryota > Metazoa > Arthropoda > Insecta > Lepidoptera > Crambidae > Eudonia > Eudonia truncicolella. Next base: position 504,133 of record OX438837.1, on the reverse strand, counting down.
CTCCCGCATATGCTGCTGTACGTGTCGCACCTAGGATTTCCAACTTTCCCGGAATCCAGGATTCTCCCTGAAAAAGGCTAGTAGTTTTTTCATCTCTCCAGGAGCGCAGCTAAATTGTCCCGTATTGCTCTCTTTCGATCCCCATTGCCAACGCGGTCGCTGAGCGTGTTTACAGCGTTGTAAATAAACTTTGGTCAAAAAATCGTATTCGACCAAATTACTTACATGTAGAATATAACTGTGCACAAATTTTTAAAATACCTGCAAACAGATTTACCATTTTATAGTCACATAGTCGCCAATCAAAAGGTTATACTTGCTGCTCGCAGTGTACAAAAATATAACTTTAAATAGAAACTATTTAAAATAGATATAGAAATAGATTAGAAAATATTTATTCATAACCACTTAATATAGCTATTATTAACAACAACATGGACAAAAGACTTAGAACTAGTGGTGTTGACTTGGTCTCCACTCAGCCAGCCAGTCGAGATACCTGGTTGGCACCCAGAAGCTGATCTTCCGTGGAAACCCGAAAAATAATAATAATAATAATAAGTAAATACAAAGTGACATCCCTGACGCCAGCGCCGTCAACGACTGCAAATCAGATACATTGTTCTGATCCCAAAATTAGTAGCTCCAGTATATAGAACATCGGAAATTCAAATTCAAAATTCAAAATAAATAAACTAATGGAATAGAAATTATATAGAAGGATTGTTGTATGGGATTGATATAAACGTCATTTATACGTAGCGTTATGTCAATCCCGTACAATAATCATTATATTTAATTTCTATTTTATTAGCGTTAAGCCATTTGTTTAGGGGGGCTGATCCACTCTGTTGGCAAACCTGGTCGCACCTACTGGCGCGACATTGATGCAATTTTAAAATTCAAAATCATTTACTCAGTTTAGGCTACAAGTAGCTCTTGTGAATGTACCATCGGTTCGTAAGTCTACTCTGGGCTGGGAGATCTTGTACTGAGAAGAACCGGCAAGAAACTCAGCAAGTGTCCAGCTCTTTTCTCCCTTAGACCGTCAAAAATATTGGAAAATGCCTTATCATAGCAGGACAATTTCCATTACAAATAAACACTGAGTTTGCCGCCCAATTTTGATACATGAGGATTCCATTGAAGCTTTGAGTCAAGGGTAATGCCTAAAAAGACTGTAGAATCTACCAAATCTAATCGATCACCGTTTATTCTAATATCGGTTGGTTCATATCTGACATTAGGTAATATAAATTTAATACATTTTGTTTTCTTAGCGTTAAGCTGTAAATTATTAATAGTAAACCAACGGAGTACCTCTGAAAGAGCTTTATTTACATTTTCATAATTAGTCCTACACCTAGTTACATTAAAAATGAGTGAAGTAACATCTTCAAATAATACAATTTCACAGAAGTTCTCTACAAAGATTGGCAAGTCATTAATATAAATCAAGAAAAGGAAAGGTGCCTTTTACGTTTGCCTCACCCGCCGCCGCCGCCGCCGCCACGCGCCGCGCGTCGTGTTGTTCACAATCCACAGCAATTTGTTTTGTAACTGGCATTCTTTTTATTTACCTCATTTACCCACTAATGTTACGACCGACACTTCTCTATAAAAGGTATTTACTTACTTGTAATATTTCCCACGCTGAAGTATGATTGTTTGTTTTGTATTCAATCACGATGTAACAGCAGAATGGATATAGATAAAGTGGGATACACAGGTTTAGCGTATCTCTCGGAACAGGATACTTTTATCCTGGGGAAACATTATACTCAAGGGATTTACTAATATATGACATAATACCAAATCATAAAAACTATTTAAACTACCATAGCTAATTTATTATATAGTTAATTATTACTAGGATTCTTACCATATTTATAAAAATATGTCGCTGGCGAGAGATAGACGTACGTGTACTATATAAATCCTTACCTACTGATTTAGTTTATTAAAGTTTCGTTTTAATTAAAAATATGATGGACATAAACCATTTTTCAATTATAAAAACCCTTGAAAGTTCTATTAAATATTTAAAAGTATTGTTAAAGAAGTTGTCGCGAATAACAAACGTCTCCAACTACAGGATTATAAATACATTAACTTGTAACTCGTGTTTTATAGTTCAAACATTATTTAAGTCTGGTCATCGCAGACTGATGTTCCAAATCCAAATTCGAACGCGTAGGTTGTAGGATAACCATTTTCTCGGGACCAGCCTGTTATTTTCCTTCGAGTATTCTTCCGCCTTGTTTTAATTATGTCGGTTATTTTATCTCTTTTTTTTTTGTTCCAGGTAATCTCGGGGGGACGGCGGCTACTTCATTTGAATAAAGGAAAGAATAGCAAGATTGCCTCTTCATTACTCGCTAATATCCATTATCTGGTTTCGTTAAGGTTTGGCTCACAGTACAAGGATTGAGCAGTAGGCATCTTTAGCGGAAGTCATAGTAAACATATTGAATTCAAGCAATATGTACCTAAATACTTTTATATTACTGGTGTCATAGCAATTGTGAATGAGTCTTATGGTGTACTCCATAACAAAGTAGCACACCATTCAATTTATATATAATTTTCTTACAATCTTGATAATTCAACGCTTTAGCTATTGAGAATTTTGTGTGTTTTATACAAATATTAAACCGCTTTCTTATCATTATTAAGAAGTATCTAAGATCAAATTTCTAAAAAAAATGCAATGAGGTGTTGACAGATGATTATTGCTTTTGAAACTCAAAATGAAACATTAATAGAATTTCTTGCACGCTTCTCTTCATCTCAACCTAGACTAGACACACAATATATCGCTTGCTAAACAACTGTTATTGATGTTCCCATATCGCTGTATGTTACTTCCCTATGCCGCAGATAAGGTTCTTGCCCTCCCTAATAGTCCCAAGGTGAAGGTAACAATATGCATGAATAATAATTGTGAATTATTTAACACGAAGGCTCTTTGTCTCGGGAATTAGTGGAGGCGTCCCCTCCTGTGACGTATTTACATAGATTTGCATTTGATTATCCCGATGCGCGTTTGGAGTTGTGCAAGTTTTTTAATATTCTACCTTTGAGTTGTTCCGCTGGCGAATTGATGACTTTATAAAGCTTTTGGACGGTACGGCTTTGGTTTAAAAAATAGCAGTACGGATGTAACGCTTCCAGTAGCTATCGAATAGCATTGAAATGCTTTTAGTGAAGAAAAAAACTGTATACAATATTTTATCTATCATAATTACTAAGTAACAATTCTGCCTATTTTATAATCACTTAAAACAATGCACACGTTACATTGTGTTCCACAGCAATTCATGTATTACTTGAGTTCGCATTTCTAAAGCACTTTTTATAACAACCTCGTAAGTCACAGAAAAACTGTACATTTTGACATCTCGATCGCTCTGTAATTAATGACTGCGACTCTCAAAAATTAAAAAGGACAGCTGACATGTGACGCTTTCGCTAGAAAATTTTATACTATCAATCATCACTTGCAAACTAAAAGATTAAACATGAATGTTTTGTTTAATCTTGATGGTCAACGGGCCAACGATCAATGGCGTAAACCGCTATGTAGACTGTGAACGAGTAAGTAGACCTCCAGAGGTGAATAGACGACCTGGTGCAAATCATTTATCAACATGGGGTTGCTTGAGGAAAGTAAGTAGAGGACTGTATCCTAAAAAACAAGCCAGCTTTTGGCCCAAACCGCGATTCCTTTTAGAAACCAGTAGTGGGACAAGATGACGAAGCATTCCTGTTTAAATGAGCATCATGGTAGACTTTGATGGATGTTAGTGCAAACACTGTGCTCAGTAACGATCCATCGACTGGCCCATCCCCGTGGGACTATAGCGGTGACGTGACCAGAATAACTATCAAGCACTCAGTTCAGCAATGCTAATTGAAAATGAATCTGCAAGTCTCCCGATGCCAAGACTTGCAGGTTCTTATATATTTGGAGTTAGTGAAAGCGATGATGAGCACTCCGGTAGTTACGGCTGTAGAATTGAAACATGAACACTCCGCGCTGCTGCGAGGGTTGTTACTCGAGACATTAATTGCAACTGTGCCCCATTAAACGGCTTCGCTTGTTTTTACAGCTATTTTCTTTGAAATGGAAATTATCATCTCGCAGATATATCACGTGGCAGCTGCTGCTTATTATTCAAGACTTTTTGTAATGTAAAGTATCGGTATGCGTTTTATATTGACTTTTCCACGCCAATTTAGTGCACTAGAACAACTTGTGATATTGTACATGCATTTTTACAGTTTTAAAATATGATTAGAAGAACTTTTTGCTGTCTCACAATGTAATCATTTAAAAAGTGTACTGTAAGTGAAATGTGGATAGGTCTTAGGTAAGGGCATAGCTTCAGGGATTTTGTGATGTCCTAATTTTTTGCAGAGCAAACTAACTCACTGTAGAAAGATTACACAAGCGGTGCACGTCGCCCGCGCAAATAGCGCGCACGCGCAAATGTCGGGAATGTCGGGATACAGTAAATATTTGATTTGACCCGTTTCCACACGCGGCCGCGCAAACACGCCGCGAGTCAGGGGGGCCGGCGCGGCGGGCCAGGTGGCATACGTTAAATCTATACGTTTCAATTAATTGGTTTGATTGGCGTTCGATTTAACTAGTAGTTTTAGGCCTTAGTTAACGTCAACATATATTTGTTCAAATTTACTCGATAAGTACATTTGAATTGACAAATACGCTTTACATAAAATTATATCTAACCCCTCCAGCGTCGAACGACCGGCCACTGGTCGCTAACAATTGATTTAACCATTGTTATACGTAATTGACAGTTGAGCGGATAATCATAATCGTGTATGTTTGTCTATAAATGAAATAATCTCTAAATAAAAGCAGAACGTAGGTATGTATAAATTGTAGTTAAATATCAAGACCCGGGACGTCCACTCTAAGTGAAAAATGGGAAATTAAAGAAGTATGTTTTTGTGTATACTTTTTTAAATTATGAGTTTCTATATTGAATAACCACTCATGTAGGGGTTTGTGGTATCTTAGAATATAAAAAAATAACATATAAATAAAGGGTTAAGCTAGAAAATCTGTTTAAAATATGGTCATACCGATGTTTGATGTACACTAGCGAAAAGTACCGGAGTTTGAAAAAAAAAAACACTGAACTTGCCGGGTTTTGAAAAATAGCAAATGGACTTACCTGGTTTTGCCAAATCTTAGTATTAACGGACGCACTTAGGGTTGTTACTTAACAATGTTTTATGAAACTAAAAAAAATACCATTAATAATAAAGGGTAATTATTATTCATAATGCTTTGTTGAAATATAAAAAAAACGAAAGTTTTAAATGATAACTGATTTGAATAATTAGTTATACAAAATCTAACACTTCCTCCATGGCATATGTTTCCGAATTATTTAAAGCGTCCTCTTCTGTCTCTTCTTGTTCTGGTTGCCAGTACGCTAAAATATTAATTATTAAAAATATATTTATGTAATGACTTACGAAATCGAAGTACAACCCTTACTTCAGAGTTCAGGTTATAACACATCTACTTGTGCCGGAATTTCATTTACCTTTTAGCTTGCTCCTTTGCTCGTTTAATCTTTGTTCTTGACACGGTTTTCTTTCGTGCTCTCTCCGGGTCCACCACACATATACTTGAATTATTTCCATCCGTTATTTCCAATAATATTCAATTAAAACAACGACGGCAAAGTGCTTCACTCCCGATACCACATGGAAACGGTAGCCATCTTGGACGCCATACTTTATCCTGATTGGTCGTCGCGGACGTGTTTGAGTTTGATAGACACTTGTCTATGGACGTATCGGAATATGAAAAAAATCATCGATTTTAGCCGTTATTTTTGTTGTGTATTTACCTCGACCTTGACTCGACTCGACCTCGACTTACCTCGATTTGAAAGAAAGAAAACATAAATATTTTAAATTTCGAATTTAGCGCCATTCATAGTTCAGTCTTGAGTAGGGGTGTGACTTACCGGCTTTTGATATTTAACTACACTTAATAATATATTCTCGCCCAAATACTAGTCAAATAATAAAATGAGAAATAATAACCTAGGCATTACAATCATAAAGTCAGGCATGTGATGGAAAATCAATTAACACTAATATTACGAGTATAAAGAAGTTTGTAAGTGGGGATAAACTTAACAAATACTGAATCAAACAGTTCTCTCAATCAAGCTTCACTATACCTGTCTAATACGCTACATCTCGCATCGGAAAAACATTTCCTTCCTTCTAATGTGTTGTAGCTGAAGGTTTTACTACAATATTTTAGTAAAGTAAATTCGTTGATGCTAGTTTATAATTAAATATGCTCTCTACTTTCAACGAAGCTACTCCGATTCGAACCTATCCGCAACGAGTGGCACCTGTACGTACAGGACGGGGACAAACACGTTAATTGCAAAGATAATGTTGTGGCGCCCCGCGGTCCCTTTGAACCACACGCACTGGAGCCCCGCCCCAACCGCGGCCAGCGAACCAAACCGTACCACGTTTGCTACATCAGCTGGGAGTGAACTTGAGGTCTGGGTGCTGAGTACGAGTTTTCTAAGTCATTCGATCACGTTTACGAAAAGTTTGTATGATAAAAAAGTACCTTCTCCTCGTTTGTCGGTGGCAGCAATAGCCTTTGTAAACTCGCTGAAGGCGGTGCCAAAAATGATTTAATAATGACTTTGAATTAGAGAAAAAAAATACTCTTAATTGATGTGTGAGAATTAATCACTGGTTTAAAAATCGACCCCCCGGCAATCGAACATCCGATAATCGAAGTGCGTGGTTCTACATGACAGGGCGCTGATGTTACAATATTTGCAGTGGTATATTGAATCCGATCTCGCTTCGTTGGTGGGTGGCAAAGTGCTCTGCCCGATATCAAGCGGATCTGGATTCAACACCCAGGTCGATTGGTCTGTTTTTCGAAGCATATGATGCGTAAGCTTAGGTCCGTGTTCATCAACTCGCATTTGGCAAGCGTGGTGATTAAGATTTTATTGGTATTTGTAGTGAATCACTTGATTTCAATGATGGAGGCCTTTGCTAGCAAGTGCCTCCATCCCACAATGGGAGGACGGTAATTACTGATCCAATTTCGATGTTTGCGGAGTAGGCCCACCTGACCCGATGAACGTTATATTGAATAACAATACAGTATTTATGCGAGTTTGTAGTATGACAAGTAAGACTAAGTAAATACATGCTTGCTAGTTTCCTGTCGCTGTAACAAATCCTGCATGCAAATGGATAAATAGAGTTGAGTTGAGTATCACCACATAGTATAAAACAAAGTTACTTCCCGCTGTCTGTATGTCCCTACGTATGTATGCTTAGATCTTTAAAACTACGCAACGGATTTTGATGCGGTTTTTTTTTAATTGGACCCGGTAGGTGGTGCTGCTTCAGAGTTCTATAGAATACGGCCTTCATAAGACCATAAGAGCGACCATAAACAAGACATACCATACCATAGACAAGAGAGACCATAAGATTCATAAGACCTTTTGTACCACATTTTATGCAAAATAAATTTTATTTCATTTCATTTTCATTATTCAAGCGGACGAAGTCGCGAGCGGGCCGCTAGTAATATGTTGACTAGTTAGTAATTAAATAAACTTTTTATCAACTGTCAAAACGATATTTTCTCAATAGAAATTGTATGAAAATGGAAACTATGATGTCACTATTTTGTTCTGTCCATTGAGTGTTTAACAACATATTAGGTTACAAAAACTCATGTTTAGGTCAAATAAAAAGTTGTTACGTTATTTCATTTTTACGAACATCAAAATGTTCTGTAATTAATTATCGTTGTTGTCATATCAATATTATTATCGTAGGTAATGTTTTGTCGTACTCAGTATAATACTGTGCTTTTGTTGTGTTCAGCGCGTCGTCGGGCACCAACAGCTAGAGGCTAAGATGTCCCATTAGTAAAACACAAAATATTTTTACCTTTTTAATCGACTTTAATAAAAGGAGGAGGTTCTCAATTCGACTGAATGTTCTTTTTATATTTTATTTTTTGTATGTTTGTTACGCGATATCTCCGTAAGTTGAAAACCGATTTTGAAAATTATTGTTTTGTTCGAAAGGTAATCTAACCTAGGTGTGTAGTGTCTAGGTGTATCTAACCTAGGTGGTTAGGGTAAGGTGTGATGGGATCCCAGAAAAATCGAGGGGAACCTTCCAAAATCGTAGTGGCGATTAGTGCGTTTATTAATCTGATGATGGAGCCGAAAGACAGTCGAGGGAACTCCTCAACGATTTACAGCAATTACCTGGTGACTTCAATAGACATTCTTTAAAACTGATATGCATATCTAGGTAATTAATAATATGATTTCAATATTATTTCTTGCATTTTAGAGCTGTTTTTTGTATACTTATTTAATCATTTCTGATTAACTAAATCAAATTACTTTATTGTTACACAATTAATTTATTGTGGTCAATAAATGTTTCTCTCTCTCTCTCTCTCTCTCAAATTACGAATTACTTTGTACTAAGTAAATTTATTTTTTACTTTTTTATTAGAAGGACCTAACTCTTTGGATATTTTTGGTGTTTTGTTCAGTTTTTATTGGTACACCTATACAAAAATAAGGTCTCTTGTTGGTTTGATTTTTAGTACCTGGGTCTTAAAGAAGCACAGCACACCTAAAACGTTGACACACGAGACAGTCCTTGAATCGATAACAGTAACACATTAGTTCGAGAAGTAAATCTACAAATTATGTAAAATACATAAAGAATATACTTACTTTTGTTTGTTAATTAATTAAAAATGTTGTTTATCGATTAGTATGTAGTTAGTGGACTAGTAAAGGCTGATGATTATAATATATACATAACCGTATTCACTCGCTATCCAGTGACAAAAACTGGTGTATAAGTGGTGGTATATTCAGTAGTTAATAAAACTTTATTTTGTTTTAATTATTAGTTTGTGGTTATTTAGTTATTTGAATAGTTTTTGACGTCAATAAGTGTCTGTGACAGGTTTGGTTTATTGAACTAATAATTTGACTTTGCCTTTGATAAGATGGTGGTATCAATCCAAGCGGACTGCAACCAAGACCTTTTGATAGTATCAAACAAACCGAGCACTATATAGTTCCATCGGTGGGAATAAAGTAAAGACTGTAAGATTTATGTGTTATATTGTATGTTCGATTTTATATAATTGTTTGTTTCCTAAATAAATAGAAAACCTACCTACCACTCGATCCTTATAGGCAGTTGTCCTGCTGACATCCCATACACTATGCCGTCAAAGATAACTACGAGCCGCGTGTGATGTTCAGCGGAAATTAAATCAATCAAGGCGGCAGCTCCAGGAGGGGTGCTATGATAGAATTACCAGAGGAGCTGGAGACGCGCCTGCCGTGCTGGTAAACATGCACTTTCATATTAGTAAATAGTAAATAACCATTATTTTAGAGAGTTTGCTCAGACGTACCTATATTATACAGTCTGCTGGATAAAGGCCTCCATCATTAAATCGAATTATACCTTTCATATTTTCTTAATGTCAGCTCAACTTTTATAATAACAGTATTAAAGTTCTTTGAAAACACATAATTAAGCATTTGATGACAGGATGAAGGACACTTACCATTTTACCTAATATCACTGCAGTTCCCAATATGATTATGAATTTAATAATAATATAATTCTATGCATACTTATACTTACCTATCATAAAAGCGACAGCATATAATAAAGCATCAAAACCATAAAAAAATATAGAAAGTCAACATTATCAGTAATTACAATTATGTAATTATAATACAAAAATATTGTAATACCATAACATGTAACGAAACGTGTGCATGTATTGGTAACATTGCTCACCTGATGGAAATTGACGATCAGGCGGAAAGTGGAAACTCACTTCAACTGGAACTCTCATCAAAGATAATTTTTCAAAGAGACTCTCAACTGTCATAACAAAGACTATACTAAAATTAAGAGTAATTTTAGCGGGATTATCACCATGTTTATTATAAGTGAGTATAAAGTCAACTACCATTGTTGTTTTGGAACCGGTTGATGGTAACCAACCAAACCGTAGACTCATAAGTGCTGGGAACCTTTTTTGGGTTTTTTATCATAATATACAAGATATTTTATTGCGTTACTCCAGATAGGAACATCGGTAATCGCATTATTAATGAAAGGCCGTTCCCGGGCGGCGGCAGGCTCGCTTACGATTCCCCTCCAATTGCCATTCTAACCGTTACAATAGCTTTTATTCCTCCGTCCGCGTCCATCTTTGTTAAAATATTGACGTTTCTGATTATATTAGCTGCTACTTACCTATACGCGCCTTTTTTAAATTGAAACATTTCGTTTTAGTGGTATCTCTATTATCCTAAATTTATTTACGAATTTGTTATTTCTTGGCACGAGCTGGATGAGAGTGCGGATCGTGCTGAGTTGCACACACTTGAAGAGCCTATGCCCACCAGTAGACTAGTACTAACTGATGATGATGATGGCAAAGCTCTAGCACGAAATGCGTCTGGATGGGTGGTAGCAGCCTCATTCCTCATTTCTGCCGTTAGGTAAAAGTGTCCTATATTGCTGTAAATTGAGTATAAAGGATCATGCCCTTTCAGTACATCGGGATCGCAAAAATACTGACCGTAACTTAACGCTATTTACATATGATAAATAAAATATTGATTTTAAAGCTTTCCTTGTATCTTGTCTCAGTTTACAATAGTGAAAGTGAATCAAATTTTTACTTCTCACCCTTTGACTAGTCTTTGGATAGGTGACCAAATTAACCTGAGCTTCTTTGTACTTTCACAGGCACGACAACCTAATAGTAAGGCTCGACTGAGATCTCGGTCTCGGTCTCGGTCTCGGTCTCGGTCTCGGTCTCGGTCTCGGTCTCGGTCTCGGTCTCGGTCTCGGTCTCGGTCTCGGTCTCGGTCTCGGTCTCGGTCTCGGCTTTCTCGGCTACAAATCCAACCGAGAAATCTGTCTCGGTTCTCGGCTAAGAATCGCCGAAATTCTCGGTCATGACCGAGACTGTAAGTTTTTACGGAATGGGATTATAATTTTATCGCGCGTGCCTGCAGCTAATAAGTTTTTATCAGCGCCGACTACTAGTGTAGAAAGTGAATAACTGTTTAGCAAAACTAGACTGAAAAAAACTATGATGAAAAGTGACATTCTATCATCCATCATCATCATCAGCAGCTCACTTTATGTCCCCACTGCTGGGGCACGAGCCTTCCCTATGTATGGATAGGGAGAACGGCCCGTAAACCACCACGCGGGCCCAGTGCGGATTGTGGTTGTTAACGACTGCTAATGCAGCCGGGACCAACGGCTTTACGTGTCATTTAACTTTGATTATTAAACCAGTTAGGGTCTTACAAATAAACAAAGAATAAGCTACGAATAGTTATTCCATGTTTTGTCTCTTTTACTCTAATTTGAAATGACGTTTACATGACAGGAACAAAACATGGAATAACTATTCGGAGCTTATTCTTTGTTTATTTGTAAGGCGCTTAGTTTTTATTAAACAGTGCTTACAGTTAACAATATATTAATTTTTATTTCACGATTTGCCTATTCTCGTTCTCGGCTCTCGGTCACGGCTGAAATTTTATTTTATTCTCGGTCTCAGTCTTGGTCTCGGCCGAGAACTAAAAGCCCGTCTCGGTCGAGCCTTACCTAATAGTCTCGATTATTATCTTTACTTAATTCGTTAACATTCACCTACACGCATTGTTTAGGTTGATATGACTTTCTAAAAGCTGATGATGATAGTTAATAGTTAAAGATCACTTCTAGAAGCCTCACGACACCCAAGGGAAATCGACTTCATGTATTATTCGATGAGACGCCACCACACAGATCGCAGTTACCGACTTACTTCCCGCACAAAACTTTCTTAAGACTAATAAAAAGATGTCTACAAACAAGTGAGCACTTGTTACGGCGAAGTTCGGTTCAATCATACGATACCTTTGTCCGGTCACATAGTTGCGGGTCGGCACAAAGCGGTCAACAACTATACTAGGCACAAGACACTAAATAAGGACACTGCAGAAGGCAAGCTCCATAGCAACGCGCTCGAGCAACACACACATGGACAACCTCTCACCACAAAATAACAAGAGATAAAATAAGGAAACTCAAAAAGTAAGCATAATACGTACCGCGCTTGAGCAACTCACACATCACGGCCTCGGAGCCTCGGACTATCTCAGCTGTTGCGGGAATCCGTGTCCGTGAGAGGTAGTATACGCTTGCGTTGCTCGAGCGCATTTCTATGAAGCTTACCTTCTGCTGTCTCGTTATGTTGTGCACAAGTTACGAAGCCGATGCGACTCGGAATGTGTTCCCAAGTTGCTGTGTCCGAGTTACACAATGTTAGCGTCTTGGTGGTTAGTAGAGTGACATAAATATTGTTATGATGCCTAACTTTGCTAAGAGTAGGTACAGTTATATATAATGTTCGAAGTTCTATTGTCTCTTCGGTGATAAAGTTTACAGCTATTTGTTTTAATTCTTTAATATCACTCTTCGAGCTTTACAAATAAACAAAAAATAAGCTCCGAATAGTTATTCCGTCCCGTCATGTAGACGTCATTTCAAATTAGAGTAAAAGAGACAAAACAAGGAATAACTATTCGAAGTTTATTCTTTGTTTATTTCTAATATTCATATAACCAAAACATATAATTGATATAAGTACCTGCAGTATAGCCGATCACCTGTCGCGTGTAATGCCGCACGCCGGCGTGCAGAGCCTCGTTATTGTCATAATGCAAATTGGTTTCTCCGGAGGTTCGCATAAATCGGCCGGGTGTCTAATAGAAATTCCGGGCGTCGAAGCCGATTCGCCTGCCCGGGTAATTGTTCTACCCGGATATCTTTTATCCGTCCGAGTCGACTGTCTGCTTGAACTCATTGAACTCACCATTGGAGATCTACCTACACGCAAAGAAATTTAAACGGGGATTAACGCAAGCTAATTAGTAAAAGGTTTCATACCTTTTATATATAGCCGACGTTTCGACCGAGTTACAACGGCCGTGGGTACTAATACACGCAGTTAAGGCAAAAGAAATTGTTAAAAGTTTTTCATTATATATCATGAGGTGATGACCAGATCATTTATTGCCCCCCCCCCCCCCCTGTTGGGGTGCAAGCCTTTTCGATGGTTGGAAACACCACAACAACACACAACACACAACAACAGAGAGAACTGCTTATTACCGATCTTAAAGTGACAGTCGCAATTGCTACAACTTGCAATTTATCGCTGCCAAAACATAATATTTCGTATTACTTAACGTAGAACGCTATTATAGCGCCACAAGTGAGCGATTGACGAACTAAAAGTGCATGACGGCCGGCGCTCTAAAATAAACCGACCGATTGCAGCAACTGCAACTAGTAGCAGTCGCGTTGCCACTGTGCAATGAGTAACTGGTTGCGCTGTTAACGACTGCTATGTATACTTTGAATAAATACACACGTAAGTATTATTGTTTTCCTCGTAACCCACAAACGTAGGTACTAAATTGGAGTTCAATTGTAAAAGTGTGCAGACGAATGGTAAACTACACTAAATGATCAATAGACAGGGAGGTAGGAAGGGCCAGATGATTGAATCAAGACATCCGGCGAGGGGATCGCCTCGGCCCAATGTACATATCATTACGGACTACTTCTTAGTACTCTGAGTTTTGTTATTAAACACAGTTGGCAAACAAGGATATCATCGTGAGCATACAGCGTACGGTTTATTTATCTAGCTTATTAATGTGCCTACACTACCTATTAACTAATTTATTTATCAAAATTTGATTTGGTTTGACGGTAAGCGGGCTCCAAACCAACGACCATTGAAGTTTGTGGCATCATGTTTACTTGCACGGAATAAAGGATTTGCTTCTAAACTACCATATTTTGTATTATTATTAATAGGAATAACAAACAGTTTAGAACAGGAATAAAAGACATTACATGATAGTATGACAAAATAGCAGTGTTTCGTATAAATGTATAACCAACTACGTTATTCGCGGAGTAGTATAATTTTATCGCGTTAAGTCTTGTACTCTTTAAACTGTTACTTACATTACAATGCTTTACGCTACTGTTTGGCAGCAGAAATAGGAATGATGGTCGGAAACATCCACAAGGGTTCTATAAGGACCTGCCCCCCGAAAGGGAAAGGCCGTAACAAAATGGTTAACATTTCAGCTACGCCACTGGCTGAATGCGGGCTGAATCTAGCTAATAGGTATAGACATTTAACGAAAGGTATATAGCCTTATAGCTTTCGATATTGCTTTCATAGGCGGTACTAAATGACAAGATGACGTCATAAACTACACACGTAGCCACAGCAATCGAGTTAGGCGGTCGGGCCCCTGATGTCATGTAGGCTGAACTAGTATACCTAGTGTTGTGTCTGCCCGCATTCAGCCAGTGGCGTAGCTGAAATGTTAACCATTTTGTTACGGCCTTTCCCTATTGATTATTATAATGTCAAAACATCCATCTCATGTACAATCTGCATAAATTGCGTGGAGCAGTTACTTGAACCAATTATTGTAATGGCACGTCAAGTGGCGCGATTTATTTCCTCGCACGGATTTCTGAAGGCGTCTCTCTAATATTCATATGGAAATTAAAGCTCGTATAAATCACTTGGTGGCAGTTCTTTCATTCTGAGGCGCGCGGCTACAGGTGGGGAGATGGCAATTTTTAACGTGACTATTACTTCATGTTAGGAGAGATAAAAGTGGCCTGTGCAAAGTTCAATCAGTTTCGATCTCCATGTATTAATATCGCTGACAACCAATGGGAGCTTATATTTACTTTTGACCGGTTTGTTTATCACGCTTAACATTAAGTAGCATTCATATGTAGTCTAATCAGTTATTTTCCATTAATTCACAAAATTAAGACATTTATGTACCAAGATAAGTACTGACTCACTGACTGACTCATCAACCCCCTGCCTTTATGACATACATATATACATACATACCCTCACGTCTTTCTCCCACAGGTAAACAGAGCATCAAAATCAAAAAATATTAAACTGACTAGCTGTTAGTGACTTCGACATCACATTTAGCATAATCAAAGTGAGTGGAACAGTGATGGGTTGGTAGCCGATCGCCTGACGTGCCTTGGAACCCTTGCCCCTTAGTGGGCTCTTACGACATGCACGGGATGTTAGGCAGCTGATACATTCTTGTCGTCCCAAACAGCAGCTTTATGACAGACAAAAGGTAAGATGTAATTTTGTGGAAACCCACGGAATCGCGGGATACCGTTTTGCTTACGCGCGAAGTCCGCGAGCGGTCGCTAGTGTACAATTGTTTTTCAACTTCATTAACGAGAGAATCAGTTCTCCGAACAACACAGTGGGTGAAGCATAATTACAACATTGTCCTCCCCCCTCCCCCCTTTGTAATTACATCATGGACTTGTCATAACGTCTCCCCCCACCAGCTGCAGCGTGTGCTGAACAAAGCCTCCCCGCGCATGCCAGACGTTTCAATCAGCGCTACAAAAGGGTGCCAAGTGATTTATCAAACCACTATCGCGTTGAAATATGCTCGGTGTAAGGTTGAGGATACCTGATTAGGGAGGCCAAGTGTGCTTTGTTTATGGGATATTTCATTATTGGGAGTAATCCGTTATGTTTAATAATGTTTAAAGAGTGGGTCTTTAACACATTCACTGCCTTGAAATGACAAACAATTGAATATCTACTGTGACTCCACGGCGCCGTATTTGGCAGTGAATGTGTTAAACCGCATTTTTGGGATAAATGATTTCAAAATGTTGTCTGAACAAAAACAACAAAAATATTGATTGAAATAAAATTCAAAAAATATATATGTTTACATAATTGTTTACATATTAACTGTATTTGGTTACAGCAAAAAGTCATGCAGTTAGTAAATTTGCTTACGGTGAAAACTATTTAAGATTCAATTGACTAGCATTGTTTAAATTATTAAACAAGGATCACTCCTTTGTAGAGCTGTCGCGTTACTGCTAAGATTAAGGTTGTCAAAACTCGTTATTATGAGTGGTCCACTGTCGACACGAGCAGCAGTACTAGCGTTATTCACCCAGCAAGATTCTTCGATAAAAATATATAAATACAGATGAAAAAATGCAGAGAAGCGTACGCATAGCCGTCTTCTGTTTAGGAACATATTATTATATTAACGACATTCGTTCGTATATATTTTTTTAATATTACAAACCGGGTGCGCGTTTTAAAACCGTGAAAGAAGACAACGGCGACAAAGGCAATTGCTTTCATATTACCTAATGGAAATTGACTTCGAGTATAATGCCAAGGGCCAAAAGAATCTTGGACTACACGAGTCCTAGGAAACTCATGTGGCTTGGTCACCACAGCCAATGCAGGTGTAATTACAGTCGCATATTACCGCCGAAATACCCCCGTCCCCGACACTTTGTTATCAGCTCCCGTGGCAAATAGTGTTGTTTGCCGACTCCGCCGCGCCGTCATCACTGATGGCTGATGTGATAATTATTCGTTAGAGTTGTCACCTATTCTCATTTCTGTTTAGATTTATACTTTTGCAGTTATATTGCTGGCAAACCAACTGAACTGACTAGCCTTAATTTATTTTATGGCCACTATTTTGAAGAGACCTAGAGTCTAGGTCTAAGAAGCTAGGTCATGTTTTGCATAACGTAAACTTTGTTGAAGGCACTTTTGTCTATTTTGGTGTTTCATCACCATCATCATCACTATTATCAGCCTATACTACTCGTAGTCAACAGTTGGACATAGGCAGTGTTTATTGTTTTTGTAGTGTTTATTTGCTAACAAATCTTTTATGATATTTTAATTAAACTGTCTTTTACAATTTGGGTTAGTATTTTGACGTTATTGTAATGAATGCACGTGGTCGATGTTACCATTCAAAGTGGGAACTTTTGTAGATTGAAATGTGTCAGCTGTGAGATGGCTGCGAGGGACGCGTTGGCTCCGTCTCGGCTGTTAATTAAGATGTTTGGGAACGAGGCTGTCGATTTAACTGTGTTCCCTTCGGGAGAATTGGTGACGACGAGAATGTTGAATGATTGAATCTGGCTTCTCTAATTCATTACATTTATAGTACCCGTAATCCGTGTAATCAAGGAGGTACTTAACTTTTGCAAAATAGAGTCACAAAGCAGATATTCTCAGACGTCAATTTTAGCGTCATCGTACTTCTTTGGTGTCAGATTTTTTTGCGGAGTACAGTGTCTTGGGCCTATGCGAGTGTGCATGTTCAGTGTATCACGTGAATGTGTAGTGGCATTTTGAGGATTTGGGGGCAAAATAAAGTCGTTGGAGGGATCTGGGTTGGAATGGCTACTAACAGAGAGATGGCGTGTAAAAGTAGAGGCCTTACACTCCACTTAAAATGGCGACAGGATATACAATACCAGAAGAATACTAAGGTCGCCATCCCGTTATAAACTATTAACTAGCAGTTACTTTGTAGTTCAAGAAGAGCTAAACTGAATTCACGAATTAAGCATTTATTGAATAAACGCACAAGACATTTGACATCTTTTTGAACCAACCCTCAATGTGACCGTGCCCTAAATCTAGTAAAAAATCGCTTCTTTTCCGTAGTCCCATTGGATGTCCCATTGATGGGACGATATCTTATCATCAGCCTTATAAGGTTCTTCTGATATGAAAATACTCAATTAAAAACTAATTAACATACTTAGCGTCTAGCGATAACGCAGTAACAAGTTTAATCTGCTAAATTTGTAATCCGCGTTGAAGTTGGGCCGCGAGTGGCCCAACTTCCATGTGCCCACAGATAATACAGTTTTATCTTTCCAACTCCCAACTCCGGAACATTTTGCACAAAAAAGTGGCGGACTCGATCGTGGTAATGAATGAATCGAAATTCAGTTGGTGAAGAAATAATTTTGTTTAACTTTTTTTAGGCGTTTGAAGCGGCTACGCTATTTACGTATCGCACGTTATAGATATTGGAATGTTTACCAGGTAGGTACCTCTACCTTAAGACTGTGTCCGAGTTGCGAGGAGAGGACTCCCATCACAAATTTGAAGCTAGTTCAATGTAACGACATATCTTTGGTATGTCCTGTTTTGTTGTCTTTGAGGGAGATTTTTGCCCAGTAATGGGACGAACAAGATAAAAAAAAAACTAATTTCTTTATATTAATATTTCTCTCGACCTGTCCAGATATATAATACGCTTTGCGTTTGGCTACCGACGCTTTTGTGGCTCCAACTGTTTTGACTTTGATAGTCACAGATTCGTATTGTACAAGTATAACTCGATCCTCAATACTATGATTTTTTTCACGAACTACCAACCTCAATGTATGCAGCATGTCTGCGTAAAGGTACATTATGTATTTGCAAAACAATTTCCCATAATCACGCTAACTGAGCCAATGAAGCCTCATTAATGATTTGGCGGGCGGACAGTGACCACGCTCGCTGGCCACGTGACCACAGTGACCACGTGATCACAGTGACCACGTGACCACAGTGACCACAATGAAGTCGCGGCTAGCTGCGCAACTATTTAATCAGCGGCCATCACGGTGCGGCCGCGGCGTGCCCTGATTGATATACATTATAGTCAATGCATGTTATATACTCGTATGTATTGCCGCATATATCTATATATTAATACGTGAAGCAAAAACTTTGTACCCCTTTTTACGAAAATTGCGCGGACGGAGGAGCATGAAATTTCGCACACTTATAGTTTATATAGAAAAGAGTGCAATATGCTAATATTTCTTTAAAAAAAATACAATAAAACATCAAATAATTAACTCCTACTTACTATAATGAGCGCTTCTTTGTTTCTTTAGCTTAAATTGCGTGCGCGACTGTGTCCATAGTTAGTCTTGTTACATATTGTTACCATTCTACCTAAGAGGCTACCTAATAGAAGGATTCGGTTGGTCTGGGCAGCATTTCATAAAATCCATCGGGTCTTTGCGTCGCAAAGTCCATAACCAGAGCGTCCTATCTGTTAAGCCATACGGGGCCGAGATGTGGACACTCATGATACGACTGGTCCACAAATTTAAAGTCACACAGCGGGATCGGATCCGGAACAAAGTGATTCGCCAGAGAACCAGAATAACTGACATACCTCGAAGCAAGCTGAAGTGGCATTAAGCTGGCCATAATAGCCGCAGAACCGATCACCATTGGGGTAGACGTGTTCTAGAGTGGAGACCGCGATTCGGCAAACAAAGATATACGCGTGGCTGGCAGCGGTTGGATGAGAATAGCCGGAGATCTGGCTCAGTGGTGTGCATTAGGAGAGGCCTATGGACTGATGTGGACTGATTATGATGGCCATTCTACTTAATATACGGTAATTACGTTGAAGTACCTATTAATACAGGTAATATGTATGTACCTACATTGTATATATATATGCCTTTCCATCCGTCCTTATCACAGTTCAGTGGAATTAGCACACTCCTTTGTTCTCTTGCCAATACAATGTTTCAGCTCAGTCCTATCCCGTTCAGTGTAAGACAAACGGATTGTCAAGTAATTAGCTGCAGCCAACAAGTCGAAAGCGCTAATCGACGCGGCCACCGGAGTCAGCAAAAACACGAGCACGGCGCAAAAACCTAATGGCAGATGCCAGAAATAATTGTAGTTTTTCGGTGGCGTACAGGTTAATCGTACTGTAGCGATGAGCAAACATAGCTGCTTAGGATTTAGTCTCTTAGGGTCTTACAAATAAACAGAGAATAAGCTCCGAATAGTTATTCCGTGTTTTGTCTCTTTTACTCTACTCTGAAATGAAGTTAACATGACAGGAATAAAACACGGAATTCGGAGCTTATTCTCTGTTAATTTGTAAGCGGGTTAATGTTTTGTAATGGAACTCTTAACCACTGCTCTCAGACCCAGAAGCAGGCCTCCGTCACTCCATGTACTTCGACTATTTGTATTCTGTAGTTATTATTAAATACTGTAAATAGTAAATCAGTTCAATTAAGACTATAAATATTACGTTATGATGTGCTCTTATGTTGATTGCCATTTGTGTGGTTTAGATTTTTGTAAATAGTAATTGTGTGATACAAAAACAACGCCGCCTGCGCCTGGCAATTTTTGTGAAGTTGATGGTTGTAAATGTAATAAATATAGGAATCAAAATATAGAAAATTATTAAAATAAAAACCTTTTAGTTTTTTAAAAGTTTACCTAACTAAAAAGTTTGAAACATCCAAAAATTATTATTCATTATTATTAATTTTTGAATTTATTAAATTATTTTTAATTTAAGCGTTGGTGGCTCTGAGGTTAAGACGCCGGATCCTAATCCGGAGGCCCGGGTTCGAGCCCTAGACTGACCATGTACCAATGAGTTTTTCGTAATTACTTATTACATTTATCCGATTGATCTCGAACGGTGAAGGAAGAAAGGAAGGGAAAGGAAACCTGCATGCCTGAGAAATAATTAATTCAAAGGCATGCGAAGTCCCCAAAACGCATTAAGCCAGCGTGGTGAACTATGGCCTTAACTCCTTCATATGAAGGAAGGAAAATCTATATTCCAGCAGTGGGGTATTATGGACTGATGATGATGATGAAGATTCATAACTTTAAATAATTCATTTAATATCATAGGAAACATTATAATCCGAGTTCCATGTTATCGTACTGATCATAAACAATTGACAGCTTTTCAATTTATCATTCATTTTAATTTACATTACAAACCTTAAACAAGCCATTTAGGCAAATATTACATAATAGTTTACTTAGGTACAAGTTATTGTGTGTGAACAATATTTTTATCGTAGCAGCAGCCCTGGCATTACTACGATGACAGCGAGGCCGCGCGGCTGCGAATCGATAACAACTCTATAGTCGAGCATATTAGGCACAATTTAGCACGCAGCGGTCGCCGACGCTACGAAAAAATTAAGTAGGCTTTTAACGCGGTAGGTAAACGAATTTTTGTAGGCAGTGAGTTCTGTTACGTAGTAACTATTACGTAATCTGTGCCAGAAGTCTCAGCATTGATAAACAAAAAAAGACTATTTAACAATTTATGTTAATCGCGTGTTAAACTTTAAACGCTTCTTTTACGTTGCATATACGCGGAGTTAAGTTCTTACATAACTACTTAGGATGATTTATAGTATAAAACTCTTGAAAAAACATCTCAGTACCGGCTGGCCCGGTGATAACTGAATACCCTTTCAGTCGAGCTGCGTATATTCTCTACCCCGTTTTATAATAATATAAGTTGCAGCTCATGTCTTCCAGTACGTAAGTGAAGTTCAATTAGTCACAAACTTCAAACTCCTGAGAAAATAATATGCTTTCACGGAATAAAAGTATTTTATGTTTAGCATACAGATAGAGCGTATCCCTTGCTTTGACCAAACAAATTGCATTAGCTATTCTGAATTATTCGCGGAAAGACGGGGGCTATGTAAAGTATGGCGCCAATAAAGTCATTAATAAATATCGTTTTATTAAGAAAAATTGCGTTCTTAAGTCTAAGGAGGAATACGTGAGGTTTTCAAGGCTCAACCTGAATGGCGTGCACATTTGAGAAACGCAGGGATCTTTCGCCAGCCAGGCTTGAGGGTCAACCAAGATTCTAAGGTCTTCCAAGACCATTATATTGCCAACAGCAAAAATGTAATTATAATTTGGGTGCCTTTAACAGCTTAAGCGCTATTTAGCTATGTAGCTGGCAAAGCAATTGCATTTCTGTAGTGTTTGTGGAAGAAATACTATTGCTTCTATCAACGAGTAAACATCTTCCAGACAGACGGGTGGAGAGAGTTTAGATACTTCAACACTGTAAGTAATGTCAATAGGATAAAAACATGGTAATGGCAGACCCTGGCTTAGCTCAGCTCAGGATCGACTTATTTGGCGTGTTCACGCACAGCTGTAAACCAGCAGTGGGTATGATGTAATGGCTGTTGATGATGGTTAACGAAGCTATTAAAATTAAGGTTCTCTAGAATTAGTTTATGTAGCATTCACCTCTTTCCCATTCACTCTCATTCACCCATCAAATGTAGTGATGACTTGATTTCAAGGATGTGGCCTTTGCCCACCAGTGAGGCAATTATTATAGGCTATTTACATACTTACTCACCTCTCTCAACTGGATTCATAAATTTCACTTCTTATAAAAATCGATAACAGGTGTTCAATCTAAGCCATGGGAGCGGCTGTAGTTCGCGCAAGTGCCACAAAATGGCCTCCGAAATGGCGGATGCTAAAATGGCAGATAGCACAGCAGCGGATGCAGGAATAGCGGATGGTGTTGCCAGATACGGCGCGCCGCTACGCCCGAATGTGGGGAATTATATATTTCTAACGACTGCTTATGGTGGACATTTCGTTGAAGCACTTATTTACTTGTATTTTAATAAAGAGTACAAAAACACAAATGTTGAAAAAATTTTCACGAGCAGGATTTGAACCTGCGCCGTTCTGACATACCGGGTCAGGTGCTCTTCCAATTGAGCTATCGTGGTTCTAACCAGCCTGCCGAAATTATTCAACACTATTTACTTTTTACTTTGAAAGCCAAAGGCACCCATTCAATGTCAACAACTACCGTCATTAACACCCGATCATAATATTTTTACAAATACTAAAGATCAGTTAAGAAGTAGGCAAGCTATTTATAAAATGTTTGAAAAATTTTTTTCAACATTTGTGTTTTTGTAATTTGTTTCGCAACAAAATTTGCGTGAAAATTATATAAACAAAACAAAAACATTTTAATAAAGAGTAGCTAACTGGTATTAAGGTCTTTGAAGTGACAAGCCGGTGCACTGCGTGCTGTTCATCAGTTGAACGTTGCCGAGCTCACGTTTAGGAAGAATTATTGCGTGTGAGACCCCAATATTTTTTAAATTTGGCTGCTCTTATATGGAACAGTGCTCTTATTGTCTTAACTTTCTTCTTTTAAAAAGTTTTGACATTTGTCATTCATGCAATATATGAATAAGGGAGACAAATGTTCTGGAAAGTCTCGAGGGACATTAGAAAAAGTTGTGAAAACAAGAACAGGTAAATACAGACTCCTTGAAAAGAATTCAATTGAAGATCCCACTAAGTCTTTTCACCATGTCATTGAGGAAAACCCTAGCAAACATTCTAAAGCCACAAGTGCAAGCGGTGGAACGATGTCTCTGTGGTAACCACAACGCGGACATGTTTTCAAAGAAATAACGAAGTCAACACACGTCGCGCCGATTCAGTCAGCTAGGACACTCTGAACATTATTTTAAACTAATACCGGCGCCGGCCGGCGGTGCACGAGCCGGGCTGCATCTCAGAATGCCGCTCATAAAAAATAACAACGACAGACAAGGACGCGTGTATCCAGCCGTGGATCAAGCGAGAGGGACAGGTGTGCTGAAAAGGACACGAGCGCAAATTGCGGTGTTCCAGCGACGTAACGACGCCTCGGATGGCGGCGTTGCTTTTTATGCGATGAAAATGAGCTTGTCCGAATTATGTTTGCCATCAAACCTAATATTATGGCAATCGGATGGCTCGTGCCCGCCCGGAACGTTCAATTATTAAAGGAAAGGTTTGATCATTTTACACTTCAGTTACTAGATTTTAATTACAAAGTGAAATAGTAGGTTATTGAATAAGATAGCTAGATTTCGTCCTAATGTGATTGGTTTTGTAGACCTTTATAACATAATAAAACATCATTAATTATTTATTAATACATCATCATCATCATCAGCTCTTTTTATGTCCCCCACTGCTGGGGCACGATGTTGCCAGATCCGTTTTTCTAAATATCGGGACCTCAACTTAAAAAAACCGGGACTGGGGAAAAAAAATAGGGTCAAAAATAAACGTCAGTATCTACTTATACTTTATATAAAAGCCAAACACAATTATCTTTCGAAGGAAAAGTTCCTTCTATTTCCCTGAGATCAATTAGACAAATAAACAAAAAGAAAAACCCGACTCTCATGACAAAAAAAGAACTAAAAGGCAAAAAACAAGATGTCATTATTAAAAAATCAAAACTGCTTGAATAATAAAACTCAAATTTTCATCGTAATCGGGGGACCGCTTTGCGGAATACTTTCTTATTTATAAGGTGCCGACTGCCATGAAAACTTTAGTTTTATTAATCAAGCAGTTTTGATTTTTTATTAGTCAGTGAGTGAACGAGTGACCTGATTGTGTACATACATACATGAACCCTGAAAACATAACACTCCTTTTTTTGGCAGTCTTGTAAAAATATATTATTTCTTAACTACCTATATTGTCTAATTTTTCTTTCAAGGAATCAACGGTACTCTAATTATTTTTATAATGGATATAAATTATTTCTATAGAAAACATACTTTGTGCTTGACTATGCCGCTTTTAACATTTTCTTTTCTTTTAAAACAAATCTATAAATCTCTTCACAAGTCAACAGAAAATTTACTTTTATTTGAGTACTACAACAATAACAGTTTGAGTACTACAATGAAAAAGCAGGATTTTGGGCGTCCCGCTCAGGGGTCTGGCGGGACGCGTCCTGAGAGGGCTAAAAAACGGGACGTCCCGCCTAGAGCGGGATATCTGGCAACACTAAGCCTTTCCTATGGTTGAATAGTGAGAACGGGCCGTAAACGGCTCTACGTGTCTTCTGAAGCATGGAGGAGCTCGAGATGATACATTATTGGTCACCCATCCGATGACCGGCCTTTGCGAAAGTTACTTAACCTTAGCAATCGCAGACCGGGAGCGTAACCACTACGTCCCATTGAGATATTACTTACCAAATTAATTATTTCCAGCGTTTTTTGTGTTGTTGTACCCTAACAAATATTCTGATATTTGTTAAGTACTCTGGTACTTAATATAGCTTATTGGTAATACTTTTCTTTGGATAGATAGAATGATAATCACAGATGAAGATAGTGATTCCGCCGGGTTACACATGTCAGATCCAAATCCCGGTCGATTTGCGGAGACAACCAAACAAATATAGCATTAGGGCTGTGCGTGAGAGCGATTACAACCGGGGCGAGGGGGGTTCGATGCTCCGCTGGGTAAGCTGGGGCCTTCCGGTGGAATGGATTAAGTTGCGGGACGCCTGAGCCTCGGGTCAAATCGATTTGGCGGCAAAATGAGCCGGAGATCTATTGATATACGTTTAAAAAAAAAATTCTTATTAAAATTTTCTTTTGGAGTTTATAGTTCAATTGCGTTGTTATTTGGTTATTTTGAATTTGCTATAAAGTTGCTGGGGGTTTTAGGATAAAATATGGTACAGTTTTTTGTGACCTGAGTAAATATTATAACAAAACATGCCTTAATACCAACTAATAAGCACAATATATTATGTACCTTGGCTGCGATTCGAATTCGGACAAAAGCATTTTTTGTATGAGATCATTAATGTAACAGGATCTTAGAGACGGTTAGTACCTATACTAAGAAAAAACTTAAGAGAACTAGTAGACAACGATAACAATTAAAATAGATATTGTGACGCCACAATGTCAGATTTATTACTTTACTAAACTTTTTCAAACAAAACCTATTTTTTTAATAAGGATTCCAAATGTCTTGAAAGTTGAATAAAAAGATCGTCTCATTACTTATGTCTGTAGACAACTTAAATTATCTCTAGCGTCCCTCGGAAGAGGCTCGTGAGAGAGTGACAGAGGCACATCAGAGGCAGCAGCGGGACCTGCCAGTGGCCCAAGACGCACATTTCACACCAGGAAATATTTTAATAACCTCGAATATCGTAAAATGTTGGTAATATCTTGAAATTGCATAAAGAATTTTCAATTAACTTTAAGTTTTTTGCAATGCAAAAACGAATCAGGAAATGGCAAAGAACAAACCAAATAGCTTAAAGGGGGACGACCTCCTCGGTGGTACAATTAATTAGTAAAATAAACTCATATAAAAAAACTCAGTCCGTGTCACTACACGGACACAGGCCATCATCGGTGCCAAATTCACCGTCTCCTAGGAAACCAAGCAACATCTCTCTTGGCTTGAATCCTGTCCGCGCCTATGAAAAATCTTCTTTGACACACACGTGCAGCGTTGTTACCTGAGTAATGAAAGTGCAGTTTCTCTATAACTTCCCTCTTGTGCACACTAGACAGAGACCTAAGGACAGAGGCCAATACATCTGCTATGCCCTGCCTCAAGTCGCTATCCCGCTTCTGGATTATCTATCTGCATGGAGGAGGCAAGGCTCTGCACGTGCCGAATTTCTTAATCGATCTTTTAATTTACATGTAAGTTTATGCTACTTAGGATATTTTTTTTTTTGTTTAAAATATTTGGGTTTCTAGGTTTAATATGTGGATAAATAAAATTTCACTTTGGTGTAGTCGTTTTCGATTAAATTCCTAATTCAAT
This sequence comes from Eudonia truncicolella, assembly GCA_949315975.1. Taxonomy (NCBI): domain Eukaryota; kingdom Metazoa; phylum Arthropoda; class Insecta; order Lepidoptera; family Crambidae; genus Eudonia; species Eudonia truncicolella. The sequence continues at coordinate 477,642 of OX438837.1, read as the reverse complement.
CAAATCTGCAATTAAGTGGTTTCCAACCAGGCGATACGCTGGCTCTCTCCCCTTAAATCTCGAATACGAAATCCCATTGAGTGAACCCTCGAGCCCGTGAATGAACGCGCGTGTTGTTCCATCGCGCCCGGCTTAATAATATTGCCTCGCGCCTCGGATCTTGCCTCGTATCCTGCCTCGTTCAATCGAACCCGGTATGCCTCTGGGAGAGATGAGGCGTAAGTGGCTGACTATCAACAGACAGACTTGGCCTTCTGTAACATACATGAATTACCCTTACTTGTGAAGATAATGCAGGGATTGTTGCTTAAATTGGTCCTGAGTTAACATTGACTTAGGTTTATAATTTAATTTTGCTTAGTTCAATGATTAGCTTTCTGCCTTACCAGTTGCAGTTGTTCTTGATCTACACTACAGGTGAAATAAGGTTTAGCCACAAAAGAGTACGTAATCCTATACGCAATTCTATTTTTCTTTTTGGAAAACATATTTACATTCATGGGATTAATAAAATACCACGACCATACGACCATTGACTCCATGCACACGTTATGCCACAAGCAACTAGTTGCTAACAGTTTTAATATTATTCAATAAGTAGCTCAGAGGTACCGGGTTTGATTCCCAGCGGGGGGTATATGTTTGACTACTCGGTTTGGTTGGTGGTAGGGCTTGTTTGTCCGCCTGGCTGGCTATCACCATCTAAATATGTCGCTATAACATCAATGTTTGTACCTAGCATTGTTGTGTTCCGGCAGCTAGAGATAAGATAGCCAGTGCCTCAGTAGTTGAGGAGACCGGGTGAAGTGCGCTAACACCTTCGGCCTTATCATCACTTAACATCAGGTGAGATGATGGCCAAGTGCTTACCCATAAGATGTAAAAAATAAAAGTAGTCGTGCAGCGCGTGTTCAGCGTGCACGCTGCACGCTCCTCTGTCAGCGCCGCTGCTGTAGCGAATTTATAGTCTTCCTCACCAAGTACCTTCCATCACAGCCTTGGTTCATCAGAGCCGTAATTTCTCAATCAAAATGTAACAGCCAGTTACAAAGCTAAATTATAGTCACCATTATACCTCATAGGAAGTTGTACGAACAATAGCTGGTAATGGCAAGTACACGATAAATAACTGAGCACAATACGGTACGTTCTAAACACCGTAAGTCACGAGCCATCCATTTTCGATATAACGAACTTGTCGTACATGCCAGCGAGCCCGTGCCGGGAGTGGCCAATCATAACGTACGTGCAAACTCTTAAAACGGCTCCGACTATTATTAAACCGTGTATTTTGTAAAAACTATATGTTAGTTATAATTTAATGTGTCCACTGGATAATTCCGCGCCTAACATGGCTCTTCATTGGTTATCACTTGTATTGGCTTTAATGCACCTGAGAACCTGGCATCGTCAAAACAAATGACGTTTATGTTTTTGTGGAAAATAATAGCATAAATAGTTACTATTGTTTTTGAACACACATTACGAGTAATAAAAGGGACTGCGAACTTTTACTTAATTTATACTGCTATGGATGGTTCGACTACTTCATGAACTGGCTGCTAACTGTATACTTCTTTAACATCATGACCATCTACCTATAAGTGGTTAACGCTGGGCTTAGCTCATTGTTCATCTAGGAAACATGAAGAATGGGTATAATGGGTAGTTTAAAAAAAGTGCAAACAGTGAAATATGTGTATTTTCAGATCCTCTTCAGAAACACAAAACTCAATAAACATCATCATCTCAATAAACATCATTCCGACCAATATTTTTAGATTATTTCCCCTTACAAACAAATCTGAAATGTTTGTATTCTTGTTATTCCCAATGAATGCGACTGTTTGAACTCCTTGAGTTAATGCTGTTATAATCTTTTATCGGCCATCAATCATTCTCTGCGTTGCCCAATTCGACAGAAGCATCAGTTGGGACTATCACTACTACCATACGACAGGCGCATCGCACGCGAAAGATCAGATTCCCACGTCTGCGAGTACGCACGGGTCGATGACCTTTTCGTTGTAACCTAGCAACGGTACATGAGCCTTCACCTCCTTACATATAATTTTTATAACCAGACGGACCTTATTGTTTTGCACTAGAGTTCATATTTCGTTAAAGTGGAACAGCTTTTACGGATCTAGCCGCGTTTAATTTACATATTATTTTATCTTGGCGTTGCGAACCCTTTGTAGCCTTTGCCCTTTGGTCACAGGGAGACTGAGGTGTTGGTCACCGTGAAATTAATTGATGACATATCTACCGTCAGGTGTTTTTGGGTCGTTAGGCCGTTGATACAACGAGCTGTTCGGACCACGTCGGCCAGCATGAATGGCCTAAGGTGTTTTAGAGTGGGCGATTCGAACTTGTATAATGGGATTTAAAACTGGGGGAAATTCCATTTATTTTAACTATTGAAATTTCGATGTTTTCCAATTTCAATAGCCTAGCGTATGATACTTAGGAATTAAACATTGTTCTGTGAGTATTTGGGATTTGACGAATTATGCATGCTTGTATTTATGTTCTTTAATGCCAGTTTATGCAGTTAAGACTGTTTGGACTCTCCTGCATTTTGAATAAATACGTTGGACTTGACAGGTTGCGAGAGTTCATGTATCTCTTTATCGCTTCAGGATTGTTCTGCTGTATTGTTTTGCAGTACGCTTAATTGCAGGTTTTGGATGGCACAGATGTCACGTGGAGTCTGACAAAGGTTCCCTGCCAACAGGTACTATATTTCGTTATTTCTTTTTAGGAAGTGAGAGCCGCTATGTGCTAACCAGTAGAATATTGTTTGATGAAACCAGAGTCCACGCACGCGAGCCGCAACGTCCGCGATTTCGCCAATGGATGTTTCCATAAATCTACGATTGCTGAAGTGATTAACTTATTTGCGGTCACCCGTGGTTTGTCAGACACATTCAATAGACTCGTGATTTCTTTGAAATCTCATACTAAAACTGCCTGGTTACCTGCAATAAGCGGATGTCGGTCATCATTAAGAGTCTACAAATATATCATTAGACCTGTGGAGCGAGACTTGCACAAAGCCATGTCGAGAGCATCCATTTCGCCGAAATAAAGATGCTACGGTGGATGTGTGGAGTGGAGATAAAGTGCATAACGAATACGTGCGTGGCAGCATCAGAGCCCGTGACATTGCTGACGAGCTCCAAGAAAACAGGCTGAGATGACATGGGCATGTAAAGAGGCGACTTCATTTCAGGTTACAGAAGGTGCTTGGTTCTTTCTTGGGGCAAGGTATACACTATTACAATAAAATACCAAGTACTGTACTAGATTTACCTTTAGATACGTTTAAAAAACATGTAAAGTCTTCTTTACTTAAAAAAGGTTATTATACAGTCAAAGAATATTTAGATGATAAAACAGCCTGGCTATAATAAAAAACGCTTTTTGTAATAAAAAAATATACCGATATGATAGCCTTTATAAACAGTGTCCTACAGATAACAAATAGCGTTGCGTTGAACATTTCAATTAGTTTTGATTATGAGTAGCTTGGGTGTGTCATGCTCTCTTTATTGTCTCTGCGGTGGTGGCATGTGCGTCGGGTCGTTACATTCCCTAAAATATGGTTGAGCGAAGCGATGGCTGATTCATATGTCATACTCGTGAACGAACGGGTGCCGCCTGTGGAGGCTGGTCTGCTCTCGCATACTTGTATTATTTTTATTATTATTAACTATAGTTTTACTTCGTTTTTTTTCTTAGACAAAAAAAAACAACTTAACTGTTAAATGATGTTTTTGCAAACTTAAATATATTTTTTTTTTTACATATTGTGATTGTCCTTAATATTTTGTGTTTTATTTGTGAAAGGACACTTTCCCTTTTATGATAGGGCATTTTCCAATATGTTTGACGCTGTAAGGGAGAAAAGAGCTGGACACTTGCTGAGTTTCTTGCCGGTTCTTCTCAGTACTAGATCTCCTGCCCAGCGTAGACTTACGAACCGATGGCTTAATGAAGTTCATAAAAGCTATTTGTAGCCTAAACTGAATAAATTATTTTGAATTCAAACACTTTAAAGTAGTTTAAACGATCCGTGGTCACAAAGAGATTTAATGAAAAAGCTATATAAATGAAAGAACTTTCTTTACAAATTATCACGATCCATTTCACGCGAGAGAGGAGTGGGCGGAAGCCAACAAGCCTTTAAAAACCATGACTCGAAGACTTTAAGAGTGGGTTACAGGTTTGGCCTTTTGCTAATTGCAAGCTATGGTTTTGCAGTAAAAACTTTACAGCTAGAATCTTTAAATAAGCTGTTTGACTGAATAACATATTAATGTTATTAACACGTAGACTGCCACAAAACCCAGATACTATACTCGTAGAAGTTTAATTGTTGTCGATCACATGGCTCATAAGGTAATTGATAACTTAATCTGAGTAAATATATAAAAACGAGTATCTGACGGCAACCATTCATTTACATATTGTTTTCATAGTAAATCAATAAACATATCTTAAGGGCCAATACCACTTAAAAAACATTTAAAAGATAAAAACTCATATGGGTATTAATTTTTGTGCCTGAACAAATAGTTTATGTTGAACTAATATTTTATAATAAAGGTCTTTTTGTTTTTTGATAATATCATAGTCTGTTATTCATTATGGTTCTATGTTATTTATTCTAATATAGACAAAATCTGGACGGTGTAGGCTGATGTTCATAATATGATACGGTTCATCGTTGAGTATCATTGTTTTCAACTCCCACGACACGGCCAACCCAAACCTTAAGCACCGTGCCCGTAAAGTCTTGTGTCCTTTTCTCATGTTACGTACTTACGACCCGAACAATTCAGTAAAGTAAGGGGGCTCTCCTGCCGTGCATACCTTAAGACAGCTCGGTTGCTCGCATGGAGCTCTGGAATCCACCAATTCTTGCTGGTCCGGTTATGCTGTAATAGCCATTCGCAGCCAGCAAAAAGTTACTTCTGTCCCGAAAGTTTACCTTATTGATAACCCTAAAAGTCTAAAAAGAATTAAAACGGTTACCTTAGTTGTTTCTAAATTAAGTGAGCCTAAATTAAAAATCATAAAAACTGTAACCATGTGTGTGTATGAACCTACAAAGACAAACAATAATACATTCTGCAATATTCTGCTCGAAATCGTTTGCCGTGTAAATATGAAAACTAGGCAACCGTTTGTATTCATCACATAAGCCTCAACCGGAAACCCTTACAACAGTAAGCAAATGACTCTTAACTTTAAAACTGACATAACTTGTTAAAAATAAAATGAGTAACACGCATCGAATACCTACCTTAATGAACAACCTGCTTCACATACCAGAATGGTGTCAAGTGTCCAGCGGTCCGATCAAGAGCCAGCCAATGCGATCCAAGTCGTTTCTCAGTATGGTACACACGGCCGTCGTGACTGGGCGTTCAAGGACTTCCACCATCCAGTCGTTTGCAGGTCACACCAGTACCTATGCCTCTAACTTCTAAATTATTTATATGCTTTATCGCATGATCGATTGTTACAGCACGATCGTCACGAATTCTTGTGTTTTTTTATCTCATCTTGTAGCAAAATCCTAAAATGTTTCTAAGATATTGGAGTCGAAGATATGTCGAATCCTTATTACAACATTACATACAAGAGTTCTTATTGTCTTTACTATATCATTAGTGATTTAACATTTCATTTATTCCTTAACACATTACAGTACATTGCATTTTATATATTCTGCCAAATTGTTTGTTGGCATTTGCAGGTTCCAAAAGTTCTTGAAAGTGATTAAGCTGAACTTTCAAATTCAATAATTGATAATTACCCCTGCTTAATTTTCCTCTAAACATTGACGCAATTAGTTCAGCATCAAATGTATTTTGTTGTAAACAACGGATATATATTATTATTTATAGATTTAAACAATTCCTAATTTCTTTTCACACTTTTGAATTGCCCTGCATCTGCGTCATGTGATCACACTAAAACTGCTACTCAAAACTGCGAAAACCATAGAACTGAAATATACTAAAATATATTTAAAGCTGTTATTTCTGACTGAAGCTGTACTACTAACATCTATTAATACACAGCGATTATGCAGTAAGACATCGTAATTAATTTCGAAATCTTCTCATATTTAGCATCACAATAGCCTTGTCATCCTTTCATGAATGTTAATTGTTTTGCATCTATCATAAATACCCCATTAGATGCGCTCTTACCTATTAAAAGCATTAACTATTAAAGTCATTGGTAAAGTTTACTCAAGCTATTTTTCATAATTCTTGGTACATTTAAGTAAGGACGATCATATTTTATCATTGTCTTTTTTACTAGCAGCTAGTATGGCATTCTATAAAGTATAATGTATGTACGTAATAGTATGTATGTTTATACGAATAGGTAAAGGTCAATCAAAATCAACACTACAATAGATACATTTTGTCTCTTTGCCACCAAATGTTTGTATGTCACAATTCCCTCAAAAACATTAACATAGCAAAAATCCTCATCTTAACGAGCTAATGTAAACTTTACCTTGCTTATCTTAAGGCTCAACATTCTTCACATTTAAAAGTGTTAACATTCACACCGACAGAAATGTCAATATGTACCTTAGCTGTTTAAGTGTAAAGTTCAGAATCATCATCTATTATCTTGCAGAGTTGCGCCCTTTCATTCGGTGTTGCATAAGCAGACCCGGTCTTGTTAATTTGAACTTTATGAGTAATATTTAAAGCGGGTTCTAGATCGTCGGAGGCTGCGCCGGCCGTGCCGCCCGGTGCCAGGCGCGCGCGCATGCTCGACTACAGTTACAAATTGCTATATCGATTGTTAGCTCTCGAGTGTTTGGTTTCTTTGGAACTCCGCTCGTAACTTTTTGTACGAACTTGACCTTGGCACTTTTTTTTGTTACAGCATGCAAATGTTTGTGATGTAGTTTGTTTTTATATTTAAATTTTTCCTATCAGAGATAGAGGTGAGGTTCTTATTACAATTTTAAACTTGAATGAAATTATGTAGGTAATGTAAATAGTAATGTTTATATACCTACCTAATGAAAGTAAGTATGGATTTCAAACGTGTGAATGTCACCTTGTCACATGTAGGGTAGGTCTGTACAAATAATAAGGCACATGCCTGATTGCCCTCAATTGAATTGCATGATCGTCCTATTCAATTCATTAGGTTCGAACATTTTATAATCAATTAATAAACTTAATGAGCGCCATGTATTTATCCACGCATAAGTAATTATACTCAAAGAACGCGAGGCACTCAATCTGTCATTATTAACTGCAATAATGCACATACAATTTGAATTCATTGATTTCATCATCATGCAAAACTTACTCGCTGTCTGGTTATACAAATCAGAGTACACTAGTGGAAGCTCGTTTAGACGCAGTTTACGCGAGTGTACAACTACAAGTCAAGTTTACAAGTTTAGCAATAGCTTAGCTGTGTTCAAAACAAAGTTAATAGAAAAAATTTAAATATTATAAATTGAAATGTTAATGTACATTTTAATATTGTTTTAACTTATACTACCTGCCTGACATGTATCGTAAATATTTAAATACTCGTATAATTCATGGAACTCTTCTTAGTCTCCAAGTATTATAGTATATTTTATTGTTTTTTATTATTTTATTGTACTGTTATTCTGTATGTAACTAATTGTTTCCTGCATAAAGTAAAATAAAAAATAATTTAAGTAGTATTTTAAACTATTAGTTCTAAGGGAGGTTGAGTGAGCATTAAACAATGGGCCAAGTCTGTTAATTAAACAGATATTGCCGCTCCTGTGTTGGCTCTTTGTGTAACTTAAATTGATTTTGTTTCCCACAAAAGCACGACTTGGGCATTTCATTAATACTTATCAAACATTGTTTCACATTTAATATGTGTTGCTGTTAGCCAAGTCGGTGCACGGCAGAGGAGGTACAAGTTCGCATAAATTGAGCGCGTTAATTAAACCCGGGCATCCCGTTTCATGAACAGCAGCGAGATCATTGTTATGGACACCCCGGTTTGGGATTCCGTGGGACATTCTGAGGACCAACTTGGTAATTAATCTTACAGTGTGGTTAGTCTGCTCCTTGACGTAACTTGAAAGGTCTGTTTTGTGGGACATTGTCTTTTAATGAAATTTCTATCTACCATGTATCCATATGCAACACTATTTAAAAACCCTTAAATGAAATCTATAGCTTTTTAAAAATGTAATATACTTACATTATTTCGTAGCAGCACATTCTCATAGCATCTCTCTATTGACCGTTTGGATTTATTCTAAAAGTGATTTTACAGCTATTTTCCTGGAAAACAGGAAAAAGTATTACCATCATTTATCAGCCTACAAAAGTCCCAATGCTGGGCTCAGGACTTCCGACATGAATGATCATAGCACAAATTTTAAGGTCACTAACATATTATTACTTTTTAAATCCTTTAGGTATAACTAATTAATTAGGAGATAGGTGCTAAACTGTGTTGCTACGTAACAGGGAAAACAGCTCGCCGCTCGTACCGACTTGATTCCACAGCTCTCCTCACCTCATCAGCGCATATTGCAGGCACTAGTGTTCACGTGGAGCCGCGGGGGAGATGAGATGCATATTGGCGCAACCGCGGCCAGACCGACTCGTTTTTGTGTTGCGAGATCTTGCGGGAAACATGGCTGCTCGCATAAATTAAATGCGAAATCTCACTTAAGGCGGTGTTGCTCGCAAATAAAATGCAATATTGTGATTTATTGTTATAAGGAAAAGGCTATAAAATGATATATAGAAATATTATTATTACTAGCTTCCTATTTACTGCTCGCGTATTCGCGCGCGGTTTACCATATTTATATAGTATGCCACATAATTGTACATCACGTGCCCCCGGGAAATGTCTGTGACCAGGATAAAAAGTAGTTTAAAATATACCAGGCAAACCACCCATCTTTGTGCGATCTGTTGTCCCGTTTTGACAAATAAGGATTTTGCCAATTGTAAACTCCCTAATGTGGATTACCTTATTACTCTCCCAACTAAAGAGAGCTAAGTATTAATATGTTACAATCATTTCTACTGACTACTATATTTTGTTGGCATAACTCTTATGTACAAATTAATTTGATATAGTTGTGTAATAATAATAAATTGTAATTAGTGTATATAGTAATAATAATAATGATGATAATTTTTATATTCTGTAAGTTAGTTATGTAATTGGGTCCATCCCGTGTAACTAATAATAATAATAAAATAAATAATACCTAAATAAATAAATATAGCGAAGATAACACAAAGAAAAGACGACACATACTTTGTTCTCCGAGTATGCACCTATGTTGAATATATGTATTAATAAAAAATTCTAACGGTATACTATATTTTAGTATAGCAAGTAGTTTAATTAAATAACATTAACTAGACACGCTGCCGCTGGTGGGAGTAAAACTCTCACTATTATATAAACATTTAATAAATTTGAAACTAAAATCAAACAGCAGAATCATACTTTATAGAGAAAAAGTAAAAGTATGTCATAAGGGTGCAGGTTCAAATCTTGCTCGTGGAAATTTTTTCAACATTTGTGTTTTTGTAATTTATTTCGCAACAAAATTTGCGTTAAAATTATATAAACAAAACAAAAAAAATTTATAAATAGCTTGCCTACTACTTAACTGATCTTTAGTATTTGTAAAAATATTATGATCAGATGTTAATGACGGTAGTTGTTGACATTGAATAGGTGCCTTTGGCTTTCAAAGTAAAAAAAGTAAATAGTGGTGAATAATTTCGGCGGGCTGGTTAGAACCACAATAGCTCAATTGGAAGAGCACCTGACCCGGTATCAAATCCTGCTCGTGGAAATTTTTTCAACATTTGTGTTTTTGTAATTTACGTCCCTATGTTCTATTACAATGTCGTCTATTTACTATATTGGTGATGTATCAAACGAACTCCGTACCATGCTTCCATATCGGATGTTAAAAGCATTGTACTCTTTTGTAAGGACAAATACAATAGTATCAAATTGCGTCAGACCAGAGAAACGAAGATGTTATTATCGTTGTTTGTTGAGATATATTGCTTTGGTACCAACAAGTTGATACTATACTGTTTCTCCAGCGGTGCCAAATTGACTACCGGTACATCGAAGTATTAAAGTGTTTGTATGGAAGCGCCGCTATGTCAGTCCGTAAGCAGGACCAGAAGTCGATACCTATCCAGTTGCAGCGAGGAGTGAGACAGGGAGATGTGATGTCTCCGAAACTGTTTACTGCTATACTGGAAGATGATTTCAAGCTTATGGACTGGAAAGGATTCGGCATCAACGTCAACGGCGTATACATCACTCACCTTCGATTTTCTGACGATATAGTGGTCATGGCTGAGACTCTGGAAGACCTTGGCACAATGCTCGGTGACCTCAACAGAGTCTCTCAACAAGTGGGTCTTAAAATGATCATGGAGAAGACGAAAGTTATGTCGAACTCACGTGTCGTACCCACTCGTGTTGGGGACTCTGCCCTTGAAGTTGTGGACGATTATGTTTACCTGGGACAAACAGTCCAGCTAGGTAGGTCGCAACTTCAGCGAAGAGGTCAGTTTTGAATCCAAATAGGCTGGGCAGCGTTCTGTAAGCAACGAAATATCTTTTCGTCCGATATACCGCAGTGTATCAAGACGAAAGTCTTTGACACTGGTCAGTCCCGAATGTCATCACTGGCAACACACACTGGTGTGTTGCCAGTGATGACTGACACGTGGTCGCTCACTATGGGCCTTATCAGAAGGTCACTCAAAGAGCAATGGAGAGGGCTATGCTCGGGGTTTCTCTGCGTGATCGAATCAGAAATGAGGAGATCCGCAGAAGAACAAAGGTAACCGACATAGCCCGAAGAGTTGCTAAACTCAAGTGGCAGTGGGCATCAGGGCACATTGCTTGCAGGCACTGATGGCCGCTGGGGCGGAATAGTCGTTGAGTGGCGACCTCTTACCGGAAAGCGCAGTGTGGGCAGGCCTCCAACAAGGTGAACCGACGATCTGGTAAAGGTCGCGGGAAGCCGCTGGATGCGAGCAGCACAAAACCGGTCGCTGTGGAGATCCTTGGGGGAGGCCTTTGTAGTGGACGTCTTTTGGCTGAGATGATGATGGTGATGATACATCTCTGAAGGGTCTATTAAGGTTGCAACATGAAAGTTTCTTTATTATCGTTATAGAATATGAGGTGAGCGTATATATCAAACGTTTTGGCCAGTCCGTCCGCGATCTTTGAATCGGTCTAGAAAATACTTGACAGGTTTTAACCAGAAATTAATATAGAACTACATCGGAATACAAATAAGAGTCCGTCCCTAAATTACCATAACTATATACCTTATTATGCTCAATGGTTCTCAACGAAGTTAGATTATCAAAGTATGTGCGCGCCACCGCCGCGCGGGTACAGGTCTTCCGAATTACTTCCAGAGTTTAATTATGGCACAAGGACGTCTGAATATTCTGACGGTGATTTGGCTAGTTTATTTATTTGACTAAGGCGAGCTTCAAGTAATGATATTTGAGTTAAACCTCGTTATTCTAGTCTATTGAGATTTATTCCTTATTTTGAATATTATAATTGGGATGTTTTTCATACTAAGGTTGTTGGGAATTTTAAAGAAATAATCTAATCTAAGTATACCAATTTAGACACTTTCAAGTTGTCTACGCAAATGTTCCAACTAATCTTGCCGATAAATTCAGAGGTACTTAATTAACTTTAAATCCTGGCGAGACTCTTTTGCACCCGTTTTAATAATAAATTATGTTTATAATGATAAATTGCTAATTGTTTCAGGTATGTTCGCAACCGCTTCGGCTTAATGAACGCGGCAGAACTTTAGTGAATAAGGATCTTCTTCAAATTGGGTAAGAATGAGTTAAGACTTTACTCGAGAACTATATACTCGTATAGCTAATAAGATGAAATCAATTATAACAAATCTACTATTGGCAAATGTTATTATATCCCTACTTTTCAAACTCTTTACGAAGTCCGTGATCACAGTGGGACGTGTACTGTTGGCGTAAACATTGTTTAGAAAAAATCTAGTTACGATAACTCCACTGAATAAATTATTTACATTGTTCAGGATAATTAAAGTGAAGAACGCGTTCTTTACAATCCATAATTAACCATGCCGAAATTTTAAATGAAATAAACTAGAGGTTTCCGAAACAAATTCAAAATGACTGGTATACTTTACCTTAAAGAAGAGTCGACCGTAAAAGCCCTACAGGATATTTGAAATTAATTAACCGAAATTCAATAAAGACCCTGAAAGTGTTTGATTAAGAAATGCCGGACTGCTAAAGAGAAATTTAAAATTCCGAACAAGTAAACTTGGGGTGTTTGCTTTAATTAAAACCATTCTAGTGCGTCCTTCCCTTGTCAATTTGACTACATAAATAAAATTTAAAATACACAGCTCGACCGGGGAACGGAACCGAGGGGCAGTTGCAATGCAATTCACAAAGTAGTAATTTTGCAGGGCTATCTTAAGCATCAGTCTTTCAGTTCTGTATGTGGTAAATAAAGTCTATCCTCATTTTAGCACTTGGCACCTGATGTAAAGTGATGATCAGGCCGAAGGTGGAAGCGCACTTCTCCCAGAATCCTCAACTACTCGTAGTGAGGCACTAGCTATCGTTTCTCTAGCTGCCGGAACACCACAATTTTTATATGCGGCTAAATCCTTATGAGCATGGTGAACCCTATTAGTTTTCGCAATGATTCATTGGCTTGTCAATATTAATTTAGCTGTAGAACTAAACTTTTCTTTTCGGACGTCTATTGGACACTATAATACAATATAAGTCGTCGGGCACCAGATCTGAGAGCTAAACGCTTAATTTTCTATTTCAAAAAACTTATTTTACACCAAACGTCGATATAATTGACTCCATTCGAACACTCTTGCAAATAGAATTCAATTAAGTTCATTCTGAGTGCTCTTCGAATCTATTTTATGTCTCTATTGAACTGCAATCAAAGCCGGCCCCGTCTCGGAGAAAATTACCTTCCCCGGGCTGAAGTACCTAAGCCTATCTATAAAGTGCACAGCCATACTTTTTATTGTAACGTTGCTTTGCTGTACTTCGATAGTTTTTGAGGAGTGTTTTTATTTGCCTACTAATGTCTCTGTCGACTTGATCATTTGTGGTGGTTCAGTACTACTTCAATAACACATTCAGTTGTAACTTTGAACTTTATTAACGGCATTACTCGAGTGTATTCAAGTCCAATGGCTCCAATGGCAAAACTAACTACACTTTTTAATTTTTGAATGCTGTAGGTATATGCTTTTAATTTCCCACCAAATTTCTTTCGCGCATTTCCCGCGCACGAGGTCACTGCCGCGTGAATGTCAAGGTCAAGGGCGGTTCGGTCCGTTCACTCGTTCTTATGTGATTGAAAGCAGAAAAAAAAATTTACTGATAAAAAATTACAACAGAAAGTGTGACAGAATAGCGATGCCTTGTGGGAATACTGCTACCAGATACATAATGAAAAAACCGTTAAAACGTAATATAGAAATGTAACATATAATAATAACAGATTTTTTTCAGTGTTTTTAAGTATTTGTGTAAGTAAAACTCACTTTATAAAAGCTAAAGTACATACACTTTCCAAGAAAACATAAATTTTGTTAGACAAAATTATAACAACACCAATTTAGCCGCGTTTAGCTAAACCCATCTAAATAGCTTTACACGAACCGTGTAGTTTCCGTGTGTTACACTTTAAGGGTCATAAAATCATATTGGAGACACAAAGTCTAAGGCCGAAGGGTTGGCAACGCCCGAACTGGATCATCAACAGCACATTTTATGTCCCCACTGCTGGAGCACGAGCCTTCCCTATATGGATGCATGGGGAGAACGGGCCATAAACCATCGCGCGGGCCCGGTGCGGTGCGGTGGTGGTTAACGATTGCTATGCCGTCGCGGGACCAACGGCTTTACGTGCCTTCCAAGGCACGGAGGAGCTCGAAATAATACATTTTTGGTCACCCATCCGCTGCGAAAGTTGCTTAACCAGCAGCAGTTGCTTGACCAGCACTTGCGAAAGTTGCTTAACCTCAGCAATCGCAGACCAGGTGCGTAAACCACTGCGCCATCGAGCTCTTCATATCCTTCTTCATCACGAACTAAGTGATGCAGGGATAATTGGCGACGGTCACTGCTTGTGGTATCCAAATATCAAAACAATGGATGCAATTGAGACGCGATTGTAGCCGTTCAAAAACAGTAGAATCGAGAGATGCTTTGCCAACCGAGTGAAATAAAATAAATCAACGCTCTGTCCCGATATCGCAGCAATTAGTAGATGAAATAAATTAGTAATTAGTTGCGAGTTAGCGCGTTGCTTACAATTCCATTTGCTGCTCGCCTCCGTCTAATTTTCACTTTGTTTCTGCTTTTATTTTGAGTTGCGGTTTCTGAACAGTGTCAGCTTTCTAGTATAAAAAGTGGCGATCACGACAATCTCTATTTCACCTAAAAAATCCATTCTACTCAGGCTTTTTTGAATGAGCTATATATAATGATTCGTGTATGATTATTACAATTATAATACTGACCGCCTCGGTGGCTGAGTGACGCTGTGCTCGGCTCGTTATCCGGAGGTCCTGGGTTTCCCTCGCGAGCAAAGTGTGTTTCTTATTTTTCGATACCCCGGGGGTTAGATATGAGCAAAACGCATTTGGCAAGCATGGTGATTAAGTAGCCATCAATTATAAAGATGCCTTGATTTGAATGATGGAGGCCTTTGCACAGTAGTGGGACAGTATAAAGGCTATTATTTTTTATTTAATCTTTATTGCACAATACAATAAAATAAAGTACAAAAGGCGGACTTAATGCCAAATGGCATTCTCTACCAGTCGACCTAAGGGCTAGGCAGAAAAATTGGTAAGCGGTGCGACAAAGAACGTAAATGAAATATATACTACATAAATTTAAGTCAAGTTTGTCAAGTTTATTAAATTAAGTGATAATAATATAATATACATACCATAAGAAAAACTTAATTAAAAATAGACTACATGAACATACTTAAACATAACAAAAGAAAAGATGATGGGAATCTCTTACGTGGGTGTTGATTCCTGTAGAAACAGTTCATACACCATTGTTTTTAAGCCCATTTTACTTGGAGCTTGACTGACTTTTTCGGGGAGAGCGTCTCATAATTGAATGGCCTGAACCGTGAAGGAATTTGCAACGAATCCTGAATGATGCAAAGGAGTGGCGAGAAGGTGATTATTTGATGAGCGAAGTTGGCGGGCATGAGTAGGGCTAAGGAAATTGAAACTACATTTTAAGTAAGAAGGAGAATTAGGATAATTTAGAATAGAAAATAGAGTTGTTGGAATTCTGGACTTACGACGCTGCGGGTGCGGGATGGTCAGCCATTTAAGCTGAAGACGATAGGAAGGTATATAGGTATTTGCGTAAACCAATAATAAAGCTATTATGTAGTACTTATTATAATACTGAGTGTTAAAAGGTTATTTCGACTACACAGCAGATTCAAAATTAGTTTTACACTAACCCTTTTTGACTCGATACACCTTTTAAAATTATCAGCAACTAATTATTTTACACTTATTTTATTTTACAGACCACTAGGCCAGTTGCGTTTTAGACCAACTGATACTAACTACTAGTACCTACCACTATAACTTTACCAGACGTTAACAAGCGCCTTTTAAATTTTCTAGTTGTTTTAATAAAGTATTTATTACTTTAGCGACTTTCGTTACTGACTGTACCTACCAAATTCAACAAAAACTGAGAGTGTCTAGATTAAAAATTGAAAGTCTTACATTACTAAGCTAATGAGTTGTTAGGTAGTAAAATAATTAAATAATTTTTACTAACGCTGCTTAGAAATTACTTTCTTTCTGTTTTGTTGTAAAAAAGTTGGAGCGTGTCCCCGCAGGTACCAGGCTGCATGAACAGAAAGAGTTGTGGCTGATACAGAAAAAAAGGATGGATCGAGTGGCTCATGCTTCGAAGCTGAGACCTCAATAGTCACTGAGCATTACTAATCAACCAGCTAATGCGAGGAGATCTTTAAACTATTACAATTAGTGATAATAAAACTTGCGAGACCGTTACTTTTGCGTGAGGACACTGACCAACACAATTATTATCATAAAATCACCTTAATCTACGTTTACATTTTCAGTTAACGTATTGACTTTAAGATTAATGTTTATTGCTGTTTTTAAAGCACTGTGTATGCCGTAATTTCACATATCATCCTTAGATAAGATGGTGGTAGTTAGCCAGAGCTTAAACATTACTCCCTCGGGAATCAATCAAACTGGGACTCCTTGGTCTGATATCGGTGGTATTAACATTAACCACTAGACCACAGAGGCGAGATTCGCTGCGTGAATTATCCTTTGCTCACGATCTGAAACCTAAATTTAGCACCGAAACCAAAAGCCACATAATCAACGATAACTTTGTTGTCTCATGAGTCATGATGGTATACGGCGTCGGCGTCGTCGGCGCGGCTGGCAGACCACAGCAGCGGCCTTGGACTTGACAATGCGCGGGCGCGTGACGCCCGTAGCGGAACAGATTGCCGGTGAGACGCGCCGCCATGACTTCCACCATTATTTTGGTATTGCATCGCCATCTATGATCAAATAAGGTTAAACAGTGTTAGGTAGAGCGATGACGTATGCGGAGCTGGCTGCAGTTGGATAAGGAGAGTAGAAGATCGGGCTCAGTGGCATACTGTAGGAGGTCGGTAGATGTTCAGCAGTGACTGACTGATAGCTGGAGACATTGAAGACAAATCGTCAATGTGCATGCGAGACCGCGTAAGAGCAATTTGTAAAAACCGTATCTGCTTTTACGCAATTTTTCGGGAAGACGAAAAATTTCAATATGCGGCCTTTCAAATATATTTTTCTGACTTGTTTGCTACTTCTTTGGGGCCAAAATACGCGGTCTACAAACTGCTTTTACGCGGTCTCGCACGCCCACCGAAGCAACGACAATCAATAGAGGAAGATAAAGTCGATTGCCATCTCCTTTTTATTAAAAGTCTTGCTTTCACACAAGCGAAGTAGGTCTATCGTGAATACCTAAGAATTTAGATTTACTAGAAAAAGTTTGCCTATTAATTCTCAGGGATTTGATTTGTAGAATCGGTTCTGTAGTTCCAGATATACTTATAAATTTACTTTCCTTCAAGAAGCTTGTGTAGGCTCTAAAGTAGGTAAGGTATAGGCTTCCCGGATGCTGCAGACGTCCATGTGCGGCGATGACCATTTCCTATCAAGTAGCTCACCTTCTCATATGCCGTCTAAAAACATAATAACATCCTCATTATTCATCACCATCATCAGTTCATTGTATGTCCCCACTGCTGGGGCACGAGTCTTCCCTATGGATGGACAGGGAGAACGGGCCATCAACCACCACGCGGGCCCAATGCGGTGCGACGTTTGTTATCGACTGCTTATGTAGCCGGGACTAACGGCTTTGCGTGCCTTCCGAAGCACGGAGGAGCTCAAGATGATACATTTTTGATCACCCATCAATTGACAGGACTTTGCAAAAGTTGCTTTACTTTTAGCAAATTATATCAGTAGTTAAGAAAACCAGTGTATGCTTAAAAAGGAGATTGAGAAAATAGTCAAAAGTCACTGCGGCCACCGTTTTTACCGTTTGATCGCAAGCAGTAGGCAATAACGTCTGACATGTGACCCCGCTCCCGTCCGGCCCGACCCCAATTTGCCGGTAATAGTGGGCGATACATCTCAGGTTTTTTTAAATATTTTCCCCACAATTTGCGGACGCCGGCGGAGGGGCCTATTTATGATACCAATGAGTTTGTGGCGCGATCTACGTAGTGCTTCTGACACATAGTGAATTATTTTTGAATTAAATAGCTGTCGATTATATATAATTTGAACTAAACGTAGTAAGCTAGTAAATGACTTTGCTATGCATATGTATTATTATTATGGTTATTTATACGGTATGGATTTACGACTACCTACCTAAATGAAATAAAGAGCTCGATGGCGCAGTGGTTAATGCGCCCGGTCTGCGATTGCTGAGGTTAACCAACATTCGCAGACACCGGTCATCGGATGGGTGACCAAAAACTTGTCATCTCGAGTTCTCCGTGCTCCGGAAGGCACGTAAAGCCGTTGTTCCAGTCTGCATTAGGAGTCGAAAGCAACCACCGCACCGCACTGGGCCCGCGTGGTGGTTTATGGCCCGTTCTCCCTATCCATCCATAGGGAAGGCTCGTGCCCCAGCAGTGGGGACATAAAATGAGCTGTTGATGTGATAACATTAAACGAGCTTTGGAGCTAGTTGGAGCAAAGATGTATTTATTTATGGAACTTCTATGTAAAATACCCAACACGAACGGCTGCATATTACCGTGTTTAATACCAAATCATGTTCACTGTTGTGTTATCGTTGTGTATGTCTACGGTTGTCACAATCTGCTGTGGCCACGCATAGCGTGTTAACTCTTTAGTACCATGTCATAATAACTTTACTCGATGTCGACAAGCGACTAGCAGATTATTTAGTTGCTTTGGTATTACCAAAGTTTTAGCAGATTCAGTTACTGACTGTATATACTAAGTCATTATTTTTAGGATGGGAGATGGGTTCATGTGATTGACTGGCCAATGGCGTTATTTGCGTGCCTAAATATATATAGAACAAATCAGAGACACTCTCCGTTCTTGTTAATGCACTCTACTCTATGCCTTATATTTAAGGCCAGGGTCGTGTCCAACTCAAAAGCGATCAAACCAATCTTTGCTATCTCCTTATTTAAAGCTAACGTTAGCAATGTAGTAGAACATTATATTAATTTAAAAGGGGTCCGAAATTGGTTCATGATTTAGCCATGCTACACAGGTATCAAAGCAAAATCTCTAATCATACAAATGCAAGCGCTTTTGTTAGCTCGATGCTGATAAAAACGGCAGCGTAATCCTATTGGCAGCTCCATTCACGCGCTGCGGGATTCCGGGAAATCCGAAAATATTCAATTGTCAAGCTGCAACCGGGCGCGGAACAACGCATGCATAATGCATGTCCCGGCACGGCGATAGGTATTACTAAATCATTATAATCATTAGTAGCAACTTCAACCGTAGATTTGATGAAACTGAACTTTTATTAACCTGTTATTTATTTAGTACCGTAGAAGAGGGTTATGGGCTTTTGAGTCTAATGTAACATCGATCCTTCAGTAGCTGCTAAAATGGGTATCCCTAACATTCTAGGAGTTTCTAGCGTGGCACATGGAAAGTTACTTTAGAAAATAAGAGCTGTGATCAAAGTTATACTTGATTCAAAAGTAGCCCCGTTCTACGGTGCTTACATGACGTCGGGCCTTCATCTCGTCCAAAGGTATCTAAAGATAAGGTCGAAGATGAAGGCGCACTTCACCCGAACCTTTCAACTGTTGAGGAACGGCTATTACCAAATAAATGGCGGAACACAACAATACTGTTAACAATTTTGTTGTTATCATTGTAATTACAAAGTGAAATATTACTGCTAACTAAATTGCTCTTTGCTTGTACCTACCTTATATATTTGTCATAGAAGCTAATAATTATTCTGATACGGTTCCATACGATAAATCACCAACACAGTGACTAATACAAAACGCCTTACGTTATCCCAAATTAACATTCAGTTTCGAGTACTTTTCAAATAAAAGCCTCCCGTGGCATCTATGGCGTATCATATCAATTGTGCCAAAGATGCGTTTACTGACAAAATAGTTCATTCTCCTAACCAGCTGTATCACACTACTGTAGCTAACATGCAAATGCATTTGTCGCGCGATATGCTCAAGCAACTAGACTAAATAACGTCGCCCGGCCGCCATCGGTCGCATCTGCCGCAGATTTATTCCCGCCGCGACTCGCAGATGCTGTCGTCGCATGTTGCACACTGCGGGTAGACGGCACATTTGCCTCCTTATATCAGCTAGTCTTGGAAGCGCCTTCTTGAATGAACAGCGCATCTTCGCGCGTGAATACATCAAAGATATTCAACTGATTCGTGAAAAAGGAAATAGCAATAGCACCTTTAAGTAGAATAATGTGTGTGTGCATGTTTTTAGTCTTTGATCGTTTGAAATAACGACACATTGCATGTCAACGATGAGGATGATTACGGCGAGGAGGATCTCAGATGTATTTTGAAGGCGCATGCGGCTGTGTTGAAAAATCAGATTCAACAAAAACATGGTAATTATCCTGTTAATTTACTCCAATGCTAGTGGTCAACATACCGAGTTTATAAAGTATAAGAGATTGCAAACTTGAATTTTGGGATAGGCTCTTTATTTCTAGATTCAATTTGATTATTTCTTTGTAGTTCCTACGAAGATTCAGACTCGTTTTACTTAGTTCTATTCGGATCTAGCTCCCAAGAGCAGCACCTGGAAGCTAAGGCACGTACCCCAGCGCTTTTATCTACCTCTGGCATTCTCCCTTCAGGTATCTGAGGAATGCCTTAAAATTTAATGAACATTCCATATCTCGAGATATAGCAGCTCGCGACATGGCGGCTCCGTGCATCCTGCCGAGCGACGCCATATTTGCGGGTAGTCTGACAACTGTCGGTAATGCAACTCGTCGCCGCCATTCTCGACGTTTTCTCAGTGGATGGCTTTTAATATTCGGCAATGGCGATGGTTAGCAACGGCTGTGGCCATGAAACTAGCGGTGCAGGTGAGATAAGATAAACGCCCCTAATTTTGAAATTTAACATGTGTTATTCTTATTTTTTGATTGTTACTACAACCAGGTAATTTCTGGGACTACTGTACCTTTACTTAATATTATTTCAATAGCAGTAAGCTTCGCTGTTTCCCTGATTGTACCGGCCGTGGTCACGAATGATTAGTTACTTTTCCATTTGCGAAGCAGTCATCATGCACCGTCACATTATTAAACCGTAGACCAACTATGAATTCATAAACATCTTTTTAATAATGAAAGCCACAGTACAAGCTAGGCCTCCGCCTCCGTAATCGCTCGCACGGCGTCGCTTGTCGTCGGACCGAAGCGAATTAAATTTTCTACGAGACCAGTTTAAATGATACAGCCATGATACAGTATTCTAAATAGCGTCTTATTTCACACAACCTTGGTAAGGGGTAAGTATTGTGTTTAGAGTGACGGTTGTGTGCATGATGTTTGTTAGTAAGTATACCTAAATGTTTTGCTAACAGCAATGGAATCTTTGATAAAAAGCTTAGTAATTAATTTCAGTTTAACTAGCTTTCGGATGTACTTATCCTTAAATTAGTTTTTATAGTTCATATAAAATTACACACGGTACAAAAATAAGTGCAAAAACTTTAAGCATAGTTATTATTGGACGTCAATATTTAAGACGGAGCTAACCCTACAGTGGAGACCTTTTACCGAGAAGAAGCCGCAAGACTTTTGGCTCCGGCTATGTTTTTCGCCGGTTTTGTGTTACGCGGTATTGGTAATACGCAAAACGTTTAAAAAATGACATTGCGTTAAGACCATTTGCCTGCTAAGGTTATTATTATATTATTATTATAAGAATAAGCATAAGAAATTATTTATTGACGATCACACAGACATAACAGAAAAAAAACAATGAATAAGGAAACATTTAAAAAATAATAATACTAAAAATAATAACAATTATACAACAATAAGGACGGATGAATGTGTGTGAAGGCCAACTAGGAGCCTGCTTTAGCATTAGACAACAGTCAATAGAAACTAAAACTAAATAAAATCGCTGACAAACAGTCGTTCCTACCGTCGACCGGAAACTAACGACAATAGCACCTCCAGCGGCTTAGCGATGTGCCGCGCAATGCGGACTCGTGACCTATTTGTCATGTCACCTATTTAGCAAAACTTTAATTAATCTGTAATTAACTTCTTTCATTCGAATAATAACAATAAGGGCGACAGACCATCAAACTAAGATATGGTTCCCCGTTTTATGAATGAAAAATAACAGTTAAAAATTATCTAAGTAATAGCTGATCCGTCTTTTATTTATGAAATATCGCTGGCAAATAGCGTAATGGAACCGTGTAAAGTTCGTCAGGGAAACCAATGACTTCGTAGCTCAGTTGCTTCGGTCCCACCTGGGACTAGTCGTCTTCAAGTGGAATTAAAATTTTCAATATAAATATGTAAATTTAGCATTGTTAACTCCAAACTAAGAACTAAACTAATAGTTTGAAAAGTCATTTTAAATGAGGTTACTGTGCTAGCATAACTTTATTAGATGAAGTTACCATAATGTTTGGTGCTTATATCAATTAAAATAGAGTCATCGTTAGCTGAGCGGGAGAGTGATAGGGATAATCGAATATTATTCGAACAGTAACCTAAACTAAGGATTTACTATTCCAAGCGAGAGAATCTTGAGATTGGATGACTGTGTGATCAGGCAAATCACTGACTCGGAACAGACCTTTGCACTAAGAAAACAGCTGGTGTCGACGGGGCTCTGCGATTACGGAGCTGATTCAACATTGAAGTTTCCTGGTAAATAAAGGTCACACCTTATGAAATATCAATACCATAGGCATGCAACCCTAGTACTCTAAATTAGTCAGCAAAAAAATGGCTGAACACATTAGCACTATATCAAACAACTACGCAATCTAAATGGTGGTTGTCAACTTCTACTAAAGCTAGTGTTCCCAGAGACTTTTAACCCTAAATTGTAGACTCCCTTTTGAAATGCAAATAAGAAATCAAATTGTAAAAGCGTCAATCTACTTAGTGACATTTATAATGAAAATGTTGGAGATTTGGAGGATTGATTATGGTTTTATTGTTACCAGATTGTCACCATTCCAAAAAAGCACTCATGTATGCCGATGAAAAATCGCAAAAATGTTTCCATCTTACCATTCTCTTATCATTCTCTCAACAACAACCTCTATAGGTACTCCGGAAGTCAACTATCTCCCATAGAAACGTAGCAAATAATATCGTAATAATATCATTATCGCGTTTTTCCCGGCGTTAATTCGCCGCGATCACATAATATTTTCTATCATTACCGGCACAGGAAGCAGTTTCCGCAAGGTCGACCTAATTACAACACAATACATGTTATTTTCGCTGTTAATGCGGCACGTTACTGTTATTATCTTCACCATTTGCAGAATATTTAACGTGTCCCATGTCCCATCATGTTTCCGTGTAATTGTCACGTTTATTCTTCAAGTGGAATAAAACGAGCTGTTCATTAATACACGGGCGCTACTCATTACCGCCGCCGTTGTGTTCCGTTGTGTTCCCGCGATGTTATCGCCATACTGCAGTTGTCATTCCGATATTGCTTTGCTATCGCACGGTCGTTTGTTGACGTGTCGCTAATTGAAAATTTTCCACGACATTCAATATGAACAATTGGAAGTTTTAAAAGGGCTCCTCTTTGCTTCGGAAGGCACGTAAAGCCGTTGGTGCCGGCTGCATTTTTAACAACCACCGCACCGCACTGGGCCCGCGTGCTGGTACATTCTCCCTGTGGTGTTTCCATAATTCCATCCATAGGGAAGGTTCGTGCCCCAACAGTGGAGACATAAAATGAGCTGGTGATGGTGGTGGTGGTGGTAGAAATAGCCTCTCTTAAAAAAAAATAATTATACTTAACTTGTTTAATTAGCCCTTTTAGAGAAAAGCCATGATGTGACAATAGCTTTCTCAGTTCCCGACCCAAAAACCAAGCCACCCTGACACGTAAACTGTGAACATCGATTGGAATTGCGAAAATATCAAAAGCTCTGAAAATGACAGATAACTATTTTTTCAGTTTCCGTAAGATCTCTCTAACAGCATCAGATGGCTGCATTTGTTTAGCCAAGGACACCATGGATTCACAATTCAGTGTAACAGGGTTGCAATTATTGAATTCCTGATTCACACAACACGCAATCGGTAGGTGGTCGACTGCTACCTTTTGATACGCAAGGCAATTTACGTATAATTAAGTAAATTCAATTATTTATTTATTTATTAGGTACACAAAACATACAGAAATTAAAAAATAACAAAAACTACTAATTAGTTAGGCTTTATACTAATATTATATTATACTATACTATACTAATATTTATATACAGCTGGGCCTTTATAATTTTTATCATTTATCATTGATATCAAGTCATAGCATCACTATAATGTTTGCCTGTCACCAGCTATGTTATGTCCCCACGGCTGGGGCACGAACCTTCCCTTTGAATTTATTTATCGCCCGTTCACCACCACGCTGGCCCTGTGCGGATTGGTGGTTGTTAGCGACTGCTAATGCAGCCGGGACCAACGGCTTTACGTGCCTTCCGAAGCACGGACGAGCTCAATATGATAAATTTTTGGTCACCCATCCGGCCTTTGCGGAAGTTGTTTAACCTCAGCCCTTGCAGACCGGGCGCGTTAACCACATCGAGCTCCCTAATTGTTTACTGCGTGTCTTAAAAATATATTTCAATCAAATTCAAATTTATTTATTTTAAATCCGTATTTACTTTATATTGATAAATGAACCAGCCGACAGCCCTGGCGCCATTACGATAGTCTAGGCATAAGAGACGACGTATCAGATTACACAAATTGAATCTCAGGCCGGCCACCGTTCCCAATTACTGCTCGTTCGGCTCATACAGCCTTCGTTAATGTGATCGTCGGCCACCGCAGGCTCTTCGTTCATTGACTTGCAGCTTAATTAACGCGAAATGGTTGTTCGTGGTTTTGTACTGTTCATGTTTAGGTATGGACTATTATTCTCAGCTGACGGAGTAGGCACGTTACCAAGATGCATAGGGGTAATGTACACAATAAAATTTTGACTTAAATAAATATGTTGAAAGATCATCAGTATCTAATTACGACTATTTAGATGCATGCATATTTAGGCCATTAAACTACATATATCTCTGTGCTAATCTTACATCAGTGTCTCGAGAGACGTGGTCACTCACGTCTTAAAGATCTAAAGGCTGTTTTTATTGATTTCTATATACGTTACCTCACTTATAGAAGATCGGCTATGCTAGCCATATTCGGGCGCACCAGCGCCGTTCCGACTAGAAGTTGAAGTGGTCGCCATGCCATCACCGACATCGGTCGGACCGATCATCATCATACGTTACCATAACAAATGCTTTCTTTGTTGATGATGTTCTTTGATGAAGCTTACAAAATACTATAGACTGGCGGCCCGTCCTTGGACATTTCTTTTTTAATATAGCCTATGTTACTCATCGCTAACGTAGCATTCCAATGGAGAAAGAATTTTTAAATCGGTTATATTCGTTGCAAACATACAAAAATACAAAGCTTTCCACTTTATTTTATTAGTATAGATATGGATTTAAGAGTATTCGCTGTTTACTTCGCGTCTGCATTTTTAACCGACGTTTAAGCGAGTTCTTTGTCCAACGTTTTGTTTCTGCTGCCCCGCTCCATTGTTCCCCCGTCGGCCGCCGCGTCACGTGCCAGCCTTGCCGATGTCCATGCAGAGCAGGCTGCCTCGCCAATCAGGCTCCGACCACGAAATAAAGAGTTCCCAGAAAGCAAGCTTAATAATGTACCGCGCTCGAGCAATTCTAACATAGACCCCTTGCTCGGACAAGGAATCTCGCAACGTCTTAATACCACCGGTTTAGACCCAGAGGTCCCGGGTTCGATTCCCAGCGTACATGTTTGTGTACTCGGTTTGGTAGGGCTTGTCTGTCCGCCTGGCTAGCTACCACTATCTTATCTAAATATGTCGCCATAACAACAATGTTTGTAGCATTGTTGTGTTCCGGCAGCTAGAGATAACTAAGATAACTAATTGAGGAGCCAGGGTGAAGTGCGCTTCCATCATTGGCCTTATCATTACTTAACATCAGGTGAGATCAAGGCACTTAACCCGCAAAATATAAAAAAAAACTGCTCTCGGACCGTTCCGAGCTGTTCGGGTGACCGAAAGTTTATCATCTTGAACTCCCCCGTGCTACGAAAGGCATCTTGTAAAGTCTAAAACTGAAAGAAAGTTTAAAACTATATATTGTTTTATTTATTTTGCTCTGTTGTGTTGCCTCTACTCGTTCTATGTTTTAAATAGTCTGCCGCGAACTTGTTCATTATTTTGAGTGGCCTGTCTGTACTGTCCATGTTAGCCACGTGTTGTGACGTGGCATATCGTTCTAATGTAACTTAAATCAACACAATCATCTTGCCAATTCTGTGCTGTCAAATGTCACCCATAGTGCAAATTATTGTTTTTTTTAATTATTTTGTTTTAAGCACAGGAAGCCAAACAAACAGCCAAAATAGTGCTGAATAGTGTTTAATGTTTTATTATTTGGTTTTATTTGTTTATGTTGGTTTATTTATCATTGTTTTGTGGACACGTCACCGATAAGGCCCCTCCAGAATAGCAGCGTTGCAGCAGCTCCAGGTCGCTGTAGCACGTGCTGAGGCTGGGCCTAGTTGGCCACACTTTGTCCTTTGTTTTTGCTTTGTATTGTTATTGTAAATATCGTGTAATTTTGTAGTGTGTGTCAATAAATGTATTTTCTTTCTTTATTTCTTTCTTATAAATAGGAGTAGCGATGTTTTGTGATTTTGTGAACCATAAGTTTTGTCGATTATTACCGTCGCTGGTGTACAAGCCTCGCTATCGCTTGTCGATTATTGCCGACTGTGGCAGTGAAAAGGTTTTTGACCGAAGTTAAGTTGCGCTCCACAACTGGAGCGCAGTGTATCGAACTAGCTGATTTTATTTAGCGATTTAATTTACATACATACATACATACATATAATCACGCCTCTTTCCCGTAGGGGTAGGCAGAGACCACTTCTTTCTGTCTTCTTTCTTTCTACGATCCTTACATACTTGTAAACTTATAGTAAAAGTGGTTTGGAATCCGGTAGTGTAACGTACCGCCAAAAACACTTTTACAAACAGTAAGTAGGTAATTATATTTTCTTCCCCAAGTTTCCATAAATAATTAATTCAATATAAACAATAATAACATATTAATCTGCTTCATTTCCAAATAGCTGTTTCTCTCAACAAAAAAAAAACCGGATACATAAATAAGTATCGGTAAAAAAAATCTAAGACAAAAATAACTTTTTAATGATAATTTTCCAAGTTTTCTGTTATATTATGCGAGATATTATTCATCTCCAGCCAGCCTCTCCGCGAACACATTTGGAAACTTGTTAAAAGTTTCTTCGTTATATTTTTATATTTAATTTCTAACATTTAAAGAAATTAAAAGTATAATGACTCGCGTCCGTCTCGGCTCGATCGTCTGCATAAGTTAACGTTACACTTAACGATTTTTTCTGCTGCAAGTATTTCGTATCTACTAAATAATAAGGATTGTATAGGTTATATTTGGTAAAGATTTTGGTAAAGAAGTAGCCGCGCGTTTAGTTGCCCATATCGAAAAACGGTTTCTTATTATTGATCTGCCCAAGCCACATCATGATGTGGCCAATAGACAGTGACACATTTCATGAAATGCGACCATTTCATGATACTCTAGAGCATTTCGTGAAGAGAGCAAATCTACGATATGGCTACGACATATACATATAGACTTATATATCAAGATGTTCGCGCCAGAAACGCGACGGACTCATTCATTAACTAAAAGATACGCCGCACAAGTCGACGGCGGCGCTAGTGTGTTAATTGGACCGCGCGTCCTTCACTCGGCTCCAAGGACGTTCGGTGTGCATTTTCGGCGCGCGCACACAGACTGCTACTAACAGCCGGTACGAATATACACGTGCGCGCGCACACGGGAAGCGACACACCCCGATTCAACCAAACCGCCATAATGGCATAGTGCGTCAAACCGTGCTCTCCATCAGCTCCAGCAGTTCAAACCAGGACCGCCAGCGAGACACCACGACACCGCCCGACTCACCGTCCCACTTCCGGTAAGTCCTTTCCTGAACTCCCACGTCGCTGTATCAACTGCCTTCCCGGCAGCCGATACATTTTGGTCACTTCGAGCCGGTGAACCGGATTTTGCCCACCTGTGGCAAACACTCTCAGCCCCTAATTTCACCATTTTGATACCTACATTCTCATATGTAATTTATCTCGGCACGTAATCTCAACATTCTCATTATACAGTCCACTCCCCATAATTTCAGCACATGGTCATTATAGTAGCATTCCATTTCATTAGTGCCTACGTTCTATATCAGCTCCTGTTGTTCTAACATAATTATCGTGCTGTTAGATTTGCGTATTGATATCTATTCAATAGGTGATCGAAGCCATAGACAATTAAGTATCACATCCATAGTTCTCCCAAAAGCACATGCATCGCGTCGCGTAAAGAACACCACTGTGTTATTTTTTTTCTCTAACAGTAATTACTTTGACAAGTAAGAGCAAACAAGCTGGCGACTGCTCTGCGCCAAGAATGTATGCAAGTAGGTCAACAGAGCACTAAGTTAGACCACCTGTCGCCGCCAGAATGCTAAACAACACCTCTGCTCCGAATCTAGACGGATTGCTTGATACTCACTGCCGCAGCGCCTGGCGAGCGCAACTAACACAAACAAAACTAAGAGTACAAATCCGGTACAAAAGTATATATCTTCACCTCCGAGGCGCTGACTACCGCTCGGGGTGACAAAGACACAAAATAATAAGTCAATAAATATTAAAACATTTGTAAGTAAGATACAGGTTAGCTTAGGTACAGTTTTTAATATTACTAAGCCGACAAACGAGTTAACAAGCCAGCTTCGCGACAGAACAAGGAATATGGGTGGTTGACACCCCGTCAGTGAATCTTACCTCGAGGCATTTTCATTAATCAAAATTTTGCCACTTGCGTACCTACACCTGAACGCTTTATAGGAAACGATTCCGTGAATTCATTTCGTGTCGAACGGAACGCTCCCGAATGACGATAGCACGTAACAAATAAACTTAGGCGACGATAACCTCTTTATCCTTGTGAATACGGATTTCAGATTTTAGTTTCGAAACTAGCTAAACGGGCTTACTTAGAGTATTGTTTATAAAAGTGTACGTGTGTTACAAAAGGTGGTTGACTACTTAGTCAATAGATAAACTTTTTAGCAATTGTCTTATTAATTTATTTAATAGAAATTGTATGGGAATGGCTAACTACTAACTATGTGACTATTGTGTATAGGTTAATGTTCTAAAGAGCTGTTACGTGATGTCATTTAAACCTTTAAAGTTCTGGCAATAATTATTGATGTTGTCAACTTCTCTATACATCGTGTAGTATTCGCGTAAATCAAAAAATCTGGAAACCGGGAAACCTCTATACGTTTTCCTACAATCCAATCCGTCTCCGCCTGCAGCGCACCCGCCGCCGCCGCCCGAGCGTGCAGCTTATGCTAACTTGGGATCATGTTTAAATCAAGCACGGCATTGAGTTAGCGCCGGGACACACGGCCCGCGCGCCCGCGCAACCAGGACTCACCGCTACCAATTTCACTTTTTAGTTACTATAGTGTGAATTTTTAAATGAATCAACTTTAACAGATCTACTCGCGTATAATTTACACATTAGTTTTAATTAATGTTGAAAATAAGTCTGCAGTATGCGAACTTTCCGTAATGGGGCCCGACCATTACATTAGGTTTGATAAACCACTAATACTCGCTAGAGAACAACGATTCATCCCTAGGATGATACGCAAGGCTATTGAAATTAAAAAACATCCTAATTTCAATAGAAAAGATGGTTGGAATCTACTACCAGCCCGGGATGCCATCATACAAAATATTAAATCCCAGCCCCAAAATCATACTGCCAGACCAAAAGATACTGTAAGCTCCTTCTGAGTAAAACGGAACGTACAAGCTACTAACTATTTATGAGACGACCAACACCTCAGTCTCCCTGTGACCACGGACCCTGCAAAGGGTTCAAAACGTCAGGTAAAAATTAATTAAAAGTAATGTGTAAAATAAACGTGAGTAAATCCGTAAAAGTTGTTTCATTTCAATGTGTAGCGTTCGCGTAAACTTTAGAAACCAATAGTGTGAATTTGGTAACGGTATCAAGCCCTGCGTGTATATAATCGAAATTGCACCATCTATAGATTATTCTGAAATCAAGCGGGATATTGAATTACGCACTACAATGCGCTGACACGCGCGCGACGTATTACGGTAACATCAGCGATTCAATGCAATATTATGTTGCAGCACACACAATAGATACACGGAGTATTCTGGCATTGTGGACTATACAAATGCGCTTCAAAAAAACAGATAACAATATGAGAATGCAAATTCTAGTACTTGTTTTGGGATACAGTTCGTATTTAATGTAAGTACTTTGCCAGTATTAATCATATTATATAAACTTTTGACTTAGACAGATTTAAATCGCTTTATTTTTAAAATAGATTGTACCTTTTTCAAGATAAAATAAAGAATCAGATTAGCAAACTCTTAAAAACGTCTAAGAACTGCAACTTAACTATATAAGGTGGTTTTCTCCACAATGCGCTGCAATCTGAAGTAACGACTTCCTAAATCGGTAGGTTGGCTGGCCCCGCCCGCGATAGATCCCGGGATATAGTGGCAAGCACTATGTGAACTTGGAATTACCTTCTCTGGCTTAGCGACTTAACGCACGCGAGTTATGCCCTGATTTCAGCCAATTTAAAGTTGGGCTCTGGTGGCACCAACTTTTTAATTCTATTTCGGCTGCTTACCCTGGCGATGGCGGAGCTTCGGCCGCTCACGGGCTGACGGGAGTTCAACGAAATGTGGTGTCTGGTCTGAACTCTCACTGGGTTGGCATGCTCTTTACAATTACTCAGTCAAATTTAACTTGCAAGGAAACAGTGCTGTGATATTTTCAATCGACTGAGGCAACCTTTCCTTGTTGAAACCATAGTTAGCTTGCAATGATATCGTAGGTATAATTTTTTCATTCGGGCCTTTTTATTTTTTGTCTCGAAGGTAAATATTTTTTGTATACCCAAAGGTTCGGGAAAACCCACTGGATATGTGGAACTTACCCGTCCCATTTTTCCAGCATCACGGCGGCGCTGGACAAGATGGAGGGGTGACCCCCACTGAATCCTCTTCAGTGTTTCCTTAACTGCAAGCAGGAGTTAAGGTCACTTTTCAGAGATATTATGCCTCTATGACCAGATTTTTTTCTGGATCTCCAACATTTCAAACCGAAATTAAACAACGGCAGATACAGGCATGAGGTTCCAGGAAAGGCTTCAGGGTTCGTTGGACCCTGATGACGATCTGTGATATGGGTTCAAAGCTGAGCTGCTGTCTAAAGTATTCAAGCATTATTCTCCTTTGTATATTTTTTTACCTATGAAAGCTAACCGCCTCTGTGGTCTAGTGGCTAAGACCACCGGTTTAGACCCAGAGGTCCTGGGTTCGATTTCCAGCGGGGGGTACAAGTTTGTGTACTCGGTTTGGTTGGTGGTAGGGCTTGTTTGTCCGGCTGGCTAGTCACCACCTTCTTATCTAAATATGTCGCCATAACATCAATGTTTGTGTTCCGGCAGCTAGAGATAAGATAGCCAGTGCCTCACTAGTTGATGATCCCGGGTGAAGTGCGCTTCTATCATTGGCCTTATCATCACTTAACATCAGGTGAGATCAAGGCACTGTGCTTACCTGTTAATATATAAGAAAAAGTATACAAGTTTTTATGTGCGTTCTAATAAGATTTTTTCATTCCATTTCATTTCTCAAGTCACAACAAGAGTAATAAAAAATATATAACTAGAAGTTAGATTTTGTCACAAAGTCACGAGGCACGTAACGTGATAGACGTTAAAACCAAGACTTCTTGAAGTTCAACCACCGCCGGAAGCTGATTAATTTACGTGTCTGTTATTTTTTAGTAACCATTTGTCATGAATACCATGCAGCGTGTTATAGAAAGAGTGTGGTAAACACGAAAAGGTCCAAAGTGTATCTGGTCTTGTATGCAGAATTACTAAGACATCATTATTAACTTTAATTTGGCAATTTTTAATTAAATATTTCTATGGTGACGTCACATCAAAATAAACAGCCCTTGCGGTTCAGTAACCTCTGTGTGCTTACATTCATGACCACTGCTGCCTGCCTATGCGCGCCTGACGCGCATCACTTCACTAATATAAATATTTAATTTAAAAAAGCATGAAAAAATTAAGTTTGTTAATTATGTGTTAGTGACGACACATACAATATCTAAGATCGGATACACTTCGGACCTCTTAATCTTTACCGCACCTTTCCGTTACACGTTGTATATTTTTCACAGTATAGTTAGCGTGCCGTAAGCGATGCTGCGAAGTGTTATTAGGCCCATTTTATTATGTATTTTAATCTCGGTTGCCATAAAGAGCTTTTCCGATAATCGGAAGCTTTATGCTTTCATTTGCTCCAGTTTAATATCTGTGGATGATCCGCTTTTGCATCTCACATTTCTGCATCTTTTCGTTTTTTAGCATTGTACACTAAGCATTTCTAAATTGCGAGATTTCGTTTAAATTTCAGTTTCATAATCTTTCATAGTCAGTTATACCCAGTTAAAAACGTGTTTGTTGAATATGAAACTAATTGATTCCCAATGGAAATCTCGTCTGCAGCTCGTGTTTGTAGTTCAAGAGTAGTGCGTAGTATATAGTTAGAACATACAAACAATGCATTATCCAGTACAAATCCTTATTTTTCTATGTTTTATGTTAAATCTCTCTTTTATTTAATAGGATATCTGTCAATATACGTTGACCTTTCTAATCTTGTTATGATAAAAACATGATAAAAATACTTATAAAAAACAGATAAATAACATTCCTTATGGAACGTCTATCTGGACACTGTTCCTGAAAAACGTTAGAAACAACTTACCTAAAACAAACGAGTTTATCTCCCACGGGGCAGAATACAGAATGCCGTTGCCATTCGTATGAAAGGCAGGATTCCTGCTACAAGCTAGTTCTTATGAAGGAAGCCGACGCTTACTGTTTTTATTTTCCCGATCAGCCACTTTTTTATTGCAAATTTTCTTTTCATCGTAAACAAAAATTGGGAGGAGCACGTTCGGGCCCCTCGTGGCCCTTAAAAGTTTACGAGGGCGTCCGCGAGGTGGCCGGTTCGAGTCCGGGCTGGTGGCCGTTATTTGTGACGTGTAACAGCAGGTATGGTTCTTGCACGCAGTCGCGCTGGACCGGCTGCGTGGCGTTGTTTGTGAAGATAATTTTTACTCCCCTGCCAACAAATGCCAACCAGCTCTGTAAAAGATATCAGCGTAGTAAGTAGTCCTTCAATAAGTAAAATTTAAACACTGAAAAAAGACGACAACCTCAGGCGGGAATCGAACCACGCACCTTCCGCATTCCGGGCGGCTGCCTTAACCACTTGGCTACCGAGGTCTGGCTTTCAACCGTCGAAATTTTTCAGTGCTTGATGCTTATGTTTTTTAGTCAACATTGCTTCATCAATCTTAGAAGTTTTATATTTATATATATAAGTTATATATATAAGTTATAGTTAAGTTTAGTTAAGTAGTTATATATATATAAGTTATATAAGTATATTATATAAGTTTTATATATATTTTTAATTGTGTTGCGGACTAGTGACTCTTGTGATAAGTAAATACTGTGGCGACGATGACACCGGTGCATATATTTTTAAATACGAATATGTTGTAATTGTTAGTTGTGCGAGCTTAATTGGACTGCGATCAAATACGTTGGTTGCATTGTTTAATTAACTCGGGGCGGTTAATTGTCGACTGACCGGGGCGGCCGGGGCGCCGCGACACGAAACGCGTTTTCATATTTACCCAGAATCGGAATTACTTTTCAACTTTTATTTGGAAATTAAATAGTTTACAATTTTTTTTTAATATGTACATTTATTAACAGTATTTCATTATATCATCATCTCAACTCAGCCAAAAAGACGTCCACTGCTGGACAAAGGCCTCCCTCAAGGATAAATTATTTTGAGGGGAATTTGCCATAATCGCCACGCTTGGCAGGCGGGTTGGCGATCGCAGTAAGGTGAGAATAATCACACAGAGTCGCTGCTGCCCATCCTCTGGAAAGGTCCCATAGTCGCCTTCTACGACACCCACGGGAAGAGATGGGGTGGTGCATTTCTTTATCCCCGGCACGACACGGGGAAACGGGGGGCGGGATTTCATTATAATGTTCATTATTCATAACAGGATGTGTACAGTCACGAGCATAAACATGTAAAAATGTATCTCTTAACACAATGAAAGAAAATAAAACTAATTAATTGTGTTATTGCTCGTGACTGTACAATGAGTAAGTAGAATTATGTAGTATTATTATGCAAAACCGGCTTTTACAATATTATGCTACGATACGATTTAAAATTGATAGAGAGTAAGATTTCAACAGATGTCTATTTCGCTTGCAATAATTTTTTAGTCTCTATCAAGCAAAGCATGTTTGTGATACCATTAGTCAAATCATTGATAGTAATGCATGAAATTGTTAATGAGTGTGCCAAGTGAACTTGGCTTCACGAGCGGCGTCGATTTATTGCGATGTGAATAATTATTTTAGCTGCCAGTAAAGTAAGTCACCACACCTATTGTCATCTGATGCTAAGCCGTCTGTATATCTCGTACACGTTTTAACAAAAACGTGATTGATGCGTTTGTTGGATCAAAGACAGGGTTTTAAAACAGGATCAAACAACACTTTCTTGATCTTGATGATATCAACGATTGTGAGTCATCATAACTAATGGATACTACTTATGAGTCGGTAATCAATAGCCATTGTTTTGTTTTTTTTTTCTTATTTAGTTATTTATTTGATTTGTATATAGTTTATGTAAATCTTTGTATGTTTTTTAGCATATTTTAGCAGTATTCTATGTTTATTTTTGCATTGTATGTATCTATGTATGTATAGAGAGATATTCGAGTATTTATGATACATATTTATTTAAAACCTATATATTCTGTTTATAATTGTCCGCTTTACTCCCATAATTAGAAAAAGTTCTGTCATCATAAGGTCAGGTCATGTTTTGCAAATGTTTGATATTATACTTTTTGTAAAGTTAACTGTCAATGTTCGCCTACGTATTATTACATACTACGCTTATGGGAAATGTAAAATGTGGATAGTCATAATTGGCCTTCAAATTGTAAATTTCAATATTGTAAGCTAGTTTTAAATGTGCTGTGTACTATTCCTTAATAATAAATAAATAAAAACAATGCGACTTTACACATCCTCAAGTCTACTAATTTAATATCGTCTCAAAATGTGTTGGTAAGTCTGTAGTCTGATTACGACATTAGGGCTTTGGGGAAAATTACAAAATCAGGCCAGGTTTTTGAATAGCAGAATCGAATCCCTGACCATATTACTTCTATAATACTACGAGTGCTATCACTAGCCTCATGTGGCCTTTACAACTCAACCGAACATTTTGTGGGTGACGGGAAACTTAAAGGGTTCCTCAAGTTGTGTGATCGAAACCTCCTGACAAGGTTTCGAGAGGCAATGGCATCAAGCAAGCGTGGTTTATGGCCCGTTCTCCCTAACCATGCATAGGGAAGGTTCGCGCCCCAGCAGTGGGTGGATACATAATAATTACCAGATGATGAAGCGTATCCCCGTCCCCTACTGGATTCTTCGATGCGATCGGCAAGACGCGGCCTCCATTACTCCGTCGGAGGCTTAGATGCCGAGCGCGGCCTTTTACAACACCCGATGTACGCAGTAATCCGTCACATGAATAAGATTCGGATTGGAACGGGTAATGTCGCGGCGGGCGGGTTGGTAGATCTGGGTGCCTATAACGTGAGTTTTGTTTACTACCCGTATTCATTCCATTACGTTTACGAAAACGAAAATTAAAATATAGTATTGAAGCAGCACCTTCTGGCGACATACGAGCAGAGTTAAGGTCGATTCACACATATCAGTGAAGTCTCATTACCGACATAGTACCGCGCGGGCGCACAGTGCGAAATATTCTTTCATACATTCTCCATGAACGCATCCCCACTAGTGTCAGTGACGACGCAGTGCTCTCAGTGTCAGTGCCGCCACCGGCAATCACGGACGTATTTGTTGACAACGATATTGTTTGTCGGATCACGGACGCCGCGGCGTCTGGCTTACCTTAGACGTAAGCCCGGTGAAGCTGAAAATGCCGTAGAGGCAATCAGCAATCTCTCTCAAAAAAAAAATACCTTAGACATATTGCTAGTCTCTCTCTTGGAGATGTAGCCTTCTTCCAACGAGTATCTTTCTTCAATAAGTCACTTTCTAGTTTCTGCAGAAGAATATTGAAACAGCTCTCTGACATTTTACCATATTCAAAATATTTCCTTTCATCTTTAAGTCTTTGTATAATGTCATAAATTCTCCTTCTGACTCTTAATTGCCATGCTTCATGCACCAATTTTCTCTTTTTTCCTTGATGCCGCTCTTCTTCGTATAAAGCAATAACTATCATTGCTAGCTGCGTAATATTGAACAGGGCCATAGCAACAATAACGATACTTGACGACGGATACGTTTTCACTGAAGTTTGTGAACTGAGTAGTGAGTACTGACATGTGTGAATTGAATCACTGACGCAACACTGTGGCACTAATACTGAACTGAGCGAACACGTTGACGGAACTGTGACTTACTGATATGTGTGAATCGACCGATTAAAATTTCCTCGTTTTCTATAACGTGATCGAATGGCGAATGAAGCTCGCACTAGGCACCCTGAGCCCGACTCGATCTGCAGTCTGCCGATTGACTCGATAACAGCGAGATCTGCAGTCTGCCCAGATTGACTCGTTAACAGCGAGTGGCGAGCGTCCTACCTATGGCCAACCTACTCGTACGTGCGCTGGCGAAGTGAGCGTTAGCTTAGTGCTAGCTAACTTCACATTGGTGTTTTACACATTTACATTTTTAAAAGGCAGAAGTTAATAAACGACCATAACGATGGAATATAACTGAGACCGGTCGACGGCATGGTTTGCCATAATATAATCTTCTATCCGCCGCTAATAAGTGTCTTTGCATTGCTATATTCCTGTAGATTCAGTAATGTTACTTACTGAACAACATAATACTTAGACTTACAATGACGTTACAATAATTAAGAGATTTAAATTATATTTATCGGTACTTAACTGCCCAGTATGAATATGGACAATATGTACCTACTCAGTTATGTGTGTTGGGTGTTCGTGATCAGCATCGATGTTAATATCGGTAACGGCTTAACAGAATTTGAAAAAAAGAGACAAAATTATATACGATTATTATTATATGTCTCGTATTATTTTATGTCAAGCGATCTTTGCGTCTTTTAATACTCATAAAACCTTATGGAATTACTTTGTTTTATTATTGACCCAACTCAATTACAATGTAGTATATGTTTCCTCGATTAAAAACAGACATTTGCATTGCTTTGTATGTAAATCTCCGATCAAGCGGCAATCGATACGTCCCTAGAGCCTTCACAACAGCCTCCAGAAAGCTATTCCGTTTTATCTGTTCGCTTTATATGAATTAAGCTGGTGCACTCAAAGGGTTAGTGCCGAAGTTGTAGCCCCCCCAGCCGGCTGCGTAAACGAGAGATCCGTTGCTTTACCTAATATGTTGAAGTGATGAGATTTATTTCTCTGTGACCCTGCTGAGGGGAGTGTTTATTCAGTCTCAATATTTCTGGCACTCAACTATAAATAAAGTACTTAATCTACGTATAAAGTGACATCACTATCTACTTTAAGGCGGTACATAAATATGTGACGACCCAGTTACAAAAATTGCATAAAATGTTATGTTGATGTATCGGAGAAAACAATCATAAATACTGTATCAAGAGTAAAATTAAAGGCAGTCCTAAACGCTTACTTCAATATTTGTTTATTTAGTACTGATTTTTTAATCGTCACTCATTTCTCAAGTTAACTCAAAGTTTATTCATTGAATAATTTTGACATAATGACTCTCTTTAGAAAATATATCACAACTACAATGTTATTCATTGGATAAAACTTAACTGAGTATTGAAAAATCGGGCCTTAAATGTATTTTAGTCTATTTTTATTTAATTAAGTAGTACTTAGTATGATATTGTATAGATTTTGTTTGAAGTTTTTATACCAAAGTAACTAATTAAGCATAAATATGTGAGTATAATATTTTCTGTCTCACTGCCTACTCTACTTCGCCTTATTTTTATTTGTAAGTCCGCCTTTAGTACTGCGTCTGTGTCCTACAAAGATTAAGTATAGCCCCAGTCAATCAGTCAAACGGTTAATTAAAACCAATCGATCCGAGCTGGCATCGGCGGTGTCCCCTGACCCCGTGTCCCGTCTGGTCCCGTCCCGTCTCGCCCTTCTTCGCCACCAGTCGCCGCGTGTTTCATATTAATTCCTAAGTCTAGTACTTACACGTCATCTTATAAATAGACTAGCTGACTCGGCAAACGTTTGTCTACCATATACATTTAAAAACTCTGGATAGGTACTTCAATAGACTTCAATAGACCTTCTTTAAAACTCAATATCTAGGTAATTATTAATAATATGATTTCAATATTATTTCTTGCTTTTTAGAGCTGTTTTTTGTATACTTATTTAATCATTTCTGATTAACTAAATCAAATTACGAATTACTTTGTACTAAGTAAAAATATTTTTTTACTTTTTTTATTTTCCTTTTTGAAGTCTGTTTTTATTTTTGTTAAAAATTATTAAAGCTGCTTCTCGGATGAGGAAACGACGGCCTAGGTAGTAGGTAGTGGTATTTCTTCTTCAATCTTAATTAGGTATTATTTTTGTACGAACTGAACATTTTGGCATATTGAACCGTATGAAGTAAGCCCAACAAAAGGTAACTGCTGTAAATCGTTGAGGAATTCCCTCGACTCTCTATGCTCTCCATCATCAGACCTGTAATGGTACTTATAATCCATATGGGTGCAAAATTCTCATCAATACCAATAAATTAAGTTCAAGTTAAGGTAACTACTGTAAAACGTTGAGGAGTTCCCTTGTCTGTCCTTCGTCTTCATCATCAGACCACTAATGACAGTCACAACCCATCTAGGTGTAAAGTTCTCACCAATACAAATTAATCAAGCCCAAACACCAGGTAATTGCTGTAAATCGTTGAGGAGTTCCCTCGACTGTCTTTCGGCTCCGTCATCATCAGATTGAATCCAGACCTTCATTAAATAGTAGTGCTTTAAAATCCTTAATGAAAAACATTAACAAACGCACTAGTCGCCACTACTATTTTCGAAGGTTCCCCTCGATTTTTCTGGGATCCCATCATCAGATTTGGTCATGGTGACAATGGGGCCACTTAGCAAGCATAAATCCTTTTGAACATAACAATAATTTTTCTAAATCGGTTTACAACTTACGGAGATATCGCGTAACAAACATACAAAAAAAACATTCAGTCGATTGAGAACCTCCTTTTTTTGAAGTCGGTTTAAAAGTACATGATATCTTCCACTGCAATAAGGTTTTCTGTTTCTGACAGCGGCAAGGGAATCGCTTATTTGGTCACCCGAATAAATTGCTTTTTAAAATCAAATATTTGAAAGAAGACAGTAATGTGTGTCTGTAAACTTGGTGATTGACGCAATTCGGGATGACTCCAACTTAGACCTGCTTGGAAGAACTGGCTTACCTTGAGATGGCTGACCCCAACTGGCTTACCTTAATAGTCCTCAATGTACGTTATGCATTGATATAGAAGTTTCTCTTACAGGCTAACAGCAAGAAGCATTGGTGATGGCGACAGGGAAATGGCCTCCTTAACATTATGTATACTCATAAAACAAAAAAGTTAAAAACAATTCTTCCTGCAAACGAGATAAAGTCCAGAATCATAGTAGATCAATTACGAAACCAATGTGTTTCAAGTTAATCTGCCGGATCAGAGCCTTGACGTGGCCTATTAGGGGGTGCTCTCTATGTAAATGGGGTCAGACGTCCAAATTGTAACCATCAATAACTGAATCGCGCGTGTTGATCCAATCTACGGGTTAGCAAGCCCCGGCTGATGTATTAAACCGGGAGAGGATTATGGGATGCTGCGGGAGGAGATTTATTTTAAAATTAGTTTAATAACGTTTTATGCCGCCTTTATTAGCCTACGGTAACTCTCTGC
The DNA here is from genome assembly GCA_949315975.1 of Eudonia truncicolella. Classification (NCBI taxonomy): domain Eukaryota; kingdom Metazoa; phylum Arthropoda; class Insecta; order Lepidoptera; family Crambidae; genus Eudonia; species Eudonia truncicolella. The sequence goes on along the minus strand of OX438837.1, from coordinate 437,387 downwards.
CTTTATGTAATATGTACTTACATTTACTACATATATATTATTATATATCCCGACCGTATTCGGTCACAGCGACATGGGATCTAAGGATAGCGACGTTCATGGGCCGAAGGTGACTGACATATCCAATTTTTTGCCTTAACCACTTTCTCTGCAAGTCGGCACCCCTCCGACATAGTATATATATATGATAATAATATATTATTATTATTCCATTTACAAATATATGTTTGACCCATAATTGTGGCACCAATGTTCGCCACAGTAACTAAGTTCTTCACACGAGTTTTCCTCGCCAAAATATATCTTATTCACTACGCAAGTTTAAATCAATGTTGGTAGAAGTATTTATGTCAAAACCATAGTTTTGACACGAATGCATGCAGTCTATTGCATGGTTTAAATACTTTAAAGATAGGATGTTTTTTTAGTTTGTTTTTAGTTTATTTTCTAATAGTTTAAATTTGTGCATGTCGTGGCAACCTTTAAGTATGACAGCATTTTAAAATGTAACCAATGTGTACCTATCTATTGTAAAATGTGAACAGCGTATGTTATGTTAGTTGTCCTTAAATAAATAAATAAATTAACATAGAATTTCATTGTAATTTCACTGGGTGACCGTTAGGAAGCCAGTGGTCTGCATTCAATTGTTGCTACATTCAAAAATCAGTTCATCACCAGCTCATGATACGTCCCCACTGCTGGGGCACAAATCTTCCCTATGGTTAGGGAGAACGGGCCCAGTGCGGTGCGGTGGTTGTTGACGATTGCTAATGCAGCCGGGACCAACGGCTTTACGTGCCTTCCGAACCACGGAGGAGCTCGAGATGATACAATTTTGGTCACCCATCCGATGACCGGCCTAACGTCAACAATCGCAGACCGGGCGCGTTAACCACTGCGCCATCGAGCTCTTTTCAAAGAAAGAAATTCAAAAATCAGTTATTTAATAATTATTTTTCCTTTGTGAGCATAATATTACATTCTCAAAATATTACATTCGCAAGATATATATTCGCAAAATAATACAAGTACCTACAAGTGAACACAAAAATAATTTTATTTTCTAAGTGAACTTAAAAAAATATTTTCTCAACAAAAATTATGTTAAAAAAAAACACCACTGACACCGACAAAGCTAAACAACCTAATGCTTGTGTTATGGTGACTCGGGACTGGATAAACATACCTATATACTTTTCTTTTGTAAATACATACTTATTATACATTACGTATGTAACACCCATACTAAGACAAACAGATTTATCTTAAAACACAAACAAATGTTTGTCTTGTGCGGGAATCGAACCCGGCACGTCCTGCGTGACAGTCCGTCCGGCTGGCGCTACACTGTTCGGCCACGGAGGTTGGCAACGTAGTACCTATTAGGCACCACATCACTTTTGGTGGACATTCTTACTGGACTTCACTAATTTTTGTAATGACGACTTCCAAATAGGACTATTATGGGTAATCTCGATGATTGTAAAAACTATAGTATTTTGCGAATATAATATCTTGCGAATGTAACATTTTAAGAATGTATTATTATGCTCACTCCGGGAGCGAAAGCTATAACAAACAGTGTAGTTACACAAGCCTTCTCCTGACCTTTATATAAACTTCGCCAACGACGTTATGTTGTTATTTTTCAATTACTAATAATCTGGAGTTATAAGCAATAATCCCCGTTGACGACACCGCCCGCCGGGAGTCGATCCCGGCCGCGCGGCCATAAACCCGCGACCTGGTAATGAGAAACGTGATCTGCAATGCCGCGGGAAGATTTCCGCCGCCACCGCGAGCTGTCTACGCCATATCGAACGCCAATTGATCGAATGTTAAATGATCGACAACGATTACTCAAAAGTCAAATAATTGTATTACTTTTCAATCGGCCGCATTTTTTTACATCTTACAGGTAAGCACAGTGCCTTCATCACACCGGATGATAAGTCATGATAGATTTTTCGAAGTTTTTTCATGTTTTTTAATTTAAATTTAACTAGACTAAGGGTGTGTTGTGTAATACAAATAGGATCTTTATATTTTTTAACCTGATATGCAAAACACGAGGCTGCGGAGTGCGAGTCGACTCTATTCGAAAGACTTGAAGTTACTGCTGCATACTGATGAACTTGTGACATTAACTTGTCACTAATTAGTGTTGCTTAGATTCCATTCAACTCTACTGACTGTTGACTCATGCCTATTCGCTATAAATGTAACTAATGGCATATAACACATCAAAACATTGAAATGAAACAACTTTTACGGATCTGCTCGTGTTTATTTTACACATTCGTTTTAATTAATGTTTATCCTGACGTTTCGAACCCTTTGCAGGGTCCGTGGTCACAGGGAGACAGTCAGTCTCTATCGCGTTTATCTACTCGGATCCGAGTAGATAAACGCGAGTAGATCCGTAAAAGTTGTTTCATTTCAATGTGTAGTGTTCGCGTAAACTTTAGAAAACAATACATCAAAACATTGTTCATTAACATCGAATAATAATTCACGACGCCACAAAACTACTGCACTATCGAAAGTCAATTAGAACGCTTTTAAAGCATTAATATTAATTATAACAGGCATTAATCCCGCGATATGTGCTCGTATGACTCGCGACGACTCGTGTAGCAGCACCATTAGCGAGGATCCATCAAGGCTCTAACGCGCTCATTGCCGAGCATGATAGTTGAATCAAATGTTTTTGTGGTTCATAAAGTAATACGATATCGGAAAACTTCAGGCCCCTTTTTGGAGGGAGCCCTGAAATATAACATTTATTTATAAATTACATTTTATAAACATAGTTTGTGAATTATGGTCGAAAATCTCCTCCATGACAGGTGAGGGCATTTTCTAATATTCTGACGTTGTTATGAAAATAGGAAAAAGGAGAAATGCCCTTGCCAAGTGTGTGGCTGGTTATTCTCAGTACCAGGTCTCGCGCCGTAGACTCACGAACCAATGGCGTTGTGACTTTCACGATAGATCAAATTGTAAAAAAAAAAAAATAATAAAGATGTAACAGAATTTAAAATATTTTTTAAAAGTATTTTTGTTTTTTAATGTTTACGCAAACACTACACACATTGAATTCATTTTTACGAATTCACTCTCGTTTTATTTTATTTACATATTATTATATTCTGACGTTATTTTTATGTAGCTGAGAGTGGTCGAGTTATTAATTATTATTATTTTGTTTCAGGTACTACCTTACACCAATCTTACAAGCAGCGGCTTCAACAGCTCTTGTATTATAAATATAACATTCTAATTTATTTTGAGGCCTTCGTCCAGGAGTGGGACAGTAGGTATTTAGGCTATTTACTCTTACTATCGCATAACCTGGCTTAAAAAAAGAAATAAAGGACCGGTTAGTACTAAAACTTGGAACACGGCTGTAAACAACCGCCTCTGGACATTGGAAATATGGTTATGGTCCGAGTTCGATTAGTCGTATGTGCAAGTGGTCCTTTGGAGGAGATGCGCGAACTTTAACGGCCCCTCTGAGAGGCTGATCCAGCCTTAGCCTGCGCCTCTTAGCGGCTGGGAAATATCCGCTGCATGATATTATTGTGTTATTATGCCGTATGAGGTGGCGCGCGGATATTCGGCGAATGTTTTATTTTGGATTCGTATCGCTTTCAATAAATACGTTTACGATAGTTAATTAATTCTATCTTAATTAATGGTAAGCCAATTTCAAGTAGTAATGATATTGTAAACTAAGAATTGTTACTTTACAGTAAGGACTCGGGTGAAAAAAATCTTTGATGTAGTTTTTTCTCATTAAATAGTAAAACCGAATACATATCAAATGTCATTGTTTATTGTACTTGTAGGATCCCTCTTTGGTCAGGTGTGGTGATACCTAAGTTCTTAAGCAAAGCAACATGAAATGTTTATAGAATTTCAAGTTTAAGTGATGTAGCAATGATTAAGAGTATTGAGTATTCAATATTTGCATAAAGTGTTCACTTAGTATCAAAGTTCAGTTCCTGTTTACAGTTCATTAAGTACCTATACCTACTTCTGCTATGATTTGCGATTTGTTAATTCGTCGGATGAAACTCAATGAAACTTATACTCGTATCTCTTAGATCTGCTGATCCAACACACACTACTGAGAGGATTGCTTATAACTGAAAAAAAAAAAAATCAGTCATGAATTTTGTATTATGTCATAATGTGCGCAAAGTTGCAACTTACTATCTACTTAAAGCTGAAGTGTTTTATTAAATGTAATAATCAATATTATTCAGCAAATTTTAATTCAGAGAAGTGTTAAATAAATTTTACACAAACGTGATGAGAACCCACCATCGATTATCAGAACGTTGCAGGTTGTGATCCCGTTCGTGGAATTTTTTTTTGCGATAATTTGTTACTGTCATGGCGAAGTCGCGGTCGAAGCGAACTACGTAGCCATAGCAGTTGTAGCACCCGCCGTGGACGATCATGCTAACTGAACTAATTGATTAGTTAATTAATCTGTGTTGGGCATTACTCAGCTTAACCACACCACAACATAACGAACCTGCAGAACGTAAGCTTCACAAACGCGCTCGAGCAACGCACACCACATGTCACGGGCACGGAATGTCACAACAGCTGCTGCGCTATAGCGAGCTGTTCCAAGGTCTTTTCAATTTATTCAAATTCAAATTATTTATTCGTGATTCACAGGTAAGATTAGGTCTAATTGTATTGATTATGAGGTTTCACTGCGATCTGCCGTATCAGTATACGAAAACTATAAAATAATTAGGAGAACAATAGAAGTTATTATACATTGACAAAAGGTCACGTCAGGTAATTATAAGTATAATCACAATAATGTGAAACTGTAAGGTCATTAGTCCATAGTCATTTGAGAGAATAAAATAATTCTAATTAAAATCATGAAAAGGAAATATTACGAAATTAAATGCCAATATGGAATACCTACATATCATTTACAGCAACATCTAGCGGGTAGTGCGCAGACGGCTGAATGCATGACTACGCAAACGAACTTTTTTTGAAATTTAAATCCATTTACGCGTAACCTAGGGCACTCAAGCAGACATTTTTGCAGCAGCTTTGCTGAGCTTAATACCTATTTTAATTCTCAGAGCTCATTAACTGAGTAAAAGGCATTATTAATTAAGTATTCACAAAATTATTGCTTGAAAGTGACATAATAATAATAATAAACTTTCCTACACTCACACCAATTATCTATCCCAAGAGAAGCTTCGTTATGAAACTCGTTAAATGGTTACTAGACAACGGATAAACATACTTAAGATACTTAAATACATACTTATTATACATAGAGAACACCCAGACCCGAGACAATTTAGAAAAACAATAATTTCTAAATTGACCCGACCGGGGATCGAACCCGAGACCTCAGAGATGACGACACCATGAAAACCGGTGTACAAACCACTCGGCCAAGGAGGTCGTCAACATAATGATCACACTCTTTAAAAAATTTGGAATTTTATTGTAATTTTTGGCGCCATAACGAACACACTTTTTTCATACAATGTCGTTTTGTATGGAATGTGATTCATACACAGAGCACAACAAAATTTGCACAAATTTCATGTATGTGAATGGGATTTTTAAATCAATTTGCCTACCTACATAGATAGTATGACCAAAATATTGAATGAGTTGTAATCCAGACAGTATCGGCACATGATTCAAATAGATGGTAACGTTTTCTATGCTCGATCAAATATCCCTGCCGTACGGTTTTGTTCGACGGCATACAATCGACGGTGCTCGGAGTCCTTGTCATTCAGTCCAGCTCAGTTCAGTTAGGATGACAACAAAGTGCAAATAAAAAAAGACCAGTTGAACTTTGACGCTCGAATTCAACGGTTCGCGTATGATGTTCACCGCTCCCGGGCAGTTTAAAGTTGGTAGAGTCACCGCCGGGATTGCCAGCCTAAAAATTACCTGCCAATCTATAGGGTTACATCGATTCAGGGTTTATATCTCAGTTGATGTCAATATAGATCTCTGATTTTCACAAGATTGGGAAGTTTTTAACAACTTTTTATAACGTTGGCTGTTATGTGCTGCACATTAACAAAAGCCATGGAAAATAATAGGTTCAAATTATTAGTCTCACATGGCTATGATCACTTTTCACATGATCAATGGCTACTCATATGATCTATGTTACATTGTCCTGATGCCCTGTATTTAACTGGATCGAGAACCCTTCAACCTGGAACACAGCAATACAAAACATGCTGTTTGTGGCAACAATAGGGTATCAGGACATCATCCCTCATAGGGTAATTAATCAATAGTTAATACAGCACCACCAGCGGTTACCCCAGAGCCACAACAGCACAGTTCGCGAACACCTGTGATTCGATTTGTTCCGCTGCAGGCTTAATGCAATTGGTGTTTAAGGAGGTAATCCCCGACCGCCCGCTCGCCCCGCCCGCGTCTGCCCGCCGCCCGCCGCCCGCCGCCCGCCGCCCGCCGCCCGCCGCCCGCCGCCCGCCGCCCGCCGCCCGCCGCCCGCCGCCGCCATGAATTGCAAATGTTGCGAATTTGGCTACTTTGTTCCATAACAAGGTTCCGGGGATACTACCTGCAGTTTTGACTAGTCCAACTTGAATTAGCGGTTTTAAATTAACTGTTTAATATGCCTAGCACATTTTTATGTAGCCAGTACTGTAATTTATGCAAAACATGCTATCGCCCGCGGCTTGAAAAGATTTTTATTGATGGACCTAACTGGTCTGTCACAAAAGTCTTTACCGCGTGCTTATAAGAACATTGTATTTGACTGGAGTAAAATACAGTCTTTATTTTTTATGGATGAGTAGGCAAATGTCTCTTTTCCAACTTATGTTAACCAGAAGTATAGTCCAGATGCGAAGACAGCTAGGCGAGCAAGATTATTATTAATACTCGAGGATACGGTACCTTACTTTAAGCTATTTTTAAATATCCCGCGCTTACCAACAAACAATAACCGTTTTATCATTTTCTCATAGTGCCCCGTATATTCCTTTCCGCGCGTAAGCTCCGTCGCATCAACGGAAACCAAACTATTCAGCTTTCCTAAAGTTGTGCGGATCATCGCGCTTCGCAAGTCGCTGCTGCCGAATCCCGGCAACTCCCGGCGACTCCCGGCAACTCCCGGCAATTCCCGGCAACTCAGACCCAGGTTCAGTCCCGGGTTCGATTCCTAATGCTTTTCATTACTGCAGTGTTTTCTGAATAAAATCATATGAAAAATAAAGGTGTTACAAATTGTTACAAGTGTTACAAGCCCACACGCTACAGGACGTCTCTCGCCGCTACGTGACGACAGCAATATTAGTTGGTAGCCTTGTCGGGATAATCCGACCGTGTCGGCGTAATGCCCGCGCGTACGACCAATACAAGTAACTTTGACTTGCACTTGGTTAACGCGAAACGGCAGTACAATAGGGATTATGAAACCATTTAAACTTACTAAATTAGTGTCAAACGTATGTTCAATGTGTGGTTACTTCCATGCGCACGCCAATAAATAACATCAGTGTTTATAGTATTGTTGTTTTGGCAGTTATAGATAAGATAGCCAGTTCCTCAGTAGTTGAGCATTCCGGGTGAAGTGCGCTTCCATCTTCAGCCTGATCATCACCTAACATCAAGTGCGATTTCGATTCTATAAAAGCTGTGCAGTTTTTTTGCACCCTTTCTTTGCCACAGCTAAACGATAGACGTCTTTAATACGTAAAGAGGAAAAAAAGTAATGTTCAAAAGTATTTATTTTTAAGTTTTCTTGACTAAAAAATGTTGATTTGACCCGTAAGGATGAATAATAAATATGCCGATGAATGAAGGAATGATGAAGGATGAATAATAATAAAAACAACTGAACACTAAACCTATTAATGGAAATGATGGAACCATGAAACAATTTAAAATAAATTTTCACGCCAATTCTTCAAGCCATATTACATCGCATTCATCAACATAAAAATACAAAAGTTTGTTCCAATATTCGTTTAATAACCTCCGCCGTGCAGCGCTCTGCTACAACATCGATAATTAGTAAACGTGGTCTAGAGATTCTGGGTTTGATTCCCAGCAGAGAAACATTATAGTGCTCGCTTTGGTTGGTGGTACGACTAGCTTTAAGTCTGCCTGGGTAGCTTTCACCACCTTATACTCGTAGAAGTCTGTCGCCATATCTACAGCATTGTAAAATTTCGTTAATAAGAAATGACATAGCCATTTCCTCAGTAGTTAAGAGTTCCGGGTTAAATTAACTATTATCTTCGGCCTTTCCGTTATTTACTAACATTGGAGATGAGGACCAAGCATTAGACTGGAGCACAAACTACACCGTGCCAATCTCAGCAGCTCACTGACTCTATCATTCCAAAAAGGAAAACTAAGTTGGCGGAGAACAACGCTGCAATAGTAGTATCAGCCACCCGCCGCTGGCGAAGTTGCGTCCAGAAATAATAGGACTTTGCAATTGTAACCGCGTTAGTGAGCCTGGCCCGGCTTGCCAGCTAGTCACTCGCCGCGGTTTTACTTGCGCACCCGCCCGGCGATTTGCATTGATCACTCGTCTGTGTAGGGCCTTTATACACGTACTTGATACTGATAGTTTTACAGGTTAATTTCTTATGTGACATCTTTATCAGCTTCTGGTGTTTCTTCTGCTACCTCCTTACGTGACCTTCTCATTAGCAATAATTTTGCTGTTTCGTCTGTTACTTCCTTTTCTTATGAAAATTACATGAAAAGACGCTGTCTCTAGGAATTCAGTTTAAATGTTTTTTATAGCATTGAAGTGCTTAGCTTCCGATGCATCAGATGGTGTGGTTTGTAAAGGCGCAAGCGCATTTCGTTCACAAGAAACCCTCAACATTGTTTTGATAGCAAAAAACTTAGATAAGATAAGATGGACTAAGAGAGCTAGCAGGCGAAAGAATAAGCCATTCCGCCAATCAAATTGATTACAACCTCCTCCGAGTGTTAGACCGGTGATCTAAATACCAGACTACAGAGGCAGGTATCCTTACAGATGTTACAGCAAACTCCTGAATATACTGAAGCTAGAACATTTATTGTGTATTGTACGTTTGTTAGTATTTTTTAAAAGTTATTTGCAAACATGTATCGCCCCGATTCGGAAGGTGGTCGTTAACACCAACTTGCGCTGAACCATCGCAGGCTACTGACTAACCTCATCGATGATGATTGATTGATGGTCTCAGTCTTAGGCGGATCTCATCCAAAAATGTAAAACTCTCTTTGTGTTTCTTCTTACCTAGGAACTGAACCTAGAACCTCAAGATTTCGTACTACCAGTCACGCTGGCTGCACCTGCAGGATCTGAGCTTAATTTCAGGAGTGAATTGCATTAATAACGATTACATGATTTGGCTCTTTCCACAGAATAACAAATCCCTTTTTCTTAAGCCTAAATAAAAAGCGTCATTTTTGGCGCATTACTTTATAGTTAAAGATTTTTTTTTAATGTAAAAATAATTAGTTTACTAAGTTCGTAAGTAATGCGTTGTCCTGCTTAATGATATTTATTAAACTTATCCCAAGATTTACATTGTAGGGTTAAGCAGGCACACGCACAAAAAGCAGCAGTCTTAGCAGGCATTTATTTGTAAAAATAAATATTAAATGCTAAACCCTAATTAGTGTGAGTTTTTTGAAATAGCTATTGTAAAATATGTTTTTTCGGAGGCAGCAGGTGCTAGCGGCTGCAACACAGTTTTAAACTTCTGCAGCTTCTATCGTAGACATTTTTTCTGTACTGTGTTTTAATGACTTATTAAAGAATAATAATCATTATTATTATACTCTTTATTTATTTTCTTTCTTAAAACTAGATTTTTACAATATTTTAATAAAAAAAACAATAAAACATTATAAAAAACTAATTCTAGAGTACCACCAGCAGCGGGGCAGGGCCCAAGCTACCGGTGGTCAGGGCTGCAGAGTGAGGAACCTCCTGACAATACGTGCCGTGTCAAGGAGTACTACCTTCTGAATCAGACCCTTGATCCAACCATCAAGCGAGAGCCTCTTAAGATGTTGGTCGAGGCTCTTCGCTATCAGACCGTTCGCTGAAACGACTATCGGGACAATAATGGTTGAATCAACATCCCACATGGCGGTCACCTCGTGAGCTAAGTCAAGGTACTTACTGAGCTTGTCCTTCTCGGCTTTCACGAGGTTCTCATCATGAGGTATGGTGATATCAACCAGTATTGCCCGGCGCTGGGATCGGTCAACCACCACGATATCAGGCTTATTGGCGACAATAGTCCTGTCCGTAATGATAGAGCGATCCCAGTAGAGCGTTGCATGACCATTTTCGAGTACTGGCGCAGATGCATATTTATAGTACGGCACCTCCGATTCAACAAGGCCATATCCAAGAGCAAGTTGCTGGTGAATTATTCTGGCTACTTGGTTGTGTCTGTGCAAATACTCTCCGTTAGCAAGATGAGAACAACCAGAAATAATATGTCGGAGTGATTCTCCTGGACGGCGGCATGCCCGACGATGTCGACCGTACCGTCCCTCATAATATATTTCCGGTAGTTATTCGTCTTGATAACTTCATCTTCAATTGCACAGACAAAACCTTCGGTTTCCCCAAAGAGGTCACCGAAACGTAGCCAGTTCACCGAGGCAGTTAAATCTACATCAGGCCCAGTTAGAGCCCGATAGTAGCGCCCGTGTAGCACCTTGCTCTTCCATATGTCCTTGCGATCGAGAGTGCTTAGCACCACTGGTTTGCGCCAGTTTTCTGTTGCCAAGGAGAGCGGCGTAAAGTGTCTATCAACTGCCACGACATCCAAATGCATCCCGCACTCACTGTTAAGTAAATAATCCCTGAGACTGCACACCTCACGGTTATGTAGGTCCTTGACATTTAAAAAGCCGCGACCCCCACATCTCCGCGGGATGTACAGCCTCATAACAGATGAGCGCGGGTGTAACATTCTGAAAGTCGTGAGCATTTGACGGACTCTCCTATCCAAGGCGTCCAATTCGGTCTGAGTCCATCTTAGTATGCCAAAGGAGTATGTGAGCAGAGGCATAACCCAGCCATTAAAGGCACGTGTCTTATTGCCACCCGATAAAAGACTTTTAAATACTTTTCTCAAGCGGCAAAAGAATCGCTCCCGTAATGACTGTTTTATGTCCCCGTCATCAACACCCAAAGACTGTGACATACCAAGATATTTATATGTTTCAACTTCAGAGAGAGATCTGAAGTCTATCGCATCGGAGAGTTGTAAATTGGTTGAATTTACTACTCTCCCATGTTGTACATGCATAACCGCACACTTATCCACCCCAAACTCCATCTTGATGGCACTGCTAAAAGTCTCAGTAATTTTTAGCAGTTTTATCAAGTCTTGTACACACACTCACACTTGTACACACTCATGTACGGAAGTGAAAGTTGGGTATGGCAGAAGAAACATGAAAGCAGAATAAATGCAGTAGAGATGAGAGCGTTAAGAAGTATGATAGGAGTTAAACTGAGTGACAGGATAAGAAATAGTGAGATAAGGAAACGTTGTGGTCTGAAAGAAGATGTAGTGACAAAAATTGAAAAAGGCATGCTGAGATGGTTTGGCCATGTCGAGAGAATGGATGAAGAACGATTGACGAAAAAAGTGTATAAGGCGAGTGTGAATGAAAGTGTTGGTAGGGGTAGACCTAGGCGGACGTTTCGAGATCAAATCAGGGACGTCTTGAAAAAAGGCCAGGTCAAGAGTACCCTAAACCGAAGAGCATGTATGAAGGGAATAATGAAAGTGGACGAAGCGAAACAAGTATGTAAGGATCGTAGCAAATGGAAAGAAGTGGTCTCTGCCTACCCCTACGGGAAAGAGGCGTGATTATATGTATGTATGTATGTATCAAGTCTTGGCTGTTTGGTGCGAATAACTTGAGGTCATCCATGTACAACAAATGCGACAAAACGTCACCCCCTCTCCGCAGTCGACAGCCTAACCTTGAATTTCTTAATAAAGTACTAAGAGAATTCAAAGCTAGACAAAACCATAAAGGACTCAGACTGTCGCCCTGGAATATGCCACGCTCTATCCTTATAAAATCCTGCGTGGCAGAAACTCTATCTCGACATCCTGGTTGACACAAGACCGTGGTCCACTGCCGCATACATGACATCAAAAATGATTTTAGAGTTATATCAATTTTATATAACTCTAAAATCCTTACCAGCCATGAGTGCGGCACCGAATCATAGGCCTTCTTATAGTCAATCCAGGCTGTGGAGAGAGTCCCTCTGCCTCGCCGAATCTTCTGACATATGGTCATGTCAATGAGGAGAAGCTCCTTAGTACCACGGGTACTTAGGTGCTTAGTAATAATGCACGAAAAAAAATTCACTTACTTACCTGAGCTCTTTTTTTGTAAGATTGAACCACTGTGGACACCAGCTAGATAGACTGTCGTTAGCTAATACTTTGTCACAAGAATGCCCTCTACTGAGACTGCGGAATCGATTAAAATTCTAGACGTCGTTCACTCATACTGTAAATTATTCAGACAGTGAACGAAAAAACCGAGCTGTAGGTATCCTTTTGCATTTCAAAGGAAGTTTGAGGCATAACCCCACTATCTATAAGGCATCGACGGAATGACCGTCTGATTGTCCGGGGAAAGCTTTGAGCAATTTAGTTGAGCGAGCAGAGCAATTTGCGCGAGCGATCCGAGCGATCGCTGCTTCGAGCGGGCCGAAGCGTCTTTGCGAAGATTAAAAGTTGATTAACATAATCCGGGATGGATAGAGCTTAGTCCTGTCTCCTAAGAAACTGTATTGGTGTAAAAATCTCTTGACTAAGCTGTTCCAGAGAAATAGAAGTAGAAGCGATGTTCAAAAAAATCGTAAGTCGTAGTTTATCAAGTGCTACTTTTAGTTCCCATATTGAATTGATTTGAAACCAAAATTTTCTTGACTGACATAATGAATTTTATGCAATTTTTTAGCAGAAGTCAGCAAAGGCATAACACTACATGCAGCCATTGCATTATTAAAATTTATTTTAATGTATGTGTAAGTATTTTATGTATATTATTTTATTTAAATATAACATTTATTTTATTATATTTACACGCCGCTACCTCACGTTAAGGGAGCTGTCTGAAAACCAGCGCTTCTGTGGCATTCTATGTGTATTGCCACAAAAGCATTGCTGAGACAGCTACCCGTTGGCCTTGCACATAGTTTTTTTCATCCTATTTTGGTTTTGTGTAATATTGTTCAAACTGTTTGTTAATTTTTTGTTTTTTTTTTCCTTTAGTTTACGGCTTCGTGCGATTAGCACATTTAGCCAAAGCACATTTTTCAAAGTAATTTTTCTTACATGTAAAATATAAATAAACAATATTCCCTTCCTGTAAGTTGATAATTAATTATAATATAAATGAGAAGTGAAAAATTTAATACCCCCTCAACCCCTCGAGTATCTTAGTAAAGATGTATGTATGTATGTATGTATGTATCTTAGGCTTCACTAAATCCTCGCGCGGACGTCTCGAGAGAATTTGAAAAGTGACGTTGCACTGTTTTGTTTTATTTGCCAACACTAATGTACACCCACGAACACTTAATGGTTAATAATCCACCATTATTTCACTTCAATATTCGACATAACACTACACATAATTTTAGAAAATAAAACAGAACCGCAAAACTCCCCACTTTCCCGCCAAGAAGTCCATGATGTTTGTTTTTTTATTTTATTTTTAAATTTTGTTTCGTTTTGTTTTTCATCTGTGTGTGTTTATACAAACAGGATACACAGATGAAAAAAAGAACAAAATAAAATAAAAAATAAAAAACAAATTCTTGTTTTTGTGCAGGTCAATAAATGTTTCTAATTCTTGTTCTTATTTTTATTCTTATACTAGTTGTTGCCCGCGACTTCGTTCGCGAAGACTACAGTAAAAAAAAAAGTATCGTATATACTAGTCTGGTCATGGTCTGTATGAGAAAAGTTTCATTAAAATCCATTCAGTAGTTTTTACGTGAAAGAGTAACTAACATCCATCCATACTTACAAACTTTCGCGTTTATTAGTAGGATAAATATATTTATTTATCGAGAGCCGCTAGATGTGATTGGCACAAAACTGGTCGTTATAGAGATCTTTGGGGGGAGGCTTTTGTCCAGTAGAGGATGTTGAGATGATGATGATCATGACTATAATTGAATTTTGCATTCACAATCTATATACATATAATGACTTGTCTTTCATCATCGCCGAGCTGAAACCGCTGAAGCTAATCAGATGAAATTTAGACTGTAGGTTAATTGAGTGACGTAACCAAGCACTAAGAAAGGATTTTACGGAAATCATACCCTATGGGCCAAATAAAAGTTTGTATGGAAGTCCGTCAGTTTTGAAGTGAAATACATAAAAATTCAACCAGCCTCAGGGAGCTCGAGTGGGTGGAGACTTTGTCAATATATTCATCTAAATTTCAAAGCCTCATTAACACTATGTCTCTTGTATCCTAATTGCGTGACGTTGTGCAGTTAATCAGTAAATCAACCCGTCCGTCAATGGCCGCCAACAACGCTGCAGGTTGGCAACACTGACGCGCCGCCATTTTCCCACCACCCGCGCAATTACGCCGCGTCCGCGTAACGCACTCGCTTTCCCACCGACTATAATTAGGGGATGTCAAACCTTTGTGTTCGAACAATTTACGCGCGTGTAGGTGTCCGAAATGCTGAGAGTAGTTTGGGCTCGTTGATCCGCACGCAACGGCATTTTGGCGCGTAACCAAACGTTTTTTCGAGTGAGGCGGGTGTTTGAACTGTTTTTGTAAGGCAAATATAACCACTTCATGTCCATAAATCTTGTATCTAAGCTTTTCAATCGATCCTAGCCTTTGAGACATCACACAGCTTTCTATTGTACTATTTTCTTAGCCTCGAGTACGGTGTAACTAAAGTAAGGTGAATCATCCAGATTAAATTTTTGCTCACCCCGTGTAAAGACCGCGTCCGACGTAGCTTAACTTTCACTATCGAACAGTTGCTAAGAACGCATGACCACACATTACATATAATAGATTAGAAATATAAACTACAAGCCGTTTTAAAAAAATAACGGTACCTAGAATTAACGGAAATCAGAAGATTAATTTTTCATTGTCATACTGTATCGACTTCCATTTGATTTAATTTGACTAATCGTTGTTTTGCAAGCAATCCCCTCAACCTTCATTCCAAGTGATACTCGTACTATTACCAACAATAGCAACAAAAAGTATCTACTTGAATACACAACTGCTACAATCGTGTATATGGTTGTAGCTTTAATTTACGTTTATGCTCGTACAATAAATACCCTCTGGAAATGTCATACAAATACGCGCGCTCCGCATATACCCTCCGCGATGTGCGTCGGGTCGTTACGTTCCCTAAAATATGGTTGAGCGAAGCGATGGCTGATTCATATGTCATACTCGTGAACGGGTGCCGCCTGTGGAGGCTGGTCTGCTCTTGCATACTTGTCTTATTTTTATTATTAATAACTATAGTTTAATTTTGCAAACTTAAATATATATTTTTTTTCTTTTTTGTGTTTTTTTCACATGTTGTTATTGTCCTTTATATTTTGTGTTTTATTTGTGATGGAAAGTGTCCTTTCCAATATAATAGGGCATTTTCCAATATTGACTTGCTGAGTTTCTTCTCAGTACAAGATCTCCCGCCCAGCCCCCCGACCGCCTAACTCTATCGCCATTGCTCTCGCTATCGCGCTCTATAGTTTATGGCGTCATCTTGTCATTTCGAAAGCGATATAAAAGCAATATCGCAATATATATATATATATATATATTGCTTTCATATTACTATAGAGCGCGATAGCGAGAGCGATTAGCGAGTTAGGTGGTAGGCCCCCAGAGTAGACTTACAAACCGATGGCATAATGACGTTCGTAAGAGCTATTTGTAGCCTAAACTGAATAAAAAAAATTGAATTTTGATCAATTTCCTGTAAATCAGCTGATTTGTCCCCTGGTTTATTCAAATATTTGTATTCCCCTGCCTATCCTTTGATCGCGCACTCCATCATAACCGTAAGTAGAGGCCCTTATGCAAATATTTGGCTATAAACATCCAGGCCCGGAGCCTTTTTAGGCTTTTGAGTGGTCCGGGGCCCATTATACGTGTGCATAATCTGTCGAAATGACCCACGAGATGTTTGATGTACGGACTATTCAGAAGTCTCAATGGAAAAAGGCTGATACACGCGAGGCCCGTTAAGGTGTTGGTATATAACATTAGTGTAGTGGAAGTCTACGGTGTGGTTACCGTGGGGAAGGTGACCTGGTGTATGAACCACGATCAAATATTGTCAAACAACCTTTTGAAGAATTTGGTAAAAACAGAGTAGCGGTTTTAATTGTTATAATTAGGTGATGCTGAACTTAATTTTAACTATTTATACAACTTTTACTCTTAAATTCAGCTAAAAGAAACAGACAAACATACGTCTAAAGGAAAAGATAAGTAAACTGACTATTTTCCGGTAACTGTTACATGGATTTGACTCTACGAGTACTACTTACACTTTAAAAAAACATAATTATATATTTATTGTGACCTACTCGTACTACGTTGATCACGAACAAAACGTAAGCATGTTTCAATAATTATTGAGCATTTTTCATTGTTGTCTCATTTTAAATAACGACCAATATAATCTCCGGATTATTCAATTAAGCTCTGCTAACTCACTCGTCTAAGTTCCTTCGTAGTTTTCAACTAGCACTCGTTTTAATCCCATTAATACTTATTCAGCCTTATTAAAAACTATGGTCTTGCATTTTTTAGCGTAAATTCACCGCTTAAGTAGTTTGCGGGATTTAAACATCCTTGATTAAGTTCTAAGCTGTTGTGGGGCCACGAGACGAGCGTCCAAGCTGGTCATTATTTGAGAAATCTCGTTTATTTTCATTTCATTTATTTGAAAAATATGAGTGTACTTACATTCGGCGAGAACGCTTCCTATGGCACGAGCACTTGCTGCGCGAGCGGCGCACAAACTGACCGTTTCTCGTGGGGTTGCCGGAGTGGAATAAATTTTTGGAATAGACGATATGATTGAGGAACAAATAATCTTTATTACTGTGTTTTCATTTGTATAAAAGTACACTTTGTTTATAGTTAAATTTAAGGAAATAAATTACACCTCGGTAATATATGCAGATTTTGGGGGGATCGTTAATAGCTACATTTACCTTAGTATCGCACCTTTAAAATAGCAATCTTTAAAACCTACCAAACATGGTTGTGTCATTGAGGTATATACGGTTGTGGTAAGGGTCCGTTTTCCCCGTGTAGTATTGTTTGTGTAGGAAGGCTCGAGTCTAGTAGTGGGACTTTGTGGTAAATTGTGTATGTAGGCTGCATCATTAAAAATGAGTCATACCCATCTCATCCACAGCACAGCCGATTAGCTTAATCTTTCGCTCATGTACCCGCTATTTTAGTAGCCACGCCCACACAGGATGGCCTAACGAAAGAGAGCAGTATCAAATAATAATAAATAAATTACCGCCGGTTGCTTTTTCCCGCTCATTTCGCTTTCTTCCCGCGTTATTTATGGTCATTACTGAGCGGTGCCCGGCAACCCGGCTCGTGTTCTCCGCTCGCCGCTTTTTTCCCGACGATCTGTTGTAGAATTATTATCTTGAATTATATCACGCAATTGCATTTGCATGAACATTTAATTTTCATCTTTTTTTCTTCGAAGTCTTTCTTATAATGTTGGCCGAGGATGCCGGAATGGAAAGCCTTAATTTACCTAAAACAAAAGATAACTTCATTCAATTTGTAGTTTTAAATACTAAGCAATTGATGACAAAGAAAGGAATGGTGTTACTAATATAAATGGAATCTACAACGCCGAAGGAGGAATATCGCTTCCGCAATCCTCAACTTAATTAAAAGAAACTGGTAATCTTACTTAGCTATTGAAAAACAACAATGCTGGTCACACTGCTATAATACACCATTATACCACACTTTACTGTTGAAATTCAAATACACTGTCGCCATTTCTATTAATAGAACCAGCGTATTGGCCTGTTTACCCGTACGATCGGCACGAGCCTCTGCATTCTAATTAGGCGTCCAGTCTCTAATCTTAGTCCAGTAGTCCCAAAATCTAAGGCCATTAGATCGGAAATCGCCTGTCGCATTGCCTTTTGACACAATCCCCTGGGCTTTTGCTTTATCGTTTTAATCTCACGTTCGAAAATTGTCTGCGCTGTCTGCTGTCGCGCATTGTGTTTTTAAATCATAGACTCTACAACTAAGCCTTTTTGATATTTATATGTCTGCTGACTGATTTTAATTAAATTCTTGTCGAACTCGAAGTTGAGAGAGAAGAGACTTAACAATGCAAAGTAGTACCTGTGATCAACTATAATTTGTGCAATACACAATAAATATGTAAACGAAGAACGTCACGTACGTACTTAACTTTTATAATAATGATTTTTATTTTCCAAACGACTGTTTACATAATGATTTACGTATTTGCGGACTGCTTGCACAAGTAGAAAAGCACATGCAGATTATTAAAACTTTGGCCAGTTGAGGTATATTTAGGAGCTGTTGATGCTAATGGCAGTCCTATTGTGCCTTATCAGTACACGAGTGATATATGTCCTCTAAACAAAGATGGCAGTCTCTTTGGGCCGGAGGGCTCGCGAATCCTAATGAAACTGCTTTGTTGTTCCCCTGCTCCACGTCAGCGCCGATCGGCATGATTGAAATATCGTTTGCGCCTTTGTTGTGTTTATTTCTTTAAAGCCGATTCCATTGGAGAATGATGCAGGGTCTTTAAAAGTACAGGAGTTTTAGCTTCAGCCTAAATTCAGAGCGATTAATAAGGAAACGAAACATCACGCATCAAAAAACATCTACTAACGTCTACATCAAAAAATCACGCTCTTGTCGGTGTAGCATTTGCCATTGAAGCGTATGCCAAGCTAAGTCTTTTACTTCTTTAAAATCAGACCACAAACCACCACGCGGGGCTCAGTTCGGATTGATGGTTCTTAACGACTGCTAATGCAGCCGGGACCAACGGCTTTACGTGCCTTCCGAAACACGGAAGAGCTCAAGTTGATAAACTTTTGTTCTACCACCCGATAACCGGCCTTTGCGGAAGGTTCTCAACTTCGGCAATCGCAGACCGGGTGCGTTAACTGCGCCATAGAGCTCTTCAATATTCTCTATACATTCCCCTACAATGATGTTTTTAATGAATTTGTCGTGTCTGGACACAAAACTGCGTTGTCAAAACCGTACCCACAGGCAGTTGGAGTCCACGGCCCTTGAACATTTAGGAAAGATTTGTTCTGTCACGACTTAGTTGGAGACTAAGCAAATTTAGCCATTATCGATACGACCGCCGGCGCTCCACACTTCGGCTCTGCGAAACTCTGGTGGAGCTTGAAGTTTATTAATAGTTCTCGCCACTTACTTCAAGAGGCGTTTACGTCCCAAGTTTGGGTGTTCTTCTGACTGGCACCGACTGCCTTTGTACTTGTTTATTAACATTCTAAAGAATGTGATAATGCCGAAAAGTTTATTCATATGCGACAATATTAAGTGAGCTGTTGTGGTAATTAGCCTTTGGAATAGAAATCAGATATACCGACCGGTATCACTGACTAACTGTAAGAACTGTAAGACTGTGTTTATTTCATACATTTCTTTTAGTTCAAACGCACTCCTTGTCTAGCAAATAAAACAGAACCAAAACGTGTGCTGATCAGTTGGAGTGGCATTACCACTCCTGTGCTGGTGTATATGTCGTAGCCATATCGTAGATTTGCTCACTTCACGAAATGCTCGAGAGTATCATGAAATGGTCGCATTTCATGAAATGTGTCACTGTCTATTGGCCACATCATGATGTGGCTTGGGCAGATCACTGATGAGAAAACGTTTCTCGATATGGGCAACTAAACTCGCGGCTAGGTACTTCATGAAAGGTCAAACTTTAGTGATCATATTGTAACATATTTACATTACCCACCGCGCTGATACCGTTTACTTTTTACATGCCGCTACAATCGATTTGTACATGCCGCTCCCCCCTTCCGTGACTGACCCTCGCAACGCTGCGTTTCGCTCGAAAAAAAAATTACTTATCCTAACCAACAGTAAGGATTTCCTCATGAATGATATGGCCAAACGTGGAAGGGCATTGACGAAGAAACGTTGACGCTTTAGGTTAAGCTGGGCATATCAAGTACAACAATTTCATTAAATGGTCGATTACATCATAAAGAGATAATTTTTAAGATCCGGCCACGACATCTGGACTAGACCAATATAAAAACTTGTTGTAAGTTTCAAGAATCAAGATACACAGTTCGCTCAACCTGTCACACGCTTACTTCCGTGACCCTGCTTAATTTTGTTTAATTTGTTAGGGCGATAGAGGATCGCCGGGCGGAACCACACCGGCCCGGACCTCAGAGTTAGGGGTTCGGCGCCGCCGCCCCGGCCACTCGCGACAGAGTAAACCAATTAAACTGTTTCCACTTGTTCGGCCGCCGCTGTTTTTCTTCCGTCCGTCCGTCCGTCCGTCCGTCTGTTGCCCATACGGGCGGAACACATTCCCAACTTTGTTTAACAACTAAATTCTTAAGAGCAATTAAGTTGGTTTAGAAAAATGCTATTTGTTGTAGTTCACGAGTTCGAAAGTTGGACAATGTTGTTAACGATTGTCGTCATTGTGGCCTCAAACGGAGGTTATTTTCATATCTTACGGGTAAGCACTGGCCTTCATCTCACCTGATGTTAAGTGATGATGAGGCCGAAGGTGGAAGCGCACTTCACCCGGACTCCTCGACTACTATAGTAATAAACAATAATAATAAAAAAATAATAAATGAAAAAAAACTTATTAAAAACAAGCTTTTATTACTTGTTAATAAAAAAAGGAACTAAAAAGTTAAAATAATTTAAACCTTTAATTAAATTTGATAATAAGAAAAAATTCTATAAAATAAAAGCGTGTTACGTTGTGATTGCAAAAGAAAAATAATTAAGGTTTAATTCTAAGGTAATATGCTAAATGTTCTTTAATGTTCCATCAAAATGTAACACGCTATTATTTATAAAGAATTTTTTTCTTGTTATAAATATAATTAAAGGTTTAAATTATTTTTAACTTTTTACTTCCTTTTTTTATTACAAGTAATAAAAGCTTGTTTTTAAAAAGTTTTTTTCTTTTAATTTTATTTTAAACTTTTTAGTATTTTTGTAAAGGGATAAGGTACAACAGGGTTCGCCCTGGTACCCTGAGAAGCAACGTTAACGATATGACATGTTTATACACCCTCATACCATTCAGCCTTCGGCACGTGCTCACCTTGGCTTTTCGTCATCCATCTAATCCATCTAATCAAAGACAGAATCCACATTCATAACAAACGGAACGAACGAATGAACGAACTTATTTTCCCGAGTTCCTATGGCCATATTCCAGCTCCATCATCAGACCCTGGTTACCATCTAGCATCAAAGTACTCGTCAAGTCAAATCATACGAGCCCAAACTCGATGGGGTTGTGTCGTTTAACTACAGAGTTCCTATGTCCACCTTCCGGTTCCACCATCATTACTCACAACTCCATGTCATAATAATTTTGCATTGTCATCCGATTTACACATGCATGCAAAATTTCAGCTCAATCGGTAACCGGGAAGTGGATCAAAAATAACTTGCAAGATTTCACCACAAACAAACATCGGGACAGGTGAAACTAAATAAAAGCTTGTAAAAAGATTTATTTGTTTCTTCGCAGTTGGTACTTATATATTATATATATACTATATTTGGAAACCATTAGTAAATGCCCAAACTACTGAGGCACTGGCTTTCTTTACTGCCGGAACACAATAATGCTGAAAACATAGGTTTTATGGCGACAGTGGTTGGACAGTTGACGACCTCCTTGGTCGAGTGGTTTATACGCCGGTTTTCATGGTGTCGCCATCTCTGAGGTCCCGGGTTCAATCCCCGGTCGGGTCAATTTAGAAATTATTGTTTTTCTAAATTGTCTCGGTCTAGGTGTCTAGGTGTTTGAGTTGTGCGATAGATTTCTTACTACTTATTCGACACGTTGAAATTTTTGTGTCGTTTTCTTTAATATTTAAAATGTTTTACATGACACATCGTATATAATATATTCGTATATAATATCCTATATTCTACTTTACTAACATAGTTCTCAAGTGCATTGTTACTAACAAATTCTATGGATATATGTCTGAATTAAATAAATAAATAAAATAATAAATTGTTAGTTGTTCTAGTAAATACATGCTTATGGCAGTCCAGGATCACCGCGACGGCACGCGAGGGGAAAACAGGAGTTTTTAGTGGGTTGGGGGAGAGTCAAACAATGTTAAAGTGTATGCCAATTATTTATTTAAAAACTTTTGCAACATAAATTACATGTCCGTTAATGTCTGAGGCATTCTCTAACTGTCAACCATAGTAATTATTAATTTTGTGAAATATAGTTTTATTTGTGAACCAAAGTACGAAAGTGTTTCAACAATATCTACTTAAATTAACGCTTGTCGCGCTGCAGCATCCACGACCAGTAAATCAGACTACGATGCGGTAAAGAGCGTATTCAGTACAGTCAGTGTATTTAATGAGAGCGGAATCAATAGTGCCAGCAATAACATTAGCATACCCCGGCGCTCGACGGAACCGAGCGGTTTAATCAAATTTCGATTTTAAATAAACCCTCTTCTATTTTTCGCCTCTTCCCTCCGCTTTATTGGCCGCGAAACTTTAAGCCGCAAAGTATAGCTACAACTGCGTCAGTAGTTGATATTAACTTTTATTTCTGCAGCAAAAATCAATTGTACTTGACAAGCACTGATTAAGCTATTTCTATTACAGTTCACCTGTGGAATTTTGTGTTGGTGTTGATCGTCATTTGTTTGCTTAATTTAAGCTTAGACCAATTAGAACATAAATCAATAGCCTATAACCGTCCTACTGCTGGGCGAGGGCCTCCATCATTGTAATACATTTATATGGATCACCGCTTTCCAAATGCAGGTTGGTGATCACAAACTCGGGGTATGCACCGAAAAATCCGAACACATTGCCCGACCTGGGAATTGAACCCGGGACTTAAGGGTTTCGGGCCGAGCGTTCTGCCACACCACCAACGTCAATCATGTCACGGAAAATAATGGAATGGTTCATACAATGGTACATACTCTTAACAGAGAATTATTTCCAGGTTGGACTAAGTGTGTTTTGTAAGTGTCGTTCCGAAGTCAGGGTTTGTGATCACCAACTCACATTTAGCAAGGTGTTGATTAAGCCTGTAGAGCTGAGTTGACTTCAACTATGGAGGCCAATGCCCAGCAGTGAGACAGTTTATGTGTTATTTACTTACTTATTTTCATGTTAAGCTTGTACCTCGTTGGCTTTGCCATTCATCAGGATTTATAGTGTGCAATACAAACCTCACAATCCAGCTGGATGTAGTGTGGGAGGTTTTGCGAGCGATAATCAACTAGCTTGCTCTCGCCGCTACGATACTAGGTTTGCAATGCAATCATTCCTATAATTTTATGTTAAAATTAAATTACATTGTGAGCTGTTAAAATCTACATAAAATGGTAAAATTAAATAAAAAACAGAGAAAAAACCTTATAGGTTTTTTACTCGTAGTATTTGGCCGTCAAACAGGCATAAGGCCCCGCACAACACTTTGGCAACCATGAGTACCTTCTAACCTAGACCTTAAATCCGAAACATTTCAGGATTTTCTATAGTTACTGCCTTTCAAACATATTTGTACGATATGGTAATAGGTTCTACTCCGCACCAATTATCAGTAATATGTTTAGTTTCCTGACTATCAGAATGCAACTAAACAGCTAACTATAACATGTATTCGTGTGTCAGAAACTAGTCCTCGATATGTAAGTAAAAGAAAATGGGTTTCAGTTCAACAACCACGTGAAGGTTCACGCTTGACACTCCAGGTTCCGAGTGAGTGCTCTCCGACGGCCGACATCAAACGCCGGGAGGCTTCGACGGGTTTTCGCATTACAGGCGCCTTCAGACGCTTGTTACAAGGAAACTCCTGTGACGGTTCCTGGTAAAGATCTATCGCAAAGTGGTGTTTGATGTAGTACATTTTCACAAAAAAATCTTTAAGATCTTTCTGTGATAGTCAAACTGGTAGAAAGCTGCGTTCGTAGACTTCACAGTTTCACACTGTGTATTATATTTTTATTATCTAAGATTTAGCAATGAACTGTGTGAATTTTCCTTTAAATGTACAGTTACTTTAGTAGAAGGCCTTCTTAATGGGTTCTGACAGTAGTACTATATACCTACTAAAGATTTTATTTTGCCCATAGAATGAAGATACAGGTTTATTGAACGGAAACGGAAACCATCCGCCACCGTTGCCCTAAAGAATAGTCATAATTTTAAAAGAACAAAATCAGAATCTGATGTGTATCAGAGACAGTATTTTTTCCATTAGCTTAAGTTAGCAACGAGCTCATTCCCTCGATCGATTCTTCGATTCCTTCAAAGAATGCAATCAGACCAAGTCCTCGGGCGCTGTCCGGCGGGCGCCGCGTTCCCCTGCTCTCCAATCGCATTATGCAGATCTACCTCAAGGGCTCCGATAAATGTTTTGGCCACGCATCAGATACCCGCATCCGCATTAGATATGAGCGCTGATGGCCATTTGCACGGCGGCGGCGGCGGCGTGCTCATGAGTATTAGGTTTTCAATAAAGGTTCGATAATGATGATAAATACTAATGTATTTGTTAAAGTTATGTATTTCCATACTACCTATCACCAAAAGTACTAAACAAAAGTAACTTGATTCGAAAACAAGACATCCTCGTCTGCAATTCGTAGGCAAACTGCACAAAATACTTGTTCTCCCAAAATAAATAAATAATTTGATCTCTTTTTTGAAGTTGGGAATTACCTAACTGAACCGTTTGTTCCAGCTAAACATAATCAGCCACAACTCTATTGGCAGAGTCTCCAACCTTCAATGGAGGGGTACGACACGTTAAATCGACATAACTTTCATCTTCTCCATGTATAATTTAAGCGCCGAGGTCTTCTAGGGTCTCTGCCACTATATCGTCAGAAAATGGATGTTGTGTGATGTAGGTATACGCCATTGACGTTGATGCCCTTTTCACTCCATAAGCTTAAAGATATCTTCAGTACAGCTGTGAAAAGTTTCGTAGATATCACGTCTCCCTGTCTCACTTCTCGCTGCAACTGGATAGGTTTCGTTAACTCTGGTCTTGAAGATAGACGGACATAGTGGCGTTTTCATACAAACACTTTAACACTTCGATGTACCGAAGAATAGAAGGCTTTTTCTTAGTCTACAAACGCTAAGCAGAGAGGCTGGTTATATTCTAGGCCCTAGATTATAACCAGCCTCTGCCTAGCGTCTAGGGTCTTCTGTATAACTTCCCGCAATGTATGTATGTGGTCTATAATGGTGCTAAAGCCTTTTTGAAAACCGGCTTCTTCGATAGACTGCAAGTCATTAAACCTGCGTGCGAGGGCGGGCGCCGGCGCGCCGACACAAACGCCCGTCGTCCGGCGTGTCGCTCATATCTAATGCGCATTATGCTGTCCACGTATTTCATCTAAGTGACTGTAACGATTATCATTTTTATTACCATGAAATCGTTCACTGCTGGAGAACAGGCTTTACCGCGTGAACACGGTCTGAAGAAAATCTAGGCCCCTACGATTACTCCTCAAGGAGTTTTAACAGGCTAGCAAGTATGGATGGCTAATTTTAAACCCAACCAATCCAACCCTCCCTCCCTTCCTTGTCTTGTCTGGTTGTCCTTTGTCCAATTTGTAGTCAAGTTGTTGTAGGTTAATTTACAATTCATTTTAACTTTGATAACAATTATCATAAAATGGTAATAGCTGCGTGATGTGAGGCACTGGTAACCCCCCGATTATATCAAAGCAAACAAGACAAATACACATGGATAAAGAAAAATAAAGAAATGATATTTCACAAGGCAAGACGAGTGAAGCCACAAGCACCCCCTAGTTAGAGGTAAAGTAACACAGTGCTTTAAGACCGCCGGGTAGTAATGAGGCTGCGCCGCGGAGGCCCCGACCGCCACTAAATGGGTTTAGCGGGGGCGCGTCTCCGAACAGGGTAACACTGAAGCTCCACAGACAATACTTTGACTCCCGACAGACGACTGCGACCAGCCTTAGCTCGACCAGAAGGAACTGCGACAACTCAGGCAACCGCGTTCTACCGCAGCTTCACCTAAAGTATTTTTTTTAGCTGATGATGACAATGATGATGATTATGCACTTGTCCTTCGGGATAATTTCTAGTAAAAGGCAGTGAACTGTATTTCGTCTCTCCCCCCCCCTCTCTCTTTATCTCTCCTCCCCCCTCCCTCTCTCTCTCTCTCTCTCTCTCTCTCTCTTTATATCTCCCTCTCTTTCTTCTATGGCCTCTTCCGTGGCCGCGGAGCCGATCCGTGCGGCCTTGTCTTGACCCCATATCATTAAACAAAGATTTTATATTTTTACCTTCGAGCTACCTTGTAGAGGTTGTGAGAAGCGAAGCGTCCAGCATTAGGTGAACATAAACCACCAATCAACGGCCGGCGCACGCCAGAATCGAAATGTCCCTGTGATTTCCATCCTGTCGAAGCTACGGATTGTCGCGGTTCCGTTTGTCGATGTAGTGTCTATCGAACTTCAGCTTTACACTCGGGCTTAAGGCAGAGTGACAATAAATTCAGCCCACAAGATAGACATCTTTTAATTAAGGACTAAATGATATAGACCCGTTTTATGTTAATCTGTCTATTTTTATACCATTAGTGAGTGATACCTCTATTGGTGCAAGCGTCCATCTACGGTACTGCTTTGTGATCACCAAACCGCATTTGGCAAGCGTGGTGGCCATTACCCATCAATTGTAGTGATGACTTGATTTCAATGATGGAAACCTTTGTCCAGCAGTGGGACAATCATAGCTTTTTACTTTACTTTACGTGTTATGAGATTCGTTTTAGCAGAACATTTACTGATACAATAATTATTATGTTTAATAGATCCACTGAATTATGAATGCTGTATTACTATTGCAAAATACGTGATGCCAGTGATTTCAGCAGCATTATTTGATTTAATAAAAAAAATAAAGAATAAGAATAAAAGACATTTATTGGAATCACGTAACAAAACACGCAATTAAACATACAACATGTAGCAAAAATAATAAAATAATAACAATTGCCATTGTGCCCTGTTATGCGATGCCAACACTGTGCTCTATACGCAGCAAGCGGGGCCTGCTGCACTAGTATTCTGCTGTACACAATAATGACATCATGGCACGAAACAGGAAAAAAAGACATAAATAAAAAAAAAACACTAACATAAAATAACACGAATAATATGTCAACCGCTAGAGTTATTCATACGATGTAGTATTCACCTCCTCCCACCTCCGGGTTGTAGGTGGGTTGTCATTCTCAGGGCGCAAAATATATATTGTTTTAGTAAAAGCCAGCTAATAGTTAAATATATTTTGTTTCTGTTCGTATCCTCCGACTTCCGTAGCCGAGTGGCGCTAAATCTGAGGTCCCGGGTTCGATTCCCGGTGTTAAAGACGAACGTTATTTTAGTTTTAATATGTATTACTAGATGGCGCGGTTCGAATTCAGACTGAATCGCGCTATCGAAGTGTTTCAATAAATAGCATATAAGCCATATACTTTGACAATAAAGTTGTTACCTATTTAGAACAAAGAAGCTACTAGCGGTTTCATTTTCAACCCTAATAGTATTCCCTTCAGTACAAAGGTATACCATTTTACATTTGGTCCTTCGAGCCGGATAAAATAAAGGTCAAATTACCAAATTTTTGAAGAAAGTGGTCAGTGAGCACCACACCTCGTACTCGCAGTGGATCGCTGCGGATAAAGTACGTGATAAATGCCAGCGGCAACAGCCTGACGGAACCTGGTGGTAGCAGCTGAGCAGTGAGGATTAAGGTCAACTTAAGAGCAGAATCTAGCTAGTAACCAGGAAGGATACTAGGTGGAAGTTCAAAGAGGTCAAGCGTGAGTCGGAACTAAGTTTATTTGGGAAACGAATTTGAACTCTACTGTAAGCACTAGAATTACTTAATATTTTAATAAGTTTTAGTAGTTGGCATAGATTTATTAGATTGTAAGTTAGGACTTAGAGTAATTTTATAAAAAAACGACGGAACGGGGAATCCATGACCGATTTTCCTTGGACTGTCAAACACTTGTAAAATTTTCAACAAAAATTATTTTTATTTTCTAAGTTTGTGTTAATTTATAATTTGTTAATATTCCTTTTAATTTCATAAAATGGAAGCTCTTATCAATGTACAATTGGATTTGTATAATTCAATTAAAAAAGGGGTAATAAATTTTAGGAAAAGCCCCAAGGACAGAATAACAAAAGAATATATTGAAACTAGGTTAGAGACTTTAGAGACTAATTGGACTATGTTTAGGTCAAACAACACTAAATTGTATGAAATTTCGGAACCGAAAGATATAGCAGATTCTTATTATGTTACAAAGGAAATTAATGATAGTACTGAGGAACATTATTATGAGTATAAATCTTTACTGAAATGTTCTTTGAATCAATTTGTGTCAAGTAAAGTTGAGTCACAAATTAAAAAAAATAGCGATAACACGAGTTCGTTAGTAAGGTTACCAAAAATTACAATACCTACTTTTTCGGGTCATTATGCGGAATGGACCACATTTCGTGATCTGTTCAGTTCTTTAGTTCATAGAAATGATTCGTTGGAAAATGTACAAAAGTTACATTATTTAAAGTCGCATTTAACCGGCGAGGCAGAGCAATTGATAAGATACACGCCCATCACAGGTGCGAATTACAGTCAGTGTTGGTCTCTATTAGAAAAACGGTATAATAATAAAAAATATCTAGCTAATTGCATATTCCAACGTTTGTTCGGACAAAGACGTATGTTCGTAGAGTCTTCGTCGGGTATAAAGGATCTTCTAGATACCACCATGGACTGTTTAAATGGACTAAAAAATATTGATATCGATGTGAGCACATGGGACGTTATTATTATTCATATAGTAACGTTTAAATTAGATCCAGAAACCCGTAAACAATGGGAACTGCAAATATCGAGTAATGATTCGAATGAATTGCCTACTTTAGATCAATTTAAACTTTTTATGGAAAGTCGTTTTCGCGCTTTAGAGTTTGTCGATTCAAAAAGGTCTCTACAACAGTACGCTAGTGGTTCTCATTTAAAACCAAAGGCTTTATTGTCTACTAATGTTTCAGTTATGCCTTGTGAGTATTGTTCAGAAGGTCACAAGTTATGTTTTTGTAAAAAGTTCACGAAACAAAGTTGCGCTCAGAGACGTGAGTTTGTAGCAAAAAAAGCTATATGTTTCAATTGCTTGGGTGGCAATCACACAGTTTATGATTGCAAGAAACCCACTTCTTGTCGTGTTTGTAACAAACGTCATCATTCGTTGTTACATCCAGAAAATGACAGATTTTCTCCTATGTCTAAATCTCAAGATCCTGTTGAGAGTACTAGCTCACCGGCTAGCGATCCTCCAATAGTGTCCTGTCTGTCAACTCGTAGAGTCCCTCGATATGGTCAGGTATTACTAGCTACAGCCCTAGTAAATATCGAATCACAGTCTCGCGGAAACCATGTCGTTAGAGCGTTAATTGATCAGGGCTCTCAAGCCTGTTTTATAACCGAAGCGACAGTACAGATGTTGCGGCTAAAGAGAAGTACAGTCAGAGGAACAATTACTGGTTTAGGAGGCAAACCGTTAACATCACTATGTGTAGTGACAGTTCAACTTCAGTCGCGAATCGACAAAGAGTTTAGAGTACAATTTGAGGCGTATGTTTTAAAACATATAACCTCATACTTACCAGAACAGAAAGTACAGGCTGTAGATTGGATAAATTTAAAAAATGTGTGCTTAGCAGATCCTCAGTTTGACATTCCCAATAGAGTGGATATGCTATTAGGAGCAAATGTTTTCGGTCAAATTTTAAAGGATGGTGTAATAAAGAACTTAGATGGTACCTTTATAGCTCAAAACACCACTTTGGGGTGGATTTTGTCCGGCACCATAAACGGTTGTCTAAATAAGACACCTGAAGAGACTTCACGCATATCTGTTATGCATGCACAAATAAACGAGGACAATATTTTGAAAAAATTCTGGGAAATTGAAGAACAAGCTTCTATGTTAAAAAATACATTTACAGAAGAAGAACTACGTTGCAAGGAGTTTTTTAAGAATACTACAAGAAGAACATCTGAAGGTCGATACGTGGTAAGGCTACCATTTCGAGATGAACGTCCGCAGTGCACAAATCATGGTTCACGAGAGATTGCTGAAACAAGATTTAAATCGTTAGAAAAACGTTTCGAAAGAAATAAAGATTTGAAAGAAGAGTATACAAAAGTCGTCAACGAATATTTAGAATTAGAACATATGAGACCAGCCAAAGGTACAAATAAAAACGAAGCGGTATACTTACCACACCATGCTGTTATAAGGAATGACAAGACCACAACCAAAGTTAGAGTAGTTTTCAACGCGTCAGAAAAAAATAAGATAGGTGTATCTTTAAATAGCACTCTTATGATTGGCCCGACGCTGCAAGCAGATTTGCGCCATACTGTTTTAAGGTGGAGAGTACATCCTATTGCACTCGTAGCAGACATTGTTAAGATGTATCGCCAAGTTGCCATAGCTGACGAAGATGCAAGGTATCAGAGAATACTGTGGCGGAATAATCCTGAAAATAAAATACAAGAGTTTGAATTGATGACTGTTACTTTTGGGACCGCTTCAGGTCCATATCTTGCAATTAAGGCATTGCAACAGATCGCTCTAGATGAAGGTCAAAATTATCCTCGAGCAGCTGATCACGTTCTCAAAAGTTTTTATGTGGATGATTTGCTGAGCGGCTGTTCCTCCATCGAAGACGGAGTAGAGCTGTATAAGCAAATGACAGAGTTGTTATCGAAAGGGGGTTTTAAACTGCAAAAATGGGATAGTAATAATAAAAAAATGCTTTCAGAAATACGTAAATACGAAGATCAACTTATTATAGAAAAAAAGGATACAAACGAAAAGGACATGCAAAACAAAATATACAGCATAAGGACAACGAGCAATAAAGACATTGATATAAAGACAGACAATACAACAAAAATATTAGGTCTTACCTGGGATCGTAGCGAAGATCACTTCCAGTATTCGGTGAATCTTCCGACGTCAGCACCTGTAATTGAAACAAAAAGATCAATAATAGCAATAATAGGACGGTTATATGATCCATTGGGGTGGATAGCACCAAGCATAGTTATAGCTAAAATGTTCATTCAAAAGTTATGGTTAGCAGGCATAACTTGGGATGAACCTATATCAGCAGAATTAAATTTTGAATGGCATACTTACCGTAATGAGTTGTCAAAACTTACTTCAGTCCGAGTTCCACGTTGGATAGGCACTGTAAGTAACAACGACAGTTTCGAACTGCATGGCTTTTGCGATGCCTCGAAACTAGCTTACGCAGCTGTCATTTATGTGAGAATCATTGATAGTTCTGGAGAGACGCGAGTTTCTCTATTAACAGCCAAGACCAGAGTAGCTCCAATTAAGCAGGTCAGCATTCCCCGCCTCGAGCTGTGTGGTGCGGTGCTTTTAACACGCCTTCTTACCGAGATAGCTGAGGTACTGAGTATTCGTAAAGAAAACATCAAGGCGTGGACAGATTCAACAGTGGTTCTAGCGTGGTTAAACAGCCATCCCAGTAAATGGAAGACTTTTGTCGCCAATAGGGTCTCGGAGATATTAACTTCATTGGATTCTTCGCAATGGTATCATGTGTCATCAAAAGAAAACCCAGCCGATTGTGCGTCAAGAGGTATCTTCCCCAGTACACTTAGTGAAAACAAGCTTTGGTTTTTTGGGCCTCTTTTCCTTAAGCAACAAAGTATCCCATATAACAAACCTAAAGATTTAAAAGTTCATTTAGAAGAAGCTGTGAATGTAAAGTCATATTTTAATACCACCACGGAAGATGATCTATTTCAACGATTTTCTTCTTTGCAGAGACTATTACGAGTCATAGCTTATTGCCGGAGACTCTACATAAGAAATAATAATTTTCCTACTTATTTAACAAAAGTAGAAATAGATAAAGCACTAATATGTTGCATAAAGAAAGTTCAAAGGGAAGAATTTACTGAAGAATTTTTACAATTGCAATCTAAAGACCACTTACAATCCAAATCTAGTAAGCTAAAATCATTATGTCCTTATTTAGATGATTGTGGGATAATGAGGGTGAGTGGTAGATTACAGAAGTCGCAATTGTCTGAAGACACTAAACATCCCATAATACTACCACATTGTTCCCATATTACTAAATTGATAATATCTGATGCACACCAGAATACTTTACACGGTGGACTAAGATTGATGGTTAATTACTTGAGGAGTGCATACTGGATAATTGGTGTTAGAAGTCTCGTTAAACAACATATTAATCAATGCGTTACATGTGCTCGACAAAAGGCCATTATTCAAACTCAATATATGGGTTCTCTTCCTTCCGTTCGATGTGCACCAGCAAGAGCATTTTTAAATAGCGGAGTTGATTATGCAGGCCCTATAAAAATTAGAACAGCTAAAGGTCGAGGTAATCGATCCCACAAGGGATACATATGCGTGTTCATCTGCATGGTCACTCGAGCTATTCATTTAGAAGTCGTGAGTGACATGAGCACTCAAGCCTTTCTAGCAGCTTTCAGACGTTTTGTTTCTAGGCGTGGCCACTGCGACCAATTGTGGAGCGACAATGGTACGACATTTGTAGGAGCATCAAAGGACCTGCAACATTTGATTGGCTTACAAAAGGACATTGCACCTTATTTAGAAAGTCATGGTACTGAGTGGCATTTTATCCCACCACATGCACCCAATTTTGGGGGATTATGGGAAGCGGGAGTGAAATCTACTAAATTTCACTTAAGACGTGTCATAGGCGAATCGACACTCACGTTCGAGGAAATGAGTACTTTCCTTAGCCAGGTAGAAGCTTGTTTAAACTCTCGACCCATAACTGTAGATAGTTCAGACCCGAGTGATCCTCTCCCGTTAACACCAGGTCATTTTCTCATCGGAGGTCCTCTAGTGACTGTACCTGAATTTAAAAATTACGACGACAACGTTAGTTCATTGGCAAGGTGGCAATTCATTCAAAAAATGTTACAATGTTTTTGGCGTCGCTGGTCACAAGAATATCTGTGTAGTTTAATGAACAGATATAAATGGCGAACTAAGGTACCAGAGCCTAATGTGGGTGATTTAGTTCTTGTCAAAGAAGATGATTTGCCACCAAGTCGTTGGTTGATGGGACGTATAACGGAAAAACATCCAGGCAGTGACAACGTTACCCGTGTGGTCACCATTCGGGTTAAGTCCACAATATTTAAAAGACCTACATCAAAAATATGCATTTTACCTATTCATAATAATAATAATTAGTTTATAGGTCAACATTGTGTAATTTACTTATTATTAATAGTAAAGTTTCTTTTATGTTTGCGAAGTCGGTTATTTTGTAAATTCAGTTCACCAAGAGCAAGAGCCTAAATTATTATATGATAGTGGAGGTTATATAATTTTACGTAGAAGGCCATTTCGTCACAATATGTCCTTGGTGGGCGGAATGTTAAAGACGAACGTTATTTTAGTTTTAATATGTATTACTAGATGGCGCGGTTCGAATTCAGACTGAATCGCGCTATCGAAGTGTTTCAATAAATAGCATATAAGCCATATACTTTGACAATAAAGTTGTTACCTATTTAGAACAAAGAAGCTACTAGCGGTTTCATTTTCAACCCTAATAGTATTCCCTTCAGTACAAAGGTATACCATTTTACACCCGGTCTAGTCAATGTCGAAAACGAACTTTTCGTATTGTGTCGGGTCTGGGTGGTTGTGGTACCGTCGTTGTTTCCGATTTCAATAAAACGACTGCTTCAGCTACTTACTTTGCGATCAGAACAATGTATGTGATGTTATCTAATATTTTAATATATAATAATTTGTCTTACTTTATTCAATGGTAATCTGCGAATCGTTCATCTGATGTAGCGAGGAGTTAACATTCACACCAGAGAGATTATTGATTCTGCAATCATCATTTATTTCAATATAAATATTTTTGCGACAAAATATTAGGCAATAGATCATTTTATGTCCTAAATTGTGTCTAGATCGAATATAATCAAGATTAACTATTGCAACCTATTATTGGACGTGACTGTACTACGAGTAGGTAGGTAAACCGCGCCGGGCTATTTCCTCGTCTCGCCGAACTAATAAAGTTAGTGCCCTCGTGGTGCCCTCCCATTCTGTATTACGAAAAAAAGTCGTAAATCCCAAGAATTTGCTATAAAATGGGTATAAGCCACTAGAGGTCGCTACACTGTAGGGCTGCCATCTAGTTATACTGAAGAAGAAAAGACGAAGAAAAAAAAATTTTGTTTAACACAGACAAGAGACCACAGAAAATAGAAGCAGTTAACAAAAATAAATATTACACCTATTTATATTCATTTATTTACATTAAAGTAAATAAGTAAAGCTAAAGCTATTATTTAAAGCCGCACCAACGGAAAGGTGAGCACTCACAGTCAATACTATGTAGCTAATAATTTTCTTGACACACGCCTGCAAATCAACCTACCACAAACTGGCAAATTTCCTCAATTGACTTTTTTTGATATGGTTGAAAATGTATTAAAGAAATTTGACAGTTTTGGATAGGTTGATGTGCAGGCGTCTGTACTTATGATACCGCTCATCATCATCACAAACGTTCCACTGCTGCTCAGGCCCTCCACATGAATGTTTATCACATGGGGAGTTCGAGCCTTTAGAATAGAATAAGAATAATCCTTTATTTCAGGCTACGATGTCCCATATACAAACTTAAAGAAAAACAATTATTTAATATTTTTTTAAGTAATAAAAAATTAACTGGCACTGTGCGTGGTGGTTCTTTGTGATATTAACTCAATTTAAAAATCGACATTAAATACAGCTACATACTCGTAGAAGCCACGCTATAACATTGATTTAAATTCTTTATACCTTATTGAATTTAATTACTTTATTCTTTATTTAATTCTTTTTTTTCTGTATCTGTAACTGATCAAAGAACTATGTTTACAAAATATCTTTTAGAGAATATCATTGCAATAACATCGCATCGGAATACGTCAGAATTCGTTTGCCATCATGTGTTTCCCTCGTAGGTAAAACGTGATATTCCAACTTTGTGTTTTTAAAACAAATTACCGGCGCGCGCCCGAGCACAAATAGAAGGCGACAACCCTAGGCGGGGGTACATTTACATTTTTATGAGAGTGCACCGCGGGATACCTGAATTAAACCGGCGATGGACAGCAAACACTGCAGGCATAAACTAATTATCTCGGACACAGCTACAGAGTACAGACCATTCTTTTTTCAGCCCGCCACACTCCAAAACGTTAACTATTTGATACTATAAATCTTATTTCAAATTGTAATTTGTTCGCAACAGAATTTGCGTAAAAATATAACTATAAGTAATCATAAATAAAACCGTTTAATATAGCTTGCCTAATTCTTAACTGATCCGGTATGTCAGAAGGGTGAAGGTTCAAATCCTGCTCGTGGAAATTTTTTCAACATTTGTGTTTTTGTAATCTTAACTGATCTTTAATATTAATTGTAAAAATATTAAGATCGGATGGTGATGACGTGGTTGTCGACATTGAATAGGGCTTCTTGGGCTTACAGAGTGAGAGTTGATAGTGTTGAATAATTTCGGCGAGTTGGATTGAGGCACTATATCATAGTTGTAGTGCACCTGACCCGGTATGTCATGGGGTGCAGGTTCGTATCCCGCTCGTGGATTTTTTTCAACACTTTATTTTTTCAAATCTTCAGTAAAGTTGCTTTGCTTTGATTAAAATCGTGTTTTAATTCATATTTTACCGGACATTTGAAGAAAGACTAGTAACACGGAATAAATTAAAAATCTTTGTTTTCGTTGCTCACGTTTTTACATAGCAGCATAGAACATAGCTTATGAAGCCTCTGGTGAAAAATGGGTATTTAAAATGAATATATTTTGCAAAAAGGTTGTCAGCACTGACACATAACGAAACGTCCACACAAAAAGTTTTTAAATCCAGATATCTATGTTATATGAATCGTAGTATGAGTGTAGTGGCACATGTCCGTCTGTCTGTTTTTGCGACTCACTCTCGATTCGCCAGTAGTTTAGTTGGCAGCTTTGGCCGGCCATTTCATTTCTTGCGTCTCCCTGAACTGGACGAGAGGTTTACTACCCAATTTGTTTGACCAAATGTGTTTCAAATTATAGTTTAAAATTTTTCAAAATTGCAATAAATGAGTTTTTCAAGTAATATAGATAATTTTTGTAGTCAAGCTTAGCGATGTTGATCCTTATTGGATTGACTAACAACTTTTATTGAAATTATGAAAGTCGATAAAGCACCCCTGCTAGCGTCTCTCTTTTGCTTCTTTATATTTACTGAAGCTGTCAGTCGGTATTGCACCACGTCGGGTATTCGCGTCCCAAATTGTGCATCCACTTGTTCAGAACATTTTTGCCGCGAGTGAGACGTCGCGCGTCCCCGGCGCTCGCGACGTCGCTCGACATCAAGTGCATAGTTGGACGACGTACTTCGTTGTTGTAACGAGAATCTCATCTTTCATAATATTAGGTTGGAATGTAGTCCGTCTGTTTCTGTTATCCCTAACTATTTTTAAAGGTATAATGTTATATGAAAATGTTACGTTATTGCAGTTGTTATCTAACTGACAATTACCAACTTTAACATTTTTAATTGTTTTCTTATTATGTGGATTGTATTAGTATGTACTATTTTAACGCAATTAATCTTAAATTAAATGAAATATCCGATGATAATGATAATGATTCGGGTACCTACTCAAATTGTCATTCACCTATGATTAAAGATCTTTCTTTTCTTTGTTACAGGTATGTCAACAACACGCATCAGTGCCTAGATCACAAGCTGCAGCCACTAACCTCAAATCTAAGGAATATCGAAACACCATCAAGAACTTATGCAACACATACCTTCGTACATACTTCGTGTCAAACTGAAAGCCGATTCGAAGAACCAAATATATATGGAAACATGTATTTATACATGGCTTTCATATGCCTCTCGTAGATTACCTACCTTCTAAATAGAACTAACTGAGAAAGTGCTCGTTTCTATATAAAATTTGTTAGTTTTATTTAATACTCTCTCGTAACCCCCAAGCCTTTACACAAGAGGTAAAAATTTATCACATTGCATATTAGCTTAGCAAAAAAACTTAAGAAAAAAACTATAATAAATTACACAAAAGAGTATTAGCCTGTTTCCAGATAGCTAAATGGGATCATTAGTTTCCGTTGTTATCCTATTTTTCACTAATAAGCATTAAACCGCCAGCAAATTAGCAACATCACAACAATTAAAAAACGTGAACACAAAGTTACCGCCCACCAGCAGCAGCCGTCCTAACGGCTTATAGGATTAAGGTCCTGTATTCAATATCGACATAGGCCGTTTCGGAACTGAGCGGCCTGCTTAATACAAGCGGATTTAGCCGAATTATTTTCTTATTAATTAGGCTAACTTTGGGCGGGAGATTTGCTGTATAAGCCGCCAGTCTGATGAAAATGTATGAATTTACTGGAGTTGCACATCGGGCTCTCAGCTTTACAACGATCATTATATTAATACTTGTGTACCATAGATACTCTTGACTGTCTTCGAGTAAAAGGCTTACCACAGAATAAATAGTTAATACTAAAAAAAAAATACATAATAAAATCTCTTAGAAAACGCAACCCACATTCCTCTCCGCTATAATTCGCTGAAATATAATTTAACTCCGCTTACAGAAATCCGAACAGCGTTTGTAAATAACATTGAATTCCAAACATTAATTTAATAACTCTGATATTTTCGATGTTTAACGCTTATTTAGATTTTCACAAGGAAATTGTGTATGAGATTGGATAATTATATTTCGTCGCGCTCCCTCGTAACGCTGTAGTACGGATTTGGAGATTCATTTGAACTCAAAATCGGTTACAAATAAGTTATCGTTTTGGTCTTGTTGTAAACATTTACGGCTAAAATAGCTTTTGTATTACAAAATAAGTGGTTTATTTAAAGAAATCGTTATTAAGAACTTGATAAACAATGCCTCACCAATATTATCTTGAAATATTATTACTTTTGTGGTAAATGAAGATTAGCTCTATGAACAGTTGTAGTCAACATAAAGACTATATAATTTCGCCAAAGTTTACAATTTCCGTAGTAATATCACGACTTTAACAATATTGTTGTTTCCAGTAATCGTAAGATGGCAGCTATTTAAACTCACGAATCGAAACGAAACCGCATTGGGCCAGCAGTATGCCCGGTATTCCGATGTGCTATTATTGTAGGTACGTGAGGTAAGGCATAGATAGCAATGGGACATTGATTGGCTAATGACGATTATGATGATAATGTAATCACCGCGACATATACATTACACAATTATGCTTTTGTCAGTTTTCGGTACCTGTTACTTCAGCGAGCCAGGGATCCCTTCCATTAATCGCTAAATCTGCGAGGGCGTTCGCAGTGTAATCTAAATATTAAGCAGGATCAACGTCTTTCTTATTTAGTTAGGATCGACTCCTACTGTCGGTACCTATAATAATTTTATTAAAATGTCTTAGTTTACACTATCCTAAAGTCAGTTACTTTGCAGAAAGCACAAATAATTTCTTCTTCTTTGCATAAAATAGAGGGAAATCGACAATTTTTTTTTACGGATATTACATAATTTGACTCGTTGATTTGACCGTGACGTAATCTTAGAAAGTATTTTGTCGTTAAAAGGATAGGAAATCAGTCATTTCCTGTATCGTAGATTTGCTGAGCCGAGTAATCCAGGTATACGATTTCTACATTCGTGTAAATAATTTAAAAAAATCGAATGGTTGGGATATTCATTGAATTTTTCTCATAAATTCAATATTAATTTAAGGCTGACAACGCACCTGCGATTCTTCTTGTGTTTCATGGTGTTGCGAGTGTCCATGTATGACGGTGATTGCTTCCCAATCAGGTGACCCGCTGGCTCATTTCCCATGAGTAAAAATATTAATAAAATGATAACGATATTTTACGTAAAAGTCGTTTCAAAATATTTTCCGGGGTAGGGGTAAGTTTAAATTTGCGACATTCATAATAGCGATGGTGGTAGGACGTTTATTTGATAGATCCTGTTCCGTAATGGCCCACTATCGGAGTAACGGCCGCATCATCGTTAGGCCGCCTCGCCATCTGCTCGCGACTACTTTTTTAATTGCTACCATTAAGATAATTAAATGGAGAACTAAGAGATGGAGTAAATGTGTCTCTAGTGTTTTCGAAAATATATCATTATCGTCACAATCAGCGTGTGCCAGGCCTTTGCTGGGAACAGGTCTCTTCCAATGCATGCCATTTGGCCCGATAGCAAATTATAAATCACTTTTTAAAAAACAAGATATTGCAAGGTTTGTATTGAGGAGGTGTATAAAACCAAAGAGTGCTTGCTTTTAATCGTAATAAATAAAACTTTAGTTTATTTAAAGTTTCGTAAATGCGAGAATAACGCTTTAATACTAACGGCTTCAAAATAATTAGTTATCTCAATCGATCAATCTGTTTACTTGCCAAAACAGTCATAATTTAAAGCTCTTATTAAAGCCAACCTGCTCTTGTACACGTGCGCCATTCCAAAGATGTATGAATGAAGTGACAAATTAATGAACTTAATTAAGCACACGATGAGAAATAAAATATTCCTTTTATAGGATTATGAAAACATTTGTCCAATTCATTACCAATAAACCTTCGCGGAGCAATATTTCCTCATTAGATTATGCGTAGAATCAGGGTTTCTTTGTAAGATCAAGAAGGTCCAATGGTTCTCATGAAATCGGACTCTGCCTAGCAAAATATAAGAGTCTGCCATATCACATCCAAAATGGTATTAATATTCCTTATAAACGATATTTCTAATTTATTAATTGTGTTAATAAAGATCCATCCCCTGCAGATTTTAGACATTAAAGCTCGTTCATGCTTCCAGGACGATCGGGGCGCTTGGGGCCTCGGCTACCAAAGCAATTCCTAAAAAAAATACGATTTAAAGGTACGTTGTAGTGGGAACTAGCTCTGAGTTTGCGTGCTATTTTATTATTGTTGTTTGAATATCTTTTTTTGTGGATTTCTTTGCTTTATTTATTAATTGTACTGTTGTGAAACGTGTATCCATTGATTAGAATTACAGTTTGTATCTTTTCAATTATTCTTCTTCTTTATTTTTATAGAGTTATAGATGTATAGCAATCTATTTTTGTGGGATATATGTGAGTTTTTGTTGTAGTTTGATATTTCTGCTAAATATTAGTTTGTAAACTACTATTTTTATATTAAATATGAGAGTCAAGTAAGTATTTCTTTACTATCTGTTATTTATAGTCAACTTAATAATAAGCAGGGAACCCATTGAAACTCATTGCATCCGTAGTCGAATTACGAATGCGAGGTGAATTAAACCAATTTGCGCCAATATATGTCCATTTAAGTTCATAAATTTCGTATCTTCATCAGTTCAATCGGACATTAGCCGGTTAAATGTTGTTTATTTGTTGTTGTTGGGAACAAGGAATGTAACAGATATTTAATATATTTCAATAAGTTTGGAGCAGAAATTCTTTCAATGCCGAGTATTCTTCAAGATACATATTATAGAGACACTGAAATTTGAAACTTGTAGTGTGTGCAATATTCAGGGCTGGAGGCTGAAGTTCCGGCGCCGCGCCGGCGAGCTGCCTCCAACTTCCAGCCACGCAGCGCTTTTTGACACGCGCCTGAGAAATGCGCTCAATTTCTAATATCATTCTTATACTCGTATATAACCATTTCTAAAATGATTTGTTATGAAACCGTTATAGTGAAAGTTACCATTTTAACTGTACATTGTTTGTCCACTAAATGTTTGGTGGGAAATACAAAAGGTATGTACAAAAACCGAGTAATTATTAAGCGAAGAACTTAGGCGAAACAATAATTTAATGCTCTCGAAATTTGTGGACTCGTTAACGTACTCGTAAGTTTAAAGCCAGCACTCGTTAATTTTTTTATTTAAGGTTTAAAAATATTTTTTTAAAAGTTGATTCTTTTTCATTATAAGTAATGGATAATCTAATCGTACGAATAGATATTCCGTTTATTATCATCATTATTATAATTATTATCATCATCGGTAATTCAGGCAGGGAACAACTGATATAATTGCCTGTATCCAATGTAAACTCAAATTATTTGTTTCTTATATTTCATTTTGTTGTAGTATAGGTCTAGTAATGATAATAGTACTAGTAATAGGAATATTATATTAAGGATAAGTACATCAACAAACGTTGTAAAACTCATTAATGTAATTAATAATTACAAAACTCAAATAATGATTTGTGAATTATATTCGCGGCGGCAATAGCTTTGCCATGCCGTCCCGGTCTGCGTAGGCCTGAAAGGAGAAAAAAAAAGGAAGGTTTTTTTTGGGAAATCATTACTTTTAAAGTAATAACTCTCAAAATGAATATTTCAATCGGTCTAAAGATTTTTCAACAAAAATAAAGAATGACATGTTTTAGTATTTTTCGAAGAGAAATCCCCTAGAGAGGTGAAATAGGGGTGGAAAGTTTGTAGTTCGGCTTTTATTACAACAACCACACGTCGTGTAGCCTACGAGAGCGATGCCGCGAGCAAAAGCTAGTCTATTTATAAAATTAACGGTAACTAAGTAGTTTTTAACTGTTTTATTAATCATTTAGTAATCGCTGAAAGTTAAGTTGAGCTAAAACGGTTAAAACAATAAGTATTCTATCTTCTCTTTTTCATATGATTATATTGCCTGTAACAAAAAAGAAACAAATATTGATACAGGAAAAAACATCGATTCCTGAATATTGTTATTAAACAGGTAGGTAATAAAATCACAACATTCAAATTAATCGAATGTTGACAAAACAATGGAGGATAAAAGGAATATCAGTAATCGGAAGGTTTGAGATTGTTCTGAGAAGGTTATTATCATCTACTCACCTAGTTATATTTATATAAATTCCTTAAACAGTAACTAGCTACGAGGCTCGCTTTCTTCTATTATATTGATGTCTGAAGGCTTAATATTCCAAATTGTTTGCTTATTGATATTGTAGGCTCTTAGTGCGCGAGCAGGTTGCGCAAACATTTGCGCTGCCATCGAGGGCCCGCGTTCGATGCCCGCCTGTTGGCTCGGTCACTTGCCATGTTTGTAGCGCCACTTACGGTGATTCAGATAATTAAATTTATTAGTTAAAATGAGATTGCTATGAAGGTTTTAAAATGTCTAGTCAGATAAAATAAACTAATAATGTCCTTATCTGATCCACACCTTGCGACCACAGCGCTGGCCTACCTATTCCCAGGTCGGGTAAAGTGTATGTTCGGAGGATTTGATTTGATTTGTGGGGACAGTATAATAGACTTATTACATATGTATAACTATCTGCTTGTTATTTAATGAACAATGTATAAATATATTATTCTTCTTTATGTAAGCAGGTTTGGCTGCTCTTATAGA
Organism: Eudonia truncicolella; assembly: GCA_949315975.1. NCBI lineage: Eukaryota > Metazoa > Arthropoda > Insecta > Lepidoptera > Crambidae > Eudonia > Eudonia truncicolella. The sequence goes on along the minus strand of OX438837.1, from coordinate 394,429 downwards.
GATTAGTCGGACCTTTATACGTCATTTTCTGTATACGTTTTAAGAGCTAAACAACAAATAAAACTTTAATTTGTTAACTTAGTACCGAGGACGTTTGAAATACGAGATATCGAATTTAGACAGTGATATTTCAAAGAACTCTCGGTGTAAGTTACTAGCTAACTGGTAAAGTTGTATGTTACCCCTTCAAAAGACTATCTCCACGATCGAGCTTCGGGACAGTAGTAGGTGTAATGGGCTCTGATGAATGTGTGATTCGATGTGGTTCCTTAACCTATTGAGGTTTACCTTAACTGAAATTTCTATGTTTTCTTTTAGTTTTTAAAGGGTTTTATTGTACTTATATAGATGAGTGAATACCTACTGTTTGTAACAAATCAGATCTCAAACCAAAGTTGTAATTTAAGATGATAGGATTACAAATAAGCATACTAGAGTGTCTACACGCCAAATCAAAATAATTGTCTGTATTTACTAACAAGTTATGCTCTTTTAGTTGTACTCATACTGTATGTCAAATAAAATAAATAAGCTTGAAGTATAGAAATTTCCAGAAAGCCTGTAGTCTGTCTATTAGTACGCGGTTTATCTTTACTACTTACAACAGCTTAAGCGCCCTCTCATGTTGCTACTATAGTACGTTTCTTTCTTTACAATTCACCAAATGGTCATGAGCCGCTGATGAATGATCGCGGCGTCGAAGGGCCAGTTATCACGGCCGCGCATTGTGCGCGCGCGGGGAAGCCCTCCCTTTGAGCCTCACTCGTCTCCATTTATATTCCTTCTGAATGAGAAGTCTCCCAGAAGACTGATGTCTTTATGCCTCTATTTATTTCCTTGAATGAATGATCTTACTTTTCATTCAGATATTTCGTGTTTCTGAATGGTGTTAGAACGACAGCTTGCTTAACGATTGTTATTCATTTTTATTGATAGCGTTCGATATCAAATTACGTTATGAGATAAATACACATAATAAAATAGCTGTAAGGTAGTTAAGATGTTGTTGTAGTTGGGTTTATTTTAAAATTTATCTTATTAGGTGTATGCGCTATTTATTACACATCTATATAAATAAAAATGAATGTTGCTAAACGCATAACTCGAGAATGGCTAAACGAATTTGGATGAAACTTTGCACATAGACAGACCATGACCCGGACTAGGACATAAGACTTTTTGCCCCAGTAACAGGTTCCTGTGGAAAAGTGTAGTCTTCGCGAACGAAGTCGCGGGCGACAACTTATGTATAATACATAGTTCTATTAACCATTCAATAAGCTAATACGCTTGTGTCAGGAATGGGTTCACATCCGTAGAGAGCTATGAGGATTGAACCGCGACTTCTTCATCATTCAAGCCAAGCATCTATCCGTTCGGCTACCGACTTCACAGGCAGTGACCAGGTAATGTCGGACAGTTCCAGCACCGGGCTCAAAAGGCTAGGTTCAGGTTCAGGCCAAGGTTCTTAGCCAGATTTGGATCAACTTTGAATCGGAATAGTGATCATGACAGGCCGTTTGGTCTTAAAGACGCGCTTAGGTACTCACCTTCGTTGTAAATGCTATCTCAAGTTACAAACATAATATTCTAAAACCACACTATTTTGTCTCGAAGCAATACTTTCAGCTCTAAGGTGCATCACATATCGAAGGCAAACGTGTGCTGCAAGACATATGTATTGCATCGTGCACTTTCAATTTGGAGTAACGCTATGGTGTGTGTAGTTCACTGGTATTTGAATGGAGGCGTGCGATATAGGTATGCATTTATTGTGTTCCGAACGACATTTTTATTGATTGTTACATTTATACTTGTGTGGTGCGCCTGAAGGTGACTCTCTGGTACAAGTGCAAACTCAATTTACACAATTATAACGCTTTAATACTAATGAAATCTAAAAATCATTCTGTCTCTTTTAATGTCACACACTTGGCAGAAATGCAACGACATTTTGTGTTAACGCTAACTGAGTGCAAGCCAGCCACAATGAGCTCTCCAACTTTGAAGTTGTTTTTGTTTTAACAGTGTCGGACCCCGTTCTATTCTCTGAGGTGGTACATATATTGTGCTTGCTTGGTTATTTATTTAATTAGGGTACAGTAACAGAGTACGAATTAAAACTAGAAGTTAAAATTGATATAATGTTAATAAACTTGTTGAATCTGCACTCCGGTTATGGTTGAACACGACTATTGCATAAAAGAAGTTCACGCTAGAGGTTAAAAGACAAAAAAAAAGAAAAAAGAAGTAGAATGGAATGTCAATTAAATTCAATTAAATTAATAACAATTTAACGCAAACAAATCAAACCTTTTATAACTTACTCTTTACACATTCTTAAACAATGAATGACTAAGTGAAAAAATGCCTAATTCCTTGGGTAAGTTATTGTAAGCTTTACACATTCGGAAAATAGGGTCATGGTATGTTACATTGTTATTACATATTGGTAGAGAAAAAAGATCCCGAGTTCTTCTGCTACCTCATACTTTAAGTGAAAAATGGCTCAGTAGTTCCTCAGAGCTCCACACATAATTAACTATTTTATAAAGCGTTGACAAATCAGTAAAATCTCGTCTCGATTGAAGGGTGCCCACTTTTAGTATTCGAGCCTGTCCTCATAAGTGGCCAGTCTGCGCCTTAAACCGAATTTGGTGCTTAAGTATCTAAGAAAACATCTCTGAATAGCCTCAATCCTGTCTATATGAGAACTATAAAAAGGGGACCATACTACCAAACAGTATTCCAACACGCTTCTAACTAATAATAAAAAAGAAGAAAAAAAGAGCGTCAAAATGCTTGAAGACTTTCTGAAAGGTTTTGTGACTCTGAAAATGAACCCCATAACGTTGTTAGTTCCTTAGCGTCGTGCACACAAAATAAGGATTGAAGTGTGAGTCTGCGTGTCCTTAGCGTCGTACACACAAAATAAGGATTGACGTGTGAGTCTGCGTGTCCTTAGCGTCGTGCACACAAAATAAGGATTGAAGTGTGAGTCTGCGTGTCCTTAGCGTCGTACACACAAAATAAGGATTGACGTGTGAGTCTGCGTGTCCTTAGCGTCGTGCACACAAAATAAGGATTGAAGTGTGAGTCTGCGTGTCCTTAGCGTCGTACACACAAAATAAGGATTGACGTGTGAGTCTGCGTGTCCTTAGCGTCGTACACACAAAATAAGGATAGACGTGTGAGTCTGCGTGTCCTTAGCGTCGTACACACAAAATAAGGATTGACGTGTGAGTCTGCGTGTCCTTAGCGTCGTGCACACAAAATAAGGATTGAAGTGTGAGTCTGCGTGTCCTTAGCGTCGTACACACAAAATAAGGATTGACGTGTGAGTCTGCGTGTCCTTAGCGTCGTACACACAAAATAAGGATAGACGTGTGAGTCTGCGTGTCCTTAGCGTCGTACACACAAAATAAGGATTGACGTGTGAGTCTGCGTGTCCTTAGCGTCGTACACACAAAATAAGGATTGACGTGTGAGTCTGCGTGTCCTTAGCGTCGTACACACAAAATAAGGAGACTGAAGAAGGTAAGCTTCATACAAAGGCGCTAGAGCAACGCTCACATAGACTACCTCTCACGAACACGGAATCTCGCCCGATCCGATCCGAACCCTTCGGAGAATTTAGTACCTAGGGGACACGCTCTAGTGCGTGATGCCGTTCCCTCTAGAAAACCTCCGAAGGTGATTCGTTTCACGCGGCTTGAGGAACCCTTTAAGTTTCTCGCCGCCCCCAAACGCTCGCAACAGCTGCCAGCGCTCGGACTGTTCCGAGCTGTTGCGTTGAGAGTGTCTACGTGTGCGTTGCTCGAGCGCGTTATGTTGAAAGCTTATCTTCTGGTCATCTTTATTTTGTGCCGCACACGAGGCAGGCGTGATGTATTTACGTGTCGAGAATTGTGAAAATGTAGTCGGTTGATGTGCGGTGCATTACTTGTGTAGCGTTTACTGTTCAGCATTTTACGTCGCGACACTGGCAATAATTAAACAAAATGTTTTTGTTTTGTTTATATAATTTTAACGCAAATTTTGTTGCGATACAAATTACAAAAACACAATGTTGAAAAAATTTCCACGAGCAGGATTTTAACCTGCACCCTTCTGACATACCGGGTCAGGTGCTTTTCCAATTGAGCTATCGTGGTTCTAACCAGCCCGCCGAAATTATTCAACACTATTTACTTTTTTACTTTGAAAGCCAAAGGCGCCAATTCAATGTCAACAACTACCGTCATTAACATCTGATCATAATATTTTTACAAATACTAAAGATCAGTTAAGAAGTTGGCAAGCTATTTATAAAATGTTTTTGTTTTGTTTATATAATTTTAACGCAAATTTTGTTGCGATACAAATTACAAAAACACAATGTTGAAAAAATTTCCACGAGCAGGATTTGAACCTGCACCCTTCTGACATACCGGGTCAGGTGCTCTTCCAATTGAGCTATCGTGGTTCTAACCAGCCCGCCAAAATTATTCAACACTATTTACTTTTTTACTTTGAAAGCCAAAGGCGCCAATTCAATGTCAACAACTACCGTCATTAACATCTGATCATAATATTTTTACAAATACTAAAGATCAGTTAAGAAGTTGGCAAGCTATTTATAAAATGTTTTTGTTTTGTTTATATAATTTTAACGCAAATTGGCTTTCAAATTGGCGCCTTTGGCTTTCAAAGTAAAAAAGTAAATAGTGTTGAATAATTTCGGCGGGCTGGTTAGAACCACGATAGCTCAATTGGAAGAGCACCTGACCCGGTATGTCAGAAGGGTGCAGGTTCAAATCCTGCTCGTGGAAATTTTTACAACATTGTGTTTTTGTAATTTGTATCGCAACAAAATTTGCGTTAAAATTATATAAACAAAACAAAAACATTTTATAAATAGCTTGCCAACTTCTTAACTGATCTTTAGTATTTGTAAAAATATTATGATCAGATGTTAATGACGGTAGTTGTTGACATTGAATTGGCGCCTTTGGCTTTCAAAGTAAAAAAGTAAATAGTGTTGAATAATTTCGGCGGGCTGGTTAGAACCACGATAGCTCAATTGGAAGAGCACCTGACCCGGTATGTCAGAAGGGTTCAGGTTCAAATCCTGCTCGTGGAAATTTTTTCAACATTGTGTTTTTGTAATTTGTATCGCAACAAAATTTGCCTTAAAATTATATAAACAAAACAAAAACATTTTATAAATAGCTTGCCAACTTCTTAACTGATCTTTAGTATTTGTAAAAATATTATGATCAGATGTTAATGACGGTAGTTGTTGACATTGAATTGGCGCCTTTGGCTTTCAAAGTAAAAAAGTAAATAGTGTTGAATAATTTCGGCGGGCTGGTTAGAACCACGATAGCTCAATTGGAAGAGCACCTGACCCGGTATGTCAGAAGGGTGCAGGTTAAAATCCTGCTCGTGGAAATTTTTTCAACGTTGTGTTTTTGTAATAATTAAACAGCCAAAGAAAACGAAAAGTTGAGCGGCGTACTTGTATAGTTACCATTGCTTATTAAAAACTTGTAGTAGCAGGTTTAGGTCCCGCGAAGCTAAATACTTGTAATAAATGATGTAATATACACATATATTCACAGTACACTCTGCTTAGTTTATTATAACTGTTATATTTTTATGATTGTGTTATATAAACGCGAACAGTAAGTACACCCTTTGCAACGTAGAATCGAAATCATAATATATATGTATTTGTGAAAGAAATACCACCTTTTGTTTCCCTTGAATTCCAATAAATGGAGCAGAAACAATCGTAAGATGAAATATAAACTTGTATCTAAATAAAAGAGAGTCTGCGTCGTCGTTATCCTGTTTGACATACCTAAATATACTTTTCAATCGCTTATTCAATCTTCTGTTTCGTCCAGCCCCAGTTCATTCAGATATAAATGTTCGTACACCTCCTGGTTTTTCAACATCAATCCTACTACTAAAATTTAGGAATAAATTTTAATGAACAAGATAATGTTTTCAAAACATAGTTCTACTTAATTATTATAATAACGTACAGGCTATCATAAATAAAGAAGGATGCTTTTGAATCAGAGTTTTGAATGAGATCATAATTTAGGCATAATATAAAACATATTTCTTCATTTCTAACCTTGAGCCCTTTATTATTATATTAACTAGCAGGCTTCCAGCGGACTATCAAAAAATAGAAGACTGTTTTAGGACGTGTCAAAATATTATACCTAATAATAATAACATTATTCAGCAGAAACAAAATGAAAGTCGTTGATATTCATAAGTTATATTTAGCACCTACCACGTTAAACAATCGCGCTTAATTATACATTTAAGGGGAAACACCACTTGAACCCGGCTCAACACCCGAGATTACTTGATACCGTCCAGGGAGCCAGCTGAAAGAGTTGAACGGCTTTAAGTTAATCTGGGGATGTCGACGCTGCATTGTCTTTTAATTTCATGAAGCTTTATCCTATTCAAAAGGTACAGTATATTTTATTAATAAAAAGGTTAACACATATGGCTTTGCTGGATTGTCGAATTTCATGTGAAAATATTAAGTTTTGGGTGAATTGTAATTCTTTGTTAAATCTTCAGATTATTATCAGAGTATTACTGATGAAGTATCATCAGTAATATAGCTTTGACTAGATAAAACACCGACCTATGAAAACACTCCGCTTGTAGGGTGACGACAGCCGTCGTCGGAGCAAATCACTCTAAAAGCAAAATTTTAGTATTACTACTACACATATATTGAAAAAAACTAGTGTTTAGTACTCAAACTACAAGCCTTTAAAAGTGTTAACAAAGTGTTAATGTAGTATACAGTCTTGTCGCATCATTGTTTTTTGTTCTATTACGTCACAGGTAAAGCTAGCTTAGCCAAAGCTAAGTGTTTGAGACTAAAGCTACTATCCTAAGTACCTGCAATAATGAAATATATTCATATGTGTGGTCCAAGCTTCGGGGAATGAGGCGAAATTAAATAGAGCACAAATAACAAATATACGGCGGAAACGCGCAGGCGCGGGCGACGACGGCGAACGGCGTGGTGCAATTTACAAGACGCACTTGTCTGACATTTTTAACTTAAAAAAGGGAAAAATACTTATTTTCATTTCAGCTGACTTAATTATTAATGTGACCATGTTTTGTAGACTATGTTACATGAATAACTAGATCTTATGAAGATTAAATAATATCAAATTGTTTGGGGACTAGAATAATTTTCAAATAATTACTATAAATGATCTTAAACCAGTAGTTCTTAACTAAAAATGTTTGCTAGTTAGTTTAGTATATATGTTCCTCTACGGTGAAGCAGCGGCAATAAAATGAAATGACGTGTAAATTCTTTCTTTGTGTGACTTTTAGCATATAATTTTGTATCACGACTCATTATTTATGTTTGTATATAATGAAGTTAGTTTAAATGGTCGACTAACACTAGTACAAGGTTAATAGAATAAAAACAGTCGCCGGCTCATTCGCTGTTGAGTGAGACAAACCCATGCATCGCAGAATACAATTAATTTGTAAAACAAAAAACGCTGTCGTGTCAGTTTAACCGAATAAATCCATCTCCCCAGTTCCCACCCAGTTAACTGAACATTCAAATCCTATCAACCGCACATAACATAAGTTACGACCCCGAAGAATCCTGTCATATATCAGCCCCTGTCGCCTGTGCCTTGACCCCCACATATATGGAGCTACACACTTTTTATGTGTCTTGGAACTCTCTGCATCTGCGAATGGCTGACGAGGCTAAACTGCCGAATGTAAATTGTCATCTTTATGGATGGGTCTTTCAATTTCACGTGAGTAACGAGTTTCGGAACGCTTTATAGGATAATTCAATTTATGACATCGATTATATTTATGCATACCTACCCGTATATGTGGATGGAAAGGAAAGTGATCTTTAGTCAGCGTAAATACTGATTGAAGTTATAGAACAGAATCGCTTTGTTATTTAATATTATTTAACTTAGTAAACACTTCTCTTCTCACCCGTGTTAAGATAAGATAAGATAAGATTAAGATAAGATACATTTTTATTGCCATAAAATTGTGTAAATACATAGCAGGTGTTAAGCATAATTGGGAACAAACAATTTACCCTAGTCGGGCATGCAATTTTTAGTGGGTAGGTACATGTTACATAGAAACAGCCACTATGCTGTTTTTGTACTGAAATATTCAGTCAAACTGTAGAACTGTGTAAGTGTTGTAGTTTAACAATAAGAATAAACTTGTTAGTCATTTTTGTGTAAAGTAAAAAAGTAAACAGACTATATCTGTCCCACCGCTGGGCAAAGGCCTCCATCATTGAAATCAAGTCATTGCTACAATTAATGGATAATGGCTTAATCACCACGCTTGCCAAATGCGGGTTGGTGATCACAAACACGGGCTATGCATCGAAAAAATAGTAAAAAAAAATCTTAAAATACAATGATGAAAAGCTTGTAGGTATTCATTGCTAAATTAAAAGCAAATACTCACTTATTTCGGTTTATTTTCATATGTAAAGAGTAACATAATCTAAGAATACTCTAAATTTATTATTATTGAGTTTTAAAATTATGAAAGAAATATTTTTGTAAACGCCTCATTTTACATTGCGCGCAATCATTTGTTCGATTTTGTCGATCTTGATATCATATCCTGTTAGATACATACAAAATAATGCTATTTTATGTGGTGATAATAAATAACTTAATTATAATTACAAAAACATTTAAAAAATACCTTTTATTATTTATTCTTCAACAAAAGTAACAGTGGAATCGTGTGTAACAAGGAGATTTCTTACTTGTATTAAATATCTATGTTTACTTTGTCTTTTTATACGACTGGAAATGATAAAATCCGACAACAAAACAACTCCAGTATCTTAGCTAAAGAACTAGCGCGATCTTTGATCGTGGTTTTTAATAATGCATACAAATCACTATTTGTTTTAAGGTTTTCCATTTTAACGAGTATTATTACTGAATTGCACACGAGAATGTTTATTGTAAACATCAACTAGGCAAAGAACAAATAAACATGTCCGGTTCATCTGTCCTTATTTCGGTGTAACGAATTTTACGAAAGTGCACATTGCTATTAGCGCAATTTGAGGCGCTTTTTAGTGTTTTGTAATTTTCTTGAAAAGGCGGGTCAAGACGGTCTACAAACACTGACTAATACTATCGCCCAAATCGTCATCTATTATCTTCCATACATGGTTTGTTAGAGATCGCTCAAGATGTCAACTAAAACAAGCAGTTTTTCATTTCCAAAAACACCTTGTAATAATACGTAAGAATATCCAAGCTAGAAGTCTTTTATGTATTCAATTTTACACACAGTTTAATTTAGAGATATAAACTAATACAATATTTATTACTAACATTAATAGTACATTCACGGCTTGATATTAATGATGTTTGATAGAATGAACTGTCATCTTTCCACTTGTTAAGTAGTTGCGTTGAAAGCATCGTGTCCATGGCCTTCTACGGGATCGATCCAATGTGCGACGTGTGAATTGAACCCGGGACCTTCGGGTATCGGGCCGAGCGCTCTGTCACTCGGCCATCGAGGTGTTATTTTTGTGGTATGTATGACCACGTATGACGCTTCAATGCTGATTATCTTCCTTGGGGACTGGAAATCAATTAGCTACTTATCATCATTTTTATTAAGTAACTTTATTTAACTAAGAACCGATATTAACTTAGTTATTATTCGTCTATGCTTTTTTATTCAGTTCGATTGCTTACTCTTCATTCATATCGAAGCAGCAACTGATTTTGGTATGAGGGTGGTAGCCGTCCAGACCGGTTCTGTGCGGCCACTCTACCACTCTACCACTTATTAAAATTCGACTGCTTCATATAGAACTGATACTATTCTTGTATCGTCCCGCCAATTGTTGCGTATACAAATTATATATTGTACTTTTGCGAATTTGCTAAAATTTTTCTGGTTACTATTTCAAGGTCTTCTAATAGTTCATATGTTTGTTTGCATTCACAATTATTCATGTTCCATATTTGGTATTCTAATCCATCTCCACCCGAGGTCTCTAATGGTGAAATATTTAAATTGTAAAGCGGATCATATTTATTCATTTTGGAAGGACGGGCGGTCACCGACCGACCGACCGACTGGGTTCAAACATCTATTCCTACCGCTTGGGTTGCGGCGGCAATCTTTCGCGAAGTAGGTACAGCTTCAAATAACGAATCGCCAACTTTCAAGTTGTCCTTTTGGTTGTTCGAATAAATTTAAAGTTTATGCTGTGTTTTATATTGAAACAACTGTTGGAGGGTACTTGGTCTTGTTCTTAGTATTTAAGTTTTTTTTGTGTTTATGCGAGGTTGTCGGAGACTTACAATACTTTGTATTAGGTGCTGTAGGTACTGTTTTATTGTTCTTGATTTTTTTCAAATGTTGGGTATTAATTTTTTTACAACATATTCATAATAAAAATTGCAGATATTTATTAATTAAAAATAAATTGTGCTTTATAGATAGTGTATGTGATGAAGCAACCACAAATTAACCATTGCTATTTGATGTAAATATTAATTACGAAAATTAATTAATACGTCGAGGTTCGTATCAGGGATTTTTATTACCAATTTCACAAACTAGCATTATGGTTGACCCTTTTAATTTGTGAATTTAAATTGAAAGCTTCGCGAATATTTATTCAGATCGTAAATCTTTCACGTTGCCGGTCATTATGCCCGTTTCTTTGACGGCGCTATGATTGTCAGTGATATATACTGGTATGTCTGTGGATGAGACCGTTGCCTGTTTGTCGTTGGTCTGGTGAAAGTTCAGCTCGAACGCTTTCTACCTTCAAAACAAACTCTCGATTCCGGACACGCCTTACGAAGATGTTTCTGTTTACTGTCAACAAAAAAACCTGATTGCGGGCCTTGGCGTAAAAACAATACATGAAAGGTACATTTCTTTTATTTTTTTATTAATTTCTTTTTGTGTGGAAAAAAGGCTTAGTATAAATATTTTTTCCTACGATTTACACCAACACTACAAACTGAAATACCGGTATGTTAGCGACTGGCTGCGGGTCTAAACCAAACCTTTTTTATATACTTTTTTGATTTTGACGTTGTGTGCTTTTTTAGGGTTCCGTAGTCAACAAGGAACCCTTATAGTTTCGCCATGTCCGTCTGTCTGTCTGTCTGACCCCAGTCTAGCTCATAGACTCTTAGTACTAGAAAGCTGTAATTTGGCAAGGATATACATATTAATGACGCCGACAAAGTGGTAAAGTAAAATTTAGAAAAATATTTTTTTAGGTTATCCTCCCCTACTCGTGAAGTGGGAATGTATTTTTTTTTCTTGTTTACCCCTAAGTTGTATATATGACGAAGTTAAAAGGAAAACTATCACAGCTAAGTAGGCTTTACAAGTTTACGAGTAACAATCGACCAACTTATAAAATGTACTTGGCGCAGTACAAATTTGATGCTGTAAAGAGTTTGAATAGTAAGGATAAAATGAAATCTAAAAATGTTACGTAAGCAAATTCTTAAAATGTAAAAATAAAAAAATTATGTCACTGTTACCCGTTCAACTGTCTCTAAACATATACACATGATAGGGATATATTATACAATCGTTTGTTGGAACATTTCCGTCATCCAACAGCGACACAACAATTTGTCAACTTAAAAGAATCTCCGCTTCAAACTGCGCCCACCTCTGTAGTTGCTCAAACTCCGCCCGCGGTATTGTTAAACCCTAACTTGCGAGTTTGCTGTTTCTTCGACATCACAGTTCGCTAACTGCCGAACCGTGGCAGACTTTGCAGAACTATCACATCTTTCGTCCTGCTCTCCAGCTGTAAGTTGACGCATCCCCGTCTCCTTCTAAGCTGGCAGAATGTCTCGAGTCGTGGAGTTTGTGTAACGAAATTTAAAAACAATCCTCACGAGGCGCGCTTCGCAATTTATTCTGTTGTCGACGAGATTGTCTCAGCACTCGTGGCTCGGGCGCGGCTGCGGTGGCGGCTACAGCGATTTTATACTCTAGAAAACAATTTATGTGTTATCAAACGTACTGAATTTGACAAAGCTCTTCTGTGGCATCAATAAGTCCATGTAATATTTATAATAATCTGGAGCCCTAACCACCGGTAGCTTGGACCCTGGTCCCGATGCCGGCGGATCCCTATATTTTTATAATTTTAAATGTTTTATTTATTTTGTTTAATATTTAAAAATGTAAATTTTTATGAGAAAAAATAAACAAAGAAAATAATAATAATTCATTTATTTAATCGGACAACCCATGATCCATTTTTGTTAGTAACAAATGTAATTAAAACTATGTTACTAAAACACAACAAACACTTCCCACACTACAAACACAATATTTTATATGGAATAAATTTTACGTAGATTTCACTACTTAATAATTGAAAACCGCTCCAGTTGAAAACCAGCGTTGCAGCTTCAAGCTGCAACATGAAGCTGAGCCTTTTCAGCTCTATTCCTAGATGTAACTGTTGATTGTGTTATCTTTTTTCATATTATGTTAAATAGATATTTTTATTTTTAGTTTATTGTTTGCATTTTCTTAACACTATCGAATTAAAGTTTGATTATTTTAATAACCTATTTACATATTTCTTGAGTGCTTAATTCCAAAAGGATTAAATTTAGAAACAGGTGTGTGTGTGTGTACGTACCTACACACACACACACACCTGTTTCTAAATTTTACCCTTTTAAAATATTTATGTTTTTTTTACTGAATTGAACCACGCCGCTTGTGCCACTGTAGTAGCTTCCTTAAACCGTTGTAGAACGAGGAAATGATAACTCGGCCGCAACTCGAGCGAATTGAAACGCTGATAGAGGCAACTGGATCTCTGCTCGTCGCCGAAGGTTCAATGCTTTATTGAGCACCAATCTTCCGATTCTATTATTTATAGGTATTATTTAATAGTTGTTATGTTCACCGGATTTAACAAATAAATTGTCGCGATATGATATTGAACGTCTTCTGAGTACTCGGAGACGGATCAAGGCAAGAATAGTTCAGAGGCAATTACGTTTAGGCTTACGTTTAGGTTTACGTTTACGTTAGGTTTTACAATAATTCTACTAAAGAACTCTATGGCACAGTGGTTAACGCGCCCGATCTGCGATTGCTAAGGTTAAGCAACTTTCGTAAAGACCAGTCATCAGATAGGTGACCAAAAATTTATCATCTCGAGCCCCTCCGTACTTCAGAAGGCATGTAAAGTCGTTGGTCTCGGCTGCATTAGCAGTCGTTACCAACCACCGCACCGCACTGGGCCCGCGTGGTGGTTCATGGCCAGTTCTCCCTATCCATCCATAGGAAAGGCTCGTGCCCCGGCAGTGGGGACGTTGATGAGCTAGTGATGGCTTCTAAAGAGCTCTTGGTTCTTTGAAATTTGTTTCTATAGTTTCTTCATTAATAGTTTTCGTAATACCACTTTATAGATCAATTTACTTCAACTTTTCTAATCATAGCGTAACAGCGGCTATGCCGGTTTTTAGGGTTCCGTACCTCAAAAGGAAAACACGGTACCCTTATGGGATCACTTTGTTGTCCGTCTGTCCGTCTGTCTGTCTGTCAAGAAAGACCCTTTATCTTGAGAACGCGTGAAGGTATCGAGTTGAAATTAAAACCATATACTCAGGTCTGCGGTCCCTTGAAGCTGTGACAAAATCAAACTTTTAAGTTAACGAAAAAAAAGATACGGTCGTTTATGTCGCAAAAAACGTATATTTCGACACTCTCAATGGAATCAAAATTCATAGGGTACTTGCCGTTGACGTTATACTACTTACTATGAAGTTTGGCAAGTAATATCGCAAGTATATGCAATGGATACACGCTTTATATCCCCCGATGTTAACTGACAATTATTAATCTGAAGGTTCAAAAGCTAGATAGTTTTCATAGTTGAAGCGAGCGTATGACTGTGTATGTGTAGCATGCGTCTTCTGTACGCGATTACTTGCGTTATTGGTTTTGATATGCTGATGTGTTTATCGAGTTCATTGGATCGTGGTATTTGAGCTGGTGTCGCTCTGGCGCAGTCAGCTGGCCGAGTGTGTACATTATGTTGGTATTACCCTCCGGAGCATTACGGCTATACGCTTCTGGTAATAGCAATGGTTGAAATTAGAAACTATATAATGCAACTTAATTACTCATAATTTAAAATGACCTTGATACCTTAGCGAGTCTACTCGCGTTTATTTTACAGTTTTAGTTTTCTACTGACATTTTTTGATATTTCTTTTCAAATATCAAAACTAAAATATTTCGATTGTTACTCGTGCTTACTGAGCTGGTTGATTTTTTCTAGTAACACTTTATCTTGTAAAATATTTAGTTTTTTACATTATATATTTCAGAAATGTTGTTTATCATACAACTCCGCTTCATAAAGTACATGCTCATTAGATGTGAACACACCAAAATGGCGCCTAAGCACTATTTCAAGTTAATTCGTTCCGTCATCGTAATACTTTATAAAAAAGACAGTTCCTTTTAAGGAAGTGGCATAGTGCAGTGACAAGCCGTTTTTTTATTTTTAAACACTACATTGTTGTAAAACACGAAATTTATTTAGTTACTACAAAAAAAGAAAGACGTTATTTTTCTTTTTTTCCTTTCTCCTGAATGCCAACGGCTGGTATCACTGTTGTTGCTTTATATCACGTTTCCAGTTTTACGATAACAGAACTGCTATACAAATCCGTGTGTACGAGTATAACACTTATTTCAGTACAAAAACAGGTACTACTGAGTTTTGACGCATAAATTTTATGTATTTTTTCATTAACTGATAAGCTATGATCGGAGTAGGTAGGACGATTTGGGGCCAGTGATCTGAGACGTGTATATTGATATGGATATCCCTTCGAAATTCAAATATTTTTTTGATTAAGACTTTTTCTGATATTTTAAAATTATGAGATCTGATGTGTTGATTTTTACATGTTTGATTCATTCTATCTTTACTTTTACTATAAAAGAATAATGCCAAAGGGAAGGGCGGCTAATCTTAAACTATTTATAAAAATATGTCAACTTAAGGTTAGACATTTATAAAATTAGCATAAACAGTATGTTACTTTCGATCAGATAGCAAAAAAAACTTTTTATTCGTTTTACTACCTTTCTTATGACTACAGAAACCTCCACGAACAATATTGTTACTTTTTATTTAGGCTTATCCATATTATGTTTTTTGTGAACATTTGTGTCGCAAGTACGTAAAATCGTCCTACCTGCTCTGATCACTGCTGATAAGGTAAGCCTGAGGTAGAAGCGCACTTAACCCGTAATCGTCTCTCCTACGAAAGTCTCTGCTACGAAACTGACAATCTTATCTCTAACTGCAGGAACACAGAAACGCTACCAACATTATTTACACGGCGAAATGTTTTAATTAAAAAAGATGATGAGAGCCAGCCAGACGGACTAAGGTCAGGCCTACGACCAATCACAATTAGTTTATAAAGACTAGCTTCCATCTCTTAGGATCCCTTTATTAATTTATCAAGTAGTTATTTATTTATATATTTAAATTATTTATTTAATGAACAATCTTCAGCTCAACGGAATAACATGGTTCATTCTAACCTTTTAGATAGATAGAGATAGATAGACAATACTTTTATTGCAACACTATGAAACAAAAACATTTAAAAAATTAGAAAGTTTCAATTTGGCGGTCTTAAGGCTTTCAAGTGATTTCTTCCAGACAATCAGTCGGATGGAGAGACTTTCAGTTCATAAAATCGGGTTAGTTCTCCTACTGTATATCTCTTGCTTGCAGTGAGACTATTACGGGCGGCGCGTGCGAAACTGCATAACTTCTCATTTAGCGTTTTTCCGGCTGTTATTACTGGCTGTACCATAAGCGGTGTGCCTGTTACCGGTCGCTAGCCGTCGGCGCGTCCCGCACGTAAATCAGGGACGAGGCGCTCCTTCTAATGTCTTCTTATTACATCTATATAACTATGTATGAAAGTACCCACTACCTACGCGTGACACTGTAAGTCCTTATATATTCAGTGCGAAAACGTTCCTTATTATTTATTTATTTATTTCTATAGGTACATAAACAGATTTTACAATCAATGCATGAGTACAGTAACATATTTGGTTAATCTTATACGCTAGACGGTAATAACCTATAAATAAACCATTACTATTGTATGTATTATTTTAATGTGTACTAAAGGTTCCTCATGGGTCGAAATAAGACCGTTATTCAAAAAATATAAAGTATATTAATAACACACACATACAAATTTTAAATAAAATGTTATCTTTCGAGACACCTTCTCCGTATATTTTTTAACTATACCAAATCTAATACTCCTCCGCGCGTGCAATAAGCGTTGATTAAATAAAAGAATTCGCTTTCACTATAAAAATATCATATTTTTGTACAATAAACTGGAAAAAAATCGCTCATCCTACTTTGAACTTCGAATTACTAATCTAGCACAAGGTAAAACTGTACATATTTATAGATAAGTTTTTAGCTTAGCTAATAACGATTCCTACCACATAAGTTTTATAAATAGTCTTCATACATAATTCTTAAGATATAGTCATTTCAATGACGCGCGGCCACACGGCGGCCATTTTATCGTAATTCGCTTGACACATGCGCGTTTTTCGTCAAAATGGCCGCTACGCTCGAGGGGATAAGTGAACTTCGCAGATTGAGTTATCACATCAAAAGTACTCACACGTCGTCGTATAATATTAATTTTCCGCAAAACGAGGGACTGTAATGAGGAGCAGTATATTTGGTATATTTATACTGTGTTTGACATGTTGGGGCACGCGAGCTTGTCTAACCTGCAGCAAAGGTAAACTAACTAACTATACATTAGAATTGAGTATCGATCATTTAATCATTATCAGTAAACTAGATCTACGTTAAACCTAATTTGCTTATCAATATTGGAATTTGAGTTTTTGAACTAAGTTAAGAAAGCAACCTATACGTTGTGAAAGTGGTAGTCACATCCACTTAACGTCATTTCATCACGTCAATCAGGGTTAGGAAGGAAATCGTCATTGTTCCATTTAAGTAAAAGTACAAGTAAGTAGGTAAGTACAAGATGTTATTGGGCGGTGTGGTATGTAAAAATTAAACAAAATATTTCCGTGCATTTTTATGCGAATCACTTTCCCGCCAAGAACTCAATCGGCTGTTCTGTCTGTTTTGTCTGGTGTTTTTTTTCCACTAACAAATGGCTCGGTGCGGTTAGCACATTTTGCCAATCTCAAATTGCAAAAATATTTTTGTTTGCTTCTCAGAACAATAACTGAGGGTTTCTATCACAGAATAATAACTAATAATTGTTTTGTTGATTCTGTTTCTATCATGAAGCTGTAGATATAACTGGAGACGCCTGTTAGTTGATAAAAGCAATTATTATATAGCTATCTCACTCTTCTGGTGACATATGGTAAACCTTACTAATTCATAAAAATCAGGAGAAAGAAAGTAAACAAATATAAAAAATCCATAATACTTTATGAATGTAATATTGTTCTGATAAAATTACAAAGTCATTTGATTCACCTATTAAAGGCTGAACAGTGTTTTTAAGTACATTAAATTAAAGTAGCGCAATAATCAGACTTTTTTAGAGATGCTGCGCCGATGACCATGGCCTGATATGGATGCGGCTGCATTCATTTGACCGTATCTTTTATGTATACTGCACTACACTTTACTTTCAAACTACATATATGACGTAAAATGTTAATTATAATACCGTAATTTAAATTATGGTGATAAGACCTGCTTGACTACTGAAAGGTAGTAGATAACAAGGAAAGTGGCGTTACGGGCCGCGGTCCTGGGCGCAAACGCCGCCCGACCTACTTCAACAGTATGAAAATCTACAATACGAAAGATGATTGTGTCACGCATTCTATTATTATAGTAAAAAAATACTACTTTCGTTCCTGATCGCAGTAACTTACTAGTTTGGAAAAACTTAAACGTTTTTATTATTTATTATTTTTATTTATTTATTACCGAGACCCAGCGGTCAGAG
This sequence comes from Eudonia truncicolella, assembly GCA_949315975.1. Lineage (NCBI taxonomy): Eukaryota > Metazoa > Arthropoda > Insecta > Lepidoptera > Crambidae > Eudonia > Eudonia truncicolella. The sequence continues at coordinate 376,328 of OX438837.1, read as the reverse complement.
CATTGGATTGGTTGATTTTTTCTAGTAAAATTTAATCTTAAACTTTATTGTCGTAGCACAGAATAACCATAGTAATGAGACGTTCATGATGTGCCTGGTTTGATGGAGTGCAGGTAGCGCGGGTGTTGCCCGTATGCCGGAGGTGCAGGTTCGGTGCGGGGCGGCGGCTCGGGTGCTTTATCGCAGCTATGATTTACGGCGGACACACCAGCCGCTGCGGCGCAAGTCATCAACGCCTGTCTTTGTCAAATTATTTATTATTGCCGGCGCTCCGGGTGGGTGACCAAACTGTAATATTTCGGGATTGTTCGTGCTAGGCGTTGGTCGTGGTTGTAGTCTTTAAAACTCACCTGGATTAAACTGACCAGTAAGACGTTCTGGGCTCAGCAGATATAGAATGATGATGATGATGAATGATGATAGATCATTAGGTAATGGTATTTTAAGATGTCGTTAGAAAATCTACAAAAAAATATTTTGATGCGCTTGAACATTCCTTTTAGTTTTGTGAATTAATTAGTCATCAAAATTTTAAGTATATAACGAAGTTTTGAGCTTTTTTTCTAATTTTAATAACCTCTTAATAAGAAAGTAGTTCTCAGTTCCTCTGTAAATTCAATAAAATAAAAGGACGCTATTAAAAAGACCATTACTCTTACATAAAACTCGTAGTTTACATAAGGATTTCAACTTAAACTACCGCCACAAGTGCAGGCCGGAAGTGCGTCGGTACGGAAGCGGGTTAACGCTTCCCGCGCCCCGACACTTGCGGCGCGGCGGGCAGGGGGGCCACGCGTACCATCAGGGGAGCAGCCGCCGCGAGCGGACGCCAGCGTACGGAGCGCCGATTAGATAAGATTTTTAGGAAGCTACAATGAATACGGATTTTTTATGACATATTTTACTAATTACGACTTACTCGACTTTTCGGATTAATAGGTAGTACTTTACCTAACAAAGTATTATTAAAATAAACAAAAGTTACCATTCCTGTGGTTTAAAGGTTTATTAGTTAAGTTTTATACTGACGTTTTGAACCCTTTCCTCCGTGGTCACAGGCGACTAAGATGTCGGTCGTCTCATAATAAGTTTGTAACTTGCATACTAGATTTCTATTTTAATCGGGTGCGTTTCGTTTAAGCAAAAACATCTGATCGTATCCCCATAAAAACCGCGAGTGGATCCGTAAAATTTGTTTTATTTAAATTGTCGATTTTGTCCGATTTTTCAAATACATTAATTATATAATAAACTACCATAGCAAAATGCATTCATCCATGATTACATTCGGAAGGCAAACACTGCCCGATGGCACCGTGGCATCTGACAGCATAGCCATAAAACTTGAGGTAGCTATTAGGATCTGTCCGGTTTGTCCAACCAAATTATTCAACTTTGTTCTTTATGGCACAAATTCTAATGCGACCGTGAGAAAAATCCGCTGTTTGTAGTCTTTTACATACTAATAAACATTATTAACCGTCAGACTTGGGTGGCTGCTAATGATTGTGTGCCTGTTACATAATTTTACATTTTCCAGTTCTTAGATTATATTACAATGTGGCTAATGTTATTGAAAGAGAAACGCCATTTCGAAACGTAATGGCAATGCTTTTTGCTTGACTTAGGTTTTATATAATACGTCTAAACTAACCCGTACTTAACGTAAGTGGTTTTGTACCTTGACTAAGTTGTATACAGCAATAAATTTATCTTTATAATAGAGAGAGAGTTCTTCTTAAATTAAACAACTTATACGAATCTACTTGCGTTTCTTTTACACATTGATTTATTATTTTATGGTGTCGTTTCGAACTCTTTGTAGGGTCACAGGGACACTGAGGTATTAAAATAATACCTACTTCCTAATCCTGCTCGTGGAAATTTTTTAAACACTTGTGTTTTTGTAGTTTGTTTCGCAACAAAATTTGCGTTAAAATTATATAAACATAACAAAAAAAAAATGAATAGCTTGCCTACTTCTTAACTGATCTTTAGTATTTGTAAAAATATTATGATCAGATGTTAATGACGGTAGTTGTTGACATTGAATTGGCGCCTTTGGCTTTCAAAGTAAAAAAGTAAATAGTGTTGAATAATTTCGGTGGGCTGGTTAGAACCACGATAGCTCAATTGGAAGAGCACCTGACCCGGTATGTCAGAAGGGTGCCGGTTCAAATCCTGCTCGTGGAATTTTTTTCAACATTTGTGTTTTTAAAATTTGTTTCGCAACAAAATTTGCGTTAAAATTATATAAACAAAACAAAAACAATACCTACTTCGTTAGTTACAACCATAAACATTGTTGCCTAATAGACGATTTAATCACTACCTAATGACTGAATCCACTATGTTGAATAATTCATTGAGTTATAATAAATCCTATGATTATTCAAATAAATCTGTGGTATCATATCAACTGCACCAAATTATCTATGTCCTATTAACGCTGCATTCAGTCGAATAATGAAGCAAAGCGATGCACTAATCAATCCGCCCATATCGTGGTGAATGTTGCCGACAGCAATGGTTTTGATTGCCGATCGCATCTTTGTTATTTGAAATTGCTTTGTGCATATTCAATGTCGATGTAGTATGCAAGTAATTCTGTGTTTGTCAAACCGGTCTGTCACTAACTGCCGTACTCAGAGACGTCAATTAAGTTTTAATGACAATTAAGTCTCTTGCTGTCACTTTCTTATGTATAGCGCTAAATAGAGAAGGAAAGACATTTAATTGTCATTAAACTTAATTGACGTCTCTGAGTACGGCAGTTAGTGTCATAATAACGAAGCCTCTGGAACGTACGCTTGGTGTTCAAACGTGAATTACTAACTTCCGTGTTCTAGCTCAGTTTAAAGTAACAAAAAACTTACGATAGTTTTTAAAATACTGAATAATAATAATGAATAATAATGATTAGACGTTATGTGCTTATTAATTACTAAGCTTGATCTCACTTACTCCTCCTTTCGTGCAAGGTTATCTCCCAAAAATACTGGTTAAGAGTACAATTTATCTGAGCTGACATAGGTCAAGGCATTCGCGGTGGCGACGGCGCCTCGGGGAAAAGCAGCCCTCGCGGGTCTCATCTCGTAAGTGCAGCTCACATAAACTAATCTGGCCGCGTTCTAACACATTTATTGCAATGCATTTCATTTAACAGACCATGTGCAACATAAAGTATAGCATGTAAAATATATCTTACATATTTACTATCGGACTAGTATAGGCGGCTAATGGTGACGATGATGATGATAGATTATATCTAATACCAGCACGCGTGGTCTTATAAAAAAATAAAGAAGTAACAAAGGAATCAAGGAGAAAAGTCCCGTGGTAGGCTATATGGGTGACCCTGTTTATTTATTGGCCCAGCAATGAGACGTTTAGAAGTTGATAATGACGATGTGACGACATTAAAGTTATTCAAATAAGAGTCTGCGTGTATAATAACTTCAATAACAACTCCCTGCTGCAAAACTGAACATTCGGTTTAATTGGTGTTAATGACCGCTTAAGGGTTTCGTTAATCACTGCCCCTCACTGATCACAAAAAGCCGACATCTCAAAGGTAACCGAAACCCTATTATAAGTTGCGGACTTCGTTACACTAACTAGTTCATCGATCCCTTTGTCAAGTTATCACTGCGATGCGTTCCCAATCTCAACTATTGCGAAAACACTGGCGTAAATTCACCATTTTCTCGCAATATACCTCACTATTATGCCGGCTAAAGTAATTTTCGGCTCACACTACGATAAATTCATAACTTCATAAAATAGTAAAAAGTTGCTGTCTTCACATAAGTACCTTTACTTAATCTCTGTTAGCGCTATTAGTGGTACCTTAGTCCATTGCAGATTTTTTTATTTATGTTAGAAAAAGATTGTATTACATAAAATATTTCATACCGGAACCCTGTCATGGCATAATAATGCAAAACATACTAATAACACATATATTTTATGTATGTATACATTTTTGTATGGGCCTTTACCGACAACCGGTGCCTGCCGTTTCGGAAAAGTGCGCTAAACTTAACAGTTTTTATGGCGAATGTTTACGAGAACGCCGGCGACGGCACTAAAGCCACCTTTATTATGGCGATGCTCCATACAATGTATGGAGTATCTCGGACACCGAAGGCCTCGTTAAGTGTTCGTGTAATTAGTAATTTAGATAACAGATTGTTGCATATTTTTACCACCTGCAATGGGGAGCTAACAACCGGCTACATCCTCACAGCCGCAAGGCTTTTACGAACTCAACAACTATCCCCTATTCGTGTCACTTTCAAGGCTATGTAAGTACAATCTTTACTCTCTACATTATAGTGGTCTGAGTTTTGTGACGTCATAACTTTTTCCTATTTTACCTATCACTAGCAGTGCTATATAATATTAAGTTAAACAAAAGTGTAAATGCACATTAAGTTATAAATAGCTAGAATAGAAGAATACTACAACAGATGCACTAATATATCCTTATACGCACATTTAGATTAAGTCGTCCCGACCAATTCAATTTGGTCGCATCCGCACTCATGTCATCCGGACCCGGTTAGTCGCAGACACGGCCCCATTATGTCTGACATGACTCCGCTAATAAGTCCTCGACTTACGAGAAACTATAACTAATGTATCTCGTATTATTGCTCGTAAAAAAGAGTTGCGACACGAGCTTACGACAGACTCGTATTAAATGGAAAGATATAAACACATAATAAAAGGCGCCCAGCGTCGTAAACTGAAAGTGTCACATTTCTAAAACGATGGACTGTTATTTCAAAGAAACATGAGTTTGGTGTTGTTGGCGCCCGACGCGTTGTTAGTACCACGCTTGGTGCCGATATTGTTGTAACACTTAATCATCTATTTTTTATTAAATAAATACATAGTATGAAGGTAACTGTCCGCATACCACCGTATTTTAAACTTTAAGTAGGTATATCAATACGCATTTAATATTTAGAACATTGCAGTATTTCGTTTTCTAAAACAGTTTTTTTTTGGCTTTTTAAGAAAACAGAAAAAAAACCTATGCTATTTCAGAAAACATTGAGACCGACAAGTCTATCTAAATATTATGCAATGTAATCCTCACTTGAAAGGGATAGCCGATGCGTTTTGGATGGTCACTATTTACCTTAATACGACGTCATTTTCCCGCCTCGTTAGATGTGCCCTGGGACTCCCGCCATCTTTTATTCAACAGACCGATGAACGAGTGAATGTGAACGGAGCTCAGATTGACGACCGTCGCTGAGCGTACCAATGCTATTCTTCAGGCTAATAAGCTCCTAACCTACGCCAATAAGACCTATTTTTCTTCAATTGAAAAGCAACGAGGGGATTTTATTTATTTTGAACGATAGAAGCTTGAGTGGATTGTTTTATTCTGATTTCGAGATAAGAAAAGAAATGTAATTTGCACATAGTTAGATAGATGAAGTTCTGCGTGACAATTTAATTGAATATTGAATAACCATAGACTATAAAAATTCAGTTTATACCTTTTTGTTGCCGCTAAGAGCAATTTCTTCATGTCTTAGTCTGATTTATAACAATAATAGTAGTTACCAACAAAATTATGAAGATGAAGATGATGATTAGGTAATACATGATTTTTCAGTCGCATGAACTGTTACTGTCGCAGACTAAGTCTTGGTGTTGCTCAATTGTCTTGAGATCATACAAGACCCTGCAGCGAACCGAAACTGATTTCGAGCAACACTAATTATAATTAATATTGCATGTTGGATTTGTAATTGTAATGAAACACGGAGCTTCGGTAAACGAATGGAATGCCATTGATAAAGTTTTAAAATATAATTGAAAATTCTCGCATCATTGGTTTTTACATCCAGCTGCATATTTTATCTGTGCGGAATCGAAAAAGTACCAATATTGGACGCTACGCTAGTCGTAAATCAATCACGTGTTTTCTGTTGGAAATTCAAATTCTAATGGAATGGCGGAAATACGGCTAGGTGGTAGCCGCTAGCAGCAGTGCCGATAGAGCGACTCTGCGGGAACGGCGCGATTTTTCAACGCTCGCGGTTTGAAAATGGAACGCTGCTTTGACTAGCCCATTCACTTCCACTATCTTTGTTGCAAATTCACTCACACGTTCTTTCCAATGTTAGGATTTTCCTTTAGATATAAATAATATATAAAAAATTGTGGATATGGGAATATACTCGTAAATAAGTAAAAATATAGATAAAAAAATTCCCAATGAACTCTCTCGGTTATCTTATCACTGATTCATATAATAATGCGCACCGCTAATTGGCGGCAGGCGCGTTCTTCGCCATATAATATTTGCTTTACCCGAGTGTTTCGCTTCCGTCGCCATTATCAAGGCTGTTTATTTTCCAAATTAAAGTAACTACATACAGTATGCACATATACGATTAAATTGTAAATTAATATTGACAGTTCGCGCGTATTTGTCGTTCTTCGATACCGCCGTGTTCTAGTGGTTGCATATATTTGTTCTCGGTTAGTGGAAGCCTTTCGACTATCCGAAAATCGGATGTGTTAAGGCCGGCTGGGTAGCTACGATCATATTTATTGTCGAACTACCACCTACTAGCATTACCAACTCGATCGCACAGTGGCTAGCGCGTTCGGGTAGCGATCTTGCAAATTAGTAACTATCGTAATTCCGGCTCGTCAGATGGGTGACCAAAATATCTCGAGCTCTTCCGTTCTTCCGAAGGTACGTTAAGCTGTTAGCCTGTTCGTTCTTGAAAAATAGCAATCGTTAGTACCCACCAATCGGTATTGGGCCAGATGGGCGGGTTATGGTCTAATTAATAACTTTATAATTTGGCTTAAATAGACACAGAGTTGGGGTTACACGGCCAAAACTTTATTCTTTTGTTACACCTTTTTAATTGTTTTGTGCTTAATAATTAAAAGAAATGTTGTTGCGTTGCCCTTTACTACTTCGCCAAAAACTTAAAACTATCAAAGAAATTCCTTCAATCATCTTGTGTCGGCAGATGAGGCCAATTATATCAGGTCACCGGAACTAATACAACTAGCGCAGCTTAAGCGTGAACGCCTTTCGCTTTGATTAGCCATTCTGATTGCTCAGATTGGATATTACGTATTACTGGTTCTGTCCTGTCGGCTGTGAGTTCACCCTATCGGTTGGTCCATGATTAATCAATTAACCGGTTGTACTATTTCAATAACCCGAATGCGTATGTTACAATACTATTTGTCTTCATACTCTAGGTATTAGCTATAGTATTGTAACACTTGCTTGTCTATCTTGAATCAATACTGGGCCAAAAAGTCTCAATATAATTTTCCGATTACTCATTCATTACACAGTGACATTGTAGCCAACATAAACACCGAAAAAAAGGCACAAAAGGGCGTACATTTTTGTGCCCTGATTCTTAACATATGCACAACGAAAAGAAGTTGTTCAAAATAATAAAACCGACTTGCGCCCGATTTATATTCGCGTCTTCTAATATGTTAACATAACACTAAAGATCCGTTGAATATGAAAATGAAAGTTCAGCAGCGATTCCGACACTGAAGCAGCTCCCGACTGTTCGGCGGGCGCGAACTTGGAGCAAACAATTAATGTTTAAAACAAACAAACATAAAAGGAGCGCAAACACGCCGGTAATTTATTCGCGGCGGGTTCCGCCTGCGCGGCTGCCGTGCGGCGGCGGTGCGGCGGCGGTGCGGCGGCGGTGCGGCGGCGGTGCGGCGGCGGTGCGGCGGCGGTGCGGCGGAGGTGCATTTGCATATTAATACAAATGTAACGCACATTCTCTTTAACGTGAAAAACTCACTTGCTTTGCCGTTTGTTTGCAGAGGCAACGGCCCCGTCGACGCTACGCGCGTACAGAATCAGCGAGGTTTATTCTAAACATGGCAACAACGTTTCTATAGTTACTCCTTGATATTTACCTTTTACAATAGCAAATAAAATTATATCTTTTGGCGCTACACACCAACCTATTGTACAGGAGCCAAGTTTTTGTGTCCTTAAAAACGACGCTGTTTTTTTTCTTTTTTTATCCATGAGAATCCTAATTAAAAATTAGCTTAACATAGAGAAAACTTACTTTTATCCACACGTGCGGTAGAAGTGGTATCAAACAGTAGCCGCTCCCGCCGGCGGCGCGGCGATACACGTAGATAAACCGTATTATGAGAGCAATCAAACTTGGCGCGCTCCCCGGGGAAATACGGCTCCGCTAACTTCGTCACACAAAAATTCTCTTTGTTGAAACTAATTGCTGGTGCTGTATCTTCAGCTCTAAAGGTTACGGTATACTGCGCCTCTGCTTGTGTTTCTAACTGTTTAGTTTTTAGTTTATTCCCTAATAAATAACGTCTCTTATATAAAAATAAGTACTTCGCAGTACTTTTAGAATTGATGAATGGTGCATTAATAAACTTCATTGTGTTTTATTATTATTTGTATCTTTGACATTTATATTTTACTTATACGTAGGCAGTTTTGCGTTTCATGAACGATGCTAGTTTTTGTGTTACCTTTGAACTCGGCTTTAAAAGTCTCGGTAGTCGCGGGGCGTAAACTATCTATAAAGAAAAGTATTTTGAGTGAAGGTGAATCTGCATGGCCATCGGTTGCAACGACCGTTGGATAGATGGCGCACTTTGCCGCTATAAGCACTCAAAAATTAAAGTGCAGTGACAAAATTCAGCGCTTACGTCAGCCTTCCCGGTAGCATAGCGGTCAGTGCAGCCGCCCGGATTGCGGAAAACCCATGCTCGATGGCTGGCTGGGTCGGGTGGGCGTTTAATTTTTTCATTCTATTTTATAAATTTTATAAATATTTAAAAGTATTTTGACTTAGTTTTCTTCATTTATGTAAGATATATAATATTGTATATGGCTCGTTGTAATACGCGGAGCTATGGCGTAAAGCTATTGTGTCGTTGCCGATGCCGTCGCCGCGCTGACAGGTCGGCAGTTAACTTGCATTGTGCAGCTGACGATCACTTTTCTATCTAATTTAAATACCCTTTTTCTGTTATATAAAATGTCTAGTTTAATACCACTCTATAAGCACTTTGCTGACAACGTAGTTAAACTAACTTTTTTTTTGCTTTTAGTAACTAAAGATTGTAATAGAGTTATAGGCCTGTGCCATGATTCCCGTAACGCAAACCGTAACGATATCGTAGCGACTAAATCGTTGATATAATTTTGTCCGTCCGATTTATCAATCGAGCTAATTTTAAAGACGTTTAACGAAGTTCTAGTCGCTAACCCGATCCGATCCGAACCCTTCGGAGAATCTAGTAGGGCACGGGGACGCGCACTTGTGCGCGATGCCGTTCCCTCTAGTTAACCTCTGAAGGTGATTCGTTTCACACGGCTTGAGGGACCCTTTACGTTCCTCGCCGCCCCCAAAAAGCCCGGTGAAGCTGAAAATGCCGCAGCGGCAATCAGCAATCTCTCTCAAAAAAAAAAAAAATCTAGTCGCTACAATATCGATACGATTTTTGCTATGGGAATCGGAGGGCTGTTATATGTTCGGTCGATGCGCTATTGTATTGTAACCGTTTCTTTCTTGATAACGTAAAATAAATAAATAAATGTTGTATGTTTGTTTGCAGGCGACACGATATGTCCGACGGGCATGTTCCGCTGCCCCGAGGGCCGCTGCATCCCGGCGCTGTGGGTGTGCAACTACCAGCGCGATTGTGACAAGGGCGAGGACGAGTACCAGTCGTGTCGTGAGTACATGTCCACCTGTTTAAGGCTACACTACACACTGTACATCGCTTTAACTCTCCTCTGGCGGGCCATTGCTGGGGAGTGAGGAATATCCGTGCTTGCCGATTAGAAGCAGTTTTATTAATTTGCAGGCCCCCCCCGGTGAGCTTTTCAGGGCTGGATGAGGTCCCATCCCACACAACCCCGGGGCTTCGACAAATAAAGTGTTTCGTTATAAATTTTAAAATACATAGCTTTATCTAGCGATGAACCTTTCTGCTTTGTGATAATTTGATTTTGTTAGTTATTTTCTAGGCATTCGGTATCATTTTTGTAATCAACTTTATACAGACCAACACAATTCCGCCCCTATAAAAAAAGTTACCGCTACGTAAGTCGCCGCGCGCCGGTTCGTAGCGCTACGCCGCGCCGCCGCGCCGTAGCCGTAGCTCGCTTGTAGTCTACGCGCTACAATATATTGTGGTGTAGCGTTAAGTACTGCATCGCGCACCAGCAACATTAAAGCCCGGTGAAGCTGAAAATGCCGTAGAGGCAATCAGCAATCTCTCTCAAAAAAAATACCAGCAACATCGTACCGAGTTTCAAACTAGTTTTAACCGGCTACAAAAAATATTTAATTATGAAAAGTGTATTTTTTTCATAGACAGGAAATGAAACATTTTATACAATTTCCTCGCATTTTTTACATATTATTTTATCCTGACGTTGCTTACTTTAAGGTAAAGCAGTTCGCAGTTCATTTCAATGTGTAGTGTAGTGTTCGCGTAAACTTTACAAAACAATACAATCCACAGACTAGGTCAAATAGTTCGTAACTTGTTTGTTTGTCTTCTCAGTTCTTAATTGCGTGCATAGATATCGTAGAATTATTTACTTTCCCGTGAGACAAACTCCGATGATTTATGGTGCCCTATGTTGTACCAATGTTGAATATGATTAGAATTAACGGTCCTCTCCGAATATCAATCAAGTAACGTCTTATCGAAGGCCTCGTTTGTAGGTTGCTTACGTCGTATCCTAATAACATCCTTATGTAGCGCTTGTTTACTGAATGTTATCTTAAGTTATTCGGAAGAAATAATTACAAGAACACAAATTGAAAGTCGATTGGCTTAGTTAATATTACTTATTAAGATCAGAAGGCTTATTATTTATTTTAATATACGTATAATAAAGTAAAGTTGATCTAACGTCAAGTTTAACAACTTGACCTTGAGTGGGACCTCATGGTAAAGAAAATATTTCTGTGTATTATTATTGTACACTAGAATTAGTCAGGAGAATCAGGTATAGAGAGGGAAGAGACCCTCTCTATACCTGATTCTCCTGACTGGCAATGTATAAAAATATAAACGTGTTAAGAAAATATTTCTGTATATTATTATTGTATACTAGAATAAGTCAGGAGAATCAGGTATAGAGAGGGAAGAGACCCTCTCTATACCTGATTCTCCTGACTGGCAATGTATAAAAATATAAACGTAAGTTATATGCAATACAGTCAGTTGTCGGTACGGCAACGTTACCGACATCATATTTTCATTGAAATACATTTTTTATACAAATACTTGATGATTGCTGCAGCGTTTAAGCTACTTTTGTGAGAACATTAAATCGACTGTCAGGGAACAAATCCTTGACTTACGACCCGGCTGATACCTGATGCATACGGCTCGCGTCGCGTGGTCGGTAAACAGTCCGGGACGCAGCGATTAATACCAACAATTGATGCGTCATGGAGGCTGTTCAGCGTACCAGTACATCAAGTGGAGTGTCCCGCTTAAGTAAAAGCAATACTCGTTATGTTTGCTCCTGCCCCGTGAATAATTAATCAACTAATTCTCGTTGGTAATTTATGACGTTATCGATGTATAATTAATTGCGAAATGCTTTCAGCTATGTTCGAGTACTGCTTGGATAACTATATCTAAAGTCGAAATATGGTGGTGGTTATAACGTTCATAAGTTTTCATTAACGATGACTGTGATTATTAAATTAATTATTTTAACCATATAGTAAGGAAAACCTAGTAGAAATAATATTAGCTAAAACAAAACTACAGTTAAAGAATATTTAGCAATAAAAGCTTTGGAATTAATATTTCCATTTACTAATTTCGTAATTTATGTTACCCATGAAATAACTTAAACTTATGTTAACTTACTAACTTAACCTACATGTGAGAGAAAATAAACAATTTATTTTTTTTATTTTCAGTTGCGCATAATTTGCTAGTTGTTTTGCTACTCATAACTTCATAATGAAGTGACAATACATAGATGCTTAGCCAAACGAGTCGATCGCTACAATCGTGCCGCAGCCGCTGCGCTGTCACCGGCGGGCGCATGGTGGCTCACGATAATGCGCGCGAATAATTCATCGCGCTATTGGCGAATCTGCCTGTAACCCGCGACTCGTCGCGCGGCCATTAAACGCTGTGTCTGCAATCCATTGCTGTGTCCGCGCCTAACGCTTATCGAGTGCTGCATGTTTACGGCGCAGCGTGCTGGCCATCAGGCTTTACTCTAGCCTGGCTTAACACGGTAGTACAGGAGATTAGTTGTTTTATCGAATGCCAACAGCAAGCGTGATGTCGCTTGACGATGTGGTCATTACCTAACTACTGCTACGTTCAATGAGTAACTGGATGCTAATGAATAAATATTAAATAATTTAGCTCTTGTTGATCTAGTACACAAATGAAGTTTATGATTGTATCAAATAAATTCTAAGAGTAATATGAAAAATAAAAAACAAAATAAAATGGTAATTGCAGCCATTTCTAAAATAAATTTAGTGCTAGCTAGTGCTCTGTAAGTAGGAATGCTTAAGACAGATTCTAAAGACAAATGATTGAACATATAAAGAACTAAATTGAGATCGCATAGTGCGTTTAGGCGACTGTAACCCTTTAGCCACTGCAGTCGTTAATTAAAGTTTTTATAAAAACCTTTACGAGCCAGAGTCCGTGGAGCCGTAGAGGTGACATCGCCGTCGTGGAGAAAACAAAACGTGTAAACAACCGTATAAAAAATTGGGCTTTGTCCCGCGCGCGGACAAAGGCCCCATGAAAACAGTCGCGTTTAGTTTGCACCGTCTATCCGGTGCGCGCGGCTTTGTGTTGGAAATGCTGCACTCTTCAAAAAAGATCCCCAGCAAAACTATTATACACGCAAACGGAAAAACAATTCAATAGACGTTGCATAAGTAAAATAAGTGGCATAGGTACCTACACGTAGTTTTTTCTGGTTAAGAGCCATTTCAGATTTTGGTGTGGGTACGTATTTAAATGTCTAAAATTAAAAAACCTAACGTTAAAACACCTCCGTTCAAAATAACTAAAATCAAAATACCTAATGTTTTAAATTGATAGGAATTGATAGGTAAAATAAGGGTACGTATCATAATGTATAAAATTAAAATCTAGCTATTTGTTGAAATAATAGATCGGGCGTAAAGAGGGTAGATTGGTAAAATTGTCTATGTATACAATATTTTATGTCAGTTGTTAGTAAATAGGGTAGATTGATAAAATATACTATGTTTATAATATTTATATGTATTTATGATTAAAAATTTAAAATAAGTAATAATTATGGTTTTATTTGGATTTTTTATTTACATATTTTCATCGACGTCGGTTAGGTTTTTTTCATTTTGGTCAAATAACTGTCAGGTAAACAAATTTTAGGAACTTTGTTCATAGGTATTTCAAGTTTTAGCTTTATGAACTTCAGTAATATAACCATTTTTCATTTTAAACTTTAGGTATTTTGAATTTAAGAGAAACAATCATTAGGTATTTTGATTTTAGGTATTTTGAACGGAAGTGTTTTAACGTTAGGTTTTTTAATTTTAGACATTTAAATACGTACCATTTGGTATACTATACCAACTTCAAAGGACTAAATATTTATAAAATTTTATAAAATACAGTGAAAAAATTAAACGCCCACCCGACCCAGCCAGGAATCGAACCTGGGTCTTCCGCAATCCGGGCGGCTGCACTGATATTTTATAAATATTTAATTTAGCTTCAGTGCAGCAATTAGCACTTAAAATAAAAAAGTAAAAATTTCAAAGGACTAATTGTTTTAAACCAATAAACCAATTTAATCAAACTTTATGTGCTTAAGGAAATGAAGAGATATTGACAGTTATCAGAATACATTTAAAAAAATAAGTTTGTGTAGGCATCTGAATTTGCATATATTCAGTCTGACACACAAACTTATTTTATTTCGCATGTCGCATGATTTAAAGTCTGCAATGGAAAAATTAATTAAAATTGGGTAATTGCTTCGAAAGAATTAGAGCTTTAAAGTTTATGTGGGATTGAAATGTAAAATGACACTTGTCAACATACCGAATAGGCTACAATAAGGCTGCAACAACAAACGTGTGTCGCCCAGTGTCGCCTCAACAAGCGGTGATTGATGGCGCGAAGTTACCGACCGGAGACCAGCTGCAGGATGCTTCATCCCCAACTTTTCACTCAGTTCTCAATTTTAACATCTGCTTTATAATGTGCATATTGACAAAGTAACTTTGACTACTTTTCTAAGGACCGACCGTTATAATAATGAAAAACATTATACAATTACGTTTTCATGTGTTGTTAACAAAATATCAGTTAACGCTTATGATGTTAAGTAAATAAACATACAATTTTGCATTTCTCTTGATGCACCTATAGAAGTCCTAAAAATAATAAAAACGAGAGAGCGCATTTTACCTAAAATCTTGAGACTTTTTTTAAACTCCTCTCAAATACCTGTTTAAATACTAGGTATTTGAAATGAGTGTTTTGAGTGAGTTTTGTAATTTCAAGTGTGCTATTTAGTACCGTTTCATTACTTTATAAATATTTTCTGAACTGATAGAACTTTACAGGATCCAAAGATATTTAGTATGAGAGCGGCAAGTAGACAGCTTCAGAATCACTCTTTAGAACAATGCGTGTAATACACGGACGATAGTGTATCCGTTGTGAGTGGCAACATGGCGCGGTAATCCGGACTGAGTAGGCTTTGCGTCAATTAATTAACGCTTTCTTCCCGCCTCGCGTGTCGGATGATCGGCGCGTGCGACAGGCGGGCGAGTAAATAAGCCTGTTAGCTAATGGCCATACAAGACAAGTAAACACAGTGTGAGTACTGTGTTGGTGGTATGTGCCACGGCGCAATCGCATAATAATAACATAAAATGTACATACAGAAATTAAAAAAAAAACTGGAAGTAAGAACTAACCTACCTAAATTAGTTTAAAGCAACGGCCATGATTACATTTATCACATTACAATAAGTTATTAATTGCGTATTTGCAAGTTACGGCATGAAAGCCATTGAGTTTTCGTCGTTTCTTATCCGACTAAAAAAGCAACTTACAAGTTTGTCATAAATACATCATAACTAATAGCTATAGCGAGAATTAAATTGATCCTCATTTTTAGCATTATGAGATTACCATTTAAGTTTTTAACGTGGATTAATGAAAGCCTTCCTCGTATCCAGCACCGAAAAATGTTACTCCCCGAAATATAAATCTTGACCCCCAGGCCGTAAACTACCCGTTTGTCAACGGGCCGGCTTACTGCGCATCGAATGTGCTCCGTCCGACATGCAGATGCATGTGCGTCACTGCTGGGGTGTCGCGGCAGCACAGCACAAGCGACAGCTCGCTATTATATATTTTTTTTATAACATAAAAAAACTGTTTATATTATTGTCATAATCAGCCAGCAGACATTTTTTTATATTTTTGCTTTTATTTTTAGTCTTATTAAAATAAATAAAATAAAAATCATAACCAAAAAAAATAAAAATTTAAATAAAAATATATGATAATACAGTCTGGTAATAGTGAACGCTCAGAAAACAGCCTTTGGACGCTGTTTTGGGTAGCCCTAACCCTGCGCAGCGCACCAGGTATGTCATTGGTAGATTTTTTATATTGAAACTAGCGGCCCGCTCGCGACTTCGTCCGCTTGAGTGAAAACCCGTATCCTATAGAACCCTAAAGCAGCGCCATCTACCGGGTCCAATTATATGCATGTATTATACATATAAACCTTCCTCTTGAATCAGTATATCTATTAAAAAAAACCCGCATCAAAATCCGTTGCGTAGTTTTAAAGATCTAAGCATACATACATAGGGACAGACAGACAGCGGAAAGCGATTTTTGTCTTTAGACTATAATTTGGAACGTATGGCTGCATCAACGACGTGACTCGATTTAACGTCGTTTTCGCCATGATACGAGCAGCGGCATTGCAATTTAGCTCTCTAACTTGGCCAGTCTGCGAACGGCGGGCTTACTGTCAATTACTCTGCGCTTACCGTCGTATCTTGTGTCGGGCGGCACGCTCGCGTTGTGCGCGGAATACGTCGGCTTGTTTATCGCTTTATTTATTATTTATTTATCAGGGAACCGAAATAACTCAGTAAACAACAAGCGAACAACAAGAAAAGATATAACTACTACAGCTGAACCAGGATTTAAGTTGGACCTCAGTGTCATTGAATGGTAAATAAACGGTAGGTAAATAAATTGAATACACTTCTAATTTTCGCGTTTATCATTTAAGTAATAGACTTTGTGTTAAACCCGGCCGGTATAATGTTTGATTTAAAATGATTGTAAATATATTAAATCCTTTAGTTAAAAACTATTTATATTCGATTCCCACTCGAGCTTGTTGTGGCTGGTTGATTTTTTCTAGTAAAATTATATCTTGTATTTTTATTCGTTTTTTTAACTAGTGTCGCGTCGTATGTAGCCCGCGAGCGCGCCGCGCGTGGACGGCTGCCCCAGTCCGCCATTGTAGCACAAGACAAATGGCAGTGCAATTTTTCGCGCCCAACGCTAGATTTCCCGCGCGTCCAAAATGGCCGAGGAAAATACGGAAAATAGGCTGAGCGGCGTGTCAGCCGTCAAATGAACGCAGTGTGCTGCCTCTGACACTTGTGCACGCCTCAGCTTCGGCAAGCTGCTAGCTTCAACAACTCCCGACTGCGTTTGATTTTCTCTTTTAGTGGTTTAACACTGGTAGGGATACGAAAATACGACGTACAGTGCTTAGACCGCTGTGCAGTTATTTTATAAGCTTTTTAAGTTATTCGGATATAATCTTTAATTTATAATATTTAACATTATAAATTCGAAAATTGTGTCTATTTCTTTGTCTTTTCACGTCAAAACAAAGCGACGGATCGTATAATATTCGCACAGAGACACTAAGACAGCCGACAGCCCGAAATTTTCATAGGCATAGGAGATTCGCAAGAGCACGCGCTATAGACTTCTGTGACTTCTCGCGGTTGTAATTTCATAGAAAATATTTTGAAATAGCTGCGGAAAGTCTTTCACTGATCAAAAGCTTAAAATTCGCAAAGCATCACTATATTAATGAACGTGAAAACTTGCAGTAGTATGCCTGCAAGGTATTTATTTATTTATTTATTTATAGGTAGTCATAGCTAGTTACACAATATTGTTCGTCCTTATTTATTTAACTTAAATACTTTTGAAACGTGACATCACAATGAACATTCTGACATTGAATGACACTTTATATTTTTACGAGCGAGAAAATCGTTCAGAGCCGGTTGCTCTCTTGCCGTCTGCGGGACAGCTACCTTACTAACATTATGCTTATGCTAGACATAGATAAAGTAGTAGCTAGTTAGGCCAACCTTAAAATCCTACCACCTATTAAACCAAGTACCTACTATATCAAAAGTGTATCTCTGGTTTAAAATCGATGATGGTCTAATCACCGAACCACAGAAGTTGACTGTATTAAACGATAGCCTTAGGCAAAAACTATTCATGGGAACTAACAAGACACTCCATAGGTCCTCCGGGCCGCGTCACCTGATTGGCACCTGGCGACCTCGATTAAGGCTGCGCCGCGCCGAGGGCCCTCGACCTCCTTGATTGATGTCTGGCTGATTGCGACCCGCCTCCTGCCTCTTTATACTAATAGCGGCCTGATTGATTCCGATTGTGTGATCCCAAAGTTTATAGCTGGATTTGTAGTGCAGAAACTGGTTACGAGGGTCCGATGCCTGTCACCGATAGAGAGCGACACATTTGCGTTTGTGAAGATTAATTTCAAGTATTTGTAATAGAAGTTCGTTTAAGTATGAATGTTTAGTGGGCTGTGACAAGAATCAAACTGTCTAGCTACTGTCGCTAAATCGACAGGTGTTGATATGAACTTGCGACGCTGATGTGTACCTACAATAAAGATGCCCCTAGTTTAAGCCATAACCAGGACGACAGCAGCAGCAGTGGTAGCAGAGAGTGGCAGGCGATTATATCTAATACTCTGACGCTATGCCCTCGCCGCAGCCATCTCAAACTACTCATCACGATTCAAGAGCAAAGCTTGAACTGCTGGTTCTGGTGCTGATGCTGTGGCTTCTGCTGTCATCCATACCCCCTATGAACTAAAATGCAAATTTTAATAAATGTGTGTAATTTTTGCAGCCCCGCCGGAGTGTGACGCGGGCCAACTGACTTGCGGGCAGTACGTGTGGAACAAGACGTACTGCATCCCGCCGCACTACCGCTGCGACATGCACGTGGACTGCGTCGACGGCACCGACGAGGCCGAATGCAGTAAGTACTCTTGGCAGCCATCTTGTACGCAAACAATCTCCTCACTACTTAGTTAGCCGACACACGAGCTAACGACGCGCCGGATGATATGGCAACCTCCACAACTCATGGACGCAATACTCAGGGTGACGTCACGCGCATTACGTACATAAGTAAAATTATATAAACAAAACAAAAACATTTTATAAATAGCTTGCCTACTTCTTAACTGATCTTTAGTATTTGTAAAAATATTATGATCAGATGTTAATGACGGTAGTTGTTGACATTGAATAGGCGCCTTTGGCTTTCAAAGTAAAAAAGTAAATAGTGTTGAATAATTTCGGCGGGCTGGTTAGAACCACGATAGCTCAATTGGAAGAGCACCTGACCTGGTATGTCAGAAGGGTGCAGGTTCAAATCCTGCTCGTGGAAATTTTTTCAACATTTGTGTTTTTGTTATTTATACAAGTATCTATTTCACATTCAAAGAGTTTCCCTGATGATGCCGCATTTTCCTCAGTATGCTTTCGTGGGTCCACAAAATTATCTGCCACTTAATTAGCCGGGAAGAGAGAAGCGCCGCCGCCAACTCAACTAGCGCGCCGGCCACCATGTGCTCAATATCATGTAATACTAAGCGAGCGGCGCCCGAATACCGCCCCATTTCTTTTTAAAGAGAACTCAACTTGTAAACGAAATATCTCAGCCGTTGAAGCCTGACCCCTAACGCTGCTCTCGACTGTCGCCGGCTTGAGCAAAGCGCGAACTCGTACTGCAAGCTAGGGCTCCCGCGACGCTGGCCACGAGGGCCGAGAGCCAACAAGTGGGTAAGTTTTAATGGTGTGGAAATTGCGTTTTTGTTTGGTTCTCGTATCGCTGATGTTCTGTTTTCATGTAAATCTGTTGTCTCTAAAGTTTTCAAATGAAGCTTTAAGATTGAACGAAGAAATTAGATCAAATTTTTATCGAGCTGAGATACTTTACGGTTACTTTCGGTAATGGTTAAATATAAACTTGTTTCGAAGCCAAACTAATTGTTAGGTATTACGGTACGCTTTGAAGAGTATACATAGAAAATTATTATTGAAAGGGAACTACAATAAAGTAGAACAGTAGTTAATAACAGGGGGGTGTCACTCCGCAGTTTATGTACCTACGTTGGTCACGCACTACGCGTCGCGCGTAAAACGAACGATCATTTCTGTGATTTTGTGCACCGAACAATAACTAAACGATCTTATAATCCGTCTAAAAGATACTGTTGTGTTTACGGATAAATACACACGGTCTAAATAAAAGAAAAAACAAACAAAATCGATATTATCATTTTTTTAAATTCTGAAAGATATTGAAAGGTAAAGTTAATTAGTTGTGTTTAAATCATCACATAGGTATCCAATTTCAATTCCAATTAATAATTAATTAGTATTCCAATTAAATAATTTTCTAATCTACGAGTACATACCTACTAACTACGCATGACCGCTCGGTAAGTTAAACAGTTGAACTACCTACGAAAACAGCTCTTATAACGGCAACAGTACGGCGCGGCATAAAGACGGCCTCAAAGTCAACATGTATAGGTAGTCTGATGTAGCGTTGATTGTACCTACCTAGCCTAGGTTTATTTGAAACGTAATTTGTTCACATTTAAGTACACATTATAAAAACAATAACTTGTAATAAATTAAGTATTCAAATTAATTATTATTTAAACGAAGACTACCCTGAAGTCGTTAGAAGAGATAAGCGCTACACGATAGAAAGAGAGGCAACTTCTAGGTAAATATAACTGTAGGTAAGGGACCGTAAGGGTGTGCGACCTGCCCCCCGACCGCCTAACCGATTGGTTTGGCTACGTGTATAGTTTATGACTTCATCTTGTCATTTCGTACCGCCTATGAAAGTAATATCGAAAGCTATAGGCTATAGCTATCGATATATGCCTATACCTATTAGCTAGATGACAAGATCACGTCATCTTGTCATTCCGTACCGCCTATGAACGCAATATCGAAAGCTATAGCCAAAGCAATCGAGCTAGGCGGTCGGGGGGCAGAATTGCATTTTATTGTGTTATTGCAAGAGTCGCTATTTATTTGCGGAGTGGATCTTCTGTACTTGTACTATTATGTATTCTGTGGTAATAACTAGGCTATTTCATTCCACAAAAAAAATATTACGTCAATATAATTATGAATTTAATTTAAACGAGTATTACTAGGTACTTGATCATTAAAAGCCTAATGTAAACCGTTACAGGTAATAGTGAAATAGCAAAGCAAGTGCATCAAGTCATTAGCAGCGGAATAAAGTTTTAGTGTGAGATAGACTTTAGATTTTGTAGCTTTAAATGTTTTGATTTGTATTTTGCAGCTGTGCCTATTCTTATAATAAGTAAAATGGTAGGCTGGGCTTTTTCACTTACAGCTCCAGTAAAGTATGTTTTTAATGTTTAGCACGTAGCAAGTTACTGCGTGAATTACGCAACTTCTCTCTGTTACTTACACGACATTACCTGTTTCTTTTCCCTTAGCCGAGGGTAGGTGAGAGTTTTAAGTGTTCTCATAAAACATTCATTCCGTTCGAGTCCGGATTTATTTCGCCGCAAAGAACGAAGTTCGCTCAATAAAAAGCTCCTTACATCTGCATTTCGCTAGAAAACTCTTTGGCCGCGTATTCAGATCCTCCCGGGGAACTTTTAATAGACCACTTATTGTATGGTTTTTAACCTTGTGTTGGTAAATGAGTAATGTCCCAACTAGCTTAATGTTCTGTTTCGTTTGTTCGTGAATTATTCCGAGAGTTTTTTAAGAAAAATATTGTAGGTACTTTATTATAATTATTTGGTTTTCGTTTTATGAGTTACAAGTTGAATAAATACTTCCGTGAATAGCAAAATCAAAGGTAAAAAGGTGACTGTGGCTGCGGACCTCGAATACTAAGTGGCACAGTCTGCTCGGTTTGCTATTCAATGCTTTTTTATTCGACTGTCTCAAAAAGGTGTGTTATGTTTTCAGGGTTTATGTGAGCGTGTGTGTGTGTTTGAGTATTCCAACATAACTCATAAATTCCTCAATGATTTAGATGTATTGGTATTGTTAGATACCATAGTCTACTCGGGTAACATAAACTATTTAGAATGTTTTACGTTCCCCTAAAAATGTTCCTTCATCCTCAGGAAATTTTAAAATATATATTTTTACTTTTTATTTTCAAATGCTAATTGCTGCACTGAAGCTAAATTAAAAATTTATAAAATTTTATAAAATACAGCAGCCTTCCCGGTAGCATAGCGGTCAGTGCAGCCGCCCGGATTGGACCCAGGTTCGAATCCTGGCTGGGTCGGGTGGGCGTTTAATTTTTTCACTGTATTTTATAAAATTTTATAAATATTTATAATATAATTTCTTATCGTATGTCCAAACGTTGTAGGGACGTATCTGCCTATGTTATATTCTTGTAGTTTTTTGATTAGCCAGTATGTGAAAGGTGGTTTTGCTTTCATAAAAAAAAAAGATTAAACGGACTCATGTTCACCTGCGATTAATGGCGGGGAGGTGTGATAAATCCGACGAATAAAGTATTCCAGAGTTCAGAGTAGAGCGAATAAGTCGTCGTCGTTTGCAGCGAACACCCGTTAGTGCGCCGATAGAGCGATCTCGTTAAAAATGCACGAAATTTGTGTGTTGTCGCGGCGCTGCTGCCGGCGGCAAGCGGCCCACTGCGACCAATGCTTGTTTCAACACCTATTGTCCTTTTTTCAACTATAGCTAAAATATTATACACTATATAATTTTATTTGTTTATTGGAATTACCTAATCTGTAGAGCGGACATTATGATACTTAACTACTATCCATGATACACTAGTCACAGTAAGTGAGTAAATAGCCTTTACTGTCCAACTGCTGGGCCAACACCTCCATTATTTTAAAGAACAGCACAGCACTAAAAAAAATTCTGTGTTTTCATCGTGTTCCACGTACGTATTTGACTTCTCATGATTTAACTATGCTTACCGTACCTTTCCTAATTTTTATAATAATCTGTAGCTTTTTGGAATCAACTTAACTGCCTAAATTTTTGTCATGTGACCTAAACCTTAATATTTTACTACCTACATACTTTTATCTGTTCCAAGTGAGATTTATAGGTCAGCAAATGTTATCTCACGCAATAGCATAACAAAAGGTGTCTGTGACAGGCTCGGCCATTCAGCACAGAGACGATGCGTAACCGGCAGGTGTCTGTAAGTGGTCCTCGGTGAAGTCGGATCTATCTAGTGGCACAGGAGACCCACAGAAGGTGGTCTTATGGATCTGGGAACAGCTCGGAACAATCCAGTTGTAGCGAGATTCCGTGTCCGTGAGATGATGGTGTTTGTATGAAGCTTACCCTCTGCAGTCCCCTTATTTTAAGCCTGTAGTGCCTAACACCTTTGTCAAGCTCAAGCCATAACAGAACTGAACTGAAACAAATAAATAAATGTATATTGTTTATTAACAATGTCATCTTATTCGATTCAGAGTCAACCTAATCTCTCGGTCACGTCTCATGCCAATAACGCTTTAAATTCAAATTCAAATTCAAATTCAAAATTATTTATTGCATGCCACATTGGTGCACATATTATGTACTTATATATATTTATATATATATATATATTTTTTTTTATTTTTTTTATTATTTTATATTCACAATAATATAATAACCTAAAGTAACTAAAACTATTACGAAACTAAAATATGGCGTCAAAAATTCTTAACCTCTGGCCAAGGTAAAAGCCAGCCCTTGGGTCATGGGAAGTGTCAACCAGCCGTTTGGAAATGTCATTAAACAAAACATGAGCACTTGGACCCCATGGCCCGAGGGTTTCAACCCCAAACGGCTCGAAAATAATAATAATAATTATTATTATTATTATACTCTTTATTTATTTTCTTTCTTAGCCTAGGTTTGTTATAATATTAATATAAAAGTAAAATACAAAAGTACATACAAAACATAAAAATATTATAAAAAACCTAGCCTAGGGTGCCGCCGGCAACGGGGCAGGGCTCAAGTTGCCGGTGGTTAGGGCTGCAGAGACAGGAACCTTCGGACTATCCGCGCCGTGTCCAAGAGTACCGCCTTCTGTATCTGGCCCTTGATCCAACCATTAAGCGAGAGTCTCTTAAGGTGTTGGTCGAGACTCTTCGCTACCAGACCGTTCGCAGACACAACTATCGGCACAATGATTGTCGAGTCAACATCCCACATGGCGGTTACCTCGTGAGCCAAGTCAAGGTACTTGCTAGCCTTGTCCTTCTCGGCCTTTACGAGGTTCTCGTCATGCGGGATGGTGACGTCAACAAGCACTGCCCGGCGTTGCGATCGATCTATCAGCACGATATCAGGCCTATTAGCTATAATAGTCCTGTCCGTGATGACTGCTCGATCCCAATAGAGCGTGGCACGGCCGTTTTCGAGAACCGGCGCAGGTGTGTACTTGTAGTACGGCACTTCGAAGTCCACAAGACCATATAGAAGAGCAAGTTGCTGGTGAATAATCCTAGCTACCAGGTTATGTCTGTGCAAATACTCGCCATTAGCAAGATGAGAACAACCGGAGATAATGTGCCTGAGTGATTCCCCGGGACGGCGGCATGCCCGACAAATGTCGACCGTACCGTCCTTCAGGATATATCTCCGGTAGTTATTCGTCATGATAACTTCGTCCGCAATTGCACAGACAAAACCTTCGGTTTCTCCGAAGAGGTCTCCGAATCGTAGCCAGTTCACCGACGCGAGCAAATCTACATCGGGGCCCGTAAGCGCCTTGTAGAACCGCCCGTGTAGCTCCTTGCTCCTCCATACCGCCCTGCGGTCCTCTGTGCTCAGTACCACTGGTCTGCGCCAGTTCCTATTTGCCAAGGAGAGCGGAGTTAGGCCCCTGTCCATTGCTACCACATCCCGATGCATCCCACACTCGTTGTTGAGGAAATAGTCCCTAAGATTGCACACCTCGCGGTTGTGGAGGTTTTTGGCATTTAAAAAGCCGCGACCACCACACCTTCGCGGAATGTACAATCTCATAACAGACGAGCGTGGGTGTAGCATCCGGTGTGTGGTGAGCAATGCACGTACTTTGCGATCCAGAGCATCCAGCTCAGTCTGGGTCCACCTTAGTATGCCAAAGGAGTATATGAGTAGAGGCATCACCCAGGCGTTGAAAGCACGCACCTTATTACCCCCTGACAAAAGGCTGTTAAGCACTTTTGTCAAGCGGCAATAGAAGCGCTCCTTCACCGTCTGTTTAATGTGTCCTTCCTCAAAACCCAAAGACTGTGACATACCAAGGTACTTGTAGGTTTCTGCTTCAGATATGGACTTGAGGAACATTGTCTCAGAAAGCTGTAAATTCGGTGAATCTACAACTTTCCCCCGCTGCACATGCACGACCGCACATTTATCAACACCGAACTCCATTTTGATGGCACTACTGAAAACATGTGTTATTTTGAGTAGTGTCAGCAAATGTTGCTCATTCGGAGCGAATAGCTTGAGGTCGTCCATATACAGAAGATGAGAAATGACCTCACCCTCTCTCCGAAGCCAACAACCTAACCCTGAATCCTTCAGCAATGTGCTGAGCGGATTCAGGGCTAGGCAGAACCACAAGGGGCTCAGACTGTCACCCTGGAATATACCTCGCTCGATCCTTATAAAGTCCTGCGGCTCAGGGGGGTCATCCCTACCACCAGGTTGACGAAGGACTGTGGTCCACTGACTCATACATGCGCCTAAGAAGGATCTTAGAGTTGCATTGATTTTGTACAGCTCCAAGATCCTCCTCAGCCATGAATGAGGCACCGAATCATAGGCCTTCTTGTAGTCAACCCAAGCGGCCGAGAGGGCCCCCTTGCCCCGACGGACCATTTGGCAAACGGCCATGTCTATGAGGAGGAGCTCTTTAGTACCACGTGACCCAACCCTACACCCATTTTGAGCAGGGGCCAAGATATTGTT
The DNA here is from genome assembly GCA_949315975.1 of Eudonia truncicolella. Classification (NCBI taxonomy): domain Eukaryota; kingdom Metazoa; phylum Arthropoda; class Insecta; order Lepidoptera; family Crambidae; genus Eudonia; species Eudonia truncicolella. The sequence goes on along the minus strand of OX438837.1, from coordinate 350,958 downwards.
CGCAACAATGTGCGCGTTAATTTTTGCTCTCAAAATGGATGTAAGGAGCTTGTAGATAGTGGGCAAGCACGTGATGGGTCTATAGTTCTTTGGTTCCGTGGTACTACCGGACTTATAGAGCAGGAAGGTTACACCAGTTGTTAAGGAATGCGGTAGGGTTCCATCTTCGAGGGCTTGTTGAAATTGCACCGCCAACCGTTCGTATGAACATCGCAGCCACTTCCACCAAAAGTTGTGCAATCCGTCCGGTCCCGGACTTTTCCAGTTCGGCGCCCTACGGATGGCACAACTGATGTCGTTGGGGCTGATGGTGATGGCCCCCATTGGCTCGATGGATTCACATTCACGTTCGACGGCGTTCATCCAATCGCCCTCGGTATGCTCGACAGGCACCGACCAAATACTACGCCAAAAGTTAACAATTGACGCAGTATCCGGCAGTTGCGCATCGGACACACGAAGATCAGTTCCCTCCCACTTTCGGTATACCCTCCTTTGGTCACTCTGGAAGTTGCGATTCTGCTGGTATCGGTCCACACGTTCCCTGTAGCGGCGAATACGGTTTGCCCATGCATAGACTTTCTGTTTCAGAAAGTCGATCCGCTCTGTGATACAAGCCATGTAATCGCATGGTCTAATACCAGTCCCAGCGAAGGCTTGGCTCACAAAGCGCATGACTCGGGGCCGATGATTGCCCCCCCTGAAGCAGATTAGCTTTGCAATGAGAGTCCTAAATGAGTTGATACGCCGCTCGATCCGTACTTGCCAGGCGGGGACACCTCCGGCAGTCCTAGGTGCACGGTCAGCGTCCGGAAACTTGACTCGAGCAACACGGCACGCCGTGATGGCCCCGCAATACACGATCGAGTGAGTATCATCTAAACCTACGCTGTCCAGTAAATACGGGGCAAGTAGGTCATTCAGGGCTCCCATTATCGCTAGATTACGTCTATTCATAGGCAAACGTGGTAATCGCGGCCTAGAGTTTTGTGTTGAGCGATACCGCATAATCGCCTCTTCCAGAGCCCTCCTCAGTTGCTCATTGGCTATGGTACTCACACTCGCATAGTCCTCCTTATTATTATTTTAATTAGACAACATCACATACTTTGTTCTGATCTCAAGGTAAGTAGCTATAGAACTTGTTTTATGAAAATCAGAAACAACAACCACCTGGACTCGACACAATATCGAAAAGTTAGTTTTTCGACATTGACATGACCGGGAATCGAACCCGGGACCTCAGAGTTAGCGCCGCCCAAAGTGCGGCGTGCAAGCTCGGCTACGGAGGAAAATATTAAATCGATTATAACTATAGTATTTAAGATGTTCTGGAAACGGAAGGAGTTTCCATGCAATTCGGGGCCTGGCCAGGGGTTGTGAGCTTTTTTTCCATTGCTGTTAGTGGAGTTTGAAAACTACGTGTGTTAACTAAACATGATTCTATTAGATAATCCTTTGTTGGTGAGAAGGCTCTCATTTTATTTATAGTCATGTTATGGTCATGGTAAAAATGAGATATATTCAACCGGGGTAATAGCGTCATAGTTTTACGTCATAGCTACGCGAGGCTACTGAAATTAAAAGACATTCTAATTTCAATAGAGTAGATGGTTGGAATCTACCACCAGCCTGGGATCCCATCATTCAAAATATTAAATCCCAGCCTCAACACCATACTGCCAGACCAAAAAATACTGTAAGCTCTTTTTGCGTAAAACGGAACGCATCTGATTAAATTTAAATGAGGGTAAGCTACTAACTAATTATGAGACGACCAACACTGAAGTGTTGGTCGTCACAGGACCACGGACCCTGCAAAGGGTTTGGAAACGTCAGGATAAACATTAATGTGTAAAATAAACGCGAGTAGATCCGTAAAAGTTTTTTCATTTTAATGTGTAGTGTTCGCGTAAACTTTAGAAAACAATAATCAATGTTTTATTTACCTAACTGCATTATTGTCATATGCAGTTGAAAGGCAACGCGGACGGAGTCGTGATCACTGCCAGTGTAACTTAACAACAAGGATCCTTTTCCCATCGCAGTCAGAGACGCGTAAGGATGTTTATCACGGCAATCCCATCCGCAGGCTGGCCGGTCCCGGGGGCACTGATGATTGTTCCCGGCTACTCGGCGGCTGTTTGACCCGGAACTGTAATTGCTCGCCTTTTCTTGCTGTCAAAATGTAAACATGATTGTAGTAGTAGCATCTTCTACAATTAATTATGTTTACATTTCAACGAAGAAGACGGAAAAAAAAATTAGAAACCTAAATCTTTAAAATGCTCCTATGAGCATATGAATAATTAACCTCTTTTTAAATTAAAATGAGATTATTTATGTACTAACATTGTTAGAAAACCCTTTATTGATGATGTAAAAGCCAAAGTTTTTATATCATGTATTTATGGCCAACTAAGTGAACGTAGAGGTCTTTTGCCTGATTTCACCATTGACCCCTAAGTTTTAGGTGACGCCTAAGCCATGTTAGGTGACAGTTGTTGAAGCAAATCCGTCATCGAAAATGGCTTAGGGGTCACCTAATACTTAGGGGTCAATGGTGAAAATAGGCATTAAAGTATTTGGTGCTTACAATTTGGTTACCTTTTACAGTGTACTGCAATATTTTGAACAATAATGAACCCTTGGATTATGTAGGTACATTTTCAAATAAAAATATGTTCATATAATTATTATTATATTAAGCTGTTTGTTTCCCTTAAACCAATAAAAAAAAATCGCAACTTTGTAGGTATTCCTGCTGTAACGAAGTCCTATACAAAAATCCTAACTACTCTTATAACCGAGTGAAACCACTTCGAGGCCTACAAATTCAGCGTTATTCCTGAAGCAATCTCGATGAGCTCGCCGTCGGCAGATAGTGATCCTCCGCCGGGGCGAGCGTATTGGCTGGCAGCACCGGTGCCAGGCGATGCAGTACACAGTGCACATAAAAAGGAAATCAAATGTTAGATGAGGGGAATGCGATTCGATGCCACTCTTGCCACGCGTGGGGACAAAACTCTTTTACATTACTTTATTAAATTGAAAGTACGTGTCAGACCAATTAAATGATTGCGTTACAATACCAACACCTTTATAAAAACGCCCATCAACCTATCCAAAGCTGTCGAATTTCTTCAATAAATGTTCAACCATTTATGCCGTTTAAATAAAGTTAGGTCTATTGAGGAGATTTGACAGTTTGTGGCAGTTCGATGCGCAGGCGTGTGCACACATGCTCGTCCTGTGAATGTATTACTCATGTTGAATTACTTTTTGATCCCATTTGCCTCTGTGGTCTAGTAGTAAGACTACCGGTCTCAAACCTAGAGGTCCCGAGTTCGATTCCCAGTGGGAAGAACATGTTTGTGATCTCAGTTTGTTGATGGGTATATAGGGCTTGTTTGTCCGCCTGGCTAGCTACCTTACCTTACCTTACCTTACCTTACCTTACTTACCTTATCTAAATATGTCGCCATAATCTCAATGCTGTTATGTATTTATGGTTGAGTTCTGGCAGCTAAAGATAAATGTATCCGTATTTGAGGATTCCGGGTGAAGTGCGCTTCCACCTTCGGCCTTATCATCACTTAACATCAGGTAAGATAAAGGCTAAGTGCTTACCCGTTAGTAATAATAAAAAAATACACTTTAGGTAGATAGTAACTATGTCTGGTGCAAATATGTTGTTGTTTATAGTTTTCAGAAACGTTTACAGATAATGATTCTGCAGTTTCGCTTCATAAAATTTTATACGAGTAAAGATTTCATGATTTTATTGAAGCCGAACCAATAAGTATACTTGCTTAGGCATTCGCCAATATTCTGTGTTATCCTGAAAGCAATCTCGCAGGTTCGCCGGCGTCGCGGGCGTAATCCTTTGACACTAGACCGGAGGCCGGATCCACTCCGGCCCGGGGAGGGGCGCCGTCCTAGCCCGGCTCATCCTAGTACAATGGCAATTGAATGTCATTGCCAAAGCCGCTTCAATTCCTGCCGTCCCTTGCGGCAAATCCTTGTATTGTTATTTTTTAGAGCAGCTCCGTTTCTGCTTTCGTTTACCCACTGCCAGCTAATATTTTTTTAGAAAATATTTAGAACTGATACCTACTCAGTGTTTTTTGACTTTTAGGCTATACGTTATTGTTTTTTACTTAGATATGAGGCTTTGTATTTTCTTTTTTTACAGGGTAACTGTAGTCTTTGCCCATCATATATATTTCAGAGTCGATCCTATAGTAAAAACGATGGCCACTTTTTCCGGTAGTTAAAAATTAAATATATATTATTTGTAGGAAGAATACAGAGCGTATTTCTTTAACTTTATACTTAAATTATGCTACAAAAGAGGCCTCAACATTCGTTGACAATATAATAGATTTAATTACCGATGGTTAGGCCAGCGGAGTGTGCGGAACCTTTTCCGGGTCGGCGCGCTGCGCCGCGGCCGCCCGCCGGACGATATTACAATATTTTCATAAAGATGAATGCGAATCGCTTACTCACGGCTATTTCACTACCATTAGGTAGTTTTCAAATACGTTTGAGCGAGTTTTTAGGATAATAAGATTAGTAAGTAATCTTGTACGCGGTGAACGATCATTTCTTTATTTATTTGTTTACTTTAATCGATACGTATGCGCTTATTACTTTAGCTGAAGGCAGGTATTATTCAGTGAAGCGTAAAACATACTCTGGCAAGAGAAAATGCTACTTTCAATTTACATAGATGATCATACCAAGTTGAAACTTCAAACAAATCAAATCGTAAATATTAACGACTTTTGTTTGATTAACATAAAATAAACATAGTTCGATTGTAGTATCTGTATTAGTAGGTAAGATAACACTAAAACCAAAACAAATCAATCAATTAAACAACACTGTAGCTAATAACAATCGTATATAAACCGCGCAAATATTTTAAACATGTCTTCTCGCCGGTACATCCATCTAGCCACTCTACTATTTGGCGTTATAAAGAGCCGTAAGCCACCTTATTTGTTGGAAAAGCTCATTTGGTCATCCCGTTATCGTACTGGTCGCCTTGCCATGCAGGCTCACAAGACTAATGCTTTTCAAGGTAGTTTCAAATATGCCGCTGCTAAGATTTGGCAACCTTTTGACAACCTTCCATCACCAATTCGTCATTCACCGTCTCTTTACAGCTTCCGAAAAATTCTTAAAAGAAATCACTTTGAAGCAACAACTGAGCGGCATTACAGATTACCTGTTGTAGATCCCTGGTTACATCTGAGGCTATCATTAGTATATATTTTTTTAGTATCTTTGTATATACATAATTATATCCACTCCTCTACCATATATATTGTATCTTAACATATATATACATATATACTAGACGATGTATATCTACACAACACGCTATCACTTTCACCTTTGTATGTTGAGCTCCTCCCTCGCCATGGGTCCAGCAGAATACCAGCGTTGAGGCATTAGCCACAACATTAAGTGTATTTGTGTTTATTTTTATTTCTGTTTATTTTCGTTATTGTTATATTGTGAAATTTTAACTCTTAATTTTTTAGTTTATTTTTAAAAAAAAGAAGAAAAAAAAATAATTTTCAACATTTGTGTTTTTCTAATTTGTTTCGCAACAAAATTTGCGTTAAAATTATATAAACAAAACAAAAACATTTTATAAATAGCTTGCTTACTTCTTAACTGATCTTTAGTATTTGTAAAAATATTATGATCGGGTGTTAATGACGGTAGTTGTTGACATTGAATGGGTGCCTTTGGCTTTCAAAGTAAAAAGTAAATAGTGTTGATTAATTTCGGCGGGCTGGTTAGAACCACGATAGCTCAATTGGAAGAGGACCTGACCTGGTATGTCAGAAGGGTGCAGGTTCAAATCCTGCTCGTAGAAATTTTTTCAACATTTGTGTTTTTGTAATTTGTTTCGCAACAAAATTTGCGTTAAAATTATATAAACAAAGCAAAAACATTTTAACGAACATCATAAAGAAAGTAAAAAAATGAGGCATATACATAGGCGGCGGCGCCTCTGTAACGAGAAATCATGTTATTACAAATTGTAACGCGGCACTTCGTTAAAACAAACCGGCGCGGCTCTTCACGTAGCGCGCTGTAACCCTTTTGTGCAGCGCTGTAACTGTTCTGCTCACATTTCCCAAGCGCTATTTTCCGCGGCGTTCTTAGAAAAAGTGTTTGAAACTGCACAAAGACAGCTCGCTTATAACAGAGCCCCGAAGCCACTCCACTTCAAAGGACTCTATGAGTGAATTTTGCATATGTTTATACAAAAATCGCATTCTCTGCCGGTTCAATAGCGCAGCTCCGGCCGGTAGTCGAGGTGCATGTTCGTTAGGTTGTTTGGTAAACGAACTGCGTTGCGGCGGGAGTGTGCCCGTGTGCCGATTGCTCAACCTGAATTGTCTCGTCATTGTTTGCGGCTTGCGGTTACCTAGCTGTGTTGAAGCTATTTATCTTCCCTCGCTTACTGAATGAGGATGAGGATGGAACGAGAAATTTCATTAAAAAACCGGCCAAGTGCGTATCAGTCAGATTAAGAGGTAATGGTTTTCTTGTAGGTACTGCGTTTTAGATTATTACTTACTGTAGGTACATAACTTTACGCCATCATCGTAACCTACAAGAGTCGTTAGATATTTATTCTCGTTCATAATTAACTCATCATCACATCAGCACACACACACACACTCGCCCCCCCTGACCCCCCCCCACACACTTACGAAATAGCTTTTAAGATCACAAGCCAAGTCCAAAGTGGGGGGCCAGAACTATGTAACCCAGGGTATCCTAGCGCAATTTCTGCTCTCTCATAAAAAATCAAATTGAATGGAAGTGAATTTAATTACTAAATAATGTGGGGATTTCTCGTCGGAGAAGTTGAGGCAAATTGTTTAACAGGGTTGTATGAAAATAAAAAACTTGATTTTTGATATAAAAAATCATCATTGTACAAAATCATTTGTAGCGATACTAAAGCTTATACTACGATAGGCATTTAAATTTATTTAATTCAAGATCAATATAATGTGTTAATTAAAATTACATTCCTCTGTCAGCAAATAAAAGGCTTTCAAATTGAAATTGAATTATTATTGTCATCATCATCATCATCATCATCATCAGCCCTTCTCGACTCACTGCTGGGCATAGGCCTCTCTTTGCTTATGCCGTTCGCTTCGATCCTGTGCTAGTCTCCAAATGCAAATTAAGTATTTATCTAAATGTAAATATTGCTAAAGTGGCGTGTTTCCCGTTGCAGTGTTCCGGAAGTGCCAGCCGGAGGACTTCCAATGCGGCGTGGAGGGCGCGGAACCCAGCAAGGTGTCGGCGCAGGGGCCTTGCATACCCAAGGAGAAGAAGTGTGACGGGTCAGTGCGCTCACACTACTTATATGTAGGGGGCCTGTATCATCACCGATGGCCAACAGTTATTTTTCTTCGTTACATTAATTTGTTCACGAGTATCGTGCCGAAGGTACGAGGTAAAACGAGCTAAACATGTAGGAAAACATCAGACAATTTTTATTAAATGTACCTCAGATCTACACAGTCTATATAACCTTGTTTTTACGCTATACGGACCTACTAATTTGGTCTGTGAAGTGCACACACTAGCTTTGTCATCATGGGTGAGAATATCCCCACAGTCGCCTCTTACGCCTCTTCATAAATAATGAATAAAAATAAGCAACATGTGAAAGTAGCGAACTCATCCGACACCCTTGTATTCCAGGTATTTAGACTGTAGAACGGGTAAGGACGAGCAGGACTGCCCGGGGCAGACGCTAGCGTGCCGGCTGGACCAGTTCAGGTGCGCGTCGGGCACGAAGTGCGTGGACGCGACCGCCAAGTGCGACCATAAGGACGATTGCGGCGACAACTCCGACGAGGCGCTCTGCAGTAAGCCCTTTGTTACTTTAAAACACTTTTTGTAACTTAACTAGAACTAGTTACGTAATACTTAATGAGGAGCAAACAATAAGTTGATACTTTTACAAAATAAAGATCCACTTCTCAGCACGTACTGTGTACAAAAATGACAATCTATGACTATACTCTTATTTGTATATACTTCCCAAGAACCTTGTAGATCTTATCATATACTCATCTATTAGCTTTCCATGAGTATCCCATGTAACTTAGGCTACCTGATATTCTTGTGTATTTTTATATAAGTAGAAAAGAATAGTTATATGCTTACATAGGAATTGTTATGGTACGTTGTAGTGATAAAGGAACTCATACTAAGAAAGAATGCCCGCATTTTATTTAAGTCATCATCGTTTCAAACTCCGTCCCCCTTGCAGGCTTCCCAGCATGCCATATAGGACAGTTCCGATGCAGCAACGCGCTGTGCATCCCCGCGACGTACCACTGCGACGGGTACCGCGACTGCGCGGACGGGTCCGACGAGGCCAACTGCACCGCCATCGCCTGCCCCGACAACAAGTACCTGTGCCCCAAGGGCGGGCCCGGCGGCGTGCACAAGTGCATCGCGCGCTCGCAGCTCTGCGACGGCAAGAAGGACTGCGAGGACAACGCGGATGAGGAGACCGCTTGCTGTAAGTGTTTAAGAGCTGGCTTAACTTGAAACGGCTGGACGTGCGGAGTGAGGTTTGCCAATCTCTGGAGATAAGTGAGCGAGGGATGGGTTTAGAGACATATGACCAGGACGGTATGCCACGGCATACTAACTCGATGCGTGACAACTTTTTAGCTAGAATAAAAAAAGGGATTTAAGTCATTGAAGTGTATGAATCCGCGTTAAAGATTATGTAATGTAACATTTTTTTAAAGAAAAGTTTTATTTACAAAAAGGTTTTATTTCTTAAAACCGATCAAAATTTTAAATCATTTATATTAAATGTTTTTTTTTGTTTTTTTAGTAAACAACGTAAATGGTTGTGGGAAGGCGTAGGCGGTGCGAGTAATACAACGAGCAAGTTTAACGAATTTACTTGTTGAATAAAGTTACAATGATGAGCAAATTGAAGTGATTTAAATCGTATGAACGGCGCGCGTGCTCCCGCGCCGTACACCTAGTCCAGACTGTGTCGGTCCGCCGGGCGCGGGCGTGCGGTGAGGGCCCGCGGTGAGGGGCGGCGCGTGTGGCGCGGAGTGCGGTGTGCGGAGCGCGGAGCGCGGGGCGCGGGGCGCCTGCGCGGGTGCTAGCGCTGGCTTGCGATTGCCACGCGCAGGCGGCGGTGGCGTTAACATGCTGCCGGCCTTGGAACACCCTGTTCCAACAGTGGTAGAGGCACCAGCCGATTGAACGCTCTCCGAAGGGTTCCTGATGTGGTGTGCACGTCTGCGACGCGCGCGATCTCGTCGGTGCCAGGGTAGAGGCGTGTGATCCGCCCGAGCAGCCACCGGTTGGGGGGCGAGCGGTCATCTTTGACGAGCACCATCTGGTCGAGGCGTAGCTCTCCATCGTGCTTGCGCCATTTGTTTCTTTTCTGAAGTTCTGTAACATACTCCTTATAGAATCTGTGCCAAAAATGTGTCTTTAGACATTGTACTCTCTTATATCTTGTGAGAGTTGTGATGTTCTCTCTCTCCTCGTTCTGTACCTGGGGAGTGAGCAGAATTGTTCGTCCCATGAGAAAGTGTGATGGAGTTAGAGCGACTAAATCGGAAGGATCGGAAGATATGGGAGTGAGAGGCCTAGAATTGAGAATGGCTTCTACTTGTACTAATAAAGTTGTCATTTCCTCGTAGGTAAGATTAGCTAGACCTATGACCCGTTTTAAGTGAAATTTAATTGATTTGACAGACCCTTCAACTAGACCGTTAAAATGGGGGCTATAGGCCGGTGAAAATTTGAATTCTATTTGACTTTCTGCTGCATAAGTTGAGATTTCAGTAGATTTCAAGTTTATAAATTTTGCTAACTCATTACAAGCTCCTACAAAGTTTTTTCCGTTGTCGGAGAAAATCTTTGCAGGCCTACCGCGGCGGGCGATGAATCTATTCAGGCAGGCGAGATACCCGTTTGTAGTTAGCTCGGTGACGAGCTCGATGTGTACCGCTCGCACTGCTAGGCAAACAAAAATACATATATAAGCTTTTTGTAATCTACAACCTCGCCCTTTTCTGTCCGCCACCATGATGGGACCAGCGTAGTCAACAGCTGTGTTCTGAAATGGAAAATCAGAGTGCAATCTCTCCTTAGGAAGGTTTCCCATTAAAGGTTGAATACTTCTACTAGAAAATCTGCAACAAGTGATGCAAGTACGTGCAACCTTCCTAACAAGATTGCGTCCCCCGATCAACCAGAATTTTTGACGCAATGTTGCTAACATCAGCTGTGGCCCAGCGTGCAATAATAGTTTGTGATAGTTTTCAACAATGAGTTTTGTTATATAATGATTTGCATGTAAAATAATGGGATGTTTTGTGTGATATGTATAATTGGAGTTAGAGAGCCTTCCTCCGACTCTCATTGTGCCAGTTTCGTCCAAAAATGGGTTTAAATTTAATAAATGATCCCTTAGAGGCAACGCGTCTTTCTTATGTAAACATAAGTATTGTTTGCTAAACATTTCTTTCTGAACCAAAGCACACAAAAAATTTTCTGCACGGGTTAGTTCAAAAATTTGTAAATATTTAGTTAATTTATCATTTGGGTGACGACAGTTATGCAAAAATCTGTAAACATATGCAAATGTATGTTGTAGTTTAGAATAGTTTGAAAAACGTTTAACATTAATAGCTGAAGTATCATTAATGAAATGACAAAGTAACTTTGTTTCAGGTAAGTTGTCATTATTGTTGTTTGGTTGTGGCGGCATGACTATATCAGTGTTATGTAGGAAGTCTGGCCCTGAAAACCACAATTTGTTATGTATCAGTTGTTGAGCGTTCAAGCCCCGGGATCCTATATCTGCCGGGTTTTTATTGGTAGGAACATGGTGCCAGGAAGACGGTTGAGTATTGTCCGTTATTTCAGTGACCCTATTAAAAACATACTGTTTTAATTTGGACTTAGACATTTTTATCCAACCCAAAACAATAGTTGAATCACACCAATAAACTTCTGAATGTATTTGTAGTCTGAGAGACGATTTTACCTTTTTAGTTAAACGAGCTGCTAATACAGCGCCGCACAACTCTAATCTGGGAATTGTTATATTTTTCTTAAAGGGTGCGACTCTTGATTTGCCTATTAATAAGTGAACATGGACTGAGCCATCAGCTGATAGACTACGAACATACACACATGCGGAATATGCATGTATGGATGCATCGCTGAATGAATGTATTTGAATATTTACAGGTGAGTCACATATGGCACGACGAGGTATTTTAATATGGTCAAGGTAAGGTAAATATTGAAGAAAGTGATTCCATTGCATTTGGAATTCCGATGAAATTTCATCATCCCATGTTACTTCATTAACCCACAGTTTTTGTAAAATAAGTTTTGCCTGTAAAAGGCAAGGGTTAATTAATCCTAATGGGTCAAATATTTGGGCAATTTGAGATAAGATTGAACGTTTTGTTTGTTTTGTGCTTGTGTTTGTAAGTGATGAAAATAATAGTGTATCGTTAGTGTAGTCCCATGCAACACCTAATGTTTTTGCATTCCTTTCATTAATGATTGTAAGTAACGGATCATTTGTATCATTGTTGTGTATTTGTTGTAAAATGTCTATATTGTTTGACCTCCACTTACGGAGATGGAAATGTGCACCTTTTAAACTATGGCTGATGCCCTGACACATCTTTGCTAACACAGACGGTTCGTCACAACCTGTCACTAAATCATCGCAATAAAAATCTTGCAATATTGCTTTTCCAACCAATGAGTTCATGTTGTTGTGTTGTGATTGTGCTATGCAGTTATGGCCCAACTCTGAGAGGCACCTGACAGCTAGATATGGGGCAGATGCAGTACCATATGTTACAGTGTTTAATTTGTAAATTTTTATTTGTTCTTTGGGGTCTGAACGCCATAGTATTTGCTGTAAAGACCTCTGAGTTGGATTAACTTCTACCATACGGTACATCATTGCAATGTCAGCTGTTACAATAAATTTATGCTGTCTGAACCGAATTAATATGCTTAATAAGTCTTCTTGAATTGTGGGGCCAATAAACTGTATGTCATTTAATGAAAGTCCTGAGCTCGTAGCCATCGAAGCATCGAAGACTGTTCTCAGTTTAGTAGTAAGACTTGTTTCACGTAAAACACCGTGATGCGGCATAAAATAGGCCATTTCCTTTTCTTTGTAGGAGGTGTTTTCTGACATGTGACCTAGTTGTATATATTGGGACATGAATTCGACATATTTATCTTTAAAATTTGAATCTCGACTGAATTTTCGCTCTAAGGCGAGAAACCTAGCTAGGGCTTGTTCATATGAATCACCAAGACAGCTAGGTGATTGTTTTAATGGAATGTTGACTACAAACCGACCATCTGGCTGGCGAATTGTAGTTTCAGTGAAAATGCGTTCACACTGTTGTTCGTCCTTGGTGAGACGTGGGGGATCATTGAATGATTCACATTCGAAATAGTGATTGAGTTTCCTTTGTAGCTCAGTATCAGAGTAGTTTAGAAAATGACAATGGACTGTATTTTGAGATGGGTCAGGAAGCTTGGTATTGATTAATGAATTAATGACTGTAGTTTTATTTTTATTGTGAGGTTGGGTCTGAACGACGCCTGAAATTAACCAACCTAACCTTGTTTCATTTAGTGTTGGTTTATTTTTCCCTAGAGAAATGTGATTGTTACCAAGGACTTCCCAAAAGAGATCTGCCCCCAACAATATCTGCACCTCGGACGGAGTGTGAAAACTGGGATCTGCGAGGTGGATGTGCTGAGGCATATTAAATGAGTTGCAATTAATTTTATGAGTTGGTAGCATTTGTGTAATGCATGGTACGATAAAACAACTTATCTTCCGTTTGTATTTGTTGTCAGATAATGACTGTATGTTAACATCACAACGTTTTGTGATCTGTGAGTTTTGATTGTATAGTCCCTGTATTGAGACATGAGTTTTTTGATTTGAAAGGTTTAGTTTGAGCTGTAGTTGCTCTGTTATGAAACTAGAAGTGCTACCATTGTCTAAAAGAGCACGAACCCTCGAAGATCCGGCTCGAAGCTTAATGGGAAGGCGTAGGCGGTGCGAGTAATACAACGAGCAAGTTTAACGAATTTACTTGTTGAATAAAGTTACAATGATGAGCAAATTGAAGTGATTTAAATCGTATGAACGGCGCGCGTGCTCCCGCGCCGTACCCCTAGTCCAGACTGTGTCGGTCCGCCGGGCGCGGGCGTGCGGTGAGGGCCCGCGGTGAGGGGCGGCGCGTGTGGCGCGGAGTGCGGTGTGCGGAGCGCGGAGCGCGGGGCGCGGGGCGCCTGCGCGGGTGCTAGCGCTGGCTTGCGATTGCCACGCGCAGGCGGCGGTGGCGTTAACAGGTTGTTTTTTTTATATTATACATACATACATACATATAATCACGCCTCTTTCCCGCAGGGGTAGGCAGAGACCACTTCTTTCTTTTTATATTATATTGTTGTAAATTCTTCTTATGTACCTATATAATTTTTTTATAATAAAGTTTGCATGGCTTTGTTTAATATGATTTGTTGTTGCAGCGACGGCGTCATGCCCGGCGCTGGAGTGCGAGTACAAGTGCGTGGCGTCGCCGGCGGGCGGCGCGTGCGCATGCGCGGCGGGGCTGGCGCTGGCCGCCGACAACCGCACTTGCGCCGACCGCGACGAGTGCAAGGAGTGGGGCTTCTGCCACCAGCTGTGCCTCAACACGCCCGGATGTGAGTCGTTATTACAATAAGCGGGAAAAACAAATGGGTTTCATCTTATATGATGCATCGAGTGTAGCGATAGCGCTTTAGATAACATTCGTTAACTAATGAGTACAGAACCGGTATATCGGATACTCACAACAAAAACTCCTATAGTAGTAATCCTGTAGTAATCCTGTTGATAATAACACCCCGCAAGCCGAAACATCCTGCATTTGTATTGCGGAGCGTAAAAACTTGCGATTGGTTCCTTAATTGAGCGTCCACACGCAATCGAAGTGATAATTTGAGCTGCGGACTCCACCGCTGCAATGCACCTTCACTCAGTACTAACAGTAAGTAAATGTGTCTATTTGCAGCATACAAGTGCTCATGCGCGCCCGGCTACCGGCTGGCGGAGGGCGGGCGCTGCGTGGCGGAGGGCGCGGGGGCGGGGGCGGGGGCGGGGGCGGGGGCGGGGGCGTGGCTGGCGCTGGCGCACGCGGGCGGCGTGACGCGCATGGACGCGCACGGCCGCGCCGCCGCGCCGCTGGCCAACGCCACGCACGCCGCCGGCCTCGACTTCCACTACCGCAGGAACTTGCTGTTCTGGTCCGATCTTAAGACGAGGAAGGTAAGTGTCCATACTATGCGATTTTTGTACCGGTGACAACAATTCTCACCTTATGATTTTTGGTTTTGAGAGCTTCTGTTCGAAAAATCTATCCAAAAATTTCATATATTTTCAATAAAATGTTCAACCATATTATTCATAGTTCAATGTCAATTGAGGAACAGTTTGTGGTAATCTGACGAGCAAACCTGTGTGTGTGTGTATGTAGTACCACAGTATAAGCAGGTATAATACATCCATAAACTGCGATAGTTCCTGCAACAATAAACAAATTGTAAATTATGTAAAAATTATTATTAAGTGTCGTTTTTAATTTCAAGATATCTGGTAAATTAATAAAAAATACGTATAGTTCGTGTACAAGTATTTATTAAATTTTCTCAAAAAAAAAAGGATTGCTAAACTGTTTACGTTTACTGTTCCTTACCGTAGAACGTTCCACAAAACGTATAACCCCGCCTAAATGATATGTTCCCCTGTCTGCAGATCCACTCGCAGCAGCTGACGGCGCCGCTGGGCGTGGCGGGCGTGGGCGTGGGCGTGGGCGCAGGCTCAGGCCTGGACATCGCCGTGGCGGGCTCGTGGGCGCCCGTCGCGCTGGCCGTGGACTGGGTGGGCGACAAGCTGTACGTTGCTGACGCCGTAGGACAGAAGGTTGGATAGCAATAATCAAAATATTTATTCAGTTTCAAATTAAAATTAATAAACAAAAATAAAATATAAAATGAAGAAGCGAAACTGAAAAGGACCCCACTCAGCACATGCTGCAGCATGGACATCACCTGCAATCATGATATTCTGCGGAGCCCTATTGTTTGTGTGTGTGTGTGAACCAGTATATGCAGAAGCAGCCAGAAACGCCTCACTTTTACCCTTTTAAATAGTTGGTAACATTATTAATATTATAGTTACTTATGTAAATTTATAGACGCAAGAAGTAACAAACAAAATTGGTTGGTAATAATATATTTTATATTAAACTAAAACACAGTCAGTTGTTTTTTACAGATTTATTTGTTGATGGAGAAAATACTTTTTAAAATCAAGTTTAAATGAACAAACTGTTTAATAATAAGCTAATTAAATATTAAACGCTTTTCCCTGCCAACAGATAGAGATTAAAGCAAACATTTATTTATCTATGCATTTCCTAATGAGTGTAGGATGCTACCTTGAGGAGCTCGATGGCGCAGTGGTTAAAGCGCCCGGTCTGCGATTGCTAAGGTTAAGCAACTTTCGCATAGGCCGATCATCTGATGGGTGACCAAAAATTTATCATCACGTTCCCCTCCGTGCTTCGGAAGGCACGTAAAGCCGTTGGTCCCGGCTGCATTAGCAGTCGTTAACAACCACCAATCCGCACTGGGCCCGCGTGGTGGTTTATGGCCTGTTCTACTTATCGACTTATCAATCCATAGGGAAGGCTCGTTTCACAGCAGTGGGGACATAAAATGAGCTGATGATGATGATGGTACCTTAAACCTGCTTTACAAAGCAAACGAGAGAACAGTTAATATCGGTTTGTCGACAGTAATTTTGTTTATTTTGTCTCCCGAGTTTTTTTAATTCTTAGTTCTGACATCAGATTATAAAAACAAGGTTCTGACTTTTTTATTCGAACCAGTTTAAAATAACGAGTAGGTAAGTATGACTAATCTGCAACCTCACTCAGTGAGGGGGCGGGAACACCGATATGGTTTCTACTAGGAGTATTTTAAATCCGTTCCGTGATACTTGTTTCCAGGTGGACGTGTTCGAGCTGGACGGGCGCTGGCACGCGGTGGCGCTGGGCTCGAACCTCACCAGCCCCGCAGACATCGCGCTCGACCCCACCGTGGGGTACATGTTCGTGGCCGACAGCAGTCAGGTAGCACTCAATGGATGACAAGTGGGCCTTAAAAAGGCTCATGGTTTAATTTAAAAGTACTTT
Organism: Eudonia truncicolella; assembly: GCA_949315975.1. NCBI lineage: Eukaryota > Metazoa > Arthropoda > Insecta > Lepidoptera > Crambidae > Eudonia > Eudonia truncicolella. Next base: position 334,615 of record OX438837.1, on the reverse strand, counting down.
GAAAAAATCTACAACTGGAAAGCCTTTATCCTTTCAATGGTGAATGATAATGAAGCCGAAGATAAAAGCACATTGCTCACGGTACTCCTTAATCAGTGACTAAAGCGACTCGTCCTAATAGTTTTTCCAAACAGTATTGAACGATTATTGAAAGTTAATTTGTACCTATATGATTGTGATCAATCCGCAGATTATCCGAGCGAACATGGACGGAACACACACGAAGTCGATAGTATCGGAGGCCGCTTACAAAGCGTCCGGCATCGCCGTAGATATAATCGCGAAGAGAGTGTTCTGGTGCGACTCGCTGCTGGACTACATCGAGACGGTGGACTACGACGGCCAGCACCGGTTCCTGGTGCTGCGCGGGCCGCAGGTGCCGAGCCCGGCGCGCCTGGCGCTGCTGGACGAGCGCGTGTACTGGTCCGACGGCACCAAGCAGGGCGTCAGCTCCGTCAGCAAGTACGAGGGCGCCGCCAGCATCCAGGCCATCTACAAGATGAAGGACATCCGGGAGCCCAAGGCCATCACCGTCGTGCACTCCCTGAAACAGACCTCCGTCAACAACCCTTGCGGGAACAACAACGGCGGCTGCGCGCAGATGTGCATAGTGACGGCCCTGCCCAACGGCGGGCTCGGCTACCGCTGCGCCTGCAACGTGGGCTACCGGCTCGAGCTGGACTTACGGAACTGCGACCTCGTCCAGGAGTTCCTCATGTACTCCCAGCAGAGATTCATCAAAGGGAAAGTGTTGAACCCGGTCATCGAAGGGTTCAGCGAAGCGATCCTTCCGGTCGTGTCGAGGAGGGCGAGGTTCGTCGGGCTCGATTTCGACGCCAGGGACGAGCACATCTACTACTCGGACGTGTTGCAAGATGTCATCTACCGAGTCCACAGGAACGGAACCGCGAGGGAGATCGTTCTCGCGTCGCAGAACGAGGGCGTCGAGGGTCTCGCCGTGGACTGGGCCTCCAAAAACTTGTACTACATCGATTCTAGAAAGGGCACTCTGAACGTCTTGTCGACTAGGAACGTGGCTTACAAGAGGACTCTTCTGAAAGACTTGAAGAGGCCGCGCGCGATCGTGGTGCACCCGAACAAGGGGTACATATTCTTCTCGGAGTGGGACCGGCCCGCGAACATCAGCCGCGCGAACACGGACGGCAGCGGCCTGCTGGTGTTCGAGAACGTGACGCTGGGCTGGCCCAACGGGCTGTCCATCGACTTCGGCGCGGACCGCCTGTACTGGTGCGACGCGCTGCTGGACCACGTGCAGCACGCGCGCCTCGACGGCTCCGACGTGCGCACCGTCAACTCGCGGCTCATCCGGCACCCCTTCTCCATCGTCATCCACAAGGAGTTCATGTACATCACGGACTGGAGGCTGGACGCGATAGTGCGCCTGCACAAGCTGACGGGCGAGCAGGAGGACATCATGGTGCGGGAGCCGCAGACCAACCGGCTGTACGGCGTCAAGGTGTACAGCCAGCAGGTCCAGAAGATAGACCCGATGCAGCCCTGCGCCAGGAACAACGGAAACTGCCAGAAGCTGTGCTTCGCCATTCCGCGGAACAACACGGAGCTGCTGACGGTGAAGTGCGGCTGCCCGTACGGCGAGAAGCTGGCGGCCGACAGCACTAGCTGCGTCGCGGACCCCAGCGCGGAGCCACCGTTACAGGTATACTCATCAGTTATTCTATGTATTTAATGTTCAGTCTCTGTCTACGGGAAGTCCAAAACTAAGTAAGATTTTACCGGGGACTTAAACGAATTTATGGATATAAAACGGACTTTATATAAAATGTTTGTTATGAATCAAATGTGTACCATATAAGTAACGCAACGGTTTTCACAGGCGTGCCCCAACGCGTGGGACTTCACGTGCGGCAACCAGCGCTGCATCCCCAAGAACTGGGTGTGCGACGGTGACGACGACTGCCTGGACAACAGCGACGAGGAGTTCGCGAACTGCACCAGTGAGTCACGCGATACTACATGTAGCAGTGCTATGAAAGACAGCTACTTACAATTTCGTAATATTTTCATATTTTCATAGCTGAACAACTCCAGACGCCCAGCAATTTGCGCAACCATAGCGTTACCATGAAGTTCTACTTTTTGTTTGTCTCTACCCTTTGATAGGGACCAGGTAGAGGTAGGGGTAATGAATCTCTAAAAAGCAGTATTGTAGTAGTTTTGTTGCGGTTGTGAAAACGAGACGCGTGTAGCGGCGTAATATTGGTCTCAGAGCTCGTGGTGAGGCCCCAGACTACCAGTATTGTAAATATTTTCTACCGAATACGATTCTGGTAATATTTACTTAAAAAAGTGTTTTTCATTGAAAGCGGTCACCGTAACTTTAAATAGGTATATAAGACTCAAAACTTAATATCGTATCATAACAGTCTGCAATACGTCCCTCGTTTCCAGAATCGACATGCGGCCCGTCCGACTTCATGTGCAAGTCGGGGCGCTGCATCCCGGCCACGTTCCGCTGCGACTCGGAGAACGACTGCGGCGACTACTCGGACGAGGCGGGCTGCGCCAACGCCACCTGCAGCGCGGCGCAGTTCCAGTGCGCCAACGGCCGCTGCGTGCCCAGCACCTGGAAGTGCGACGCCGAGAACGACTGCGGCGACGGCTCCGACGAGGGCGCGCACTGCGCCGAGAAGACCTGCGCCTACTTCCAGGTACTGTCGCCGGCCAGTCTGAGGAGCGTTTCCACCGGAGCTATGCGAGGTAGCTAAGCGGTGCGCGATAGCGAAATCCACCAATACAATTGCTTCATATCCCTTGCATCGTTTGGGCAGTGTAAAATGAAGTAATGCTATCGGTGAAATTATTGGCACTGCGTCGCTTCCTCGTTGATAGAAGCCACGCTCTCCTCTGTCATGTGTGTGTATCAAAATCGATTTCGCAATACAATAATTCTAAATACACACAGCGGGCGGATACAAAAAAAACGTGTTTGGTTGCGTTTGTTTGTCTCTAATTAGTCATAGGAAAACATAGTAAATAGTGTAATCAATCAGGGATAGAGTTAGCACGTGACCGGCGGCGGCGATGCGCTAACACACGAACCATTCTCCAAATCGGTAAAAAGCGTCAGAGACCGCCATACTCCACGCTGCTCGAAGGCTGGCACGAGTTGGAGTAGAGCTTAGATACAAATTTATGTGTCAATTTCGAGCAAAAGCACAGAGAAGTTCCAGTAAAGTGACAACGCCTAAGCGCTCAGCTCGGTAACTAGAGGTCCTGGGTCGGGCAAAGTGTATTTTGAATTATCCGATGCATAAACCCAGGTTTCAGATCACCAACTTCCTATCAATTGTAGCGATGACTCGATTTCAACGATGGAGGCCTTTGCCCATCAGTGGGACAGTATATAGGCTATTTACTTTACTCAGTAATGAATGAATGTTTGTCATGTCTGTTCACAATGTCTCTTCAACGTGTTAACATCGGCGATGCCTTTGACACGATGATGGGTTCCGCGTGGAGTCCGCTAGCTCCGCAGTGAGTGAGTGCGTGCGTTGCCGCAGTTCACGTGCCCGCGCACGGGGCACTGCATCCCGTCGTCGTGGGTGTGCGACGGGGACGACGACTGCTTCGACAAGCAGGACGAGGCCGACTGCCCGCCCGTCTCCTGCCTCGCCAGCCAGTTCAAGTGCGCCGACCTCAAGCAGTGCGTGCAGGTAACTCGCCACACTTGTGTACCGGTTATATTTATGTTATATGGTTATAAATAGTAATTGCAAAGTGCTCTGTCGGAAAGCGCAGTGTGGGCAGGCCTCCAATAAGGTGGACCAACGATCTGGTAAAGTAGCGGGAAGCCGCTGGATGTGAGCAGCACAAAACTAGTCGTTGTGGAGATTCTTGGGAGAGGGCTTTGTCCAGCAGTGGACGTATTTTGGCTGAGATGATGATGATACTCGATATTTTCAATGCATCATTCAAGTCAATTTATTTTTTTGTATGAAATTGAGGTCACTGTCACATATCGTTCCAGCCGTCAGCCCATAATATCGCGTTAAAATCTTGTTTTGTAACTTTAATTATAATACATTAAATGTTTTATTTGTGGACACTTGTGCCCCTTTCACCGACTACTTATAAACTACGAGTTGTTTTATCTTACGTACACATCTGGCTCTTAAAATGTTTAAAAACGTTTTATTTGATGCATCGCGCTGTGTCGTTCCCAGGAGGCGTACAAGTGCGACGGCATCCCGGACTGCAACGACGGCTCGGACGAGGCGGGCTGCCCGTCGCTGGCGCCGCACCAGTGCCAGCCCGACAAGCAGTTCCAGTGCCGCTCCTCCGGCATCTGCATCCCCACCACTTGGTACTGCGACGGTATGTATACCATGTACATTGATAGCATATCGTTAGTGAGTTGGTAAAATTACTACCGTCACTTTGTAAAATAACATTTAATTATTTTTAATTTTTATTTCATCTATATAATGTCCTGTAAAATTCCTGAACTGGATCTAAAGTATTTGAAGCACTCTCATTGTGTTCTTCTATACTCACAATAAAGGTGGAAGATACGTAACGACGTATGGCGCTACCGTTGGAGCTTTGTCGAAGGCTTAGTAACCGCTAAGAATTATTTATAGCAGCTCTCCGGGTTTTGAAATTGAGACTGGGTCAAAGCCCACAATAAGATAACGCACAATTTATCGCATAACTTATTTATTGTACGATTTTATTGCGTCGATTCACTTATTCAGTTCGGTGGGGCGATTTTTGAATCAGTAACTAATTCTCACGCATTGATATCAATTATTATGTATGAGTGCTCCTTTTTCTCTTACTCAAAGTCACTGATAACTTATTTTTGTTTAAGTCGTACTTATTTTTGTGTAAGTATGTATCTTTATAATGAAATTGTAAATGATACAAAATATATTATATCTCCTGGTGGTCGTCATGCACTTTCAATTCGAGTTAACCGGTGAGATTATTAAATTGCCCCTCAGAACTAACCTCGAACTAACTATAAGCAGACCCGATAAGATTAGGACTGTGATCATAATACGTCGCTGTGGCGGCCGCAGGCACGCCGGACTGCGAGGACCTGTCGGACGAGCCGGCGGCGTGCGGCGCGGCGGCGTGCGCGGCGTCGCACTTCCGCTGCACCAACGGCCGCTGCGTGTTCAAGGCGTACGTGTGCGACGGCCGCGACGACTGCGGCGACGGCTCCGACGAGGGGCTCAGCCACGCCTGCAAGCCGCCGCCCTTCAGGTACACCGCAGCCCTGCGCCCGGTCGGACCACTCCTACCGACCGGTTTACAGTTTATACCACGTTATTCGTATCATCATCGTCGTCGACCTTCGGCTACAATATTAGAAGCAGTGCTTGTATGGCCATTGATTTAGGTAGTGCAGTGGGTTTTACCAACTGCCAATTTACGACAACAACTTACAACTTACGACTTACGGCATACGGTCTGCCTGCTCAGCTCTGCAACTGGGTCGCTGGCTTTCTACATGACTGTAGGATTCGAGTACTCACAGACGGATGTGCTTCGCGGTTCATGTCAGTGAACGCTGGTGTCTCTCAAGGGTCCGTTCTATCCCCCACGCTGTTCCTTCTGCATATCAATGATATGCTTCCACTTGGAAATATTCATTGCTATGCAGATATGGTGCATGGGGGATATAACGGTCACCCAGCAGTCGGGCGTGTCGAAACCGAAGTGAGTCGAGTGAATCTTGTCATTGAGCTCAATCGGGTACTGGACCTCATATCTAATTGGGGATCCAATAATCTGGTTGAGTTCAATGCCAAGAAAACACAGGTATGCGCGTCGTCATTCCTACCCCTTCCCTCTCTTCAAGACACATCACTCGGCCTGCAGAGCAGCATTAACATGCTCGGTTTGGAGATTCGCTGCGATCTGAACCAGAGGGACTATATCAAAGCCGTGATAAAAACAGCGTCACGTAAACTCGGTGTCCTGAACGGGGTGCGGCGATTCTTCACGCCGGATCAATTGTGCCTTTTGTAAGTACAAGACACAGGTGCGATCTTGCGTGGAGTATTGCTCACACCTTAGGGACGGTTCCGCAAAGTACCTTCTCGATGCCTTGGACAGATTGCAGCGGCGCGCTTTACGCATTATCGGCAATGCAGAGGTCACTAATGTTCTCGAGCTTCTCGAGCGGAGAGATATAGCGTCATTCAGCGTCTTCTACCGCTTATACCACGGCGAGTGCTCTGAAGAACTCTTTGACCTTATCCCACCCTTCTCCCTTCTCCATAGTCTCCTCCTTCTCCATTCTCCCTTCCTCCATAGGAGTACGCGTGCTGCTCTCCGGAGTCACCCCTGTACTGTCTCGAACATTCCATCGCGCACAAAGAAATTTGGGGACTCGTTTCTTTGTCGCACTTCCAAAAGATTGAATAGTCTACCAGCACACGTTTTTCCTCCTTTCTATGACATGGGGTCCTTCAAACGAGACGTGAAGAGTCACCTTGTGGGCCGGCAGGGTGAGAATGACTGATGCTGCGTTGTTTTCACGCTGCACCAGTTGTCCTTGCGTCTGGACTCCATTTCCACTTAACATCAGGTGGAGTGGAGTCATTTGTCGAGCTACGTATAAAAAAAGAGCTGGCTTCACAAGGATAAAAGGATTCGATCACTTACTCGGCGACCCATGCATTGCAAAAGTTGCTAAGCTTGCAAGATCACAACCGAGATGCATTAGCCGCTGCAGCTCTTGCTCGCTTCTTTAGCTTATTATTTATGTGAATAAAACCTATAGTATAATCTTTGTCACAGATGTCCATCTGGCCAGTGGCAGTGCCCCGGAGTGACCGGCCGCTGTGTCAACATCACGCAGGTCTGCGACAACAACTACGACTGTCCCAATGGCGCTGATGAAGGTAACACACTGCTTCAAAACTATGACCATTTAGAATGATTTAGTAATTTTATCATGTGTCAGGATCGTTCAAATTATTTTAATTAATATGACAGCTTCTTAGTAATTTTTCAATTAATTCTTATTAATATCATAATCACGAGACATGGAAATGGGAGATGGCGCCGTGAGTTAACTCAATATGACTTACGTTCTCTCCGAAACGGATTTTTTTAAATATTGAAAATATCCCGTTAAAATTGAATCAATCTGTAACATGGAACTTTTGAATCAGGTGTAACAATGAATTAGTGTGTTTAATGTTCATGGCGTCTCTTAATTAGGCGTTTTGTGTCGGACCGTTCGACAATAAACGTCTAAATTGAAAGAGCCCTAAATATGTTTACGAGACCAGTTTATAGAGCAGAAGCCGAGTTGAATGTTGAACCACCCGTGCGTGCCCCAGGGTCCAGCTGCGAGTTCGCGGAGTGCGCGCACCAGGGCGGGCTGTGCTCCAACGGCTGCAAGCAGACGCCGGGCGGGCCGCTGTGCCTGTGCCCGCCCGGCGAGGCGCTGCAGCCCGGCGGCGCCGCCTGCGCCGACGTCGACGAGTGCGACCCGCCCGGCCTCTGCTCGCAGGTCAGCCATGCGCCATACATAACATAACACAACAGGTCGCTCACTTACCTGGTTTTCACTTCAGTTTCTTTTACTTGTGAACTTGAAACGACATGAACGATACTTGAGCCGCTTTTATTTCTCCTGATGCGGCCTAATCTATATCTATATAGACGTCGACTTCTTCCTATGTATGACAAAATGCGTACGTTCGTTGATCTTATTAATAAAATGTCATTTATTTTGTCAATCTTTATTGTTGTAATTAGTGGTTTTAGCATGGTTTTGGCACCGTGGGTTTTAGTAACTCACAGAGTAATAAAATAGACAATGAAAATTAAAATTTACAAAAGTTACGATTTGTACGTTGAAAAGCATGCAATGCATACAATATTTAAAATTTCGTTATCTTTATATGATTTCATAAAACTTTTATTTTTTTGTAGATTTGCACGAACACTAAGCGCTCGTACGCGTGCGGCTGCGTGGAGGGCTACCGGCTGGCGGCCGACAACCACACGTGCAAGGCCAACAACCACTCCAGCGCCTTCCTCATCATCTCCAACCGGCACTCCATCCTCGTGGCCGACCTCAACGAGCAGGGCCTGGAGCGCGTGCCCATCAACGTCGAGAACGTCGTCGCCACCGCCTCCAACATGCACACCGGAACCATATTCTGGTCCGACATGAAGCTCAAGAAGATCTCCAGATTGGACCGAGGCAGCGAACCGCAAGTCATCATTTCGACCGGGCTCGACCTCGTGGAGGGCCTGGCCTACGACTGGGTCGGCGGAAACATTTACTGGCTGGACAGCAAACTGAACACGATCGAAGTGGCCAAGGAGGACGGGACCTTCCGGACCGTCCTGCTCAGCGGGAACATAACGCAACCTCGAGGCATGTGCCTCGACCCCGCGCCGAATGCGAGATGGCTGTTCTGGACCGACTGGGGGGAAAACCCGAGGATCGAAAGAGTCGGTATGGACGGCACGCAGAGACTGGCCATCATCACGACGAAGATATACTGGCCGAACGGTCTGACCCTCGACATCGCCACTCAGAGAGTGTACTTCGCCGATTCCAAACTGGACTTCATCGACTTCTGCTACTACAATGGCACCGGGCGGCAGCAGGTGCTCGCCGGCAGCCACTACCTGCTGCACCCGCACTCGCTGACGCTGTTCGAGGACACGCTGTACTGGACGGACCGGCAGCTGAACCGCGTGCTGTCCGCGCACAAGTTCCTGGGCACCAACCAGAGCGTGGTGTCGCACCTGATCTCGCAGCCGCTGTCCATCCACGTGCACCACCCGTCGCTGCAGCCGGCCGCGCCGTCGCCGTGCCGCGACGCGCGCTGCCAGCACCTGTGCCTGCTCAGCCCCGACCGCGCGCGCGCCCACACCTGCGTCTGCCAGCCCGGCTACAAGCTGCTGCCCGGCGGGAAGTGCGTCGAAGGTGACCAGTACCTCCGAAATACTTACAATCTGTCTGTGATCAAAATATGGCTATGGATCATGACATGCTATGTTTTCTTTTGCAGAGGAGTCTTCGTACCTGATGGTTCTGAAAGGATCGCAAATTATCGACCTGTCACTCGACGGTTCAGGCAGAGCGGGGCAACTCGCATCGGTTGTGGGCATTCAAGGTCAATATCGCTTAGTTCGTGGCTCATTTTAAAATAATGTTATTGGCATTCAAATTTTTATTTTCCAAATTTAAGTCTTAATTATTTCACTACGTTATCGGTTTGTAAATATATGGCGAGAGAGTAAAAATTTTGGAAGTCATTTTAAAATAAAATTGAATAGTACCTTACATTTTATGTATTGCGATCTTTATGATTTTGTAGGTGGTGTGCAATTGGACTACGACCGCCAAGGTCACATGTTGTATTGGCTACAATCCATATCTGGCGACAGCGAGGACGATGAGAACTGCACCATCTACACTATGCCTTACGGCGGAGGAAACAAGGTGGAGTTCCTCGGGCAGGACACCGGCGTGGTCGGCGCGCCGTCCGCGATCGCGTTCGACTGGCTCGGCCGGAACCTCTACATGGCTAACAGAATCGCTAGTAACATCGAGATGGTGCGAGTGGAGGGCAAGATCAAATACAGGACTATCGTGATGGCGAATAACGGCAGCAAGATGTCCTTGGCGAAACCGAAGGCTATCTGCTTAGATCCAACCGAAGGGTAAGTTTATTTATATTTAGGAAATGTGATGTGTACTTTTGTCTATTAGTTACATACAATTTGGGTGGAATTGTTCATTGATTATTTGTGGTGTTTCAGGAAAATCTACTGGTCCGATGAAGGAGGTTACGGAGTCCCAGCGAAGATCGGAAAAGCAAACATGGACGGATCTAACCCCGTCATCTTAGTGGACACGATCGAGAGGCCCGAAGCCATCACCATTGACATCGAGAAAAAGATCATCTACTTCAGCACGCAGTACCCCGCGAGCGTGGTCAGCGTCAACACCGACGGCAACGATAGAAAAACCATTCTGACAGAAGCTAACGCCATCTCCTACCCAAAAGTGATCGCCGTTTTGGACTCCCGCCTGTACATTCTTGACCCCCGCCACGAGAAGATCATCAAAGCGGATCTACCGAACGGTGACAACATCAAAACGATCATGGACAACGAGAGCGACTTGAAATCCCTAACTATATTCCAAAAAAGGAAGATGATTCACCATCCGTGCACCCTGAACAACGGAGGTTGCGAACAGATCTGCATACCCAGCGACGGCGGGTCCCGCGTGTGCGGCTGCTCCATCGGGTACCGCAAGGAGAACGAAGTCAACTGCATCCCGTACAAGACGTTCGCGGTGGTGTCTCAGCTGGACCTCATCCGCGGTTACAGCCTGGACTCCAGCTCCGAGGCCATGGTGCCCGTGACCGGTCAGGGCCACCACATCCTGCACGTCGACGTGCACTTCGCCGAGAACTACATCTACTGGGTCGAGTTCAACCGCGGACAATGGAATGGTATCTTCCGCATCAGGCCGAACGGCACAGAGTTGCAACATATCGTTAAAGATGGTATAGGCAGCAATGGAATCCGAGGCTTGGCAGTCGACTGGGTGGCAGGCAATCTCTATTTCACCAACGTCTTCCCGCACGAGAACTACGTGGAGATGTGCTGGCTCGACGGCTCACACAGAAAAGTACTTGTCAAAACGACAATGGATGCTCCCAGAGAACTGGCTGTCAATCCTCTCAAGAGGTTGCTATATTGGATCGACTATGGCCAATACCCGCGCATAGGAAAAGCTTACTTGGACGGCTCGAATTGGCAAACTGTCGTCAGCTCAGGAATTTCAAACCCTAGAGATCTAACCATAGACATGTTAACACACGACGTGTACTGGGTGGATTCCAAACTCGACCAAATACAAAAAATATCTTACAACGGTGGCAGCAGGCAGCTAATTAGATCCAATTTACCGAATCCTATGGGTATCGCTATCCATACAGGTAACGTTTACTGGGTGGATAGAAACCTGCAGACCATATACAAAGCATCCAAACTTCCCGGAAATATGTCTATGCCGGAAAAGATGAGAACGAATTTGCCGAAGCTAAGGGACATCGTTATATTCGACGTGAACAATCAGCCGACCGACGAGAACAACCCTTGTAGGAAATTCGGCAACGGGGGATGCGATCAGCTTTGTTTCAGCTACCCGGCTGATGCCAACAAGGGATTTACACATCGCTGCGACTGCGCCACTGGCCAGCTCGCACAAAACCAGAAGAAATGCGATGTTGTCGATGAGTATTTAGTATTTACAACCAGAACCGAGATTCGCGCTATAAATCTCGATCCTAAATCAAACGGCATACCATTCAAACCCATTGGCAACTTGACGAACGTCGTCGGAGTTGAATTCGACTATACCGACAACAAATTGTTCTTTACACAAATCAGGCCATGGGCCAGAATCGCATGGATGTCGGCTAACAATCCTGAACCGACTGGCATTCAAAACATCATCAACAAAGGTATCAACCCTGAAGGTATTTCATACGATTGGACCCAAAAGAAGATTTACTGGACTGATAGCTCAAATAACTCGATATATGCGATGAACCTAGATGGCAGCGAACTAGTTATGATTGCAAGAGTAGAGAGACCCAGAGCTATCGTCGTCGATCCTTGCAACGGCACCCTATATTACACCGATTGGGGTCGATTCGGAACTTCGGGCAAAATCTACCGCACAACGATGGCTGGATCCCTGAAGAAGGCTATCATCGACAAAGATTTATCGCAACCGAGCGGCCTGACCATCGACTTCGATGAAAACATGCTTTACTGGACAGACGCGGTGCGAGAAAAGATAGAACGATCAAAACTCGACGGCACCGAAAGAGAGGTGCTCATTTCAGCGACGATATATCCGTTCGCAATCACCGTTTTCGGAAACTACATTTACTGGACAGATTTGCAACTGAGAGGCGTCTATCGCGCCGAGAAGCACACCGGAGCTAACATGGTCGAAATGGTTAAACGATTAGACGATTCACCAAGGGACATTCACGTGTACACCCCGGGGCGCCAGCGCTGCCAAGTCAACCCGTGCAGGATCGCCAACGGCGGCTGCGCGCAGAGCTGCCACCCCGCGCCCAACAACACGGCTGAGTGCCGCTGCGACGACAGCACCAAGCTCGTCAACGAGGGCCGCATGTGCGTTGCGCGGAACATCACCTGCGACCAGAGCAAGTTCTTCTGCGCCAACGGCAAGTGCATCAGCCGCATGTGGTCCTGCGACGGCGACGACGACTGTGGCGACAACTCCGACGAAGACCACAACTACTGCGCCTTCCACTCCTGCTCGCCCAACGAGTTCCGCTGCAACAACGGCCGCTGCATCTTCAAGTCCTGGAAGTGCGACCACGAGAACGACTGCAAGGACGGCTCCGACGAGGAGGGCTGCCAGTACCCGCCCTGCGCTGACGGCGAGTTCACCTGCCTCAACTCGCGCTGCATTCCCATGGCGCAGGTCTGCAACGGCATCAACGACTGCAAGGACAACGTTACCTCCGACGAGACGCACGAACGCTGCCCGAGGAACACCAGCTGTCCCGCCAACCATCTCAAATGCGAGAAGACTAACATCTGCGTCGAACCGTACTGGCTCTGCGACGGCGACAACGATTGCGGTGACAACTCGGATGAAGATCCGCTACATTGCGCTCAACGAACTTGCCCTCAAAACAGTTTCCGTTGCCCCAACCACCGCTGCATCCCCGCCACGTGGTACTGCGACGGCGACGACGACTGCGGCGACGGCGCCGACGAGCCGCCGGAGTACTGCCGCTCCGAGGGCCGCACCTGCTTCGGCGACCTGTTCACCTGCGACAACGGCAACTGCATTCCGCGCATCTACATCTGCGACGGCGACAACGACTGCCTCGACAACAGCGACGAGGACGACCGTCACCAGTGCAACGAGCGCAAGTGCGACGCGGAAACCGAGTACACCTGCATGGCGAACAAGTTCTGGGGCCGTGCGCAGTGTATACCGCGGAAATGGCTCTGCGACGGCGACCCGGATTGCGTCGATGGAGCCGACGAAAACGCTACCATCCACCACTGTGCCGCCCCGACGCCTTGCGCCTCAGACCAGTTCCAATGCACCAACGGACGCTGCATCAACGAAGGCTGGCTCTGCGACCACGACAACGACTGCGGCGACGGCTCCGATGAAGGGAAGCGCTGTAACACCGTCTACAAAACTTGTAGTGATCAAGAGTTCAAGTGCCAGAACTTCAAATGCATTCGTAACCACTTCCGCTGCGATGGTGAAGACGACTGCGGCGATCGATCCGATGAAGTCGGCTGCGCTAAAGAGAATAAAACTTGCCCTACGAATCAGTTCAAATGTAACGACGGGCAATGCATCGATAACCGTCTCGTGTGCAACAAAGTGGCGGACTGCGCGGACGAGTCGGACGAGCCGGCTCACTGCAACGTAGACGAATGTGCCAAACTTGAAGTTAACCAATGCGGCCATAAGTGCGTCGACACACTCACGGGTTTCTACTGCGACTGCAATCAAGGCTACAAACTGTTGCCCGATGGTAAAGCCTGCGCAGACATCGATGAATGTACGGAAACGCCCGGCGTCTGCTCTCAGTATTGTTCGAACACACCCGGCTCTTACTATTGCAAATGTAGCGATCAATACTATGAACGCGAAGCCGACGAGCGCACCTGCAAACGGAAAGACAATACTACTGCGTGGGTTATATTTACTAACAAATACTACGTGCGGAACATGTCCACTGACGCATCGCTTTACAATCTCGTACACCAGGATCTCATGAACGTTGTAGCGATCGATTTCGACGAGAAAGAGAAAAAAATGTACTTCGCTGATGTTTCTGCTAAGACGATCTACAGATCCGATTACACTGATCCCAATCCGACCCGAGAGGTTGTCATTCGACACGACTCGCACGGGCTGGAAGGCATAGCTGTCGACTGGATTGGCAGGAAGTTGTACTGGCTCGACAGGCACTCGAAGAACTTGGATGTTTCTGAACTCGACGGCACAAGGAGGAAAACGCTGAAGACCGCAATTGCGGACCCTCGCGCTATTGTCGTCCATCCGGGCACTGGCTATTTATACTTTACCTCCTGGCATCTTCAGGCCTACATCGGGAAGCTGGGAATGGACGGTTCCAACTTCACTATCCTGCTAAACTGGGAACAGGACATCGCCTGGCCAAACGCTTTGACCATTGATTATTTTACTGATAGAATCTATTGGGCGGATGCTCATCTCGACTACATCGGATCTGCTGACTTGGAAGGACGGCACAGGCACCGGGTCCTGTTTGGATCTAAAGTCCCTCACGTATTTGCCCTCAGCCTGTTCGATGACGAAATCTACTGGACCGATTGGAATCTCAAGGCGATCAGTAAAGCGAACAAGCATTCAGGAGAGAACCTTAAAATTTTAAGAAACACGACTCATAGACCATACGATATCCACGTAGTACATCCACTCCGACAGCTTCCGTATCCGAACCCATGTGGTGACAATAACGGTGGGTGCTCGCATCTTTGCCTGATAGCCCCTCCACCGGCCTCCAGCTACCTAAACATCGAAGGCTACGGCGAAGAAGGCGCCACATCCTTCAAGTGTGCGTGCCCCAACCAATTCTACCTCGCTCGAGACATGAAGACTTGTATCGCAAACTGTACGGATGGGCAACACCGCTGTAACGGACGCGACGAGAAATGCGTGCCGTGGTTCTGGAAGTGCGACGGAGAACGCGATTGCTTAGACGGATCCGACGAGCCCGCGTCTTGTCCCGTGCGTCATTGCAGAGCCGGAGCATTCCAGTGCCGCAATACTAACTGCACGCCGGCCGCCACCATCTGCGACGGCACCGACGACTGCGGGGACGGTTCCGACGAGGCTCAGTGCTCCCATGACTGTCCCCTGCTCGAGTTCAAGTGTCGTTCGAGCGGACGATGCATCCTCGACAGCTGGAAGTGCGACGGCGACGCCGACTGCAAGGACCACAGCGACGAGGACCCGGCCATGTGCCACAACCGACCCTGCGATCCCGATTCCGAATTTTCTTGTAAAAACGGCCGCTGCATACCGAAGTTGTGGATGTGCGATTTCGACAACGACTGCGGAGATGACTCCGACGAGCCGGCGTACATGTGCCGGCAGAAGAACTGCACGACTGGTTGGCGCAGATGCCCGGGGCAATCGAACTACAGATGTATTCCGAAATGGTTGTTCTGCGACGGCAAGGACGACTGCCGCGACGGCTCAGATGAGCTGCCGGACAACTGCCCCAGCTGCAACTCCGAGACCGACTTCACGTGCGACAACATGCGCTGCGTGCCGCGGCAGTGGCTGTGCGACTTCACGGACGACTGCGGAGACGGCAGCGACGAGGCCGAGGCGGTGTGCCAGCACAAGTACCGCGAGTGCTCCGAGTCGGAGTTCAAATGCGCCAACGGAAAATGTATATCGTCCCGCTGGCGCTGCGACCACGAGGACGACTGCGGGGACAACTCGGACGAGCTGGAGTGCGGCGGCTTCAAGTGCAAGAACGGCACATTTCAGTGCAAGTCGGGCCACTGCATCGCCGCCTACTTCCGCTGCGACGGCGACCGCGACTGCCGCGATTTGTCCGACGAGATTGGCTGTCCGCCTCGTTTCCCCGGAGGCAGATATTGTCCGGAGAGCAGGTGAGCTTATACTACTAACCATTCATTTTGAAACAAATGATTGTTTGGAAAGAGTTATTTAAAATCAATCTTTAATATATCATTCAATTACTAAAAAGTACAGATCGTATAAAACATAAAATGTGTGTGTGCAGGTTCCAGTGCGCGAACAACCTGTGCGTGTCGCAGCTGGACCTGTGCGACGGCTCGGACGACTGCGGCGACGGCTCGGACGAGGCCGCCGCCATCTGCACCAACTTCAACTGCGACACGTTGCGTCGCTTCCACTGCGACAACCACAGATGCGTGCCTAGGTATGTGCTTGTTACTTTTAAATGATGAAATGGTTATTTTAATGAAGTCTACGAAATATTTTCGTTTACTTACTTTTATCTTGCTGTGTGTAACATTACTTTTAAAATTATCTGCGAGTACCAACAACCGAGAAAGCTCTTATGTGCTTGCTCTCTTGACCCTACCAAAGACTTCTATTATCTTAGAAATTCGCCTTCAAGTATTAGATTGTCATTAGTTGTTTAAAGTTCCAATTCAATGTATCACCAGGTACCAAGTGTGCGACGGCGTGGACAACTGCGGCGACGGCTCCGACGAGAACAACATGACGCTATGCGCGCTGCGCGGGCGGCCGTGCGACCCGTACGCGCAGTTCCAGTGCGCCAACAAGCACTGCGTGGAGCGCGCGCAGCTCTGCGACCTCAAGGACGACTGCGGGGACAGCTCCGACGAGCTCGGCTGCCACCACGCGCTCACGTGCTCGCACCTTGACAAGGGTGAGTTCATTCAAAGCCTTTACACTGGGCAAAGACTTTCATAGAAATAAGTCATCGCTACAATCGATGGTTATTAACTCAATTTATAATTACACTTGCCAAATTCGCGCACACAACTAGTCTTCCACATTTGCAGACATTATCTAGTCTCGAAATAAGTTGTTATCTATTCTCAATATAGTCTCCTTTAATACATTCTCCGACCATGATGTTCTCATTCAATAAAACAACAGAATTTATTATTATATTATGGTACGGACCAACTACTTTTGCTCAACATTGATGCGTGAACAGCGCTGCGTTCTTTGTTAGGACTAAAACTCTTTTCTTGTTTTCTATTTCTCGATTCAATAAAGCTGTTGTGTTAGCATCTCTTCTGTGAACTATAAACTTTTGCAGACATTAGGAATTAAGTGTGTGATTTGTTCCAGGCGGCTGCGAACACTTCTGCACGAACCTGACGATCGGCGGCGCGGGCGGCTACATCTGCACGTGCTTCCAGGGCTGGATCGTGGCGGCGGCCGACAGCAAGCGCTGCGTCGACGTGGACGAGTGCGCGCAGGGCACGCACCACTGCTCGCAGCTCTGCGCCAACCTCAACGGCAGCTACAGCTGCGACTGCCGCGACGGGTTCAAGTACGTGCCTTCCCTTACTAAGCTGTGCTGTGCCCGACAGGATCCTTCATCCCTTTCTAATCTGATATACCTTACCCAATCCTTATACTTCATTTGATTATCATCAATCGTAAAAACCAAATGCACTAAATAAAACGGTGGAAATACTCATCGCTGCACTGTAAACAACGAATTTGTCATGTTCAAACATATTTTCCAGATTGGCGGACAGCTTATCTGGCGTCTGTAAAGCTGTCGAGAAAGAAGTAGTGCTGATGTTCGCGAACGGTCCCGAAATTCGAGCCTTCGTGCAAGATAAGAACGATGAGTTTGACGTTATCACGTCTGAGAAGAGGATCGAGGCCATCGACTACGACCCCACGCGCGAGATGGTGTTCTGGGCCGACAGCTACGACAAGACCATCAAGCGCTCATACATGGTCAACGCGCTCGACGGACAAGTCAAGAGCGGTTTCGCTCAAGACCTCAACATGAAGGGCAACTCCAAACCGACGGCGCTGGCCGTCGATTACTTGGGCGACAACATTTACTGGACCGAAGTTGATCGAACCGGATCGAAGCCTCGAGGACGCGTGATGGTGGCGCGGACGGACGGACGGTACAGGCGCGCGGTAGTCTCCGCTGGAATCGAGAGTCCGACTTCTCTAGTTCTGGATCCGCAGATGGGAAGGATGTTCTGGGCGGACGCCGGTTCCGCGCCGAAAATCGAGATCGCGTGGATGGACGGGTCGAAACGCCGGCCTTTGGTGTCGGAGAACATCAGGCACCCGACCGGCTTGGCTATCGACATGGGAATGGAGCACTCTATCTACTGGGCCGACACGAAGCTGAACACGATCGAGATGATGAAGTACGACGGGTCCCGGCGGCGCGTGGTGGTGCAGGGCGAGGCGCTGCGGCACCCGCTGTCGCTGGACGTGTTCGAGTCCTCGCTGTACTGGGTGACGCGCGACACGGGCGAGCTGGTGCGCCAGGACAAGTTCGGCCGGGGCGTGCCGTTCGTCATCTCCAAGGATCTAGTCAACCCGTCAGCTGTTAAAGGTCAGTCAATATAGCAATGTTCACTTTCTTGGCTAGAATGTTTTCTAACTTAAATATTTTATGCTTTATTTGTCTACATTTTCTTTACTATTTTTCGATACTTAAGTGATTTAATATCTCAACAATAAAATTGCTTTTGTCCTTTTTATGGAAGCCAAATTCAGCGACAACAGTCCCGGGTTCGATTCCCGGTCGCGGCAATGTCGAAAAAGAACTTTTCGATATTGTGTCGGGTCTGGGTGGTTGTGGTACCGTCGTTGTTTCTGATTTCCATGAAACGAGTGCTTACGTAGCTACTTACCTTGGGATCAGAACAATGTATGTGAAGTTGTCTCATATTTATATTTATTTATTTATTTATAGTAACTATTGTCAATGTGAATGCCATACGAGTACCTAATAGATGCCGTTACTTAAATATGAGTGTAAATTTATTTGTTTTACTTCCTTATGATCAAGCGCACTACTAAATTGTGCTCTCGTGGGCTTAACCGAGCCGTCAGCGGGCAGCCGGCAGCCGTGCTAATTTATAAAAAAATTCAACTCACTCAACTTCTCACTACGTCGTCGTCGACCGGTGATTAAGTTTAATTTTTACATACTTATATCAAAAATTAGTTGAGAATTGGCGATCTTTATTTATAGTAGAACCGCTTGTAATAGGGACGTTAACAATAATTAACTCCAGAACATTAAACATATAAATTAAATCACGCAATAGTTCTTTAAAACATCACCTATTTTTTATTGGAACTAAGCATGAATTTCTGTAACCTAAAAGTTATTAATAAACACTCAATGGACCAAACAAGATAGATGTAGTAGTAAACATAGTTAGCCATCACCATACAATGTATATAAAAAAAAAGTTTTGACAGTTGTTAAAAAGTTTATCTATCGACTAACCAGTCACCTGTCCAATGAAATGAACATTATGTCCGTGCGGTTGCAGTGTACCACCCGCTGCGCTACAACACGACGGGCGGCGGCGCGTGCGCGCGCGCGGCGTGCTCGCACCTGTGCCTGGGCGTGCCGGGCGGCCGGCGCTGCGCCTGCCCCGACGTCGCGCCGCCCAAGCGCCTGGCGCACGAGCTCGCCTGCGACGCACGTCAGTACACCCTTGCACCACTCTAGGCCGTTGCCTAGCCGTTGAGGAACTACCTCAATCTGTTTCCCAGATTTCTGTACCTTTTGCAAGACACTATGTGCAGTGCACAGGAGCTCGATGGTGCAGTGGTTAACGCGCCCGGACTGCGATTGCTGAGGTTAAGTAACTTTTGCAAAGGTCATAGGATGGGTGACCAATAATTTATTATCTCGAGTTCCTCCGTGTTTCGGAAGGCATCGCAGGTCACCATTTGATACCAAATAGATTCCTCTATCCAGTGAACCACCATTCGGATAGTCGACTAATCACATCGCCGGGATTGCCTAATTTGAATATCTGCCCTGACGACCGATTGTTCTTCCTAGTCGTTGTCACTCTTGGCAGAGTGGTCGTGGTCATCAACAAGGATTTTAAGATCGGTAACATGTTTCACTATCTGCCGCCATTTCTCTCTTTCTGCTGCTCGTCTAGTACACTGGTGCAGTGAACCGTCAAGCGCGGCCTTTACCTACTCGGTCGGTCCAGCCTAATGGAGATCTGCCGCGTGCTCTCGGCGACGACCAATATGCTGTGCTTTATCACTGCTAATAAATTTAGGTTCCAAAGATTTTAAAATTATCTTCTGTGTTAACTTCTGTCAACAAGGAGAAGTAGCGAATTCCATCCAAATCCATGAATAGGTTCACGTTAGTAACATAGTGGTGTTTTCCGTACAGCGGTGGAGGCGGAGCGGCCGCTGCCGCGCATCTGCCCGTGCGCGCACGGCGGGCGCTGCGTGGAGGCGGAGGGCGGCGGCGGCGTGCGGTGCGAGTGCGCGGCGGGGCGCGTGGGCGCGGAGTGCGGCGGCGCGGCGCCGGTGTCGGCTGCGCGCGCGGCGGCGGCGGCGGCCGTCGTGGTGCCCGTGCTGCTGGTGCTGCTGCTCGTGCTCGGCGCGGCCGGCGCCTGGTTCGTCATCAGGAAGAGGCCGTTGTGAGTATATTGTGACGTATTCGCTGCTGAGCCAGTAAACCTTGTTCATCGGCTTCAATATTTTACCTCTTTATGCAATCTTAACCTTACGAAGCATCATTTTTGCATTATCACTTAAATGCATTTTTCTCACTACTTACATAGATTTTTTTTTAAATGTCAATGGTTTTAAATTTCCCTTCATTCATCATTAATGGAGACAGAGCTACAATTAAAAATCTGGCTAGCATAATGAAGATCGTCCTCTACAGCCCTCTGATCACATCCTTATGTTTCAGTTGTTTATGCTTCTTTGCCATGGAGTGTCACTGGGTCTGTTACATTAGAATAGCGATCAGTACACCCGGTGCCATGTTACGTATTCATGTCGACTTTGTATCACATTCTGACTGGTGTTGTTTCGTCCCACAGCGGCAAGGGCGGCGGGCTGAGCAGCCTGGCGTCGTCGCAGAGCGTGTCGTTCCGGCAGGGCTCCAACGTGGAGTTCGGCGTGGCCGAGCCCGCGTACACGCTGGAGGAGGCGCGCAAGGGCCGCGACTTCAGCAACCCCATGTACGACGCCGTCACGCGCGCGCGGGCGCAGGGCGACCCCGAGCCGCCGCTACGTAAGTCATTATATTGTTTGAAACCTCTAACACTAATGTGGTATCTACGTTTGATCTTAGTTCTGGCACCGACTTTATGTGGCCGATCCCGAGTGTTGTTTAATAAGCAAACTTAATAACGACCCTAGGCTACACGAGGAGGCTTTTTGTATCCAGCGCGAGCAAACTGACTAATCTATCTTTTGTTTAACAGCTGGAATTTACGAAGTCCCAGACGAGTTGAAGGAGAAGGTGGTATCCGCTGTGATCTCCCCGTCGTCGACCGAGACGCGGAGCGCGAGCAGCAAGCGAGCGGGGGCGGGGGCGGGCGCGGGCGCGGGCGCGGGCGCGGGGCCGGGCGCGGCGCGCGCGCTGGACCCGGCCGCGGACACGGGCGCGGACACGCAGCAGCTGGTCAAGGAGGACCGCGCCTGCTAGCGCCCCGCCCGCCGCCCGCGCCGGCTGCTCGCTTGACGCTCCACGCCGAGGTGTGCCGGGTGACAGGAGCCGCCTCGAGATTCCGACTCGGTGATGTTTTATTGAAGTTGACTCTGAATCCCAAATAATTTTACCACAGAAATATATAGAACGCAGAGACTCGAAAACGTTGATCGCGATGATAAGCTCGATACGAATACGATTTTAATAACTTTAACGGTGTATATGAATCTACTTATATTCGCCGCCGCAGACCCGTAGACTTAGTAATAATATTTTTGTCACAATGAGTAGAAAAATGCGCGTCCGAGTAAAAGTTGAGCGATGAGGTGCGGGGTGCGGTCCGAAATCGTTGACATTAATCTTCATAGCGCCGCGGGTGGTGCGATGGGCCGCCGCCGGCGCCGCGGACCGACCCTGGTCGGAGCCTCCGCGCGGGCGGCGCCGGCGCAGGCGTGAAACGTGTGCCTCGTTTTCGTCTCTTCTTGTCCTTCTACACCCGTCCAAGCTATTTCTGCACCTGAGTTCTCGGCTAACGCCTTTTGTACTTACCCGTGTCTTTGCACATCGCCTCACGGCTGCGACGCACCCCGCGGCGGCAGTCGAGTCTGAAGCGGACAGCGCTCGCTCCTCTACGACTTTTGAAACTTTCTAAAAGACAAGAGTAATTTGAGAACTTTCAATCGAGTGCTGTCCGAATCGAACTCGACTTATTGTTCGTTATTACGGATCGAAGTGAACCATATCATTGGCGTGATATTGTCCGTTTACGGAACGTTATGTATATAGAGAGATTTATAAATTGTAATGTACTAGTAGACTAAAACTTCAGACTTCGTGTGATGACGCAGCGACTGATATGATTTATATACGTGTTATTCTATGTTTATGAAACGGTGTACAGATTCAAAGGCTCGCAGCCGATCCGACCGCTCTGTCCCCGCTGTCAGCTCGTGCCTAAACACTGTAACTTCATACCTGAAGATCTGTAAAAATAACGTTGATCTAGTAATAATGACTTAGTACATAATTAAGTAACATAGGAATTGTTGCGCGGGCGCGGACCGGGCCTGCGCGGGCCGACCCGCAGTTGTAGGGTTTTTAATTCGTTCGACAATAAGCAATATACTATATAGAAAAGTAATTTATTTATTTCGGTTTAAGACTATGTAAAATATAGCCGTGTTGTGTTTTATAATTGTCTATTAAATTATAAAATTATAAGTAATTTGTGGAACTCACTGACGATTTGCCATAAATGTGTGAGATAATGTTTCTGTTGTTAATTTTTAATCTCTACAGTTTTTGTTGAGTAAGGGCCGCTGCAAGTTGTATATAATGACGTTGCATTCTATCTCGTGAATCTTGTGATGTATATTTTACAATAGACTTTATAGTTAACGTTAAGTTAACTTTATAGTTTACATAATATGTATTATAATATGACAACCCTTTGTCGATAACATCACAATAAATTATATACTACATTTATCTACAAAACATGTATAAGAATATTGATGTAATGTAAAAAGATATAAACCTGTCAATATTATAAATAATATGATATTATGAGTAAGAAGATGAAATTATTTTTGTATTGGGATTATAGTTATTAGACAATCGTCTGACCTTAGTTGAAAACATTGTGTAAAAATAAATGAATGATGAAAAATTTATTATGTTATATTTTATTTTAGCCCTCATTTCGTCTCACTTCCGTCACAGAGTTCATGCTTAAGTTTTAATGACGAATTCTAGTAATATACGGGTAATTGCCAACACTCATGCACGTTCACGAACGCAAAACAGTTGATAATCCACCATGATATCACATATTATAGTACTCTTATACAATACAAAACACAAATTTTAGTAAATAAAACAAAACCGCAGACACGGCAGGACATGAAACTTCACTTTTCCCGCCAAGCCAAGAAACAAATTCAATGGTACCTATTTCCCTCGGTCGGTTTTTTTTTTATTATTTTACGGCTCCGGATGAAATCCATCAAGCCTATTCATTCGTTCTATCTTCATATTATTATACATGAATAAACAATATTGATGATGATGAATGATAATAGAAATGGGAAGTGAGAAATTATATTACCCCCCAACCCCTCGAGTATCTTAGTAAAGATGTGGGGCTTTACTAAGTCCTCACGTAGACTTATTGTGAGAATTTGAAAAGTAACGTTGCACAGTTTTGTTTCATTTGCCCAACACTCATGTACACTCACGAACACTTAACGGTTAATAATCCACCATTATTTCACATTAATATTCGACATAACACAAATTTTAGAAAATAAAACAAAACCGCAGACATGACTCTTCACTTTCCCGCCAAGAAGTCCCCCTCGGTCGGTCATTCGGCGTTTTTTTTTTTTTTTTTCTTTAGTTTATGGCTTTGTGCGATTAGCACATTTAGCCAGTGTCAAAGTAATTTTTCTTACAAGTAATAAATAAATATACAATATTTCCTTCCAGTATGATGATGATGAATGATAATAGAAATGAGAAGTGAGAAATGATATACCCCCCAACCCCTCGAGTATCTCAGTAAAGATGTGGGGCTTTACTAATTCCTCAGGCGGACTTCTTGAGAGAATTTGAAAAGTTAAGTTGCACTGTTTTGTTACATTTGCCAACACTCATGCGCACTTACAAACACTTAACGGTTAATAATCCACCATTATTTCACATTAATATTCGATTTATCACAAATTTTAGAAAATGAAACAAAACCGCAGACATGACTCTTCACTTTCCCGCCAAGAAGTCCTCATTCGGCGTTTCCCAGTTTCATTACATAATTTTTATTTATCCTGCTCAGAGTAAACAAAGGGATCTATTTGATACAACCTACACTTTAGTATATTTTTCTTTATTGTTTTTACTGATTGGTTAATGACAATTAATAATTATAACAACAAACGGATGAATTGCGCCTTTTTCAACATAATTTAGCGAAATATTAATTTTAATTGCAATTTATTTGCTACACTATCAGCTGTTTGTCACTGACATTTGCTTGACAACAGCTAACACCGTCCGACACCGACCAACATTCCAACAATAATAATAACTGTCAAATGAACTGGCAAGAAGTAAAAATGATTTAAATTCAAAGGTTTTACGTAACATCTGAAATAGCCTAGATAGGTCGTAGATAGCCTACCGTAGCCAGGCAGTGCGTGCAGAGTGACTAAATGCAGATATAATGTGTTTTTAATTCCGATGATTCTACATTAACTTGAATGTGACTTGTGTGAAATGTTAAACTTTTATTGATAGATAACCTATCCGAAAGGTCATACAACATACTTTATCAGAACTAAATCTTTATCATACTATATCTCATGAAATATTTCCTTTATAACTTTGTTTACAAGTTCAAGACTTCAAGTCGTCACAATAGTATCGATCGATCAATCCGCGAACTCGTCCGCCAATAGCAGCCGGGTCTGTTTTGAGTGAATGTTTGTTTTTAGTTAAAAAATTGTATGTGTTTGTAAAGTTTAAACTAAATCTAAATTTTTATAATATTTTAACAATTTATATTTGTTAGTT
This sequence comes from Eudonia truncicolella, assembly GCA_949315975.1. NCBI lineage: Eukaryota > Metazoa > Arthropoda > Insecta > Lepidoptera > Crambidae > Eudonia > Eudonia truncicolella. The sequence continues at coordinate 309,773 of OX438837.1, read as the reverse complement.
ATCTGTGTTGCGGAAGCCGGTGCTGGCGTGTTTAAAGTAGTGCAATTGATTTAGAACATGTCACAGATGAGATTGATATCGCGATTAACGCGCGTCAGCGCCAGTCGTTTGTTGTCTGGCGGGGTGGCACATTCACAGGTAGCCGAATTGTCTATGACGGATTCTTTGAAGAGTGTTCGAACCATGGCTAGCAAGGTCCTCACGTTGGAGAATTTGAACCCGAATGTGGTGAAGCTGGAATACGCGGTGCGCGGCCCCCTAGTTATCCGCGCCGCCGAAATCGAAAAGGAACTGGAAAAGGTACCCTCTTGATTATTGAATGTCTGATTTAATTGCCATGACCTAACAATGCAGTATTTTTAACAAATACTAAATTGTTTGAGGTAAGAAGCCACCACACCTAAGCTATTAAATGTCATATTCTAAAATTAATAATGTCTTTAATGATTTTGCAAAACAATTGGTGTTGTATTGAATATTGTAACCAAAAAAAAAAAAAAAAATTAATGATTTCATGATAGGTATCTTAAATTTTCAATGAAATAATAATGATAAATGAATATAAAATCTTAAAACTCAATGTAGGTTATATTGAATTAAGAAATAATTACTCCATAAAATGTTTGCTTTACTATTAAACTAATCAGTATTAGCTAGTTACTAACTTGGCAGCTAACATTGCTAAATTATAATTTAGAATCTTAGAAGTTAATCAACATTATTATTTATTGTACCTGCAGGTTATAATAATATTAGTTTAGGGTTTGTTTGTGATTGCAGTAGTAAGGGTAGTGGAATATTAAGCATAGTAGCAATGTTGTGCACTGACCTTGACACTTGTGGTTGTTTGTTATGTAATGTGACACAGCAAAACCTGGTTCAACAGAATCTCGGGTGTCAACCACAGCAGCTGATTTGTGGCCAAGTTCATTGATCACAACAGTTAGGTGCAATTATAGGTGTAAAGCTTAAACAACAAGAGATAGATGATGCTGTCATCTTAATTTCTTAAATTGTTTACCTTTTTTATTAACACTCATTTGCCCAAGGACTTAAGGTATTTTTTATTTATTTGTATAGTCACACATTTAATCTATTCCATAAAATAAACAAACAGAAAGTTATAATATTGTAATAAAACAATTATATGCATGCAGTGCTATGTTAGATGACACTGAAACTTTAGAGTCTCCTATCGTTAGACAGTAAAGAAATCATGTAACTGTAAGGTGGCAACACATTGTACTTGGTTGCTAAGCAAAGCGATTTTACAACAAGAGAAACATTAGAATGTGATAAGATTATCTTTTAATAAAACATTAAGTATCTGGTTTTACAAACAAAATTTGCGGAGAAAAAGTTTTGAAATAAATATTAAAAATATTAAAAGAGTATTTTTGTGAAAACTATATAAAACTGAATGAAATTTGAAATCCTTATTAATAATAATAAAAATAATAGTCGTTTCAGCTAACGGTCTGATAGCGAAGAGCCTTGACCAACATCTTAAGAAGCTCTCGCTTGATGGTTGGATCAAGGGTCAGATTCAGAAAGCAGTACTCCTTGACACGGCATGTATTGTCAGGAGGCTCCACACTCTGCAGCCCTGACCACCGGTAGCTTGGGCCCAGCCCCGCTGCTGCTGGTACTCTAGAATTAGGTTTTTATAATGTTTTATTGTTTTTATATTAAATTATTGTAAAAATCTAGTTTTAAGAAAGAAAATAAATAAAGAGTAAAATAATAATAATAATTATAAATTCATTTACATACATAGACCCACAAGAAATAATTTCAAATTTATGGCATGAAATTTAATGCACTGCCTTTTTAACTGAAACGAAAAATTCTGTCTTGTAATGTAAATATTGATTGTCTACATGTTTGCTATGATGATACATGTATGTGTTTTTATAATAACTTTTTCTTTGTTATGATTCAAACAAACAAGAATATTTTTAAGAAAAACTTAATCTTATACTGTTATTAGAATGTAGGTACAAACAATGGTGTACTGCAACAACTTTTTAGTCGCTCTTGCTGCAGCTTAGTTAATACATACTGCAGCCACAGCACGAAGCATTAGATTGTACTGCAGTAGTATATGGCCTTGTTGTTCAAAAACACAATATTATTATTTCTTGTGGGGACGTCGCCAGCCGAACGGACGATCCACCCGCGCTTTCTGCGGGCCACTTCATCCTTTTCTCCGTTCTCCCCTTTGAGGGAGCTAAGGTTAATCCAGCTTTCACGGCGCCCCGTCGAATCTTTTGGTATCTTTAGTAAATCATGCTATCTGTTCCACGTTCAGATCCTTTAGGTCTTCTATGTCTAGTGTGTCCGTCCCCCAGAACTCCCATCTTATCAGTGAGTACATCGGGCACTCAGCTAGTAGGTGGAGGCTGTATGTGTATTCTATATTTTTTGTCAAAGATCCTTTCCTTTCTTATTAGGTTGTTATTAGAGAGGATCATTGACAGCCTATTTTCATAGTTTTTGCTTATACTAGTATGACCCTCGTCCATAAAGTTCCCGGTCCATGTACCAGTGCTTTTTAGCTTGAACCATTGTTCGGTAGCTTTTCTCTTAATTTCTAAGTCCAGGGAATTTAGCCCCAGTAGGATCTCGAGTGCGGCTGTAGGTGTTGTCCTCATCGCGCCCGTGGTCACTAGGGCCGCAAGCCTTTGGACTTTGTCTAATTCTGCTTTGTTTTTCCCTACTGCGGCTCTGTGCCACCATACTATGGCTCCGTATAAAATTCTTGACAAGATTATTGCCTTGTAAATACACAGTGCCATCGCTGGTTTCATGCCCCAGGTTCGAATATGAGCATGTAATGGCGATTTTAAATACGACATTACAGTAGGGTTGCACCTTTATTAATGTCCTTAATCATAAACTTAAGTTAAACGAGTTAAACGAGAACGTTTAGAACAGCTGCTGTCTATTTTAATATGTAATATTTGTTTTATTTGTTTATAACCCATTTTAACATGAGAAGTGTGTTTAAGAATAAGAGGGTTAAGTATATTATAATGGATATAATTTTTCCACAGGGAGCCAGGAAGCCTTTTAAGAGGGTGATCAAAGCAAACATCGGAGATGCCCACGCCATGGGCCAAAAACCCATTACCTTCATCAGACAGGTTAGTACCATTCACTTAACTATTACTTGCAAATGGTATAATCAGAATCTGCTTGGGTTTTATCTTTTTTAACTAATAGAATTTTAATAGAGCATTAAATACTCATATTTACTAAGCTGTCTATGTAAATTGTATACAGTCATATACATTTTTTTTTAAGTAAATTAGTTGTACAAATTATATGATTACACTATCAATGTATTATATCAATGTATTATAAAATAAATCATCATCATCATCATCATCATCATCGTCGACCTCTTTGGTCGAGTGGTTTGTACACCGGTTTTCATGGTGTCGCCATCTCTGTGGTCCCGGGTTCGATCCCCGGTCGGGTCAATTTAGAAATTATTGTTTTTCTAAATTGTCTCGGGTCTGGGTGTTTTCTATGTATAATAAGAATGTATTTAAGTATTTTAAGTATGTTTACCCGTTGTCTAGTAACCATTTAACCAGTTTCATAACAAAGCTTCTCTTGGGCTAGATAATTGGTGTGAGTGTAGGATTTTTTTTAAATTTTTTTTTATCATTAGCCCACACTCGCCACTGCTGGGTATAGGTCTCTCCAAGTGCACGCCACCGAGCACGAACCTCGGCTTCTCTCATCCAGCTCAAATAAAACATCTAATGTGTAATTTAAATAGAAATCCAGGAAGCCATTATAGCTATAATTCTAATATTATATTTGATTTTGTAGGTAATTGCGTGTGTAACGTTACCAGAACTAATACAAAAAGGAAATTTTCCTGAAGATGTCAAAGAAAGAGCCACCGAAATTCTTAATTCCATGGGGTAAGTTATTTAAATTCCTAAATTGTAGTTATCAACCTATAAGCAATCCGTTTTGGTTATTGAGTCGGAAACAAATCTAAAAAGAGGCCTTTCATCCAGCTCTTGCCAGCTATCTTTTAAGACCTTTTAAGATTATCGCTTAGGACGTCCCTTAGCGATGATATTCGCAAGGTCACTACATTTGCCAATACGTTGTCTTCAATAAAGAACTCGTTTAGCTATTGGACATTAAAAAAATGATAACGAGTAATTTTTAGGCTTTGAATAACATTAAAAAATTGATATCGAAACTTCTGTCAAACAAAGATATCGGTTAAAAGTACCGGTATGCGTGGTATCGTTACCTGGGTGGCATTTTTACCGGTAAATAAACTAACCGCTCTATGCGGATTGGCTAAAGCGCATTAGGTAATGAAAAAAATTGCGACACTTTTCTAGATAACGTTACCTGCATTACCGGTACCGAATTACCTTTATAGAAATAATGCTACTTACCGGTGCTTATAGTGGGAATTTGGTAATGGTAGCTTGTAGTAGCTAAAATGCATTTTCGTATAGGGGCAAGTCCGCGGGCGCGTACACCATGTCGCACGGCATCGAGCTGATCCGGCGACACGTGGCGGAATACATCGAGCGGCGCGACGGCCACAAGGCCAACTGGCAGGATATCTGCCTCTCCGGCGGCGCCTCCAACGCCATCAAGAACGTGCTCCAGCTGTTCTGCAACAAGGTTGACGGCAAAAATTCTGGTGAGGGCTGTTCCGTGTTTCTATAACACTGATGCATAAGGTCGGATTTATCTATTTGTCATATACATAGCCGCTGGATGCGAGCTGCACAAAACCGGTCGTTGTGGAGATCCTTGGGGGAGGCCTTTGTCCAGCTGTGGACGTCTTTTGACTGAGATGATGATCATGATGATGATAGCTAATCTAACCATTACTTTTTTAATTACTTATTTGGATAAACAATGAGAAAAACTGTCTCATGAATAGGGTTGCCAGATGATAATTTGATAGAGGAAGGAGAATTTTCTTCAAAAAAGGAGGACACTTTGAATCATATAATAATAGCCAAAAGAGTGTTGAATTCTTATTGGAAGAATAAAGACGTGTCATTCAGCAGTCCTGGTATTTTATTGCTATCAGAACCCACCAGCAAGCCGGCAACCCATCGGCTAAACACAGAAGCTGCTACACTTATAAAGAGTTTTGATATCTATAAATTAAAAAAAAAACCATACACAGTAGACAATTACAATGTTTTTACATATAAATCCTATATTTATTTCATTTTAATCATTATATTTTCAATTTTTGCAAAAAGTTTCTGGCTTTAAACAACTTAATGTAAAAACATGTATTTTACTGCAATAAAGATTTTATTTTTATTTTATTATTTATTATTTAATCAAGTTTTCAATATCAACGACGTTATACTAAATGAAAGACACGATAAGTAAAGAAAGCCAGGAGGCCAAAATGTAGAAAGTCCTCTTTCTAGATACCGTCTGACACCCTGCTTATGGTTATGGCTCGCTTGTATGCGGCTCTGCGAGTGCGCTGGCGCATGGCGGAGCCACGGTTATATTATCTATTGCCGTGGCGGGGCGGTTGACTGCTCATGTGATGATGTTCATGTCACTCATAAATTACCTACGTTTTACTGAATCAAGTGACTTTCAAACAGTTCATATCGAAACGCGTAAACGACTTACGCGATGCGAACTATACACTGAGGCCGTGATCACTGTGACATTGAGGTGTTGGTCGACAAAATTAGTTGATACGTGCACTCACGAGCAATAACAAACATTTTTGACGTAGTGGGGCCCGCTGAGGTTTCCCTCTCCCAGTAACACTTCGACCCATCGGGACCTTTTGTGCAACCCCCATCCTTTCACTCTTCTTCTTTCGTAAAGATAGATGCCATAAGTTTGGCAACGTCTTTAAGAGCGAAGAGCCTGAAGTCCTTTGGTTTCGGATAAGCCCATCTCAGGAGTCCCATTCTTTTCCTAGCCAGTGAATCAATTTTCACAATGTCATACATAATATAAGTCAAAAATTGTCTAAGAAAAACAAAGTTAAAGTATACGAGTTTAAATCTTCAACAGTGCGCCACACACTGTGCAATCTGGATACTCGATTCTTTCATTAAAAATGCGAAATTGTTTAGCGGAAGGCTGTCCGCAAACGCCCGTCCGCAACCTATGAGCCGTAATTATGAGAGACCTGTTGAACCTGTTACTCATAAACCAAGGTATCCGAGGAGGTTGACACTGAATGGCTTTATAGTTTATACCAAATCCCTTTGTCCCGTGAAGTTTTATCAAAATACTCTTTTCACATTTCCTGACAGTTATTCTTATACTTATTGACAAGATCTGGGACAATATGATAACTAACACCACCAGATACAGCCGATTTTGGCCACCACCTTCCTTCCCATGATTCCTTCATGCGAAGGGACCCATTGCGACGTTAGGCGATTTCATGTCGGTTGTAGTGCGCGCGCACTGGCATGGCGATGGCGTCGCAATACCGGCCGAGTCATTAACGAATCCATTTATTCCGCGACCTTCACGCACTGCTACTGCCCAGCGTGCAGCGTTCACTTCACAATTAGTTTAATTATTTCTTGCATAGGAAAATAATTATACCAAATGTTATAGTTTCGGGTACGTTCCGTATATAAAGCGACGCAAAAAGAATTACTAAATAATGAACAGAGCAATCACGGACATGTCAAAAATTCAATTATGCTTTTTAATACAATTACAGTTGTTTTTAAATTATGGTTTTCCGCCTATGTAGTCAAGTGGTAAGATCACCACTATTTGTAGTAATGTAACTGTACTCGGTTAGGTTGGTAGATAGTAGCTTGTTATAAAGTCCGCCTGACTAATCTATCACTAGGTATCTTATCTTAGTTTGTCGCCATAACAGTGTTTGTAAGATATAATATAATCGGTTCCTAAGCAGCCGATTCTGGGTGGAGTGCACTTCCACTGTCGGCCTTACCAGCAGTTGAGGCGAAAGTCAAGTGTTCCCGGAGTAAAAAAATAAGAATAAAAGTATTGTTGGCGACAATAAGTGGTAGAAGTTATCATCTCTGTGCAAGCGATTTGGTTCAGAATGTTATCATTAACAAAGTCTATTACTGGCGGCGCGCGGCGTAATACAACTGTAACCGACTATGATTGTTGGAGGCGGGTCGTAGCCATATCGCAACAGCAGTCGCGTTGTTTACTCGACAACAATCATGTTGAAACTTTAATTTATTGTATATATACTTAGCGTTATGTTACAATAATGACGCACCTCTAAATGCGTAGGTATAAAGTAAGTAAATGTTTATTCAGCTAGATCAATATTTCAATCAGGTTGTAAATAGCACGCTACGTAGTTGCCACGCGAATTTTGTATATTCCTATACAAGTTTTTAGTGTTCTAAGTATTTAATTAAGCCATTTTTTTAAAGATTTATTAGGAAATTCTACAGCTTTTTCACAAACACATAATAACTTACTTATTTTTTAGACACAAAAGGCAATTAAAGGATTTTTTATAGACTAATTAATAAAAAAATGAGCGAGCCTTACAGCAGTCGCATATGATGTGTAACATTTGACATCTCACCTTAGTAATAAGCAATTTAAACATTATATTCTGAAAAAATCAAATTTGATAAAAAAAAAATTTAATACCTTGAAAAATTATAAAGTTTCTTATATTTCAAACAAAACATTGCTTAGTACGATTTTCTAATATGATAAATAAATACGGAAACCTTTCCATGAAGCAGTGACAGAAATTAACTTCAAAATTTAAAAAAGCTATATACTTACTGAAATATTTTATTCGAATAATTATTCATTATTACTTACTTGAATTTTTATCAATGATGTGCACTTTATTGACACTTATTATCAACAGTAAATATTTATTAATATAGTTTAAAAGTCTATTACACACGAAATGGTTTAAATCAATGTTACAATAGAATATAGAATTAAGAATTAAGTATATTTTTTTACAAATCATAAAGAGAATGCAGTAAAATACTCATTAGAAGACATTTGACATATCAAAATGACCTTTGATAGTCAAATGTCATCATATAATGTCACATAATCTACATATTAATACGTGAAGCGGGAAATTGCGCGGACTCAGGAGTATGAAATTTCGCACACTTATAGTTTATATAGAGAAGGAATGCAGAATGTTAATATATTTTTAAAATTATGCATAAAAATACATTAAATCAATAAAACAAACATTACTCACACTACCATGTATTTGACACATATATATACTTACAAAAACACAATGTTGAAAAAATTTCCACGAGCAGGGTTTGAACCTGCACCCTTCTGACATACCGGGTCAGGTGCTCTTCCAATTGAGCTATCGTGGTTCTAACCAGCCCGCCGAAATTATTCAACACTATTTACTTTTTTACTTTGAAAGCCAAAGGCGCCAATTCAATGTCAACAACTACCGTCATTAACATCTGATCATAATATTTTTACAAATACTAAAGATCAGTTAAGAAGTAGGCTAGCTATTTATAAAATGTTTTAAATTTGTTTATATAATTTTAACGCAAATTTTGTTGCGAAACAAATTACAAAAACACAATGTTGAAAAAATTTCCACGAGCAGGGTTTGAACCTGCACCCTTCTGACATACCGGGTCAGGTGCTCTTCCAATTGAGCTATCGTGGTTCTAACCAGCCCGCCGAAATTATTCAACACTATTTACTTTTTTACTTTGAAAGCCAAAGGCTCTCAAAGGCTCTTAACTGATCTTTAGTATTTGTAAAAATATTATGATCAGATGTTAATGACGGTAGTTGTTGACATTGAATTGGCGCCTTTGGAAGTAAAAAAGTAAATAGTGTTGAATAATTTCGGCGGGCTGGTTAGAACCACGATAGCTCAATTGGAAGAGCACCTGACCCGGTATGTCAGAAGGGTGCAGGTTCAAACCCTGCTCGTGGAAATTTTTTCAACATTGTGTTTTTGTAATTTGTTTCGCAACAAAATTTGCGTTAAAATTATATAAACAAATTTAAAACATTTTATAAATAGCTAGCCTACTTCTTAACTGATCTTTAGTATTTGTAAAAATATTATGATCAGATGTTAATGACGGTAGTTGTTGACATTGAATTGGCGCCTTTGGCTTTCAAAGTAAAAAAGTAAATAGTGTTGAATAATTTCGGCGGGCTGGTTAGAACCACGATAGCTCAATTGGAAGAGCACCTGACCCGGTATGTCAGAAGGGTGCAGGTTCAAACCCTGCTCGTGGAAATTTTTTCAACATTGTGTTTTTGTAATTTGTTTCGCAACAAAATTTGCGTTAAAATTATATAAACAAATTTAAAACATTTTATAAATAGCTAGCCTACTTCTTAACTGATCTTTAGTATTTGTAAAAATATTATGATCAGATGTTAATGACGGTAGTTGTTGACATTGAATTGGCGCCTTTGGCTTTCAAAGTAAAAAAGTAAATAGTGTTGAATAATTTCGGCGGGCTGGTTAGAACCACGATAGCTCAATTGGAAGAGCACCTGACCCGGTATGTCAGAAGGGTGCAGGTTCAAACCCTGCTCGTGGAAATTTTTTCAACATTGTGTTTTTGTAATTTGTTTCGCAACAAAATTTGCGTTAAAATTATATAAACAAATTTAAAACATTTTATAAATAGCTAGCCTACTTCTTAACTGATCTTTAGTATTTGTAAAAATATTATGATCAGATGTTAATGACGGTAGTTGTTGACATTGAATTGGCGCCTTTGGCTTTCAAAGTAAAAAAGTAAATAGTGTTGAATAATTTCGGCGGGCTGGTTAGAACCACGATAGCTCAATTGGAAGAGCACCTGACCCGGTATGTCAGAAGGGTGCAGGTTCAAACCCTGCTCGTGGAAATTTTTTCAACATTGTGTTTTTGTAATTTGTTTCGCAACAAAATTTGCGTTAAAATTATATAAACAAATTTAAAACATTTTACATATATATACTCTTCTCAAAAATTTCAAAAATGGAAGAGGACCGAAATCTGTCAATCCCAATCCAAACTGTCATTCTATCTTTTTAAATTTTTTTAAAATTTAAGTTAATTAATTAATTCATAATTAATAATAATTAATTCTTTTAAATTTTAAGTTATATACGTACTCGTATTCTAAGGTAATCAATATTACAATCTGACTTAATATGACTTACGTTTTTGATTATTTAAAAAAAATTGAACCACATACCTACACCTTACATATATATAAACATTGTAATGTATTAAGAGAAGGCAATACGCAAGCACTGCCAGTTTGAAGTTGCAATGTCACCAAGCTTGACCCTCGACCGGTAGACCGCGCCCGAACTCTGAATGCAATACACATTTACAGAATACGCAAAACATGCACACTAATAGCTTAGGCCTAATACACCGTTCACCGGTTCACACCCGCTCTATTACCAGGTACAGATATGACCCTGGGCGCTTCTTCCCACCCCCACGACCCGGTCAATCCTAACCGAGGTCCTAGCCTAGAGGCTCTCGGGTTGTTCCGCTCCCGATCTGATCCGAACCCCCTGGAGAATTTATTTATTTATTTATTTGTTTATTAGGACAACCAACAAGACGAACACTGATACAAGCAAAAATTGTAGAAACAAAAATAAACTTACAGCTAAGCGTCATCTTAATTATAGGTTGCCACGGCATGCAATGTGGACTATATAATTTGCATTTAAAAAAAAACAATTTATTTATTATAATATAACAAAAATAAACTAAATTAATAATTGAGGAAGTACAAAAATAGAATTCAGTAGGTTACGGGGACACGCACTAGTGCGTGATGCCGTTCCCACTAGAAAATCTATGACGGTGCTTCTTTTCACACGGCTTCAGGAACTCTTTAAGTTTCTCGCCGCTCCAGTAAAAGTCCGGTGTCGCTGAATATGTCGCCCGAGACAATCGGCGAACTCTCCAAAAAAAATATGTTGTTTGTGTTGCAGGCGTGATGATCCCGATCCCGCAGTACCCGCTATACTCGGCGTCGCTGGCGGAGTACGGGCTGGGGCAGGTGGGCTACTACCTGGACGAGGACAACGATTGGGGCCTGCAAGTGGAAGAGCTGGAGCGCGCGCGCAGCGCCGCCGCCGCCGCCATCGCCGTGCGCGCCATCGTCATCATCAACCCCGGCAACCCCACCGGACAGGTAGCTCAAACTCAAAATGTTTTGTTCAAATAAGCTTAAGAAAAGTGCTTTTGAATCGTCCAAACCTTTTCGTTTTCTATTACCCTTTCAGGACGTCTATTTTTTAGCTGTGGAGAAGACACAAGAAGCTCCACAGCAATAGACACCACTGTTCAACATTATAAAACATTCTAAAATTCCATATGGGCTACAAGTAACTATGAATGTCATTATGCCACCATCGGTCTGTAAGTCTACACGGGGCGGGAGACTTTGTACTGAGATAACTGGCAATAAAGAAAGCAAGGGAATTTATTGTTGCATTGCTTTCTAAAGTTTAAAAACACGGTGGATGATTGGATTCACGGAGGTCTGGGAACGATTCTTGACAAGTTTAACTTGCGTTTAATTTTACAAATTATTTATCCTGATGAACCCTTTGAAGCGCCCCTTCCCGAAGACCCCAATCCTTGTCTTCTTTGAAATATCGGGATAAAAATAAATAAAATTGAACGCAAGTAAAATTCGTAAAAAGTGTCACATTTCATGTGCCAAATGTATCATAGGTACTATCTCTACTATTCGTTGAACGACGCCGTGTAAGTATTAGGCGCAGGTTGTTATCACGCTGCGTGTGAACACGTGACTGTGAAGGTTATCTATTGCACCAGTTTTGATATATGCATTAATCTCGTATAGTGTTTACCCGCACTAAATGCAAACACACCTTGCTTTTATAAAAATGTGAGAGCCACGCAACTATGTTATATTATTTATGGCCGGACATATTATATCTGCATTATCTTGTTCGTTAGTGAACAGATACGGAGTGGAGGAAAGCTGGTTTTGAGAGTTACAGGTTTCAATCACATGGCATAACAGCCCCGCTCGACTCGACGTTGAATAGGAAAGTGGCGAAAAGAGAATTTCATCACTTAAAAATCACTCAAATGCAAAACTTTTTTTTAACTTTTCGACCATAAAATGATATTATGTTATCATCACATATATATTATGTCTGTCGGCGTCTTTCTTTAATGCGAGATCCGTTTGGGAGTCATGCGGGATGTTTACGTTTACAGATACGACAAGAAATATTAACTTACTAGTGATCGGACGGAGTATTGCAGTGACTCCTAATGACCCGTACGGAGCGCTTCGCAATTATATCTGTTAATATTATACGCAAGTTATTTTTAATAGCTAAGGAAAACTATTTAAATGTAATTGTAATTTGTTCGCAACTGCGTAACATTATATAAATGCATAATTATGAAGATAACTAGTTTTCGTAATGTTTGTGTTATAATTTGAACTTTGAACTTCAATATTTTTAAAAGTTAGCCAAAGCAAACTAAGTAATAATGTAAATTCGGTAAAATCGGTTTTGTAGTCTGACCTTCAATAATTCTACGGCAGCGTGCCAGAAATATCATAATATATTTGCTTTATGGTATAGTTACAAACTTACTGATTTTAACGAGTAGCACAAGGTCAACCACATACAGGCTCAAATGAGCTCTTGATTGATGCTAGTAAAGTTTATTTTTTCATGGCAATTATGACGTTCGTCCTCAGTGTCCACAAGTCACTTTAAGCTAATCTTCTTCGAGTGTAGAAAGATGCTGGAAAATTCGTGAAAAATTAAATAAATAAAAAAAATATCATCATCATCTTCATCTCAGCCAGAGACAAAGGTCTCCCCGAAGGATCTCCACAACGACCGGTTTTGTGCAGCTCGCATCCAGCGGCTTCCCGCTACCTTTACCAGATCATCGGTCCACCTTGTTCTGCCCACACTGCATAAAAAAATAATCTCTTTTTATTACTCACTCGTAGGTCCAAACTTATATGTTACGTTTTGATTAATTCAAGATTAACCTGATTTTACATCCAACTACTTCCAGTCACTGCGAATATTTGTTTCACCTCGCTGTATAGTACCCACTAGCGACTCCTACTCTATGATAGCCGAGTAGCGGTCTACTCCAAAAGACTCAGTGCCTTACAAATAAACAAAGAATAAGCTCGGAATAGTTATTCCTTTTTTTTCTCCAACTCCCTTACAAATAAACAAAGAATAAGGTCCGAATAGACCCTTAGTCTAATTTGAAATGACGTTTACATGACAGCAACAAAACGGAATAACTATTCGGACCTTAATATTTATTTATTTGTAAGGCACTCCAGCTTGCTTATTCTTAAATGATATATTATGTAATAAGTGATCGCCGCGTGCGCAGGTGCTGACGCGGCCCAACATCGAGGACATCATCAAGTTCGCGCACAAGAACAAGATATTCATCTTCGCCGACGAGGTGTACCAGGACAACGTCTACGCCGAGGGCAGCAAGTTCTTCTCCTTCAAAAAGGTATGCCACTCCACCTTTCAATTGTGGGTCACTTATCAATTCATTTTGAAACTCGTTATATAAAACGTTTCATTGTCATCATCATCAGCCTATACACGTCCACTGCTGGACATAGGCCTCTCCTTGAGCACGCCACTGAGCACGATCAGCGGCTGCTCTCATCCAACTCTTGCCAGCCACCTTGCGAAGATCGTTGCTCCACCTAGTCTTGAGGGCGTCGTTATATAAAACGTTTATTCCGCAATCTCTAGGAAAACAAGTTTTTATATCTCGCGTTTTCGTAAACAATTGAACAGGTTTGAATTCGTTCCCGAAATTGAAAAATAACTAACGTTGTTTAAAAAAAATGTTTTAACACTTATCAACTCTTGTTTTATGTAAGGATCATCAATTCATTGTGTGGGAAAGGAAAAGGCGGAGCAGCAGCATCAGCAGTTAGTCAAATTTAATGAAATATTTCAGAATCACAATTATGTATTTGTGAGATGTAGGTTTGTATCACAATGATGACAATTTATAAATTTGTTAGTGTCACTACATATCATACAAATAAAAGTTTAAACAAAATGACAAACCTTAGATAAGTTAATTAAAAAAAAAACAATAATAATACATTAACAATTCATATAAAATCAATACATTGTATTTTCTTGTACATTTTGTCTGTCTGTCTTTGTAATTAAAGCCAGACAGACAGATTTGATGTTTTATTAATTTTTGTGCCATTGCAAAATGTTTTCATACTATAGATATTCATTTACACACGTGACTAATTAAAAAACAAAACTGATAAATTTTATACATCCAATAAACTTTACACTGATTATAACATGACTGCTAACTGGCTGGCCACATAATTAAGAACGATGAGCAGTTTCTTTTTTATTGAAATTTAAATATCGAACACTGTGTCTAAGTCACTTCTATTATATTATTGGCGCTATTTAGGTAGTTAATTAATATTATTGAAACGATATTTTTTTTCGTAAAATAACAATGGGGAAAAATAAAAGTTGCTACAAATCTACTAGGGAAAGTCATAATAAAACTCCGTGAAAAGAATTCGTACAAAAAGATAGCTGATCATCTGCATTGTTCGAAAACGATGGTCTACCTATGCTGTAAAACATTTTAATATGTATCAAACGACTTCAAATATTCCGCGCGCGTCTAAACAGAGAAAGACATCGCGACGAGATGATAGAAATATCGTTCGTTTGGCAAGACAAGATCCTTTTAAAGGGTCTAATGAGATAAGAAAAGCATATTTTGGAGAAAACAACCCTTCAGCAATCTTAGCATGCACTATTCGGAAACGTTTGGTAGAAGAAAAGTTGCACGGACGTATAGCAAGAAAGGTACCCATGTTGAAACAGTGCCAAAGGCAAGCCCGTCTTGCATTTGCAAGAAAGTATGAAAACTGGTCATCTGGACTGTGGAAAAATGTTCTTTTTTCTGATGAAACCAAAATAAACAGAGTGTGTTTTGATGGCAAACGTTACGTGCGGCTTCCTTTGAAAAAAACACTTGACCTCAAATTCACAAAGGAAGACCTTAAAGCCACGAAATATTAATTATAGTTAAACTAATTTCACATAAATAATGTATTTTTACTTAGCATATTTTTCATCAAAATAAATTCTCGAACAATTCAATGTTCGTTCTTAATTATTTGTCCAGCTTTGTTTGTAAAAAAAATTGTTTCTCTTCAGAAAAAAGGTATTTTTGTGAAATATTCCTTATTATTTTACGCATTTTATTCCTAATTCCTTTCGTTTTGGTCATGTGAATATTTCATAATAAAATATAATAATTTCAGAGAGAAACACAAAAAAATATTACATCATTTGTTAAAAAACTTCCGGTTTTATAAATCGTTCTTAATTATATGACCACCACTGTAAATATGTATGGAATATAGTTTTCAATATTTTTTTCTATTGGAGGCGCATCTATACCTAATATTATACATAGTCTATGGTGTGTCCTGCCCGTTCGAAGTTTTGAACGAACATGCGAGAGCTGTGAATCCCATCGCTCCTAATCCACCCAAGTGTGAAGTTGACATTTTGATATTTCTGTTAAGATAGATAGATAACGTTGCTCACGCTACAGAATATGTATTTATGTATCAGGAGCTCGATGGCGCAGTGGTTAACGCGCCTGGTCTGCGATTGCTGACGTTAAGCAACTTTCGCAAAGGCCGGTCATCGGATGAGTAACCAATTATTTATCATCTCGCGCTCCTTCGTGCTTCGGAAGGCACGTAAGCCGTTGGTCCCGGCTGCTTAAGAGGCGTTAACAACCACAGCACCGCACTGTGCCCTCGTAACAAAAACCGAAAAGATATCGTAGCTAATTGTCTTTGAAACCATTTTTGTATTCCCATCCGTCAATCGAGCCGATTTTACTGTATGTATTCAGATCTGCCGTGTACGGTTAGTTAGTTGGAATTCGTTCGAACGACTTTAAAATCGGATGTTAGTTCCGACGACTAAGTCGCGACGACGTTATCGTTACGGTTTTTGTTATGGGAATCGAATCGTTCTCCCTATCCATCCATAGTTTTGGCTCGTGCCCCAGCAGCAGGGCCGATGATGATGACGATGTATGATGCAGGTGCTGGTGGAGATGGGTGCCCCGTACGCCAGTGAGGTGGAGCTGGCGTCGTTCATGTCGGTGAGCAAGGGCTACGCGGGCGAGTGCGGGCTGCGCGGCGGCTGGATGGAGCTGGTGAACATGCAGCCGCAGGTGCAGGCGCACCTCTACAAGGCCATCTCCGCCATGCTGTGCCCCACCTCGCTGGGTCAGATCACCATCGACTGCGTCGTGAGTACACTCTGTTTTATTTTACACACGATTCGCAAACTTGGTCACTCACAAATCGCCAAAAGTCCTCGCGGTGTGTGCCCTCTGATCTGCATTTTGAAAAATCAGCTTGAACTGTCTTCATTTAAAAAAAACTGTTTACAAATAATTTTATTGTACCGACATTTACATCAACGATTCTGCTTGTCCAAAGGAATCTCTTTTGAAAAAACGCATACTCAGTGATATTTTTTTATGAAATGGGATGCATGCTCTAAATCGTCTGAAATTTAGAGAGTGGTTCGGAATGTTGTGGTTGTTCATCTTATGACAGTCTCCTCACACGCACACGATTCACAATTATAATAAAAAACACCACACGAAGCAAATTAAAAACAAGAAAAAGAATAACAGAAAGAAAGTAAAAATATAAACAAAAACCCGACAAGTGCGAGTCGGACTCGCCCACCGAGGGTTCCGAACAAATTTATGGGTTCAGAATAGTTCAGGAATCGAGTCTCGAACTTTTTCCGAAATTCAGTTTCCAAGGTATTTCTTTTTTCATTCTTCGTCATAAATCAAAAACTATACATCATAAAAATAATTAAAAATCTGTTTAAGCTTGTGCAAATGAAGCCCTTTCATACGATACCCCACATGACACGGTTAACTTCAAAATGTGGACCCCCGTTCCTTGCATAACGACCCTGTTTTTTTATGATAATTAAATATGTATAGTTTTCAGATTTTTCCCTGTACTTGTAGTATAAGACGATATTATTTGCCAAACTTCATACTTATAGGTCAACGGCAAGTACCCTATGAATTTTGATTCCCTTGAGAGTGTCGAAATATACGTTTTTTGCGACATAAACGGCCGTATCTTTTTTTTCGTTAACTTAGAAGTTTGATTTTGTCACATCTTCAAGGGACCGCAGACCTGAGTATGTTTTCATTTCAACTCGATACCTCCACGTGTTCCCGATATAAAGGGTACAGACACACACACACAGGCATAGAGACAAACGGACAACAAAGTGATCCTATAAGGGTTCCGTTTTTTCCTTTTGAGGTACGGAACCCTAAAAGGAAGTGGGCGAGCCAACAAGATGAATCCTGTCATAGTAAATAGTACAACAAGCATGTTGACTCTCAACACAGACAAAACCAAATACATGACTTTTTTGTATAATTTACTGAGCCAACCATCCCATGACTCACACGCAATGGTGGCACACCACTGTTTTGACTCGACTGACACTGAAAGACTGATTTTGAAAGTTAGCACATTTCGTCGTTTCCGTTTCCATACAGCAGAACTCCTAGCTGAATGTGATGTCCTTTGTGTTCGTCAGTTGTTTATACTACTAACTGTTACAAAGAAACATGCACTACAAACCAGCAAAAGGCGAGCAGACATTGTTTGTTCCACTGAGCTATATCGTACAGCTCACTCTCACAGATTCTTTTGCTTTCTTGGAAGTTTTTTGTATACGAAACTTAATTTAACACTAGGTGTACATCATATGAATAAAATAAATTGTAAGAAAACCATTCAAAAGTGGCTTAAAGGGAAAACCTACAATGACACCGAACATCTACTATTAGTTATTACATAGTTTGTATACAATGGCAGCAACATGCTGCATATGCAAAATGTTATTAAAAGTATTATAATTTATTGCTATTTAATAAAATGTCATGTAGGCAAGCGCTAACACACACTCACCGATTAGATGCCTGAGATACGGATAAACTAGTTTACCCGTATCTCATCACTTCGGTTATTTTGCACTACCAACCGACCAACCAATTTTAAAGCTTTACAAAATAAGCGGCACTCTTGTAATGCATTATATCATTATGTAGACAAATGTTATTTTATAAGTTTTATGTATTTAGTGTTAAGTTTTACACAGCAAATAAATGTATTGTTATTGTATCTCGCGGCAGGCAAAGCCGCCGGCGAAGGGCTCTGCGTCGTACGCGCAGTGGCTGAGCGAGCGCGACGCCGTGCTCGCCTCGCTCAAGCAGCGCGCCACGCTCATCGCCGACACCTTCAACTCCATGGACGGGTTCACCTGCAACCCCGTGCAGGTGCGCCCGCCGCCCGGCTACTACTTGTTAATGTTTCATGTTATTTTATTGGTCTCATATAGGTTCATATTTATGGTATGAACTTACAATATGTCAAATCTCACGCTCTCAGAGCTTGAACGTTCATGAAGTTGTCGCTTCAAGTATTATTATAATAGTGGTCCACTCGCGACTTCGTCCGTTCGACAACACCGTATCCCATGATAGTTTAAAAAATCCTAAAAATCAGATCCAATTGATCCAGTGAATCAAAACCACACTATTTTGGTGCGCACGATTTGCTTAAAAATGGTCACGAAGTCTTCGCTTCACGTATTAACTTTATTAATAGATAAGTATCTTCAAGATTTCTTTTGTATTCTTGTGATTGGTGTAATCGGTTAATTCTGTACTAATTACATCTATACATATAATAAAGCTAAAGAGGGTCGAAAGTCTGTACATAGAAGATATTCGAAAAAAAGTTAGCTGGGGATACTTAGAATCGATAACAGAACACGTTCCAACAGTTTTTAGAATTTTTGTCTGTTTGTCTGTTTATCTGTTGTCAGTTTATTTGACCGCGCATCGCGTGAAAATGGATGAACGGATTTTTATGCAAACTTTGCACGTAGACAGACCATGACCCGGACTAGGACATAGGGTACTTTTGATCCCGGTAACAGGTCCCTGAGGGATAGTGTAGTCTTCGCGGGCGACAACTAGTAAATAGTGTGTGTTTGTGTGTAGGGCGCGATGTACGCGTTCCCGCGGTTCGAGCTGTCGCAGCGCGCGGTGGCGGCAGCCAAGGCGGCCGGCCAGGCGCCCGACGTGTTCTACGCGTTCAGGCTGCTCGAGGACTCCGGTGAGCGACCGCGCCCGCCGCCCGGCTTCTTTACAACTATCATGTGCTGGAAACCCGTATCCGTGGATATCCGAGAGGGGAAAAAAGATCTGTATCCGTATCTGATACTTTTTGGCGGATACATACATGTATATAAAATATTGAATAAGCTAGCAATAAAATATAACATGTTTATGTACGCAAACTTTGTTACAAACAAATTAAAATTCCAAAAAAGAGTAAACAAATGTTTGCACGGATTGAAACCCGCACTCCATGAGAGTCCGGGTCAGTTGCACTACCCGACTATTCTATCGTGGCTCTGTTCATCCCGCCGAATTGAATCAACACTATCTACTCCTACTTTGTCTTTTTTAAAGGAGCCTGATTTGATGCGGACAACTACGTCATCGACATTCGACCTAAATTCTTACCCCCTTACAAATAAACAAAGAATAAGCTCCTATAGTCCTATAGTTATTCCGTGTTTTGTTCTTGTCATATAAACGTCATTCCATGCCAGAGTTAGGCCGCCCGCTGCGTTAAGCGGGTGCACGGCGCGGGCGCCCGCGCGGCGTCTTGTGATCTCATAGACCAGCGCTGCGTGCGAGCGGAGATGTTTCTAGAAAATCAGTGAGCGCCGTTGCGTTATCCGTCCTTGTACAGTCTTTTTCATAATTTGATAACAATGAGTATTATTGACACGAAACGTGTCAATTTAGAAGTCCAATGTCGCCCCGTTTTATGAGATATGTCTAATGACTTATGTAAAGACCGGGATGCGCGTCAAGCTGCATGGCTTGAGATTTGCAAGGAACTATATGAAAATTTTGAGGGTTTCAGTGACGCAGAAAAAAAGTCAACAGGTGAGTTTGTACTTTTTATTATAACTTAATTTTACAATTAATAAATTTATGTTTCTTTTTTTGTAGTTCACCAGCTAGTTATTAATTAACACAGCGATCTTGCCACGATACCTTACCGTTTGTAGTAAAGTAATTGGCGAACTGATCTCGTATTATATACGATTTTCTTTGAACTAGCCCAAATCCACTTGTGATATTGCGGATATGGCGGGGTGTAATGACAACATCGCTGATATTACCGTGTCCTTCTCTTTTTCGTACAAAATTATGCATAATACAAATTGCTTTTAGTACCTAAAGCGTGCTCTTGACTGAAATTGTTTTAGTTTTCATTAAAATAGGTAATGGTATACAAAAAAAATGTTAATTATAATAAGTGCCTGTGATTTTGATTTAGTAAAACGTTATTGTTATTGTTAATTATGATAATTGCAAGGACTGTGATTTAACCTAACCTAAAGCGTGATCTTGGCTGTAAGTACCAACGTACTTACCAAATTGTTGAAGTTCTCAATGACTGACTAAATAAAAATATGTTATATTAAGAAAAACATTTTATTTACTTACCTCACTGTTATTGCCAACCTTTCCATTGGTGATATGACTGATACACTTTTTGCTTTCAGAGTACTAAAACTACGTTTCAAATATGTTTCAAGTTTCCAAAATAATTCGTCAAATGTAAACGTTGACATTTTAAAGTACTTAGTAAATTTCTTCTCATCTTCTCTTAATAACGTAAACTTGGATACAAATTCTCCACACAACAATCTAGACGTGACATATGGGCTGATTGGCTGTCGCTCTTGTCTACGTCGTCTTTTGGCTAGGTAGTATATCAACAAATAATTCATGATATCGACTGTACATCCGCGCGGTCAAAATTGTACTGGCGGCGCTGCGAGAGGCGGCTCCGTCGCAGGCGTCCGCGACGGAGCACGGCGCGGGTCCCCGCGACGGACGCCCGCGACTGACGCCCGCTTAACGCAGCGGACGGCCTTAAAGAAACAAAACACGGAATAACGATTCGGACTTTACTCTTTGTTTATTTGTAAGGCACTTAAGGTCTGACAAATAACCAGATAAGCTGCGAATAGTTATTCCGTGTTTTGTTACCGTTTTCAACTTCATTTCATATTAGAGTAAAAGAGACAAACACGGAATAACTATTCGA
Organism: Eudonia truncicolella; assembly: GCA_949315975.1. Classification (NCBI taxonomy): domain Eukaryota; kingdom Metazoa; phylum Arthropoda; class Insecta; order Lepidoptera; family Crambidae; genus Eudonia; species Eudonia truncicolella. The sequence goes on along the minus strand of OX438837.1, from coordinate 288,480 downwards.
AGCCTACTCTAGGCACGTAGAATATATGTAGAACAACGTCCATGTCTGCATCTCAAAACGCGCGGAGGCGGATCAGTCAGTTAATCTCAGTCGATTGGGAGGGGGGGGGGGAGGGGGGGCAGAAATGTGTTCCCTCGTTTAGCTTCGAATGTGTGTTAGCGTGGAGTGACAGTGAGCGCTTGTTGTTTGCAGGCATCTGCGTGGTGCCGGGGTCGGGGTTCGGGCAGCGGCCGGGCACGTACCACTTCCGCACCACCATCCTGCCGCAGCCCGCGATGCTGCAGGAGATGCTGGGTATCTTCAAGAAGTTCCACGAAAAGTTCACGAAGGAGTACCAGTAACCGCACCGGACCGCGCCCGCCTCCAACCGGTCGATTCACGTTGAAATGCCCTTTTGATATGTTGTATTTTTGTGATTTTAGTTTTCCGTTTCGGCTCCCGCCCACGACCGACTTTTTGTAGGGCCGATAATCGGACCGATTTTTAATGCCGATTTTGTTGACTTTTTGTAGAACGTGTGCGATGCAACATAGAATTCGAAACATTTCATTTTCACCGACTAAAAAATCGGTCACCGATTATCGGACGAGGGCGAGGGCTCTATGTTATCAGTATTTGCCGGCGGCGCGGCGTGAGCGGGACGTTAGTCGAATCGCAACTTTTATTATGTAAGATTGATTCTTTTTGAGGTTTTATTTTACTCTGTGACCCGTTCGGTAGCGCGGAAATGTTGCATTTTATACTTGTTTTTTTTCTATGTAAACGATTAATTTTCAGGATTACCGAATCCTTTGTATAAATTTATTGGAGCGACAAGTTTTTGATGGTGTGTTAAAAAAGAAATCGGTCTCTAGTCTTGGCTGTGCCATACTGTGTTTACTCTCGGTGACGTGGCCTGGCGCTGTGAGTTGTAATCGTTCCTTCGTTGGTTAAACCTCGTTTTTAGGTAAACTATAAGTAGCTCGCCTTATTTATTTTCCAAATGTATTATGCGACGTAAACTATGTCAGTTTAATTGCTTGTTGCTGTTATGAAATTACATATGTAAACGTTAAAATGTTATTGTTTTTCAACAAGTTTGAAATTTATTGAGATTTTCTAGAAATTATATTTGTGCATTTTATTTATTTCCATTTTTAAACGCACATGTGCCAATAAACTTTGTTGGCTAAGTTTATATGGACAATATTGTTAATAAACTATTGTTGCCTACTGGCAAGTTGAGTCAATACTTCGTAGAAGCTGGGTGCTAGCAAGTGTATTCCACTTTAACATAAGAAGGCCCAGTGAAACATTATGGCGATGGCGTAGCGAGTTCCGGACATTCCTCTCGATGGGGCGCAACGACACTTGTGAGCGTCGTTGATCGTTGTTATTATTGAATAAAGAAAAAAAAACAGCTTTGAGTGTTTTATTTACCTGTCAGCTCTTTAAAGCCATTTTACATAAATCTTTGAAAACAATTAATCAATTATTCGATGTGATACTTTCCATAGTAGACTTTAAATCACATAAAATCAGTTATACAAACGATCTTTTTAATTTGTTAGAGACACCGTAATGTAAAATGGCTTTTAAATCGAAACCAATCTTACTAAACATTTACTAATATAAACACTTCTAACATTAAATCTGGACTGTTGTTTACTTGGGCGCGTCTGCTTAACGCAACGACGACGCCCTAAAACTCACTTTATCCAGTGTGCGGGGAAACTCCGGTGGTACCTATTATAGCTTCACCAGAATCGTTTATATTTTAATTAAAAAAATTTATGGAGTAGTAAGATCTAGTTTCTTGCCAGATTTATATCGTTAGAAGACTGTTATAGAAGCCATTTTTATAAAAAGGTTTTTAAGCTTTCCAACTAAAAATATTTTTACTCTTGTTTGCGACTGTATCGGAGCATACAAGGTTTCTAGTCTTACGATTGGGTGGCGTACGTGGCGGAGCAGTTTTAGTATTATCAGCTAATTTTGTAGCTCTGCCTGTATGCCTTACGTGACGGAGATTTGAACTTTAATCTGAACCAAACTAAACTACACATTTGCGTCGGTAAGCATGGGGGTGAGGTTGGAGGTAGTACCTCGAAATTGCGAGAGATGTCGTTATATTACAAACTCTTTATTATTCTAAAGTCATAACTTATTGGAAAAGCCATAGCAGGGGGTAGCACGAGCTACCCCCTTCCTTTTTTTAATTCGTATTTCTAATTCTAGTATGGCATGACATGTGTGTCGACACTGTCGACTCCGGTGTATTTATGCGTGTTCCACTGTTCGCCGATAGATGTCACCGAGAGTATTAAATGCTTAACTTCGTAGATTTCAATAAAAATCTTGGGTGTGGCTCATTTTGGCACGGCCACCATCACCAACCCGAAATCTGAGTTTACAGATAATTAGTGGGAATTAGTGGATAAATCTCAGAATTAGTGGGGCCATGGTTCAAAAGTTATAAGGGCCACCTTGTATCTCTGAAACCACGGGTCGTAGCGAAGATCTGATATTACTTAGTGGGATACTTAGTCTGATAGTACTCCCACTAATTATCCACCAATAATTAGTGGATAATTAGTGGGAATTAGTAGTTAAATCTCAGAATTAGAGAGATAGTGAGATTTAATGTTTTTGTTTAAGCTACTCAACAAGTACACAAATTCGCCCTTTCTTTGTTTCTTTGTGTAATGTTAAGTAAATGTATAGAGGTAAGCATTATTTGTAATTCCGGGCTCTTGAAAGTTTTTAATTGTAAATGTATTAAAATAAATATTGTATGATTTGGTAACGACATAGGCTTTTTTTTTGTAAATGTCGTTACTTCTATTAAAGCGGTTTCTTGCGCCCATTCTTCTCCACAGCTAAAAAATAGACGCCTTGGTCGTAAAAAATGTATGTACAATTCAAAAGCACTTTTCGTAATTGAAATGAAACAACTTTTACGGATCTACTCGCGTTTATTTTACACATTAGGTACTTTTAATTAATGTTTATCGAGTAGATCCGTAAAAGTTGTTTCATTTCAATGTGTATAGTGTTCGCGTAAACTTTAGAAAACTATATGATCAACTTTTCGTAAGTTTATTTGAATATTTTTTTTTGACTTTGACTTTTAAGTTGCGTAAATTTCAGATGTCCCCGAACAAGCACACACAATAAAACAATATTTAGTTTTCCCCTTACTAGCAAATTACGAAGGTCACAGACGGAGAACCCAAAAAAAAACAAAATTATTTTAATAAACTAAATTTTAATTGATAGAAATTACAATAAAGTGACTATGGCTAGGTCTGTTCGATGCTAGATACAGAATGACGAAAGTCACGTAGGCACCGGTGGTAGCTTGAAAGCGTTGTCAGCGGAAACCGGGCCACGGCCAACGCGTCTCACCCGGGGGCAGACCGCGCCGAGGTCTGCAGCAGGGGGTGGGACAGGCGGCCAGCAACGTCAATGGAGCTTCGGCTCGAGCCACGCCAGTGAGGGAAAAAAAATATACAAAAAAATAGAAAAACAAAGTAACAAATAAAAATATGTACCCCTGCCGTGTCACCCCGAAGAATTCCCGGGTAATGAGACCAGACTTCGCCGCCCGAACCGGCCCTAAAGCAAGCATCACGTTGGCACCGGCGACTAGGTTGATGCATGCCTTGCGTATTGCGTGGAGAGGAATGACGTAACAAGCACCAAACATTTGCATATTAATAATACGATTGCTACTTTCAAACGTAATATTAGGGAATGTAAGGATCCATAATGTTTTTTTTTTAATTTTGGTACCTTTAGGTACTCTAATACCCAAATGCCCTCCTGGTATTAGTAATAAGGTGAAACTTTACTGATGTATGTTAAATTGTATGTAACATTTTTTAACTATATTTATTGTTTGTTTTCCAAATAAAGTGAAATAACAATAAAATAAAATAAGTTAATAAAAATAAACAACTATAAAATACAACATGCCTACTTACAGCTAAATTATGTACACTTTAATTTTATTCTACGCTATGTTTACTTTGTCAGTGGTAGGACTCACGACAGTGTCCTGCGTTGGTGTGTTCCAGTTTAATCATAAAAAACTAATAATTTTATTCATAAATCAATATTTAGAAAACTCAAAATAAAATAATAAAGACATTGTCTCATTATGCATTTCTTACACCAACTAAGCAATTGTACGATAAAATTAAACTAATGCATATACAACATGCATTCTAATAAAAAAAATAATTACAAAGAGTATTAAGTAAATCAAATATACAATTAGATATAAAAAAATATACGCATAATTTCCGACACAAAAACAAACTCAAATTAATTACACCTAGGGCTCTAAATAAGGGAAAAAGACAATTCTGTTTGAGGGAGCACAGCTGTTTAATAGGTTACCAGATGAAGTGAAAACGTGTGAGACTATATACATGTTTAAAAACAAACTTAAACTGCATATCGCAACGTACTCGCTGCGATATGCAGTTTAAGTTAGTTTAAGTTTGTACCACAGTAGACGATTTGTATACTGTAATTTATGTATTGTTTATATCTCATTGTAAGTGAAATGTAATTTCGTATGAGAATTAAGATCTTTAAAACTATATTTCGTCATGATTTCACCTAATCATACCGAGGTATCTAAATAAAAAATAATTGAATGTTGAAGCGCCAATAATGGTAGGTATTAAACAAGTAACTATTTAAAGTTTCGCCCATCCGCTAAAATCGTGAGTGAACGAGTATATACAATGAAGTTGATACGCAACCATTGTTTTTTCTACGAATAACAGTAAACTTTTATAGGCACCGTAAACATGCTCTCGGGCCGCCACGCTGTTAGCGCGTAAACGGGAATAGGCATTTCCTGTTCCCGCGCGTTCCATGCGAGGCGACTTTCCCGCCCTGGCGATGGCGGCTTTCGTTTTGCCCCTTTTCCGCTGAAAAGTCAAAGAGGAAAATCGGATATTTTCATAGCTCGGGCGCAGCGCCGCTGACAAAGGTGGGGAGGTAATTAAAGGGGCCTCGGCCTCCTCCGGGAATTGAATGTTTTGTTTTCATGTAGATCATTAGCTGAACAGTATTTTAGTCTCTTTGACAATTTGAGCGTATATTACTTATTGTAAAAAATTCAAAATTCAAAATCATTTATTCAGTTTGGGCTACAAGTAGCTCTTGTAAATGTCACTATGCCATCGGTTGCCAATTATAGAAGACAACCACAACATGTAAAAAAAAAACACAAAAAAAAATAAGTTAACCAATTTACATCAGGTAAAAGTTTCAATTTCCACAATGTCATACAGTACCACTACAGTACTCTAAAAAAAATTTTGTCATTTCCTCGCTGAGGTGGGATGAAAAGTTACGTGTTGCACTCGAGTGCAAAGATTTTTCACCTCGTGCTCTTTTGATTCCCTCGCTTACGCTCAGGATTCTAATTTTAGAATCCATCGCTTGCTCGGTCATCAAAATTAAACGCGGTTAAAAAGCAACTTTGCACTCTTGTATAACAAATAATACTATATTAGATAAAATCTAGCTCCATTAATTACCACACTGCGAAAAGATAGAATTATTAATTCATTTTGAGCATATTTTGAGTAAAACGTTTTTTTATTCCATCTATTCGAAGGACGACTAGTGTACCCAAAGGTGGTGTTTTCAATAAGAAACTTTTAGCGGGCAGTAGGTAATGAGTTTTTAATCCTCTTTAAAAGTGCGCCGCAATTATCTTTGCCGCGCACTTTTTAAATTTGGGATATCTTAGTGTTCAACGCCAAAGAAATCGAACGCAAATATTGTTTGAATAAAGACTGGCTGGTACGACGGCCCATAGTCGCGACCCGCCAGCTGAATAAAAAAAATAAGAAATCAAATTAAAAACACGCGAACTACAGCCCGCGTTTTCGTCAATTTTCACGAATTGTTAGAAATTTATGATTTTGTTTTGAAAAATGAATTCTTCAAGTAACAGTGAAAGTATAGAATTAACTCCTGAAAGTATTAGAACTGACGCAAGAAATGTGATGAATAATCTATTACCTGCAAAATCGCGGGAGAAATACATGAAAGCCTATGGTAATTTTATTGAATGGAGAAATGCAAGAGGTGCCAAGAATTTTTTAGAATCTGTGTTTTTGGCCTACTTCCAGTACTTAGCCAAAACTAAACAACCTTCCACTCTTTGGAGTACCTACTCAATGCTAAAATCAACAGTCAGTTCTAATAACGCCGTAAAACTGGACACATATTTGAATTAATAGCGTATCTGAAGAGGAAGGATGTCTGATGGATTCAAACCTAAAAAATCCAAAGTGTTCTCAGCCAAAAACGTGGAGACTTTCCTTAATGAGGCACCCGACGCAGTCTTTCTTGCCGTAAAAGTAAGTAACTATGTACATAGAGGGTTAGTAAAGTATAACCATAGTGTTTTAAAATGTTCATTTTATTGTAACCTGTACTTCGATAGATACTTGTCTTATTCACATTCGTTTCGTTACAGGTGGCTTTAATTTTCCGAGTACATGGCGCTTGTCGTGGTAATGAACTTTTAAAAATAACTGTTGATGATGTCGAAAATCACTCGGATGATTTACTGTTAGTAAAGCTGACAGACACAAAAAAAATTGAACGATCCGTCGTAATCCGAGGAGAATACAAAACTATTGTACAGAAATACCTGGACCTGTGTCCTGCTGATATGAAGACCAATCGGTTTTTCATCCGTTATCAAAATGACAAGCTGTTGAGTGCTGTAGCAGAGGGGTATATAGAAGATTCCATTGAGAACAAGGTGAAAACATGTGAACGCATCGTTTAAAACATTAAATTGCAACCTTCAGTTAATCCATCCATGCCACTGTTGCCGCGTCCATCTACATCCAAACAACGAGATTCACCGTCACATTTTTCTCAAAATGAGCCAGATTCGGACATTATTTCAAACACGCAGAATATAAAATCTACAACAATCTCTATTGCTAATAAAACTGTAACAATACATTTTCATAATTGCGAAAATGTCTCAAATGTAAATATAAGTTTTTAGTTGTTTTATTATTAGTTACTATTTAATTTCAATTTAGTTGTTACTCTATGTTTTATTAAATAATAATATTACAATAAAATATGAGGCGCCTTTTATTTTCTCATAGAAGGTGATGAAAAGTAGAGTGTATTACTCCGGCGCAAAATATATTTTTGGCTCGGGCGACGTACTTTAAATCCCTCGCTACGTTTAGGATTCTACTAAAGAATCCCTAAAAAATATTATTTTGCTCCCTTATGATACAATCTACTATTTATTTATTGTTAATTATGTAAGACTTGCGTTACATTAACGAACTAAACAGAGTGTAGGTGCCTACATTAACGGGGGGAGAAGATGTAGTAGGCAGTGCAGTAGTAATTGCTGATGGCATCGTTATTTCAGATAACGTGAAGTAATAAAAAACATAACATTTGATTAACAGATCATTGAAATTGATAAAAAAGTTGGTGTCGTTAACACCACGGCACGGCATACCTATACCCGTGTTTCCCCGCGTTGTGGTGCGATCTCCTCATGTGGGAATATCAGCACATCGACTGCTATATCGCATTAGGCACCTAAATGCGATAGTACCTGCCTGTAATGATAGCTTTAAGACTTATAATCTATAATATGAAAATCAATCCCTTTTTGATTGAGTCGCTAATAGAATGGCTGGACCGATTTAGCTAATTTTGATTTTGAAATATTTGTGGAAGTTCAGGGAAGGTTTAAAAACATAAATAATAAGTAAGTAACGGAAAATACTAAAAACGACAATTTAATTTTTCCAATACAAAATGATTTGTTTGTTTTGTTGTCATGGAAACTGTCAAAGCGGTAGGAAGTCCGCCGCCGGGTAAGCTAGTATAAAATAAATAAAAATCATGAAGAGTACAATGTATGACTCATTGGGTGACATTTGGTTGGACTATTTATTATCATCATCATCATAATTTTCATCCCGTATCTACCCACTGCTGGGCAAAGAACTGACTATTTATCATGTTAAAACAAAAATTTTAGTTATTGAATTATTATTATCATTCCATAACAGTAAGAGGGTCTACGGAATGTGGGACGGTACTTTTGGATATATGTCTCCCAAGTGTCATATGTTTAATGGGGGTCCGAAATCGCACGAACGTGAATGAAATGTAAGCTTCAGGGTTCAGTTTAGGCTCCGCTCCTCCCAAATATTTTAAGTTTGTATTCCACACTGTTTTGTTTTTGCTTTTATGTTTGTTCGTCCCAAACCTGTAAAGTTTTGGAGGAAAACTAAACTAATTTTTATTTTATTTTATTTATTTTTAGTTTGGGACCTGAATCGCAAGATCGCTGTACCTAACACATAATGAACTTTTATTTCAATTATCATTAAATTATTTATTTTCATAATTGTTTTAACAAACAATACTATTAATAGTTAACACTATCATCAATAATAAATCACTTTTAACAACGAACGAAACAAAAACATCAACTTAATGGAATTCAAGAACTGTACGAGTTGTAAAATTAGGAAGTTATCTAAATGTATTTAAGTTCTTCATTGTCGCTGTTATGTAGTATTATGTATTGTGTTTGGAATAAAGCAAAGCTCAACATACCTTTACAGTCAAAAGTTTTATCATACAATTAATTGATGAGTCTACTGAGATTAGGATCGCAATTTTCAAGTTGGTGAAGCTGTTCTGTACTGGCAGCGTTGCACAGCGTCCCTGGTGCCCAACATTCGGACGTCGTCCTTTTCATTACGAATCTCGAAAGAGTTAAGTGTAACAAATGCAAAACTAAAACTCCCGCGTACCAATTTTTCTTAGTTACCAAGTAATAATTTTTGATAATTGCCTCTTTTTTGTACCGGAAAATTGAAAAATAATGATCATAAAAGAAATATACGCGTTATAGACATATTCATTATGTAGGTGCCGGTGCCGGTACCGGTGGTATCACCGGTATGACCGAGGTCAGTGCCTTCAGTCAGTGACTTCCCTGGTCTCTTATAGAGATATAGAGATCAGGGAAGTCACTTTTGTCAAAGAATATATACACTACCGCGCTTTTGTTATTGTAAGCTTCAAGAATGGATTATAAAGATTTTTTGTGTAATCAAGTGTTATAACATTAGGAGTGTCTTTTTCTACAAAAAAAAAAGGTTTAAAAATATTTAAAGCTACTGTTTTCGTGAAAATGTTATTTTTTTAACTGTCTTGTGTTACTTTTGTCTATCGGCCACTGGCAACACTGTTACTAAGTTATTTGAAAGATATAAAGACCTATCGAAAACCTGTGTTTAGAGGTATTATGACTATTATAGTAGGTATATAGGAATTTTATACCTACTATTCATAATACCTACCTTATCAGAAGAAGCATGACTATAAATATTATGCCATGTTTGTTGTGCGTTTAGATATATAAATTATATACCTTACAAAAACACAATGTTGAAAAAATTTCCACGAGCAGGATTTGAACCTGCACCCTTCTGACATACCGGGTCAGGTGCTCTTCCAATCTTTGGCTTTCAAAGTAAAAAATAAATAGTGTTGAATAATTTCGGCGGGCTGGTTAGAACCACGATAGCTCAATTGGAAGAGCACCTGACCCGGTATGTCAGGTGCAGGTTCAAATCCTGCTCGTGGAAATTTTTTCAACATTGTGTTTTTGTAATTTGTTTCGCAACAAAATTTGCGTTAAAATTATATAAACAAACCAAAAACAATTATATACCTTTACAAAAGAATTGTAATGTGTAACAAAATAATGTGATATGGAGGTGTATCATATAATTTATCCATTTCTTTGCTGTAATGCTACCTAAAGTTAAAATCAACTGCGACAGAAAAGTTGTAAAGAAGTTTAAGACGGAGCAAAAAATGCGTTGGAATATTCAGGCGAGCGGTAGCTGGACGTCTCCGGGAGATACATTTGGCGATTTGGCGGATTCATGAGGCCCGCAACACCCTGCAACCCCCCGCGGCCCCCACTGCCCCGCGGGCGCTTGGCGGATTGGGCCACTTGGCCAAATACTTTCTTTAAAGAGAAATGCCCGTGTATTAAGTGTTCGACTCTGGTCATTAGTTGGAAGTATATATTCCAATGGATTTTTCTCGTTTTACGCACAGAGCCGTACACCACAGGGTACGAAGACTAAAAGCTACCTGCTTGAAACTAGGTAGTGTCTAGGGACAAGGGCGACACTGAAAGGTCTTAGATAATCAATCGGTGAGATTAGTGCGACCACGTTTAAACTCGTTAAACCAGTTATAAACAGTGGCACGAGATGGGGCTTCATCGTAAAAGGCCAATCGAAGTCTATTATAACTTTTTTGTACGCTTAAATAACATCGAAAATCATATAAAATCACTGGACGAACATTTTCTCGCGTTAAATTCTCATGCTGGCGTAACACAGACTAATTTCAATTTGCCGCCAAGTCGTAAAACAAATGACAAATCGAATGAAATACATACACAGACAAAAATATTGGCAAAGAGTTCCATTTCCAAAATTTGAACTTTTTTTACTATATCGTTTACAAGTGGTCAGTTCTAAAAACTTTCAGTGTCACCCTCGTAATTCGTACGAATACCTATGTCATGTGGTACTATATATACGGCCGTTTATGTAGCAAAAAACGTATATTTCGATACTCAAGGGAATCAAAATTCATAGGGTACTTGCCATTTACCTAGAGCTATGAAGTTTGGCAAGTACTATATCGTCTTATACTGCAAGTACAGGGAAAAATCTGAAAACTATACATATTTAATTAAATCACAAAAAAACAGGGTCTTTAGGCAAGGAAGGGGGGTCCAAATTTCGAAGTAAGTTAACCGTGTTATGTTTGGTATCGTATGAGAGGGCTTCATTTGCACAAGCTGAAACAGATTTTTAATTATTTTTATGATGTATAGTTTTCGATTTATGACGAAGAATCAAAAAAGAAATACCTTTTCTCATTTTTATATGTGTACGTACCTAATAACTTTGGTGTATGTAGTACCTAAAAGTCGGTAAAAGTTCGAGACTCGATTCCTGAACTATATAATATGTATGTACCCATAAATTTGTACGAAACCCTCGGTGGGCGAGTCCGACTCGCACTTGTCCGGTTTTTTATATCACTAATTTAGTATTTCCATCATTATACAATTTTTCATTCGAACTTTCTAGGTCATCAAGACTTCTTGCTGACCTAGAAAGTTCGATATACAATATCGGTTGCTGCTGAAACGTGTATAACGATCGAATAAGGACAAAAAAATATATGTTTCTTTTAGATTGTCTGCCACGATCAGTGAAGTTTATCCGGAGTTGAGTTATATGTGATTATATGGTGAATGAATATTCATTATTGGGATAAAATATTAACATGCGATGCCCAAATAACTAATGGCATAATATTTAAAACGTCATGCTTCTTCTGATAAACTAGGTATTATGAATAGTAGGTATAAAATTCCTATATATCTACTATAATAGTCATAATACTTCTAAACACAGGTTTTCGATAGGCCTTTATATCTTTCAAATAGGAGCAATGCAGAACACTGCTACTTAACAGCAGACAGATTGTACTCGTATTTAGAGAAGGTAAATCTATAAATTAGTCGGTAATTTGTGGTGTAGTACGGTAGGTACTTCAAAGAAATAAATTGCCTAATACAGGTCGGCTAACTTAGCCACTAAATCTCACAATCGGAAATGTAACGGCCACCCTTTGATCCCACGCCGCCGCCGTAACGTGCGGGCCGCAGTGCATCGCGACTGAGATTTACTGGTGAACTTGTCGGGCGCCCGCGATCTCAATCTTCTAATAGTGCGGATATGAGGCTGTTGTGTTTCAAGCTACATTGTCGCATTTCCTTTCGGTATTAAGTTCTAAGCGCATAACTTCTCGTCAATTAAATTATAATATGTGCACTTAGACAGGCCTATGTCCAGAAGTGGACTAGTGTAGGTTGATGATGATAATGAAGATGTTAACTTTCCCTGACACGATTTTACGTCGGTCATAGTCTTTAAAGGTACCTTTAAGTTATCCAGTCTCGATATCCGGGTCGAACGCCCCGAAGAATCTAAGATAGGGGGCACTCGGAATTATACCACCCCAAGAAACTTCTGGGACTGAGTGATTGGCTTAAGGTGTCTCCAAGACTCCATCCAGCTTGCCGCGCAGCCAGTTTTACTGTGAACTTTTATTATGATACCTAATCGTACTTCCACCGAACAATTGACTTGAATTGACCAAACATGGAAATGGCCCAGTTGGAGAAAGAAAGGTTCGAGCTATGCTAAGCGGGGAATTCCTTTCTATTCAACATCCGTCTTATTTTAAGATTTGTCTGCGTCAACGTGTAGATCAATACGCAGACTAAGTTCCGTACGGCCCTCGTCTGCAAGATTTCCAATTCGGTGTAATATTTGCTGGGAAAAAGTGGCGTACCTAAATCTGAAATTATAACTGTTATTGAAGTGCTTAGTGATCATGGATCTGAAAAATAGAATAATTAGTAACGGGAGTTGCTTTACGTTTGTGAATATCCGATATTTCGGATTCGCAAAGAGTTTTTTTAAAATTTATTATAGGTACAACAAACAGCTACATTTAGAGCTTAGTAAACTAATTTTACAATGGCCGTGGTAATACAAATATAGCCAACCCCGTAAGTTATTGACCGATAGTTTAAAAAGCTATAATTTCCAGACTATTATGGCAAAAACAAGTTGTTTGGTAGTTTGGAACGCATCTCGCTTAGCAAGGAATCTATCTAAAATAGTTGTAAGCTAGTGCATGATGGCGGATCGTATAATATGACAATATCAAGGCGCCGCGACATTCTCTAGAAGCGGGATTATTTTTTGGCGAAGCCGCTTTCCGAAGAGCGAGCAATAAAAACATATTTTCGTGTACCCCTTGACTGCGCAAGTTATGTGTAGTTCTACGCAATAAGGGAGATTTATCGCACTGTTTGTGTTGTTGGGAACAAGTTGATGTCGCCGCGTGACGCGTCCTGTGGGGCTGGAGGTAGAGAGGTGGGGGGGGGGAGGCACTCTGCAGGCGTTTGCCGCTTTCTTCTTGATCTAAGCCGCTGATATTCGTTTCGGTTATGACCAATAATTCTGTTACTTCGCCAGTTTTCACGTTGTCTGATCATTTCTTTTGTCCGTTAGGGTTTTACTATTGATTAGGTGTTGCCATGCTTTCTGTTACATATTTTATTTCAATGCGGACTGTAATTGTACCTGTACAGTTTCCTTATTATTATTGCCAAAAGTTCCATAGCATTTTTGCCTTTACAACTTACACCGTAAACAACTGCAATAAAATAACGTTTCTAGCTTAAACTTTCCCATTTATAATGCTAACCCTACATAGGTACTGTATGTAAAAAGTTTACATAGTCTGAATTCAAGAGGTATTCTGAAATAAATTCTAGTAACTTAAAATGGTACTCATTCAAATAGAGTTGTGTCCCATTTAGTCACATAGTATGCGAAATCGGAAAGGTTCATGAATAGCGAAGCGGTCGCATAAGTCACCGGCGCGCTGGAAATACAAGCAAAGGCTCGGATCCAAGCGGTTCGAGACGAGAGGCACTCGGCCGAGTGTCGACTATTCGAAAGTTCAGCAAGTTTCTGCGAGACTGTGTTGTGGGGACTTTTTATAGTTTTATGCGTTCATCGTTGTGAATATTTGAGTTTCTATTCTGTCTCCAGTTTAAAAGAAAACCAACAAGTTTAACATAATTTTATGAAGTCTTTATATAAAGTAGTTAGTTGCAAATGTGTAAGGTAGCAACGTGAGGTGTAATGACAGTATTCCATTAAAATGTTCTTGCGATGCTCGACAAAAGAGCTTCATCAATCTCGCGGCCGGATCCCCGTCCCATCGGTCGTACCATTAGTAAAATCTTTTTATCGCAAGAGTAGTGCGCTGAAGATAGATAAATAGATAGATATTATGTATGTAATCATATGTTGTAAGTATACGAATGGAGATCAACATTCAATCCTCTCTCAATGTTTACAGTTTTGTGAAAGTAAATATTTCTAGGAACTTAACTTGGGTTGTAAACTCAACATCTTTTGTCAAATGCTTTACGCTTGTTTTAAATCTTCGCATACTTGTGGCATAAGAATGTCGATTCAAAATAAACATTTAATATACCTACGACTGTAACATAAGAATCCCATAGACAAATGCCGCAAAATACATGTCCTGGCAAGCGTCAGTGTTCTCTGTCGGCAATAATGTCGCCAATTATAAATAATTGCCAATATTTTCTAGCAGAGCAAGCGGCTTCGCGCTTCTGTCACATTCATTATGCGCAGTCTCATCGTTCAGAAGGTTAATTAATTTCCTCAAAACGCTTCTGTTAACAAATAAATCAACATTATGTTTGTTGCTGAATCTCAATGCAATTGAGAAGGTTATAAAATACCTTTCTTAGCATATTTTAAGACGCGATATGTGCGTCTGATGCGGATTATGCAACACCCCTGCGTGATGAAGATGAATGCCGGGAATCTCAGGATTCCGACAGACGCGAGCGTGAGTGACGTGCCACGTATCACACTCCGAATGTATGCTAGGTACCTAGCATGGCGGGATTTGTCAACGGTGCGCGGTGCAATCATTGCCGGGTCACGTGCCAGATCATATTTGGGAACGGCATTGTTACCATTCGCGTTGCAAGAATGGGGAATGCTTTTTAGTTAGTAGTAAGTACTAGTTTTCTTACTAGATTTTCTTTTGATATGTTAAGCATGTAGCAAGCAATAAATTGAGGTTTAGACTTACCATTGGTAGAGGCATGTAGAAAGGTAGTAAGGCTAAACATATTTTGAGTTTTATTTTAAAAATCAGTTCACATACAGCTTACTTAGAAAAGCGGTAACAAAACTTAACTTAACTTAAATAAGCGCACCGGGCATATTCTGCTTTTGTAAATGTAATTTCGTAAAAACTAGATTTTGACTCACCAAAAGACTTGAATAGGAATTTAAGGTAGAAATAAAAGGCCTGCCCATACAGCCTGCCTCGTTCCACCAAATAGAACTGCCCTAATAAAATTTGTTTGATGTTCATATATTATTTAAACAAACGACTGTCGCGTCGTAGTCCTCCCGACTACCGTTGCTATTCCGTACAAGTAACGAATAGGACACTATACAGCGCTCCTCGTAGATGGCTGCAACTTTGGAGCCTGCTTTTGTTTACTCAATACGCAGGACGCGATGTAAACTGATTTGAGTCAAGTGTCGATGGAGTTTTGGATTAAGTTTAAGGTCTTCGGGCCAAGGAATGTCCCGGCGAGCGGTTACCGCCACTTGCGGAGACTTACGCCGACACTTGGCGAATTGTTCACATTCCCACAGTCTACAAAAGCCGTGGCTCCTATATTTATCGATGCTGTAATATTGTTTTCGTATTTATCAAAATGTGACAAATTGCTCTTTGTAAATTGAACTAACTATTGGGTTAGTGAATACTTTGAATTATTGGGTTTATCTTAAAGTAGGTTACTGTGTTCAGGTCCGATCCGATCCGAACCCCTCGGAGAATCTAGCAGGGAACTGAGACACGCTTCCGTGATGCCATTCCATCTAGAAAACCCCTGACGGTGTTTCGATCACACGACGACGAGGAACCCTTTAAGATTCTCGCCACCCGACGCAGTCATCAAATAACTCTCTCCAAAAAAGGGTGTTCAGCAGAACGAAGTCACGGGTGATCGCTAGTAGCTAAAGTATATTTTTTTTAATTCGACAGGTAATTTAAATAACTTATATTAAACTATGTTAGTTCATGCTAATACCTACTCATGTATTTATTTAAGTGACAACAGCGTGATGTTATATTATTTTCTTATTGTAATAAGTAAAGGTAAGGCTAATATGTTTAACTTAAACTTATTGTAAGTATCTAGTATTGTGATCGTAGACAGTGACAAAGTAAAATCAATCAGTGAAATCACAAACTTATGCAATTCAATATTTCAACTGAGTAAAGAATAGAAAAAAAATAGATACGGCACAACACAATTTAAACATTACAAAAAATTAAAACTAAAAAAAATTAATAATGTGTTTCTCAAGCCTTTTGCTTGAGATACTATCGATGCTATCGCTGTTCAAAATTACACAATGTTTAGATATTCCAAATAGTTCCAACTTTAAACTTAAATATCAAACTGAATACCTACATCTTTAAGAAAGCTGCATAGTTTTAAGTTTATGCGGTCCGATACGAAGGTCGACAGCAGGTTGAAACTATGTACCTACACTATTGGTCAGCAAAACTATGAGAAACCTTTATCATTTCAACGAGGCACTGTTATTGGGTTTCCGGAATGCTATTGCATTACTGATTGGATCGCTTGTGATGGAACTTTTTATAATAAACTAAGTCTGGGCGAGCCAGCTCAATTTAGAGCAAATGTGCTGGAGGATCACTGGCCGCCGCAGGCCAGTGCGGCGGGTTAGCGGTCAATATGCAACGCAGGAGGCCAGGTCCCATCATTGGTATTTACAATATGTTTAAAAAAGAAATTTACAGATAAAAAATTACTAATACATTACTTATGTATATTTAAGGTAAATAAGTCGCAGAGACCACCGCTGGTGTTCATACAGATCACTTATGTATTAGACATATGTATTATTATTGAATAGAAAGGTGAGCGACTACTATTTGTGGATATTAGTCCGTAAATTAATATATTTATTTATTTAATCTTTATTGCACAATACAATGAAATTGCAGAAGAATTGGTAAGCGGTGCGTCAAAGAACGTGAATGAAACATACTACATTTTATAACAACTGATAAATACATATTACGTTTATTAAATTAAGTGATAATAATATAATATACATACCATAAAAAAACTGAAATAAAAATACGCTACATGAACATACTTAAACATAACAGGAGAAAAGATCATGGGAATCTCTTACGTGGGTGTTGATTCCTGTAGAAACAGTTTATACACCATTGTTTTAAAGATCATTTTACTTGGAGCTTGTCTGACTTTTTCGGGGAGAGCGTTCCATAATTGAATGGCCTGAACCGTAAAAGACTTTGCAACGCATCCAGAATGATGCGAAGGAGTGGCGAGAAGGTGATTATTTGATGAGCGAAGTTGGCGGGCATGAGTAGAGCTAAGGAAATTGAAACTACATTTTAAATAAGAAGGAGAATTAGGATAATTTAGAATAGAAAATAGAGTTGTTAGAATTCTGGACTTACGACGTTGCGGGATGGTCAGCCATTTAAGCTGAAGACGATAAGAAGATATATGGTCGTATTTGCGTCGTATATGTCTACAATTACACCACCTACTTAAATAGTCTTCTTTGTTAATATCGTCATCGTTATATTGCCGGTGACGGCGGCGGCGGTGGTGGCTCGACGGGAGTGAGGGATTGCGGGACTAGTATAATTGTTAGGTACCTACGTACTAAAGCTAATAGTTGACGTTTTTTGTGACAATATCGTCGGTCTCAGAACCAAAAGTCCTAGCGCAAATCCCAGCTGTGGTTCATTCAGATTAAGCTCGGTTATCAGTCGCCATAACAACTACCTAACCTCACTTAGGTTCTGGCAGTTCAAAGAAACATGGAGCTGGTCCAATTCCATCTAACAATGGTTGAAGATGCCGGGTAATCGAACTCTGGTAAAAAACTGGTATGAAAACATCACTTATGATGTGACGGAAAGATTACGGTAGTTATCGTGAAATATATTTTTTTTTCTCAAAGGAGTTTGTGATCAGTGTTTGGGTCCACCCCGCTACACACGACTTTAAAGTTTATACTGACACTCCCCACCACCCTTACGGTTATAAAGTTAGGTGTCAAACATCCTTACGCAAGCACAAGGGACCATCTACGTCAGGTCATAACGCCGGATCAGGACGCGCCGAAGCGCATTCTTCATCCGGTACTTTTAAGACAAGTGTCTCGAGCGAGTGGCTCCGTGGACACGTATAGTCCACTACCTAATATCCAGATAGGTTACCGGAGCTGTAAGCTCGCTCACTTCTCGTTGCACCATAAGCACAACTTGCAGTTCCACTGCTCGGGTCGTCAACTCTAAAGTCGACTACCAAATGTCCTCATTGGTGGCGGAGTTGTAAGCCACTTCTCAGTACCCATCCAGGCACCTCATCAGTGTTTGGGTCCAGTCGAAATCAGTCATTAAGACGACCATAGAAATGTGCTAGGGTATTCCTACGACAAACAAGGTTAGTTGCAATTTTGCCATACAAATGAACGTTTTTATTATAGTTGTCACGGATTGGATACCGTCGTGGAATTGGAAAGTAAAGACTGATGGCAAATGGTAAATATAAACCGCACTAGGCCACCCCGCTCTATGTCGGCGAGCGAGTGGCGCCGAGCCAGCCTTCTGCCTGTCCGTGCCGCATGCCGCGGAGCAGCGGTGCAGCGGCGCGCGCGTCACGGCCGGCGGGCGGCGGGCGGGATGCTGGCCACGTAGCGCCGGCGCCGCGCCGGCCGGAGCGACGGGTCAGCGCCCGCCCCCACACCGGCCGGGATCTTTATTAAGCTCTTGTATTTGCGCTGGGGAATATCAATTACACAACGCTTCTATGTTTATGAGGCGTGCTCTGTGGTCTTACATAGTAACTGTGTAGAATAGCAACTGTCTGTGAAAATTTGTGAGTAATATACCGTTACAAACATGGCATATTTTTTCGTAAATGTCAAACTAGTTTATTCAACACTAATCAAAATGGAAGTTTCAAAAATAACACCGAATAACGTCTGATGTTTTTTTCCGCGAGCGGAATTCAATTAGGGTATTAATCATATTCAAAGTCAGTTATAATGATATTGTTATTTTATTATATACAGTGCCTTGATCTCACCTGATGTTAAGTGATGATAAGGCCAATGATGGAAGCGCATTTAACCCGGGA
This sequence comes from Eudonia truncicolella, assembly GCA_949315975.1. Lineage (NCBI taxonomy): Eukaryota > Metazoa > Arthropoda > Insecta > Lepidoptera > Crambidae > Eudonia > Eudonia truncicolella. The sequence continues at coordinate 269,504 of OX438837.1, read as the reverse complement.
TCCTCAACTAGCGAGGCACTGGCTATCTTATCTCTAGCTGCTGGAACACAACAATGCTACAAACATTCATGTTATGGCGACATATTTAGACAAATATGTAGCCCTAGCTGGGAATCGAACCCGGGACATCTGTGTCTAAACCGGTGGTCATTAACCACTAGACCACAGAGGCGGTTAAAATGTTAAAAAAAAATTACGAATAGAAAATGAAAATAATACTTAGTTCTTAAGTGGGATGTAGATATCAATAAAAGTGGACTGTATAACAGAATGATTTATAAATAATATAACATTCTACAAGAATTAGCCCGACAATGAACAGTTCGTGCGTGCGCGGCTGTAGTTGTGATGTGTCGGTTCCCGCGCGCTCCCGCAGATCCCGGCGCCCCGTGCGCCCAGTGTTGCCATAACTATACTTGATAAAGACAACTGCCATAAGTAGAACAGTTTCACGTTAGTTTTCCACTTGAACTTTTACCTACGACCTTTAGCTATGCAGGCCACAGCCTGCTATTCCAACGGACCATTGGGTTTTCTGTTGCATCTTGCAAGCGATGTTATCATATTGATATAAAAATTAAAATTATAACACACTGTGATAATGCAAAAAAAAAACAATTTAAAAGTTTTTATTTTTACAAAAGTCCTGACCTTCAGGTCTCTTCATCAGAAGAGACCGCAACATTATTCACTTTTGTACAATTTTAGGTAGGTGTAATTAAGTATGTGTTTATCCTACATTAGTAAAATAATTTAAAAGTGAAAGTTATGCAAAACTGTTTACACGAGTTCAGTAAGTATAGGTGCTTGGTGGATACTATTGAGTGTATCACGACAACACTGGAAACCAAATAATTATGAGTACATTTAAGTAAGTACAAACATAATTTAAATTTGGTTACAATATCGAGCGCCTCTTCAAGCAATTCGTTTTATTAGATATTACATATAATGAAGATAGGATTTATGCCTATAGCTGTACAAGAACTTATACTATACTTAAGAACTTCTTAATGAAAATAATATTAAAACATCAATTGAATGAATTCTTTTGAACCCATTTTCTTGTCTCATCTACCTTCAGGATCTTAGTTTTAAAGACTTTTTCATGGAATTGAATACGATTTTTTGGAGTGGATAATTATGGAAAAATTCTTTTGCGCACTCCTTACAAACGCGTTCAGTTGTAGGTCATTAAACTCCAGCGATTCAGGGGGCGCAGGGGCTCTGGGGTACCTACCTACGAACCCGCGCCAAGTGCGACTTGGCCGCGCGCACCAAAGGGTTCCGTTTATATTTTGTATGCCTTAGGTTATATCAGTTAAATGTTATATTTTAGGACATTAATTCTAGGGTAGTAGGATGGTCGGGTCAATGTCGAAAACTAACTTTTCGATATTGTGTCGGACCTGGGTGGCTGTTGTACCGTTGTTGTTTCTGATTTCCATGAAACGAGTGCTTTAGCTACTTACCTTGGGATCAGAACAATGTATGTGATGTTGTCTAAATATTTATTTTATTTATTAATTTGACCGGCCAAGTGCGTGTCGGGCTACGCGCAGTGTAGGGTTCCGTAGCCCATCTCAATAATGCGGACACTGAAAAGAGGGCTTTTATGAACATTTATTTAACGATGGCTCAATACTGAAATGTAGATACTACCGGTTTCACACACCTGACAACGTTATTTAAGTAGTTCCCAATGAGGAATTTGTACTGCGCCAAGTACATATTATAAGTTGGTCGACTGTTACTCGTAAACTTGTAAAGCCTACTTAGCTGTGATAGTTTTCCTTTTAACTTCGTCATATATACAACTACCGTGATTTTTTTCACGTATCCCAAAACAACCATTTGGCTGGCAGGGGGATAGCTCACAAACGGATGCCTCAATCAAAAAACTGCTTTCACAAACACCCTATATTTTTGAAATTGCTATCCAACGACACCCCACACGTAGGGGTAAACAAGAAAACTTTCTAGTACTAAGACTCTATGAGCTAGACTGGGGTCAGACATACATACAGACAGACATACAGACAGACAGACAGACGGACATGGCGAAACTATAAGGGTTCCTTGTTGACTACGGAACCCTAAAACGTTATTTCAAATTATTGTTATGAAAAAATAACTACTAGTAAAGAATTATTTACAGTATAATCAAAATTGTGAACATATTTTGATATGGTGTTTGAAAAATGGGCCATGTTCCCACACTACATATCTGTGTAAAAACGTATACTTTAAGCAAATAAATGAAGTAAATTGAACGGGCGACAAGGTATGAATTTCTGGAGGAACATTATTAAAAATTTGCGACAGAATGGAAGCGAGACGTGCCGTCCCGCGGGAGGGCCCATCGGAAGCAACTCCGTCACTTATCTTTTACGGGATCCGGCTGATCCGGTGGCGCCGGGCCGGGCCCCTGTTCACATATAGTGGAACTACCGATGTCAACACCGATGGCACATTGTGAGTTTGAATATTGTATTAGAGCCATAGGGTGGCCTAAAAACTACACTCGCGTCTCTTTATTAAACGCTTGTAATCTTTCAAAATTCTGATATATTTTCAAATAAACCTGAACGTATGTACCTTCGTACTTTGAAATGCAACCTTTCATAATGAATACTGCACGCTGCGACGGCTTAGTGTGGCTTAGTATCGCTAGCTCAAAATGTATGGAGTACTGTAATAGCTCAAAACTCCATACAGTATGTCCCACCAACTCCAAAATCTGTTTTTTTTGTCTTATCAACTCCAAACGATTTTATTTATTTATGTAATTACCATGACGTTAGTGTCAGTAACTACAGACAACGTACAGTACAGCAACAAAAAGCATCCAAGGCTCTGGGATTCATGATGACGATGTCTGCCGACTTAAGCTCAGTCAAAGCCATCAAAATATTATATTGTGCCTTTGTACGCAGTCACCTTGAATATGCCAGTGAAGTCTGGAATCCCCAATATCAAGTGTATATTACACGATTAGAAAATATACAAAAGAGGTTCCTGCGTTTTCTAGATTATAAAACTAAACAGTATTCCATTAACTATGAACATCGCTGTAAAAGATATCATTTCCTGCCATTAGTATTACGTCGTAATATTAGTGATATATGCTACGTGTCCAAAATCTTCAATGGATTGATAGATTGCCCTGACTTATTGAGTATGATGGGTCTACGAGCCAGCAACTTAGCGATTAGGCAGCGCCCACTGCTTCACACTCCGAGAACGAAAACTAATTATAGATCCAATATGTTCCTCATACGTGGTTGTAAATTATTTAATGAGTATAGCACAGAGCACGACTTCGATCTATTTACTACAAGTATTGCATCCATCAGACGCACTATTACAAAAGCGCATTTTTCATAAGGTTTATGTTTATTTTATTTTTTCTTGTTGGCACATGTATAATATATGTTGGTATATGTACATTATGTATATTAACTTTAATAACACTAATCACTGCGTTTACCTATGTGTGAGAGCTTGTAATTAACTTTTTACAATAGAAATATAAATTAGTATTTAAGCTATGTAAGCTTTCCTAATAAATAAATAAATAAATAATAAATAAATAAATAAATAAAACCAATGAAAACGTTATTAATAAATTACTTGACGGACTCTACGGTGCAATTTATAAATAGTTATAAAATGTTATTTATATGACTCAGAATACAGAACAAACCAGAAACCGTGCCCGCGCGCTTATAACTGAAGAAACCAAGAGTGGTTGCGAGTGGGTTGCGATCAGTCACTCCTTTGCATATAGCGCGTCAATACGTCATGCACGGTACGAGTGTCAACATTAATTTAAAATGCCATCTTACGTTGTCATGTAGGAATACATGCATAAATGCTGCTGGACATATAAAGAAACAGAATCAGGATGGAATCGCATTTCATCTGTAATTTTGGGATTCAAAAGTGGATTTATTTAGTTTCTGAATTTGTTTTACTAAAAACTTTTATTATTATTATTATTATTTTACTCTTTATTACCCCTAAGAAGTGGGAAACCGCTCTCGTGCTAGCAACATTACGCGGGTTGGAAGTGTGGCAGGTCCAGTCCAGTAGTGTGAGTTTTGTTTACTATCCGTATTCATTCGATTACGTTTACGAAAACGAAAATTAGTATGGCATTGAGGCAGCGCCTCCTGGCGACATACGAGAGGAGTTAACACTTTGCCATACAAATTCTTGTTTTTGTTAACGTGATCGAATGGCGAATGAAACTCGCACTTGGCACCTTGTGATTCGATGTTAAGGGTGCGCCGTCCGTAAGTGACAAGTGTCATATATTTTACTTGAAATGTCTTCAGGCGTATCCTCTTTTCTCTCCTTACCGGGGACGATGGCACTTGATTTGTGTCATCTGGCCCGGTAAATATATCACCGGGCCAGTTAAAACTTTTTTTTCCCATGTGGCCCGGCGCCGGGCCAAATCACCGGGCCAGATGGGATACACTCAAAAATTGGACGAATTTTAATTTTTAGAGAAGGCAACACTTTTATTTAGCTTCAACCAATCAGGCAGCTGAGCTTTGACATTCGGTCATCTTGTCAGCGTCCACTTTTTCTGAAATATTGTCAAATTGTATTATTGTATTGTTAAGTGTTCCTTTTGTTTATTGCAATATTTCTTGCACGGTAAGTTTATGATTAATGGTATCGCCATATTTTTATTGTATTTGTTTGATAGAACAATAAGTAATAAATAACCGTTTTTAACTCAAGAGCTATTAATTGATGTAATTTTAGGTTGTTGACTATATATTCAAACAATGACTTTATTTAATTTTTTGTGACAGTTTGTTACTTATTTTTGTTACGTTATTTGTAACGATAATGTAACAAAAAGGAAGTAAGGGCTAATGCATATTGTAAGGGTAAAATTTAAACGCTCATCAGAAATATTTTTTAGAACCTAAGTCTAAGTACTAAATAAATTAAATGACTCCAAAAAAAATTAAATGCCTTGATAAAAAGGGTCCTAAAATATACCATATTATGGTCCAAAATAAATAAACATACATCACAATAATAATTGTACAAATATTCTTTTTGCTTCCCAAAATGGATAAATGATCTCCAAATATTTACACTATTATTTAAATGATTGAGGAAATACAGTTAAAAGGTATTCATATATTTTTAAGGCATTTAATAAAAATTTTTAAAAGTAAAAGCACAAATATTTGTAATTTGCGGAAGAGATATGCATATGACTTATATTTACCAAATATTAACAATGCCCTGTTTCACAAGAGTGCCTATGTAACCGGAATCCAAATATTCAATCATCTGCCCACAGATCAAAAAGCCTCAGTAAATTTAAGCTGTTTTAAAATTAAATTAAAGAGATGGCTTATAGATAAGGCGTTCTACAGTTTGACTGAATATTTCGGTACAAAAACAGCATAGTGGCTGTTTCTATGTAACATATACCTACCCAATAAAAATTGCATGCCCGACTAGGGTAAATTGTTTGTTCCCAATTATGCTTAACACCTGCTATGTATTTGCACAATTTTATAGCAATAAAAATTTATCTTATCTTATCTTATCTTATAAATTGTATCCTTTTTATAATATTTTATGAAACGCAATTTGGTGATCATTTATCCGTTTTGGTAAGTGTTACGGAGTAAATACTTCTTTTAAGGTTTTGTACTTTTTCTTTTTTCTAAGTGTGTTTTTCTTTACATGATTGTCATCTTGGTTGCTGACCTGGTATGTTTTATTTTGTCTTCTATTTAATTATAATTGTACGTTTTACTTTGCTTCTTATTCCTTAATAAGGTCCACTTTTTCCCTTTTGCCTCCTGTTATAGTAGAGTTACGAATAATTATAATTAATCCGTAATTAAATATAATTCAATCACACATGTGATTTTTTATTACTTAGAAATTACCCTAATAGTTCTACTTTGTTATTTTTTTGTTACAGTTTTCATTTTTGTCACACTTTTCATTTTGTTTCATTTTCGTGATGGTACAAAAATTTTGAATATGACCCAACTATGACTATGATGGGGGTAAGCCGGTAACCACGAGCATGCAGACGTGTAGCGGCGAATACATTCGCGTCTCTTTTCCACAACTGCAATAATACTGACATCAGAGCTCAAAGTCAGGGGGCAGTAAAGAGTTTAATAATAACATTTATGTAAGTAGTATTATTTTTTAAAATGTTATAAATATATGAGATGCGATATCTTCCATATACTGGCATAATACAGAGTGTATTTTGAAACGTACCTTTGATTCTTCTGTACGATATGTGCCCCATAACTTTTGAATCGGTATTTTCATTTAAGAAAAAACTTTTCCATTTATGTTGTTAATGACGTTAGCAAAACACCTTGGTATCGGGAGCAGCTCGGCATGAGCGGCCAGAGTGTGTTAGTGAGAGGGTGTGTGTGTGTTTGCAGCCCGCACGCGAGCGGATCGTTTGCCGCTAATTGCTGGGCTGGTCGCGGGAAAAACATCGGCGCGGCTCCAGCGGAGGAGTTACAAGTTGTGGGAAAGGTTCGTCATTAAGTTTTTATGGCTAGTTACATAACATGTAGCAAGTGTTAAATGTAGCGAAAACGTGTTGGATAAAGTTTATAAATTGGCAAGCAAGGCTGGAATACTGAGACATGGAGAAATTATGAGGAGTCGAATCTTAAGTATGGTAAAGTTATACCCTCTTTGTCATTAGATAGGAAAAGAAATATAAGGTTATGCCAACATAAAGAAAGATGAAAGAATCATAGGCAGACGGTCATTGTCGTCCGGTAAAGAAGAGGAACAAGCGAGAACCAGCAATTGTCATGGCTGTGCTGGCACCGCGCCGGCGCCGCCCAAGTATCTGGGAGTGCCTCTTGTTTGACGCGTGTTTTACGACGCTGAATTGTTCAACTTCGCTGCGGAGAGTTCTTTAATCAACTCGTTACGTAGGTAGTCTCTTGTAATCTAATATAACGCGGCCTTCAACCCTTTGTGCAAACTTGTTTTCACGGACTTATTTTAGTACCATTTAGATATTTAACCGAATATTTTATGAAAGACGAGTTTACTCCAGACTAATTTCTAGATTTCACAACAAACTTTAATGTAGTTATTAAAAACATGACTAATAAGAATCACAGATAATTGAATTTTTATTCTGAGGATCACAGAACACTAGTTAAAATATCTATGATGAACCTATGTTGTATTGGACATTCGTTCCTGAGCTAGAACTTGGGTAACCCTGGTTTTCCATCTCTATCTAAATATTTTTGTATGCTGTTTGCAGTTTTAGCACCGTTCCGATTGTCGGTAGTGAAGTGTCATTCATACGGGCTTATCTGCTTGCATGCCGGCACAGCCTGCTCATTACACGGAGAATTAGTGATCAGATTGTGAGGGCCCTCGCCGGCCGGCTGCCGCCCGCATGCCGATGAGGCGCGTGACAACAAAACATGTCGAGGGGACCAACGTTCAGGGTCATATCACAGCTTATTTCTTCAGAAGAAAGTAGGAGGAAACATTTACACAAATATTTAACCATGTATAATTGTACAAGTGTACCTACTTAACATTGTAGGGTTTACCAGGATTATTACGTCTGAGTTTAATTGTCTCTAGCTTAGCTTTATCTATTTCAATATTTCGTTTTCCCTTACAATGTTAGATGATATCGCACAAAGTAAAAGTGATTGCTTAAAATTAAATATTCAACAACTTTGTGAACACTGACAAATTTGGCGACGTCTTGACAGGAGGGAATTAAGCCGGTTCAGCTCAGATCCGGGCGGCCGATTAAAATCTGTCTCCTGCCCAAACTTCGAGAGTTCAACAAATTGGCCGCAAAAATGCAGTAACGAACAACATCTCAGATTACATCACTTATTATTCTAAAAATAAAGGTTGATTTTTATTACAATTTAATGGATTGATAATATCCTGACACTTATCGAGTATCGTGAGATTATTGTGCAAATCCTGTTCAATAATGTGAGTAGCTGTAAGTAACTAAGTCCCACACCAACTGACCAGCAGCGACGTTGCGTAATGCATGCGCTTGCACAGGCATGACTGCATTTCTGATCTCCCGGCAGGTAGTTAAGTAAATCGCGCTGACATTCGCAGTTCTTTGCAAGAACCATTCTCCTTTGATTTGATGCCATTTAAATCCCGATTGGAAAGCGTCTTGTTCAGAACACTCGTAAATAACGACTTAGGAATATTAACGTGTCTGAAATAAGACAGCTTTACGTTCCAAAGTGAGCCTTGTTCGTTGGGGTATAAATCTGTAATGGCCTCGTAATTTGCTTACACGTTAATATATTATTTACCGTATCACATGATATGTAAATATTGGCTGTTATCGCTTCATTTTGTAATGTGAAATGTCAGCAGAGCTTCATTTCACAGGATATTGTTTGGAAAAAAGGCGGAGATTTGTGATATGAAATTATGAAGAACATTTACGAGAACGTTAAAATATAAGGGTCCATGCTGCCGTTCGGCCTAAGAGCTGGCCGTTTCTAAGAGCTTACTAGCTGTTAGAAAACAAAATCAACAGATTATTTAGGGTCGGTGGCTAATTGATGGAGACTGAAGACAGTCAGAAGATAGAATAATTTTGACGATTTGATTCCAATGTGAGTTCTACTGGTAAATGGGGTTTTTATCACGTAAATACGCAGGTGCTGGTGAACTAATTCGGTTGCTGGCTGGCGCGTCAGCTCGAGAGTGAAGTGCAAGTCGGCTAAATGCACAGATGACATATTTCTTCAAAAAAATATTAGATCAGCAGTTATAATGAAGGTATGGTATGTATGGTATGTATATATGTAGGTATGGTTATAATAAACGCTGCATGTAGACTAGAATGAAACGTCATTATAAGTCAGTCCCGATGATCCAACTACCCTTACTTATAGTTATACTTATAGTTTGTAAAGGAATAGAAACATACAAGAAACCGCAAAAGGATATCTCGAGGAAACCCAAACATGGCCGCTGCGCTCTCACGTGAGCGGAATAGTGAATTAAATTAGCAAGTTTAAAATGGTCAGAACGCCCATTTGTTTCAAAATCTGATAGTTGTAAATAGACTAAAATAAATGAATATTCAAGACACACTACTTCTGCAGGATTAATTATGTGACTTAATATAAACTTACCCCAAATTAAATGCCAGAAAATGTTCACTGAGTTCACTTAATATCTATATAACTAGTTTTTAAAAATACAATTTAAACCTATACTTTTACCTATAGGTACTTATTATTTAAACTGAATTTTATAAGGCGTGTGCGTTCATGAGATTATAAAATTACGTGGTACGTGGAGGCGTTTGTTAAGAGGCTGTCTCTAATTAAACATCGCGGGCGGGCGGAGGAAAACTTTACTTTGTCCGACGATTATTTATTACAACCGACACTCTAATGAGATTGTTCTTACAATATTGTGTTTCGAAGGTGCACGTCCATTATATATTATACCTTGATACTACTTGTGTTCGATTCAAAAGTGTTTGTACATTCAGTTTTTGAAGATAAGGTTTTGCTAGATCTGAACTTGTTCGTTGTTTTGATATAATTTTTGTTTGTTTACAGAAAAATTAGTGGTAAGAATATGTGTGGTATCGTTGTCCATTGAATTTCAAAATAAAAGTGTTGTGTCGACCTCAACATCATTGCCTATAAACTTCCCAGGGTTGGGCTCGGGCACATGGGGGATCGGTCCGTCATACGTCGTCTTAACAAAACAACCTGGAACAACAGCTGGATGTGCCTTCTGAAGGATATATGAGTCTAGATTCTAGATAGGTACTTTAATTAATTATTTACCCGGTATTACGAAATTTGCTTTCCTAGCCAATAGGAAACCATAATCAGCTGTCCGTATTACGAAAACCTCTGTGGCTCGAGCAAGTGATGCGATATGTATTATTGTCTATTAATTAGTATGTTTATGTGGCAAGTGTATTGTCTTTACGCAACATGTTATCGAAATAACATGGCAGATAACATGATCTCATCAATTAGTAACGATGAGTGATCGGCGTGTCGCGGGTGATTAGCCGCTGCCGCCCCGCAGCTGTCAATTGTAAATTAGTGTTTATTTGTAAATAACTAAGGTCTGTTTAATCGAAAGAAATATAATCATTTATGTAGGTACATATAATATTTCTGTCGGATGTCGGAAAAAGTCTTAAGTAGTTATATCACTCTTTGTAGTATACTGTGTATATTAGAGACAAATTAATAATGTTATTATTATTTATTTATTTTTATATGATGGTATGGAAAAAATTAATTTGATGATTTGCTTATGTTATCGTAGCAAATTATATCTAATTATTATTATATTATAGTTATAGAGAAAATATTGTGTCTTGTAACGAGGAATCATCATTATCATTACCAGCTCATTTTATGTCCCCACTGCTGGGGCACGAGCCTTCCCTATGGATGGACAGGGAGAAAGATAATAAGAAGATAGAAGAAGATAGTAATGAGTAACACCTGTAATATGTAAACTATTTATTTTGTTTTAGAAAACAAGTCCCTTAATTTTTATTTCAATAAAAAACTAGTTACAACGTTCTTCTATAGAATCTTCATAATTTTACTCTAACATATTTCGTAAGTTTTTGATAGGAGTAAAATACGTTTGTCTTTATTTAAAATGATATAATGTAAATATAAGTATAACATAGAATGTATTATTATTATACTCTTTATTTATTTTCTTTCTTAAAACTAGATTTTTACAATATTTTAATAAAAAAAACAATAAAACATTATAAAAAAACTAATTCTAGAGTACCACCAGCAGCGGGGCAGGGCCCAAGCTACCGGTGATCAGGGCTGCAGAGTGAGGAACCTCCTGACAATACGTGCCGTGTCAAGGAGTACTGCCTTCTGAATCTGACCCTTGATCCAACCATCAAGCGAGAGCCTCTTAAGATGTTGGTCGAGGCTCTTCGCTATCAGACCGTTCGCTGAAACGACTATCGGGACAATAATGGTTGAATCAACATCCCACATGGCGGTCACCTCGTGAGCTAAGTCAAGGTACTTACTGAGCTTGTCCTTCTCGGCTTTCACGAGGTTCTCATCATGAGGTATGGTGATATCAACCAGTATTGCCCGGCGCTGGGATCGGTCAACCACCACGATATCAGGCTTATTGGCGACAATAGTCCTGTCCGTAATGATAGAGCGATCCCAGTAGAGCGTTGCATGACCATTTTCGAGTACTGGCGCAGGTGCATATTTATAGTACGGCACCTCCGATTCAACAAGGCCATATCCAAGAGCAAGTTGCTGGTGAATTATTCTGGCTACTTGGTTGTGTCTGTGCAAATACTCTCCGTTAGCAAGATGAGAACAACCAGAAATAATATGTCGGAGTGATTCTCCTGGACGGCGGCATGCCCGACAGATGTCGACCGTACCGTCCCTCATAATATATTTCCGGTAGTTATTCGTCTTGATAACTTCATCTTCAATGGCACAGACAAAACCTTCGGTTTCCCCAAAGAGGTCACCGAAACGTAGCCAGTTCACCGAGGCAGTTATGTCTACATCAGGCCCAGTTAGAGCCCGATAGTAGCGCCCGTGTAGCACCTTGCTCTTCCATATGTCCTTGCGATCGAGAGTGCTTAGCACCACTGGTTTGCGCCAGTTTTCTGTTGCCAAGGAGAGCGGCGTAAAGTGTCTATCAATTGCCACGACATCCAAATGCATCCCGCACTCACTGTTAAGTAAATAATCCCTGAGACTGCACACCTCACGGTTATGTAGGTCCTTGACGTTTAAAAAGCCGCGACCCCCACATCTCCGCGGGATGTACAGCCTCATAACAGATGAGCGCGGGTGTAGCATTCTGAAAGTCGTGAGCATTTGACGGACTCTCCTATCCAAGGCGTCCAATTCGGTCTGAGTCCATCTTAGTATGCCAAAGGAGTATGTGAGCAGAGGCATAACCCAGCCATTAAAGGCACGTGTCTTATTGCCACCCGATAAAAGACTGTTAAATACTTTTCTCAAGCGGCAAAAGAATCGCTCCCGTAATGACTGTTTTATGTCCCCGTCATCAACACCCAAAGACTGTGACATACCAAGATATTTATATGTTTCAACTTCAGAGAGAGATCTGAAGTCTATCGCATCGGAGAGTTGTAAATTGGTTGAATTTACTACTCTCCCATGCTGTACATGCATAACCGCACACTTATCCACCCCAAACTCCATCTTGATGGCACTGCTAAAAGTCTCAGTAATTTTTAGCAGTTTTATCAAGTCTTGGCTGTTTGGTGCGAATAACTTGAGGTCATCCATGTACAACAAATGCGACAAAACTTCACCCCCTCTCCGCAGTCGACAGCCTAACCTTGAATTTCTTAATAAAGTACTAAGAGAATTCAAAGCTAGACAAAACCATAAAGGACTCAGACTGTCGCCCTGGAATATGCCACGCTCTATCCTTATAAAATCCTGCGTGGCAGAAACTCTATCTCGACATCCTGGTTGACACAAGACCGTGGTCCACTGCCGCATACATGACATCAAAAATGATTTTAGAGTTATATCAATTTTATATAACTCTAAAATCCTTACCAGCCATGAGTGCGGCACCGAATCATAGGCCTTCTTATAGTCAATCCAGGCTGTGGAGAGAGTCCCTCTGCCTCGCCGAATCTTCTGGCATATGGTCATGTCAATGAGGAGAAGCTCCTTAGTACCACGGGACCCAACCCTACATCCATTCTGAGTCATGTCCAAAATATTGTTTGCAACAATGTGCGAGTTAATTTTTGTTCTCAAAATGGATGTAAGGAGCTTATATAATGTTGGTAAGCACGTGATGGGTCTATAATTTTTCGGTTCCGTGGTACTACCTGATTTATGGAGCAGAAAAGTGACACCAGTAGTCAACAAACTTGGGAGTGAGCCGAGCTCTATGGCTTCTTGGAATTGCGTTGCCAGTAACTCGTGTGAACATCGAAACCACTTGATCCAAAAGTTGTGCAATCCGTCCGGTCCTGGGCATTTATTATTATTATTATTAGTATATATTATTAGTACGACAGACATCGTGAACATGGAGTGCTGATCCCAGTCATTTTAGCATAATAACAGAATCCAGGCACTGTGCGGTGCGTAAACCCACTTTTATGTGTTTAGTTTCTCAAGTATTTGTTACAGGTTCTCTACTTATCACCATTCTGACATGCACAGTATTGTGTAAAAATACTATTTTAGCAACACAGCATTTTTACATTGTTCACTAACTGTTCCTTTACTATCAAACTTAGTGGCGCAGTGTTGATATAATGTTTCGTAGAATTTCATTATCTTGTCCTTATGTAACCCGCTGGATCAGCCCAAAGTCCCGGCCGGCGGACGACCGGGGAGGCCGCGCAGCGTCACAGCAGGTCGCTGTAGCACAGCTGGAAGTGGTCGCACAGCATGCTGAGCTGGTCGACCTTGATGCGTGCCAACTCCTTCACCAGGAAGGCATCAAGCTTTTTCCGCATGCTGTACTTGCCGTTTAGTGGCTGGGCCTGCGAAGAAAATGTTACATAACACTATCAGCCAATCACAAAGATGGTTATGGAAATGCGATACCTGCTTAATTTGTTACGATACCAATCGGTATCAAAGCAACAGAACAAAATAGCTTCTCCGGAAAAATCTTGGAAACTAAACTAATTTGATAATTCATTCAAAGACTAATCTTTGAAAAAAACGAGGAAATCCTCATGTATGTAAATGAGAATTTCCTCGTTTTTTCATTCCTCGTCAGTCCTGACTTCGGTTGAAAACAAATCAAATTAATAATATGAGCGTCCACACCACACTTTAGCCATTTTAAATACTACCTATAACCAACAACCAACAGCAGCGATCAATTATATACATCATGGACAGGGAAAAGCAGGTCGGCCCGTTATTCTATTTGAGCGAACAACAAAATTAATCACGAGAAAGCACAACCTGCTATACAACGCAGGTTATACGAAAAGGTGTCAAACGAAAAGGTGTCAGGACGCACCGAAGCGCATTCTTCATCCGGAACTCTTAAGACTAACGTGTCTCAAGCGAGTGGTCCCGTGGACACGAATAGTCTATACCCTATTATCGACATGGTTACCAGAGCTGTAAGCTCGCTCACTTCTCGTTGTACTAAGAGCACAACTCGCAGTTTCCACTACTCGGGTCGTCAACTCAAAAGTCGACTACCTCGAGAAAGAACAGGAGAAGAAGGAAGTCCAAGCAGAGAGTAAACCTTGAGGCACTGGTCGATGCACTGCCCCGCGGCTTTGTGCAGGCCCACCAGCGCCGTCTCCAGTAGCTCGCGCCACAGCCGCTTCAGCTCCTCCTGGTTCTCGCAAGGGTCCTGCGTCCGCGACACACGCAGCCACGTGCTGTTGAAGAGCTTCCTGGGAACACACAACTCTGTAACAATTATAGGAACCGCAAAAATGTGTTGAACTTCAAGCCTGGAAGCCGCTTCATCATCAGCCGGTAAATGTCTCATTGTTGGATTTACTGGCCTGCTTCCCATGGTGGTATAGATTGGGCTAAAATTAAGCCAGTACCTGCTTGTCGTGATTTGCTTTGTTTTAGAGACTGACAATTGATAACATATTTTGCGTAGAATACCAGACTACCTACTTGGGTGTTTGGGTACCTGGTAATCAAAACATGTTTTATTTTCGGCTATAGCGGTCACTCGAAGATAACTCACTCGGAGATAGCTCGCGTGTTGCTTACCTGTATCCAGTTCAATGTTTGGTAGCTATGTATTTATGATTACACTGTTTTGTTACCCGAACTCCTTCGTCATGTTGGCGAAATTATCTTCGAAGAAGTGCGAGGTTTTCTCGGAGACGACCTTGAACCGGGAGGGGAGCGCGCGACGCCCGTCCTCCGCGCGCATCATCTGGTGAGCTTGCACGAACACCTGCTCATGGACGAGGGTTGGCTTATCAGCATATTTGTCAACAGGTTCATAGGTTGTAAATAAGCAAGCGTCAATGGGGTATCCAGTAAGAAGATAATCCCCTTTATTTAACCTATGTATTCATAATGTTGAGTCATTGTACGTCTATGAAGACTAGCGTATAAGCGTATGTTTTCATGCGTATGTGAAGTAATATTTGTTGCAGTGGGCTTACACCGGTGAGTTCGTTCATCATGTTGCTGAGCACGGCGTTGAACTGCTGCAGGTCGGGGTACTGGTAGGGGCACTCGAGCTCCGGCGCCGCCGTCACGGAGGGCACGCCGGCCGCCTCCGCCGCCACGCCGCCGGCACCGGCACCGGGCGCGCCCGCCGGCTCCGCCACGGCCCGCACTTGCTCCTCCTGCCCTCCTGCCCGAACCATCCTCATGATCACGTCGAATTGCAGCTCCCCAGTTATTTGGATTTCTAAGCCACAACTCGCCCCAACTAGAACTGCCGTCAGAAACAACACATGTTTATGACTTTCCTCAGTCATTTCGACCTCATAGCATTGTGGCGATAAAAATCTCACATTAAACAAGAGGTGATAACGGATTTAGTGGCGAGTAAACTTTATTGCCGCAATATAGGATTGCTGTTAAAATTGTGCGTTCCTACTTCTCGGGTGGACGGTTAAGATTTTGTTCTCAGAAGAAAACAGCGGCCATAATATTTCATGGCATCATAACGCTCGCAAAAATTCAGCGGATTACGTTTATGAATTTCAGCACTAACTGGCTGGCGATATTGATACTCGGAGCTCTACAAGTTTGGCTTGAGACATAGCCGTATAACATGAGACACGGTTATAGGAGGAGAATGAAATAAGAGAGGTTAGTCGTTGATGATGACGGAGCTTTAACCTTTAGTATGCCGGAATACCAGACACAATAGAATTTTAATTGTTTGGCACGTGGATCCACGTTCCGGCATACCAAAGGTTAATGTGCTCGCTTTTCTACTATTTGTGACCTTTTGGTACCTGACTATTGCATCTTTATCTTTAATCTGTCACTCCCTCTTTCGTGTCTGATGTTGTGAAAGTGATAGTTGTGATAAATGATCATATTTTGTGTAATACAAATAAACTGTTCCCTGTAGCCACAGAGTATAAGTATACTATGCTAACAATAGTTGAGTATACATTGCGATCACAATTACATGCATCAGACGCGGGAAGTATACTTAGGTAACTAGTACGCAAAAAACGAGTATATTTTGAAGCACCGCATTCAAAAATAGTAAACAAGTGATAACAAGTAGTTTTTTTTTATACTTAGCACGGCAAATGACTCCACGCCACCTGATGTTAAGTGGAAATGGAGTTCAGACGCGAAGACAACTGGTGCAGCGTTAAAACAACGCAGCATCAGTCAACTTCACTCTGCCGGGCCACAAGGTGCTCCTTCACGCCTCATTTGAAAGACCCCATATCATAGGAAAGACGGAAAACGTGTGCTGGTAGACTATTCCATCTTTTAGAAGTGCGACAAAGAAACGAGTCACCAAATTTCTTTGTGCGCGATGGGATATGTGTGACAGTGAAGCGATGACTCCGGAGAGCAGCACGTGCACTCCTATGGAGGAAGAGAGAAGGTGGGATAAGGTCAAAGAGTTCCTCAGAGCACTCGCCGTGGTATAAGCGATAGTAGACGCTGAGTGACGCTATATATCTACGCAATTGCAGGGGTTCGAGAGTATTAGTGACCTCTGCATTGCCGATAATGCGTATAACGCGACGCTGCAATCTGTCTAAGGCATCGAGAAGATACTTTGTGGAACCGTCCCAGATGTGCGAGCAATACTCTACGCAAGACCGTACCTGTGTCTTGTACAAAAGACACAACTGGTCAGACGTAAAGAATCGCCGCACTCCGACACCGAGTTTTTTTGATCACGGCTTCGATGTAGTCCTTTTGATTCAGATCGCAGCGAATTGTCATACCGAGCATGTTGATATTGTTCTGCAGGCTTAGAGATGTGCCCTAAGGTGTTGGAAGAGAAAGAAATGGTGACTTTTTGGCCGTGAACACACATACCTGTGTTTTCTTGGCATTGAACTCAACCAGATTATTGGAGCCCCAATTAGATATGAGGTCCAATACCCGATCGAGCTCAATGACAAGATTCACTCGTTTCTCTTCAGTCTCGACTCGCCCAGCCGTAGTGTGACCGTTATACCCACCGTGCACTGTACTATCGTCTGCATAGCAATGAATATTTCCAAGTGGAAGCATATCATTGATATGCAGAAGAAACAGCTTGGGGGACAGAACGGAACCTTGAGGGACACCAGCATTCACTGACATGAGCCGTGAAGCGCATCCATCAGACAGGACACGGATTGTACGCTCATGCAGGAAGCCAGCGACCCAGTTGCAGAACTGAGCAGGCAGACCGTATGCCGGAAACTTGGAGAGAAGAGCTTTGTGCCAGACCCAATCAAATGCCTTGGCTATGTCGAGGCTAACAGCCACCGACTCACCACGCGTGTCAATAGCCTCACCCCACAGATGTGCAATGTACGCTAGAAGATCACCCGTTGACCGCTTCGGCCGAAACCCATATTGGCGATCGTGAATTATGGAGTGTTCTTCTAGGTTGTTTATTTAAAATGCGCTCCATGACTTTGCACAAAACTGAAGTAACGGCTATGGGGCGGTAATTCAAAGGATCTGACCGATCTCCTTTTTTGGGGACCGGTTGCACATTGGCTTCTCTCTAAGATTCCGGCACACAACCAAAAGAGAGCGAGAGATGGTAAAGGCGCGTTAACACGGGTGACAACTCCGCTGCATACAAAAATATACTGCGTTAGTACCACTGCGCAATAACTGAGTATGTTAGTCTGCAACTTACCTAGCCTGGTTTTCTGTTGCATCTTGCCACGTGCCATTGTTTTGAGTATGTTTATATCTTTTAAATGTTCAAAATTATTACTATTACTTATTATAGTTACTGAACTTGTTTATTATTGAATGAAGCAGAAACTATAATCGAGTATCGCGCATAAATCGAGTATACTTTCAACACATATATAGTTTATTTTCGCTTTTGAAAGTATCCTGTGCAAATGAAATATGCGTGCATCTGGCACAGTATATTTTCCACGCCACACACACTCAATACGAATGAAGCTAAACAAGCTGTAGGATACAATACAATACAACTATTTTTATTTTATTTTTATGGTCCTGGCTAGCGGAGGAGACAGCACGAGGATAAGTAATTGCTAAACTTTTGTAAGTTTATTGTGTGGTTATAGTAAGAAGATGAAACAGTCTTGGCAAACTTTTATTTTAGTCTCGTTTTTAGGGTTCCGTATCCAATGGGTAAAACGGGAATCCTATTACTAAGACTCCGCTGTCCGTCCGTCTGTCCGTCCGTCTGTCCGTCTGTCCGTCTGTCCGTCCGTCCGTCCGTCTGTCCGTCTGTCCGTCTGTCCGTCTGTCCGTCTGTCCGTCTGTCCGTCCGTCCGTCCGTCCGTCCGTCCGTCTGTCCATCTGTCCGTCTGTCCGTCCGTCCGTCCGTCCGTCCGTCCGTCTGTCACCAGGCTGTATCTCATGAACCGTGATAGTTAGACAGTTGAAATTTTCACAGATGATGTAGGTATTTTTCTGTTGCCGCTACACCAACAAATACTAAAAAACAGAATAAAATAAATATTTAAGGGGCTCCCATACAACAGACATGATATTTTTGCCGTTTTTATAGATAATGGTACGAAACCCTTCGTGCGCGAGTCCGACTCGAACTTGGCCGGTTTTTCATTTATAATTTCAAACATTGAAATATTATGCTGAAAAGAGGATTGAAAATGTTTCTACTTTTTTCATAAGCATACGACATTTAAACTCCATGACAAAATAATCTGGGCCTCGATTCTGCTATATTAAAATCGTTCACAAACGTTTTTTCAGTATTCCTTATGTCGAATCAGGCTCCCGACATTTGAATTAATATAATTAATAATAAAATTAATTTATATAATTTTTATACTGATATGATAGCCTTTATCAGCAGTGTCCTACAGATAACAAACAGCGTTGCGTTAAATAGATCATTAAGTTTTTATTTAGAGTATCTTGAGTATGTCGTGCTCTCTTTATTTGTCTCTGCGGTGATGGCGTGTGCGTCGGGTCGTTACGTTCCCTAAAATATGGTTGAGCGAAGCGATGGCTGATTCATATGTCATACTCGTGAACGGGTGCCGCCTGTGAAGGCTGGTCTGCTCTTGCATACTTATCTTATTTTTAATATTATTTACTGTAGTTTGACTTGGTTTTTCTTAACCAAATTTTTTAGAGTACTGTAGTGGTACTGTATGACATTGTGGAAATTGAAACTTTTACCTGATGTAAATTTGTTAACTTAGTTTTTTTTATTTTGTGATATTTTTTTTTACATATTGTGGTTGTCTTCTATAATTTTGTGTTTATTTGTAATGGAAAGTGTCCTGCTATGATAGGGCATTTTCCAATATTTTTGACGCTGTAAGGGAGAAAAGAGCTGGACACTTGCTGAGTTTCTTGCCGGTTCTTCTCAGTACAAGATCTCCCGCCCAGAGTAGACTTACGAAACGATGGCATAGTGACATTCACGAGAGCTACTTGTAGCCTAAACTGAATAAATGATTTTGAATTTTGGTACACCACTAAGAGACGTTCATCTTAGATCTAGAGTTCGGTTACATTTACTTGTCGATAGATAAATAGTAAATAATAGATAAATGGGTATATACCCATTATTCCATTCCATATGGAATAAATGGGTTGGGTATCATTATAATTTGCCCAAGAAAGCAATTTCAATGGAGATTTTGAACTGACTGAAATAATTATTCAACGTACAGTTTAAGCCGTCGGCGTTGGGTCTAAAACTTTTTTTTCGCAGGGGCTCCTTTTAAGATGGAACACTATAATTAAAATTATCCCCTTATTTGGAGAGAAGTTTTGTAAGAAGTTATGAGAAGCGGGCAAAAGCTAGTAATAAATCATAAATATAACGTTGTGTTATAACGTTGCCAAAACGTGGCTGAGGTGGAAACCTCAGAGTCAAGATTGGAAATTAAATAATGAGGCATTTGGTAAAGGCAATGGATTGGCTGACGGCGGCCGCGTTTCCATTCCCTGCCGCTAAACATGTTGTAGGTTATTGAAGGAGGCGGGATTAGGCGATGTGCTTACGTATTCATTACGCTCCCATTCTCTTTGCTCTTTCACTGAAATCCTCTGAACTTTGGACAATCTGGATTAGGCAGCAGTATGTTACAAAATAGTAAATTTAAATTATATGAACTTGTTTTCATTTCTAGTAAAATAGCGGTTTTTTTTAATTAAATCTCCATACTTCAGCGTGACCGGAGACCTTAGTATTGTCTTCTCGCACTTTCGTTCAACGTACCACACATTCACCTATCATCTTTCCAAGCCGTGTGCTCTGCTTTTTAATATTTCTTTAGTCTAACTACCTTTTCTTTATTAATATATTTAATTTATATAAATTGCAGGGTAATGAATTCTTCAGAGAAGGCTTTTTTATTCTTAAAGCATTGGTTTGCTATTGGTTGCACAATAACAATATTTCCCATAACTATAAATTTGTTCAGCTTGATAAGATATACCCCTTCTATTTTATGAAGCCAATGGTTTATGTAACAACAGGAACCCGCGAGCAAATTACTTGTTAGTAATATTACGTGCTTAAGTTAGGGTTGGGGAAAGGATACGAGCTCATAACGCCTGATAAATTTAACACGACAATTTTGCAGCTGTGCGCTCACCGGGAATTGCGAAATAAATTTCGCAGTACATTTTGTTGCGCCGCGCCGCCGCCGCCCGCCGCCGCCTGCCGATACGTTTTACGTCTGTTGCATGCTACCTAGCGCTTTCGCTAGCTTCTACTTTTTCTTTGCTCTTGCTTCCCTTTGCTTAAGAAAATATCAAGGGCACCACTTTGCTATTATTGAGTTGAGAAAAAAATATACGGAGTGTTTGGTAATACCTATCGCGAATATGGCAGATAGGGCCCCGTGCATAGAGCTCCGGAAAATGGAGAACATGCCTGAAAAGCACCACATGGTCGCGATATTGAGGTTGTTGGAAAATTGTAAAGTGACAACCCTTGTTCCAACTGATGCATAGTTCTTGGTGGTCGTCAACCTCATGGTCCATGAAAACCAGAAGTTGAAACATTGACCAAAAATAATTTTCTCAATGAAATAAATTTAAGTATTTTGATGAAACAATGAATCTACGTGAATAAGGCTTTGCATAAACATCACGATATATTTGGTACTTGGTTGCGTGACTGTTTCGGGATTATACAAATATTAACAGACATCCAGTAACTATAAACAGAGAAGTTTTGGCACTCACAGCGCGATAGGTAGCTAACTAGCTACACATAATAAGAGACAATAATTATTTTTCAATGACATATTCTTTTCTTCACCAGACGGATAGCCTTTTGCTACTCTGAATTTAAATAGAAAATGTTCAATTCCTTTATCTGAATACGTACAGCATATTTGTTCAGCTGCCGCCGTAGTCTTAGTGTAAGTCCATATTTGCGTCGCGAGCAGTTAATGTAGTTATGTCCCGACGTGCAGTAACCTTTTAACGTAACACAATTAGCTGGAAAGTTAAACAGAGACGCGACTCAAACAGACTCCAGGATACAACCAGCGGCGGCTGCGGGCGGCGCCGGCGCAATGCAACTCATGCATCTGTACGCTACAGGAACAACGAGGTGTTTTACATCATTCAAATGGAACTGATGACTTCTCTTTTGTATTTTCATAATCATCAGGTCTTCAAAACGTCTGCGGGTACGTCTTGTGATGCCGCCGTCATGCCAACAAGTGTATTTGAAATCGATAACTATTACATAAATTACATTGTTATAGCTATTGATGAATGCTCTCAATCTAGCTTCAAACAACATAAGGCAAAGACAGCTACTGATTTTTTATAAAGAGCATCAGGTTTAAAATAATCTTGCTATTTAATCTGTTCAATGTTTGCTAGATTTGCATGTCGTGTTCAAGAGGAGTGCTAAATTGGCTTTCCTAAACAAAGTCCATTGATGACAAGTCCGCCGGTCGTACGGCGCGCCCTGCGTGCGGGCCTGTCACTAGGGCTGCCGACGTGCTGACTATACATTTTACAGTTTATTAACTCTCTCCATTCTATTGGTTGTCTGGAAGAAATCGCTTTAAAGCGCCATAAGACCGCCAAACTGTAACTTTTCAAACAATTGTATATTGCGTTCATTATTCATTTTGAAGTGTTGAACTAATAGTAATAACTATCTATTTATACTGTTACAAACAGTATTATTGCATATTTGATGTTGAAAAGCATGATTTATTCGGCCCAAAAGCAAAATCATTACAAATAACTGAGATGGTATAACTGTGTGAAAATGGCAATAAAGTGAGTAAGCTGTCATACGAAATTGAATAAAGGGGCAACTCTTCATCATTTCACAAATTTTATTTGTACTGGCACTCCTTAGACCATCTAAGTGGCACTTACTAACAGCCGTTAGGTTGTACGAAAAAACGTGTATATCAAATGTGCAGTTTAAAATGATGGCGGGTATACGTGTTCAAACGGCGGGCGGCAGACAAAGTGGCCGGTTTTATAGCGCGCTCTAGTGCAAAGGCGGGGTCTGGCGTGGTGCGGCGCTGGAGTGCTGGTGCATAGCAATATTATTTAGTCATCTTTATTAATTACAAAAACACAAATGTTGAAAAAAAATTTTTTTTTCACGAGCAGGATTTGAACCTGCACCCTTCTGACATACCGGGTCAGGTGCTCTTCCAATTGAGCTATCGTGGTTCTAACCAGCCCGCCGAAATTATTCAACACTATTTACTTTTTACTTTGAAAGCCAAAGGCACCCATTCAATGTCAACAACTACCGTCATTAACACCCGATCATAATATTTTTACAAATACTAAAGATCAGTTAAGAAGTAGGCAAGCTATTTATTTAGCTTTCAAAGTAAAAAGTAAATAGTGTTGAATAATTTCGGCGGGCTGTTTAGAACCACCACCAATTGGAAGAGCACCTGACCCGGTATGTCAGAAGGGTACAGGTTCAAATCCTGCTCGTGGAAATTTTTTCACCATTTGTGTTTTTGTAATTTGTTTAGCAACAAAATTTGCGTTTAAATTATATAAACAAAACAAAAACATTTTATCTTTATTAATCTTGGCTGTTTAGTTCAAACAAAAAAAAAAGAAAACCAACTCTACAACACTGGAATATAGAGCCTTTAACCGTTTTTGTAGATTAAAAATATATAATACATATTTATTGAATCACTTGAAAGTAATTTTTTGTTGCTATTTATAGTTTTGACTGAGCTTTCATCGTAGCGTCGTCGTTGCGAATCCTAAATATCTTATGTGCAGAATATACTATTTCGAGAAAAATAATAAAAACATCATACTGAAAAATTATGAACCGTGGTCATTGCAACTAATTTGATAATTAAATTAAACATAGTATTGCGCTTAATTCAAAGATGAATAGTCGTTGACTGGAATAGCGGAATATTAAATATGTTTTTTTTAGTTGGCAGTCACATCAGAGATTTTCAGCTCAAATAATAAACATTGTAATCGAATGATTGTTTAATTAACAAAGAAAAACAAAGGAGGATGCAAATCCTGGTCCACCCCTTCAATAGCTATGTGTGTTACATATCTGGATAGGTATTTTTGACCTGAATAAAAGTTACTATGGCGCCAAGTTCCAAATGTTAGTCCGTTCAGAGTTATTTTTTGTTTATATATTTATTCTTTATAAACATTGTAGTTTTAGCAGGAGCCACGCAATTATATTTACGTGCATTTCTGTACTACATACACGTTCTGTAAATACTGACATGCAGTTATCAATGAATCACAATCCATTTTATCCGTCTCACTCGCACTCATTATGACAATGAAACTGGTTACTGGCACGGACAGGACGGGCGGCGTCGGCGGGGTAGCTCGCAAGCGCAGGTAGTCGTTCGTCTGTATTAAGAGTGTGACTACGTCTTGTCTCTTTGTTTACCTATCAGTTTCTACTGGACCCCGGCTATCTTTTCGACTTTTTCGGTACCTGTTTAATTAACATTCGGCGTTACATAAGGATTATTGAAGTGCTTTTCGATTGGACTATTGTTTATTACTATGGAAGTTTCACGGAACTGTGTCATGTGTCGTAGAGGATTCTATCGCGGAAGATACCAGCGACATCTTTTAAATGATGAACTTCCAAGAGTGCGACCACAGCTTGCAACATATATTCAAGAAAATGCATTGTTAGAGGTAAATACCTACTTTAAAGATATATTCCTTTATGATATACATTATCGAACTAGAACTAGGGGGTAACTTGATGTGTGGCCGTCTTTACCTACAAAAAGAAAAAATGTTTTCAAAAAATATTGTTTAACGAGATGTTTCATGCTTTATTTACAATGTTATTGAGTTCCGACTGTTTTTTTTTGTATTATTTTTCGGCTATTGTAAGCACCAAGATCACGAGTAAACTGGAGAAACTGTGAGGCTAGGCTAGACTAGGCTAGGTTAGGTTACAAGCAGACATATCGGTCTGCATTCGTTTGCTTGCTAAGCACTGGTACACTACTAATATTCGCACTCTCACCACAAACTTGATCGCGAGACACTACACTAACAGTACGTATCTACAGAATATAACAGTAGCTATAGAAAATATGTTTATTAAGTATACTTTCTTTTACAGGTTGTATTTGACAACACCCGGAGTGTGTGCCATCGGTGTTGGCAAAGGGTTGAAAGTGCGGTCACACCGCCTCCTCCACAAGAAGCAATCGTCGAGCCACAAGCACTCTCAACTGCAATTCACGTTCCCGAGTATTCACGAGCATCAAACACTGCCAGGCACTGTATTTTCCTTAACTGTCGCAATGTCACTCGTCATAGAATACCAGAAGTCATAAAAGTACACACTTTTTGTGAACACAAGCTGTACATTCCTGATAGTGCTAGAGTATGTCAAGAACACCTAGAGAGTAACACCTGGGACGAATTACCTCAACACTGCAATGTCACCCATGACTTCAATGCAGCACAATTCAGTGATATCAATGACATTATGAGAAAAGCTGTACAAAGAGGTTCTAGATTAGATTTTAACACAAGAGGTGCAATGACTAATGAAGAAATGCACTTTTGGACCGGCCGTAGTTTTGAGCAATTCAATGAGATATTGGAACAAACTCCATCATTGAGTCAGACATGTAAACATCCTAGAACCGCTTTAGGTATTTATCTAACAAAGCTGCGAACCGGTGACTCAAATGAGAGGCTTGCGACTTTATTCAATATGTCGAGACAAAACCTTGAACGATTGATGGCCATAGCTCGTGAGGGTCTCACAAATGAGTACGTTGGTCGTCACTTAGGACTTGACCATATAAATAAAGATGACATTTTACGTCGAAACCTGACGATACCAAAGGCTTTATTTGGAAACACTGAAAATACAAAAGCAATCATAATATGCGACGGGACTTATGTCTATATACATAAAAGTGCTAACTTCGTATTCCAACGACAGTCGTACAGCTTGCACAAGTTTCAAAATCTTTTAAAACCGTTTCTATTAGTCACAACAGATGGCTATATAATTGACGTGACAGGGCCTTATGCTGCTACAAAAACAGACGCTAACATAATGAGGGATATAATGAATAATGGTGAACACCCGATTCACTGTCTCCTTGAAACCAATGACGTGTTTATTTTGGATCGAGGATTTAGGGACAGCTTGGACGATGTAGAAGCCTGTGGTTACGAATACCATGTTCCGCCTTCAAAGAATAGACACGAATCCCAACTTACCACTGACCAAGCCAACGAATCTCGGTTGGTCACTATTTGCCGCTGGGTAGTGGAAGTGGTTAACGGCAGGTTTAAACGCGATTTTAAACTGTTTCGCCAAAGATATTTTAACAATGCGTTGGCGCATATGTATGCTGACTTTAGGATAGCTGCCGCAATCACAAACCACTTTCATATACCCATCGAAGATAGTCAATATGCTGAAGCTTTTGTCACCGAAATCAGACAGAGGCTACATACACCTAATATTTTATACGATTATGTAGAACGGAAACGTTTAAACAGCAGAAGAGCTGATTTTACAAGAGTAGAAGCAAGCGATATTGATTTTCCGAGATTCAGTGAAGAACAAATCATTTTATTAGCTTTGGGAACCTACCAAATGAAGTTAGCGAGATCTTACTGCAGCGAACATCTGCAAAATGGAATGTATACAATAGAAGTATACCGAGAAGCTGCACTAGATGATTTACCTGATTTTGGCATTGATGGTGATGCTTGGCTCTTACGTGGTCGTATACAGTCGCGACACGTGAGAGCTAGAATGTACTACTGCTATTTATTGGTTCACGATAATAATATTCTGCAAAGATATTGTACCTGCATGACGGGACGACGTACAGTAGGAACCTGTGCGCATATTGTTTCAATAGTTTGGTATCTAGGATACGCCAGACACGAGGCGTTTGTAGGCCCAGCCTTATTTTTAAATGACGTCATTGTAGATCATGATCATTAATAAATAAATGTTTATTATTAAAATATATTATCTTTTATTTATAAAAAGCATGTGTTAACGATAAGGTCTGTTTATTGTCATTTTTGAAAAATAAAACATTTAACATTGTTTTTGAATCTTGTAAAACCACTATGTTTAAAAAAAGAATAACTCTGAACGGACTAACATTTAAACTTGGCGCCATAGTAACTTTTATTCAGGTCAAAAATACCTATCCAGCTATGTAACACACATAGCTATTGAAGGGGTGGACCAAATTTCATAGAAACCCTGGCATCCTCCTTTTCGCATATAAAATAATGTTGGATAGTCACTAAACAATATTATTTAAATTATATAATCAAACAAATCTGTAATTTTAAAATGCGTAATAATCTTCATCTTTTACAGATTTAAGTTTTTGCAAATGTTTGAACTTGCTTTCTGTTATTTGCAAAGGTTTCACATACAAAGGTAATGGCGATAATAAACCTTGTCTAGGACAACTTCTTCGGTGCGATGGTATGCTCCACACATCTGTGTGCCTCAACTGGTAAAATATTGATTCATCTGGTGAATATTTAAGCCCTCTTAGATCAACAACCACAGGGTCACCTTTTGAGTCAATAGCTTCAAAATTGCGAAAGAAATCATAGTGATTTTATTTGATTTGATGTATTGTTAGGTCGAGCTTACCTCATGCGAGCTACATAATCAGGCGGGGCGTATATTGGGGGCTTAATGTATTTTTCAACTATCTACCTCCATCATAGTATGTCCCTTTTCAAGGTACAACTGCTCAATAATGTAGCCCAGCCTTTGCGCTAAGTCACTCAAAGCGCTTGATAAAATTCGGTTACGATTTTGATGTCCACATCCATCACAAATTACAACTTGCTCAATTTCCGAGGGTAAAGTCTGTATGTATTCAACCAGACAGCTTGTGAATCCATTCGCTGTGACAGATCCATCTGCTTCGTGCTGCTGCCAGAAAAACACAGTAACATGTTTTGTTGACACGTTGTATACAGTGAAATTATGACAGTGTAATTTCATTTTATAATACTGTGAACTAGCTAAAAGTTTTGTGACCAACAACACACTTTGAACATCGACTGTGATCACTACAATCCTGTTATTACCTTTCCCATTAATCACATAGTATTTTTAAGTGCCTACTTTTTCAGTGCTAGCACATCGGATTTTTATTAAATGTCTTGTAGTTACGAAAATTGCGAGATGTTCACATGGGAGTTTTTACAGATAATAAAGCACAGTTTTGCCTATTAAAGTGATTTTACCAAAAAATGTCACATAGGAGGTTTTAAATTCGCAACGAGCGATGAATGTTCTATATGAAAATAGTTGACAACCCTGCCCGCGACCGCGCCGGCCGCTACACTTTGCGGTATGCGGGTCAGAGTTATATATTTTCTATTAAGTAGTACTTAAGGTTACACTGTTTACACACAAGTCACTGACACAAGTTATAGTTTTCTGCTACTTCTTATTCATACTTTAGGTATTAAATGTATTTTCAATTTAAGCTTATTTTCATGAACCTCTACGTGCGACAAGTTACTTACAAGATCTGACTCGAATACAAAAGAGTGAAAACAGAAACAGACTGCAAAATCACAAAGCTCCTATGCAAATTAGGTGAAGAAAAACGTCATTCACGGCTCAAGTAAAGCCGCGCAAATCTCGGCGCGGGGGCGGGGGCGCCACGTGCGGCTGCCGGCCGGCCGCCGCGCCGCCGCACCGCTGTCGACCCGCGTCAGGCGTCGCCGTGAACCCGCGACACCGGCGCGCACCCCCGTCATGCGTGGCGCGTGAGCGCGCCCCCGCACTCAATACCGGCAATTGGACTGTCGACAACATTTTACCCTTATTTTGTCTTGAAGGGTTAAAAAAGTTCTGACACTAAACTATTACAGAAATTACCAAGAACACATGGCAAAATGATTGCAAAATGTATAAAAATACATATGTCAAAACTCGACCAGATCTTGTTATTCTAATAACTCACTCCAGGTAGTTGTTAATATGTTTAATTTGTGGAGCAATCATCGAAATAAAGCGTGCTTACTCGTAGAAATGAACTCTAGTTGAGAGAAGTCGGTAGGTTTCAGCTGCGTCGCACGCACCCAGGCGGCCGGCGGCCATTCCTGAACAAATAAATTGCGTTTGCAAAAAACAATTACTCTAAGTTAAATAGGTATATACAAAGGTTTGTGAAAAGCAGATGCTATAAAAATAGATAATAATAATAATAATTAATAAAAAAAAATGTCTGATTTACCTAATTAAAAATAGATTTAGGTCCGTAATTTCTTTTTAAAACCTCTATAAATAAGTGAACATGATAGTTTTAGTTAGTTACTCAATAGCTTCTCTAATACGATAAAGTTTTAGATGATCAAATTGAATAAGTAAAATCATTTTAGCAAATGTTACTCATTTAAACATTAACTATTAAAATGAAGGTCATTAGATAAAGCTATTTCGACGCAGTGCCTTCTTCCAACAACATAGCACTTTATATACACACTTTGAACTTTAGCGTGAACACTATTACATACACCCTGAAATACTAATACCTTTTTATTTAAATAAATTTATCTAACAGAAATTGAGACTGGCAATTTATGTATTCAGTTTAAAATATCTTTAAAGTTAACATGACAATACGTAGGCAAATTGGCACTCATTTGAAGCGGCATTGTTCGTAAGTCAGCACGAATCCATCAGCGGGCCGGCCGCCGCGCTCGCATTGTCCTCTCCTGAAGGCCTTTTGTTTTTGTTATGCTAATCATAACAGATTAGGCGACTATTCCGTTTCAAAGAGAGGAACAAAGCGCTGATATTGGATCCGCGCGTTTTAAATTGGCGCCGAGGCGCGGGCCGCGTGTCGATAGCAGGTCGCAATGACTACTTGATCGAATCCATTGGACAGTAAGCAAAGACCCTTCAACAATAAAGGATTCGACATTCTATACCATTATTTCAAAATAGTTTAAAAGTAGTTTAATATTTAAACATTTATTCTCTAAGTAAGAAATCTGATAAGAGTATTTGTGAAGTGTTTAAGCCTCAAGCCTAACTAATAGTCTACCACTATTAGTATTTATACTAGAGACGACACTAAATTAAAAAAAAAAAGTAAAAAAAGAAGTATTAGTAGTTATTTTTTTATTTTTTTACTTTTTATTTTCAATTGCTGCACTGAAGCTAAATTAAATATTTATAAAATTTTATGAAATACAGTAAAAAAATTGAACGCCCACCTGACCCAGCCAGGAATCGAACCTGGGTCTTCCGCAATCCGGGCGGCTGCACTGACCGCTATGCTACCGGGAATTTTGTCACTGCTTTTTATATTGTTTTCTAAAGTTTACGCGAACACTACACATTGAAATGAAACAACTTTTACGGATCTACTCGCGTTTATTTTACACAGGGAGACTCCCTGTGACCACGGACCCTGCAAAGGGTTCGAAACGTCAGGATAAACATTAATTAAAACTAATGTGTAAAATAAACGCGAGTAGATCCGTAAAAGTTGTTTAATTTCACTGCTTTTTATGTTTTTTTTTTGAGTGGCACTGAGCAATATTAATAATGATAGAGAGAGTAATGTTAATATCTTCACTAGGGTGATTCGGGCTCAAAAATTATTCCCGTTAAAGTCTAAATAATGTAAAATAATGATAAGTTAGCAAACCGAATAAAACAAAACTAAATGGAAAACTGGGGTACGGTAGGAAAATAAAAAAGTGTAATGTAATATAGTGATGTTTCTATGACTTTATTTATTTATAGATTTTTAAAGTTTTCGCTAATAATAACTACATGTTGAAATGAAACACGTAAATAGTTATATTTGCGGGCATTTCAAATCTATTGTAATTTTTTGTTGAGGGTTAAGTAGTGATCGTTGTTCAGCCAAATATATAGTTTTATAACTACCTACCTTGTTGAATGACGCCCATCGCTCATAAATCATTCAAAACCAAAGAAGAGACTTAATATAGACTCAGAACTCGATTCCTAAAGTAATAACAAACAATCACACTGCGATTACACTCTGCAATATAAGTAATACCTACATGTATTTATGAACTGCCTGTGCCAGCCGGGAGCCGCGTCGCCGACTTGCCGTTTCGGCAAATAATTCGGCTTTCGCTCACCTCGTGCTCATCAGCCGAACGGCGCCGAAACAAAACGACGCTTCCGAAGCGGTATATAATTTCACCAATTTCCTCGTTTCGCTCGCCGCGCAGGACGCACGTCTCGCTCGTGCTCTCTCGCGCGCTCGGCCGCGTTCCGTTTGTTTGTCTCGGTTCCTTTTACTGTGTACCGGTACGGCTCCGGTGCATAGTACGTCGCGTGTAGCGCTCTCGACGCAATTTTCATTGCGGGAGCGCTCTTTCACTGTTTTACAACGGTAGTTGTCTTGGAAGACTACGCTTAGTAGCCAACTGGTGGATACTTAACGGTGCCAACGAAGCCAGTTGGGGCACTGACCCGGCTGCCCTCCTGACCCTCCTGGGGGGAAAACACTCCGGAAGAGTTCTGGCAAAGTTGGCCTTGGGGGATCTCCTAGTCAACTCAGAACTATTCTCTAACACTAACCAATTTAGGTACACACCCTACGGTGAATTGATTTTCACCGGAGGACAACACCTAGGGCCATTCAGGCAGTAGGCTCTTTTCTTACTCACGCCTCCCTGTCTGTGACGGGGAGGGTCTGACATTACACACGCATCCTAGTGCATGGTTTTAGACCGTGCGCTAGGATGGAGCTCGAGGTGATTGAGTCCTTGATAGGGCAAAATCACCCCGAGGTCTTCAATGTCCTTAGGATAGCCCACAATTTACAAAAGCCCTCCCCCGCGCCCTCCCCGCGTTACTCGCCTTATGCGAAACCCGCCCAAGCGCCCGCCGCTTCTTTAGCCCCCACGTCCAACGCGTGTCCCGTTGATAGGCCTATCATTAGGTTAGGCCAACCCTTGTCCCCGTCCGGTCCCGAGTTTGAGATGGAGGTTTGTCCCTCCACCTCCGATGCGAGACAGGATAACCCTCCCGTCTCGGACTCCGATCCCGATGTAGTTACATCGGACTCGGAATTCGAGACCGTCACCCGTAAAGGGAAACGGACCCGCAAGTCCGCCCCTGCCTCCGTCCCTCCGCCTAAGGCCGCTAAAGCGAATAGCGCGCCCTCTTCCCGCCCTTGCTCCCCTAGGCCCGAGCCGAGCCAGCCGCGCAAGGAGAAAAAGATCCCTCCGATTTTTGTCCAAGAGACAAAAAATTTTAACGAGATTATGCGATCTCTGAAGGCCCGACACAATGTCATCCCATTAAGGAATCGCCTTATTAAAGGCGCTAAAGGTGACCCAGAGATGGTCAAGGTGGAGCTCGCTACCGTGGCCGACTTCCGCTCATGCACGGCGTTTTTACGCGCTAATAACGTGCCGTTCCACACGTACTCGCTCCCCGAGGAGCGAGTACTATCAGTTGTAATCCGCGGCCTTCCCACGGATTGGGACCCGAAGATAGTCCTTGACGACCTTAAGTCGCAAGGCTACCCCGTCCTTGACGTGACCCGTATGCTCGGCAAGGACAAATCTCCGTTGAGCCTCCTAAAGGCAAATTTAGACAATACCCCCGAGGGTAAATCTATTTTCAATGTCAAGACGATCGTAGGCTTCGATCGCCTTTCGATTGAGACCCCCCACAAGCGTGGCATTGTTGGTCAATGCCACAAATGCCAACGTTACGGGCATGCCGCCCGTAACTGCTTTGCCCGCCCCCGGTGCGTTAAGTGCTTGGGCGACCACGCCACGGAAGCGTGCTCTAGGCCTAAAGCGCCGGCGCCGGTCTCCGTCGACCCGCCCGGTTGCGTGAACTGCAGCGCTTTGGGACACACCGCGAATTATCGCGGCTGCCCCAGAGCTCCGCGTAGTAACGCAACCCGCGGGTCGGGACCGCGCCGTAACCCCGCGACTCGAGCTCCGCCGCCTTCACAGATCGCGAAAGTCTCGCTCCGCCCCGCGGCCCCCTTACCACCGCCCCGCAATCCGTGGGCCACTCCGCGGGCTTCCCAGCCCGCGGCGGTAGCCCCCGCGTCAGACTCGCTAGTCGACTTTCCCGCGACTGGCCCGGCTCGTGTCCCACCGCCACCTCCGGCTGAAACTCCAATGGAGCTAAGCCTTCCCGAGGCCCCTCAGGCCGTAGCCCCAAAGGCCAAGGCCCCTAAGGCCAAGGCCCCTAAGGCCAAGGCCACTAAAACCAAGGCCCCTAAGGCCCAGCCCACCAAGCCTAAACGGCAAACCCCCGCCCCTAAGGCAGTCATGTCACCCAAAGCTCGCGCGCAACATTCGTTTGCCGCGACTGTAGGTTCCCTTCCGGTAACCTTCTCTTCCATGTCTACGGTTGTCGAACTTGTAAAGATTTATCGTTACAAGGACGAGATCGCAGAGGTGGAAAGAAAGTTGCGCGAAGCCGCCTCTTCCCCCGACGCTTGTCCCGCTATGATCATAGCGACAATCTTTAACGATCACGGTCCCCTGTTGGACAAGATCACGTCCCTTCTTGACTCTCTTAAAGAATCATAAATGGATAATACGCCCCCTCAAAGAATTAAGCCCCGCTCTCTAACGGTTGCGTTTTTCAACGCGAACGGTCTCAGTAGTCAACGCGACGAGGTGTCCGATTTTCTAACCGAACACGCCGTCGACGTTTTTCTAGTACAGGAAACGTTCCTAAAACCATCCATCCGAGACCCTCGCATGGCTAACTACAACCTTGTCCGTAATGATAGAGTCGGCCGCGGTGGCGGCACTCTTATCTATTACAAGCGGTCGCTTCATTGTGTCCCGCTCGATCCCCCGCAGCTATCCGATATGGAGGTATCGGTCTGTCGGCTAGGCATGACGGGCCACCCGTCTATCACTATCGCGTCCGCGTATCTGTCCCCTAATAAGCTTCTCACGCAACCCGATCTCGAGGCGCTGTTTGCTATGGATAACGCCGTCATTATTGCCGGCGATTTCAATAGCAAACACGCTCAGTGGAGTTGCAACTCAACCAACCGTAACGGTCGGGTGATGAGCCACCTCGCTGAGTCGATGCTCTTCGATATCGTAGTGCCTATGGAGGCCACTCACTATCCGTTAGTGGACAACTACTCCCCTAACCCGTTAGATATGGCGTTGCTAAGGAACGTAACCTTACGGTTGCGTTCCATAGAAACGATCCACGCGCTCTCCTCCGACCATAGGCCGGTGGTTTTACAGTTAGGCCCCCCCACCGACCCCACCCCCGTTATTAAGGTGGTGACTGACTGGGATAAGCTTGAGAAATTACTCGAGCCTACCGCCAGTGAGTCACTAAACCAAATCCCCGATAGCATTGTCTCGCCTCACGAGACAGTGGCCGCGGTCGACGCCCTCAGTAGTCATCTCACTAACGCTATAAGCGAATCGTCCCGGCGGGTTGTTGCGACGGGTGACCATCGCTTCAAACTGCCGGACGATGTGAGGCAACTGTTGAGGGCTAAGAACGCCGCCACGCGCGCTTACGACTCCTATCCCACTTCGGACAACCGAGTTCGTATGCGCTCTTTGCAGCGCGCTGCTAAGGAGCGCATTCAAGAGCTCCGCGGTACGAATTGGGATGGCCTACTTAAAGAGATCTCGCCCTCTCACCAAGCTTATTGGAAGTTGGCGAGAGCCTTTAAGTCGGATACAGTCACTTCTATGCCCCCGCTTAACAAACCCGACAACTCGATCGCCTTTGACGACGACGAGAAAGCCGAATGCCTCGCCGACAGTCTCGAGTCTCAATGCTCGCCTAGCACTCTCCCAGTCCCTCAGGACCATGTAGACATGGTCGATAGGGAAGTAGATAGACTCTCGTCCCTCCCCCCAACCGCAACCCTCCCGCCTGTTACGGAGGATGAGGTGCAAACGCTCATTAGACGACTCAAACCCCGTAGTGCCCCCGGGGCAGACGGCATCTCAAATAAGATCCTTAAGATCTTACCCGCTCAGCTTATCCTTTTAATAGTAGCTATCTTCAATAGCGCCATGTCAAACGCAATCTTTCCCGCTGCGTGGAAAGATGCGGTTGTCATAGGTATCCATAAACCCGGTAAACCGCGTAACGCCCCTTCTAGTTATCGCCCCATCAGTCTTCTCAAATCGCTGGGAAAACTGTACGAACGCGTTCTAGTATCCCGCTTAAAGGACTTTGTGTCCTCTAACAATATCCTCATAGACGAGCAGTTTGGGTTTCGCCCCAAACACTCGTGCACCCATCAACTGCACCGCCTCACGGAGCATATTCTATCCGGCCTCAATAAAAGGGCCCGTCCCAAGGGCACCGGAGCTCTTTTCTTCGACGTTGCGAAAGCGTTCGACAAAGTTTGGCACAACGGCTTAATTTATAAGCTTTACCAATTTGGCGTGCCAGACAGACTCGTGCACATCTTACGAGACTATCTGTCGAATCGCTCATTTCGCTTCCGCGTCGAAGGAACGCTCTCCGCCCCTCGTCCCATTCGAGCCGGCGTTCCGCAGGGATCCGTGCTCTCCCCAATCCTGTTTGCGCTTTACGCGAACGATATTCCGAAGACCCCACGCGTAGAGCTAGCTCTATTCGCGGATGACACCGCGCTATATTCCACTGGTAGAGATAAAGTTGCGGTTTCCAACCGACTCCAAACGGCCGCCAACAACCTCGGCGTTTGGTTTCGCAAATGGCGGATTGAAGTTAACCCCGAGAAAAGTGCCGCAGTGTTCTTTTCTCGAGGTAACGACGATCGTCGCCCTCCTATACGTTTATTTGACCGTGCTATCCCTTGGGTTAAGCAGGTGAAATATCTCGGTGTCACCCTCGATAGAAGGATGACGTTTGCGCCTCACCTTAAAATCGTCCGTAACAGGGCCGCGTTCATATTAGGTCGATTATTCCACCTTATAGGCAGGCGGAGTAAAATGTCTCTTAGACATAAGACGACAATTTACAAAGCTTGCATCCGCCCCGTCATGACTTACGCTAGCGTAGTTTTCGCGCACTGCGCGCCCTCCTATTTGCATCGTTTACAAACGCTGCAAAACCGATTCATGCGTGGTGCCACGGGTTGCCCGTGGTACTATCGCAACGTAGATCTCCACCGCGATCTTGATCTTCCCACTATCAAAGACTTTATCAAGGACGTTTCCATACGTTACTTTGATAACGCCCCCCACCACCCTAACCCGCTTGTTGTGGCGGCCGCCAACTATAATGTTGGAAGCCTTCCACCAACAAAACGGCTCATGTCTAGGCGTCCTAAGCACGTCCTAGATGACCCCGACGATCCCATAACGGTTGCGAACGCCCCCCCGCCCGATCCTCTAAATAACAGCACACATTTACAGAATACACTAAACATGCACACCAGTTTAGGCCCAAGACACCGTACTCGTAGAACAAGGGTACGAAGAACCGGTTCACACACGCTCTACACCAGGTACAGACATGTACCTGGTCGGTTCTCTCCTCCTCCACGGCCCGGTCAACCCGAGCCGAGGTCCGTGCCTTTAGAGGCGCCCTCGGGTTGCTCCGCTCCCCGATCCGATCCGAACCCTTCGGAGAATCTAGTAGGGCACGGGGACGCGCACTTGTGCGCGATGCCGTTCCCTCTAGATAACCTCTGAAGGTGATTCGTTTCACACGGCTTGAGGGACCCTTTACGTTCCTCGCCGCCCCCAAAAAGCCCGGTGAAGCTGAAAATGCCGCAGCGGCAATCAGCAATCTCTCTCCAAAAAAAAAAAAAAAGGTATATAATTTGCGTACGCCACCCGCCCCCGCCCCCGCCCCCGCCTCCGCCTCCGCCTCCGCCCCCGCGCGCTAGCTGGGGGGTCATTCGATAAGCGTTACGTCAACCGTGTAAGTTGTACTGAGATAGAGTAGTTGTCGTTTCGTCATCTTTAAGTGTGTTGTTCACTTTACGGTTAACTAACCACGCGCGTCGGCGTCGTCGGTAGCTGTTAATTCTAAGAGACTTTTTGTTGTTCGCTTTTATTTTGCTGTAGAAAGGATAAAAGCGTCATTGGATGTTTAAAGGTCGTCATAACAATAATGTATCCTTAAGCCACGACTCGGACAGGCCTGTGCGGCTAAGAGTTTTGTAAAAATGCCGTTTCATCTTCAATTGGATACAAAAGTGCATTTATATTAACAAAAAGCTAACATTAAAATTCCCAAAGAGTGCCGGGGCGAATCAAGTAACCGTACATTTTTAATTGAGTAGTCTTGCGTCACGGTTAGTTTGCAACTGCGCGACCTGAAGCGGAGCTTTCCTTTTGTAGATCGACATCGAGTCAACATGACGCTGGCTGGCTGGTGAGCGTCGCGGGCCAACGCGGGTCGGGGCCGGGGCGGGGGCGCACGGGTTCGTTCTGTCTGTTTGTAATTAGCCCGCTAATTGAATCCGGTTATCACAACACCGTGCTGATTACAGATAACTCCCGCTCCTGATTGTTTATTGACAAACATTCGGAAGGACTTCATTAAATTTAACTCTACAACAATTTATACAATACAAATAATTTAAGATTTATTTACATAAAATAATTATGGAACATGTTGTTAGATATGATTATTTACCATACTTAGATAAGCCGACATTAAAAAATGGCCTTAGGGGTTAGTTAGGATAGCTAGTTAAAAAATGCAATACACACAATACACAGCAAAATCTTAATAACTAAGTGTTTATGACGTCATTGGTCCAGCGCTTGGGCGTTGAGTGCGCACGAGATAGGCTCTTTTACGCTGATTCCGAGCCAACGGCGCCATTCGGTGGAGCTTAACATTTTACAACGCAAATAAAAACAAATGCACCCAGCTCGAAGGACCGATACAACTTTTATTTGTGTATTCTATCTAGTATTTCATCAAAAGTTTTGATTTTAATGATTGGTTATAAGGTTTTTGTTATAAATGTGTGTGTGTGTTAAAGTAATATAGTGTGAAAAACTACAATATACACAATATAAGAAATATATACACAATATAATAATGATATCGTACAGGTCGTTCTATTGTGGGCAACCGCTCAACTGTGTGTATCGTCTCGGGCTACCATTTTTGCTGGAAAAGAAGTCGGGTCCACTCGGGTGCATATAACAATATAATATAAAATTCAATAGAAAATATAATTTAATTTTATAGTTCCGTTTAATTTTATTACGCACTACGTTGAAAGACTTTTAGTTCCATTATCTCTAACTCTCTCTTGAAACGAAATTAAGCATTTTACGTCCCAGTTACAACTTACGGCCGGCCGTTAGTGCCGGGGCGGGGCTTTTCCGCCTTCCTGCTAGAGGCAGTGACGGCAGCTCCATCGTTTTCTACCGATTGTCTTCCGATTGTTTACCAATAGTCCATCTATAGTCTATCGTCTTTAGATAGACTATCTGTGATATTAGTCCACAGACAGTCACCAATATTCTACCTATATTTTTTTATTATTTTTATTATATATATAGGCAAATGACTGTGCTCTGAGCAGAGTCCGGGTGCCAGGACAGCGAGTGAAGCAGGCTTGTGCCTCACTGAGGCACTGGCTACCATAAGATATCTCTAGCTGCCAGAACACAATAATGCTACAAATATTGACGTTTTTGCGACATATTTGTTTATAAGATGGTAGTCGCTAGCCAGTAGTAGCTGGCCAGGCGAACAAACAAGCCCTACCACCAACCACAAAGACGTCCCCTCGCAGGCAACCGAACCCGGAACCATTGGATTTGAGACCGGTAATCTTAACCACTAGACTACAAAGGCGGTTTTAGTGAATGTACCGATATTATAAGGCTCCAAAAAAATCCGAACACACACTTGCCCAACCTGGGATTTGAATTCGAGACCTTGGGGTATCGGCCGAGCGCTTTAACCCGTGATCCACAGATGTTCGTGATTCTGAGGGAATTGCGAAAATCCGGCCTTTTTCCTTGTCTACAAATAAAACTGCAAAATGTCAAATCTTTAAGTCCAAGGGTTTGAGCTGGGTGTTGAGTAGTCGTAGGCGTAGTTCGTAGTTGAGTTGAGTAGTCAGTCAGTCAGTGAGAGAGTCAGAAAATTCATTTTATATGTACCTATTTGTAGAGTTTATTTCGAGCTATCACTTTTCATCTCAATCGTTCCTAGTTTTTAAATAATTTTAATATGTATAGGAAAAAAATAGATTTTTTTTTAAGCTAGCGGCAGGGTATTCCGTGAAAGCCTCGTATTGTTTTTTTTTATAACAATCACATTAACTCATGTCACCGATTCCATCTATAGCGTCGAAAGCGTTCAGATATTAGTAACTTAGAATGTGGAAGTTTAAGTTTTATCTGAGCGCATAAAGGGCGCGCTCGCCCCGCGGCGGGCGGCGGGCGGCGGGCGGCGCATACATCACGCGCGGGGGTAATTTGTGGAGCGCCGGGACTTGCGGCCGCCTTGCTCAGGTGGGGCGAGCCGGGCTGCACGTCGCTCCCGGCATTCGGGACACGGGAGCCGTCACAAAAGACACTACCTAATAATGTTAGTTTCTAGGAAACTTAGAAACTTTATCACAGCTGTAATAAGTTAACATTCAAATGAAACGTCGCTTCGTACCTTTTGCCCAATTTTCTATTCGTAAGCCCGTAGAGAGGAGGCGTGCACCGCAGAGTCAACGGCGTTTGACGACCTCCGTAGCCGAGCGGCTTGCACGCTGGACTTTGGGCGGCGCTAACTCAGAGGTCCCGGCTTCGATTCCCGGTTGGGTCAATGTCGAAAACGAACTTTTCGATATTGTGTCGGGTCTGGGTAGTTGTGGTACCGTCGTTGTTTCTGATTTCCATGAAACGAGTGCTTTAGCTACTTACCTTGGGATCAGAACAATGTATATGTGGAGCTGTCTAAATGTAGTTTTAATAACAACGGTGGCTACAATGACGCGTGTTTTTTGATGTGTAACATCTTTCCGCTCGCTTTCTATATAAATGCAATTTGTGGGAGTGATTTTGTGAAATGTGACGGAAGTAGGTGTAACAGTGTGACAGGAAGTCGGGGAAGCGCGCTAGCGTGCGCCATTTAAAATCGTTATTATGAACATGACATATTATTATTATATGTCTACATATTTTGTCATTTGACTATCAAAGGTCATTTTGATATGTCTTCTAATGAGTATTTACTGTATTTATTTTATAGTTATAAAATGATGTAATACCTGACCCATTTTTTTTAAGAATATTATATTAAAATTGCTTAATATTAAGGTGAGATGTCAAATGTTACACATCATATGGGACTACTGTAAGGCTCGCTCGTTTTTTTTTCTTTGCTTTTTTCGTACTTGCTGCGCTATATAGAGTATCTTGAGTGTGTCATGCTCTCTTTATTGTCTCTGCGGTGGTGGCGTGTGCGTCGGATCGTTACGTTCCCTAAAATATGGTTGAGCGAAGCGATGGCTGATTCATATGTCATACTCGTGAACGGGTGCCGCCTGTGGAGGCTGGTCTGCTCTTGCATACTTATCTTATTTTTAATATTACTTACTATAATTTGACTTTGTTTTTCTTAAACAATTTTTGACTTTTATTAGAGTACTGTAGTGGTACTGTATGACATTGTGGAAATTAGAACTTTTACCTGAGGTAAATTTGTTAATTTAGATTTTTAATTTTGTTTTTTTTACATGTGGTCTTCTATATATTTTTTTTTATTTTTATGTGTTTATTTGTGATGGAAAGTGTCCTGCTAAAATAGGGCATTTTCCAATATTTTTGACGCTGTAAGGGAGAAAAGAGCTGGACACTTGCTGAGTTTCTTGCCGGTTCTTCTCAGTACAAGATCTCCCGCCCAGAGTAGACTTACGAACCGATGGCATAGTGACATTCATAAGAGCTACTTGTAGCCTAAACTGAATAAATGATTTTTGAAATTTTTTTTTTAAAT
This sequence comes from Eudonia truncicolella, assembly GCA_949315975.1. NCBI lineage: Eukaryota > Metazoa > Arthropoda > Insecta > Lepidoptera > Crambidae > Eudonia > Eudonia truncicolella. The sequence goes on along the minus strand of OX438837.1, from coordinate 228,902 downwards.
TTTATAACGCATCGTAAATATTAGTTACAACTACTAGCTTATAGTTCATAACATATTAACGATCTACACTAAGTACACTCGGCGTCAAAAAAATCGCACCTTTTAAAAATCATCTTTAAAAATTCTTAAACCTTATGTAGAGGATAGTGTTGGGTATCATTAGAAAGGTAACAAAAAGGAGTATCAAAAAACAATTAAATTTAACTTTCTGTTTAATTATAATTATACAAACAACATTAAAATTAATAAAATAATAAAAATCCTTAATTAAGTCCTAATTAACAACAGATAATTTACAAAGAAAAATGTACAAAAAGTGTCTTAAAATTAACTTAAAATCTAGTGTTACCCCCCCTTGCCCTGATCACGGCTTCCATACGGTCCCTCATGGACCTCACCAACTTCAGGAGCTCTTCTTGAGGGATAAGCCCCCATTCTTCAATCACCGCGTCTTGGAGCTCCTGTAGAGTCGAAGGAGCTGGATCCCGAGATCGAACCTTACGTTTAAGATGGTCCCAGAGGTGCTCTATAGGATTCAGATCCGGACTTCGCGCTGGCCACTGCATCACAGAGATTTGGGACCTCTGCAAGAAGTCGCTCACGATGCCTGCAGTGTGAGCGCGAGCGTTGTCGTGCATTAATGTGAACCCCTCGCCAAAAGATTCGGCAAAGGGGACCACATGCACTTCCAGGACCTCAGTGACATAGCGGCGAGCAGTCAGCGACCCTTGTCCGCGAGCACCTCCAGTCCGGGAGACGCAGACAAGGTCGGTTTTGCCGGCAGCAGACATACCGCCCCAGAACATGCAGGATCCGCCACCATATTCCACCGTCTCCTGGATGCAGGCTTGGGCGAAACGTTCACCCTGCCTCCGGTATACTCTTCTCCGTCGGTCGTTGCAGAAAAGACACACTCGCGTCTCGTCTGAGAAGAGAACAGCTCTCCACTGCTCAAGGGTCCAATCGACGTGGTCACGAGCAAACTGCAAGCGGGCTCGCCGATGCGCTGCAGTCAATTTTGGACCCGTAGCAGCTCTGTGGGCCGCTATCTTCTTCTCCTTCAATCTTCTTCTAACCGTAGATACGCTTACGGTGCGTCTGCGAACTGCCTGGAGCTGCTGTTGCAACTCAACAGCGTTGGAGAAACGATTTCTCAAAGAGTTCGACACAACGAACCGGTCGTCTCTTTCCGAAGTGCAGCGACGTCTACCCGAACCGTGTCTGCGGATATAGCCACCGGTCTCTATGAAGCGCTGGTACACTCTTCGAACGGAATAACGGCTCAGGTTCAGTTGCCGGGCGACATCACACTGCCGCACCCCTGATTGCAGTAGTGCAACCACTTGAGCGGCTTTATCAGCTGTGGTATCCATCAAAATCTGTGCGTGTGTCCTCTTCAACGGTTGAATAGCGAATGACCCACATTGAACCCGTGTTGACCGTTTTATACCCACAAAGGAAGCGCAACTAGCAACTCTCACGGGTAGCAAAATATGCATCGAATTTTTGTGACACTTTATTTGTTGCATTAGGTTTTATTTGATAATGAAAAGTAATGTTTTTTATTAAGTTAATTAAGTAACCTTGTAAATAAAATCATAATTAATGCGACTGCATGTGCATATCAAGAGTAAATGACATTTGAAAGTGATTTTCTAAGAGGTGCGATTTTTTTGACGCCGAGTGTAGTTATGAATAAAGATAAAACTATTTTACATGACTAAAACCTAATGAATTATGTTAGGACATTTGAACAGAATTGAAACAATAACAACATGAGAAAACAGCCACACTAAGGCTTTACCTCTCTCTTGCTTGAGAAATTCTACCGTATCTATATTTCATTTATTTTCGATCCATTAAACTAAGGTTAAGCGACGCTTGCTTGTAATGGAGGCCAGTAAGCCTTACTTGCCTAAGCTCTTAATTGCGGTATTACCGCAGACGACTAGACACAGGCTCGATCAGGCGAGCAGCGCGTTGTGTAGCGGTGCGATTGAAAAGGTGTAACAATTACGCGATGTGCGGGCAGTAGCGCCATTAGCGGTGGCAACGTCTTCCGTGGCCGTATTTCACGTGCGCCGTGATTCCCGCCCGCCCCCCCGCCGCCCGCCCACCTGCCGTAACTCTGTTCCACCAGGTAGCCGGTGAGAACGACCAAGTTTTATTCTATTTACTGATCTCACATAGGTGCAGCAGAGACGCAGGCATTTACTGCAGTTAACGTGATAAGTTACTGTGCCACTTTGTCATACTGTTTGTTTTCGTAACCCGTGTGTGACAATTATAAACGCTAGTATATTCGTATACAGTTTTTTAACTGTATAAACTCAGTGGAATTGTAGAAATACTTTTGTACTGTTTAATTGTGTACACAGAGAGCGGGAAAAATCATTGAAAAAAAATAGTGAACGTGCGACTAGAGCGCTGTGCCAGTCAACTGATTCATGCTTGAACACCAACTAGCTATTAACTTTAAAAAAAGTTAGACGCAATTATGGTTTTAGTTGTGCTTGGGAAAGTTTTAGCAATGGTGTAGTATTTTTTCTAGTCTTCTACAGGAATATACAGAAAACATGAAGGAGCCAATGGATCGTGTGTCCAGGACGACTTAAAACCTAAGTATGTTTGGTAACTTAGCTAACACTAACAAGCCTACTGGGATGTCTTAGTAAGCGTTTGGGAGACGCCGAAGTTTGATTCCGAGCAGCTTAAGCCCCCGCAGCCCCCGCAGCCCCCGCAGCCCCCGCAGCCCCCGCGACTAATTGCCGCTCCCAGCCCAACTACGGGCCTATGAATAGCAAGTTAATTACCATTCGCTGATGTATACTCATTCATCCATTAGGTACCTACCATATTAACCAAATCCGAAAAGCATAGGTACTAGCGTTAATTAACGAGCCGTTTTTTGCCATCGGTGGCATGTGGCGTATGAGCCCTGTGCAAAAACTAATTTCTAATTATGATTTATAATGAAAGACTATAATTCTGCACCATTCGGTTGTGGTGTTTGTATAATCTTTTAAAAGTTACTAGTTTCGTTTGGTTGCTTGGTCGGCTTACACCGTCTTAATCGAGTATGTCACCATTACTCAATATTATGAACATTGTTGTACTCCAATTTATCGTAAAGCGTGCCATGGACACACCATTTTGTGGTGTTTCACCGCCCCCTATCAATGTGTTCGAGCCAACGTAGCCGTCTAGTCCGCACCTTGCGCGTGTATTCTTTGATCAGCCACCGGGTTACGGCCGCGCCGGGCTGTAAAACTTGCGGCTCGTCAAATCTGATCCCGGATATAAAGTTTAATTAACAAGGACGCACTCCGCGCGGCGGAACGGCTTTGCTGAGGGACTTTGAGATTCCCGGGATCCCGGGGCTATTACGAAATAAACTATTGGTGTTATGAGCCTTCTTAAAACGAGCTCCAATTCTGATACACAGAAGATAAGTTTGGCAGTTTGTGTGTTGCTTTGTGGCAACTACAATGACAATTGCTATTTTTATTATTCCACGACGGAAAGGGCAAATCCTATAACTTACTTGGTGGAAAATTATGAGAGTCCCGAAAACTAGAAGCGTACTCACCTAAAATCCTCGATAACTGAGGAGCTGGCCATCTTCTCACGTTGCTGCTATGATGACAGACGTAGACTTGTGTATGTAATATCTGTAACTTTGAAAGAATTTTAGCTGTGCTAAATTGAAAAGTCAATAGGTACGTTGGACGAAGGTTTCTTTTTCCGACGAACGCCTCTTTTAAATCAGATTCCCCCGTGTGAGCCTGTAACTTTTCCTTTGCCGAGCAACCGTGTTTTCAGGTGGCGTTCAATATAGTTCAATAGTTCAATAGTTTATTTATTCCTTAACAATACAATTGTGTTGGAAATTACCAAATATAAAAAATAAAGAACTACCTGCATGCTAAAAAATTGTAAAATTAAATTCAGAATCAAATAATACATGTCAAAGAAAAATAATAATAATCTGAATAAACAATATTGCTTTCTAAAGTTAACACTATACGCATTGAAATTAAACAACTTTTACGGATCTACTGGCGTCCTCTGCAGGGCCCGTGGAACAGGGGAGGTGTTGGTCGTCTCATAATTTTTTTTTATTTATACTAATACATACAATACATTTGCAGCATAGCACAACAAAAATTACTGAGGCTTGTTCGGAATGCTAGAATTCAACATAAAATTAAAAATTAAATTAGTACCTGTACGGAACGCACCTGATTAAATTTCTTCAAGATCTTTCTTCAAGCCAACAAATGCATTCAAGCTGTAGTAGCAGCAAGCAAGAAGTCCTTTAACTCTCCAGCAAGAAGTCCTTTAACTTTCTTCGAAATACATTGTGGTCAACAATAGGCAGGCAGTTAAACATTTTGACAGCTTGATAATTAATTATCTGACGCTGTGTTTTGCAATATCAAGTTTGGTTCAATCAACTGTGGCAGATCCTTTTTGCGAGTTTGCGATCGGCGGCCTCTACTCGCAGGTGTTTCTTTATTACATTACATTTACTTTACTTTATTAGATCATTCAACTTTTCAGGTTTTTTTATTAGACTAGATAAAATTACAAAAATCCTCCTGGCCCCTGCCCCCGCCCCCGCCCCCACTGCGCTGAATTGAATTCATTTTGAATGCATTGAACTTACGACGTCGACGCCACGGACGCTCTCTCGCCGCTGCAACGCAACATACAGTTTTTATGTTTTACATTCGTTATGCGCATCATTTAATAGTTTAGCAACCCTAGACAATCAACGAATAAAGAAAACGTCATATAAATTGAAACATCATATTTAGGACATGTCTTTATATTTATTTGCTGCCAACATGTTTACACCAATTACTTATTCTCTAAAATACATATTTTCTTAAACTGTAGAGCAAAAGCAATAACAGGCAAACACCGCATTTGTAATCAAACATAATTATATAATAAAAGCTTGCCTACGTACCTGCCATTCAGAATAATAAAAGTAAAGATGTCTAAAAATTAGTTACGTTATTAAATTAAATAAATTAAGTTAAATTAAATAATTAAATAGTGGACTAGTATAGGTTGATGATGATGAAATAAATTAAGTATGCTATCTAAAATGAGTATGAAGTTGGAGTAAAGTGAATTTTGGAAGTCGTCCACAACATAACAATATGCCTACTACAGTCGTGATCATCTCACCGAAGCGTCCGCGGCTGCACTAAGGGGCGTGACAGCAATAACACTAATGGCAAAAAAGTTACGTGAGTTATACGTTTGTTTGGCAATTTCGATGGTTTTTCTAACTTCCGTGTGAAACATTACTTATTACTACCAGACATGGACATAACTTTCTATAATATTTTAAAAGATCACAATAAAACTATTTTCTTGTCCACCTTCATATGTAAAACCTTACGTATAAAAGTGAAGTATACATAGTAGATCTTATAAGGTATTGTAAAAGAACACGAATCCCTAAGAAAAATCAACTAAAAGGGCCATTCATCCGACGGACGATCGTGGTCGGAATAACTTGCGAACTTGTGCGGGCAGCTCCGCATCGCGGGCGGCGGGTATCAAAAGAAAACCTGCGCAAATGGAACTCGCAGAAACATTCGATACAATTTGATTGGCTTCTTGTCTGAGCCAAATTAATTTGGAGTTAATAATAAAGCGTGAAGTCCCAGCGGCGGTACGGCGCGGCGGAGGGCTCTATTGCCAGTTCTGTTAAATAAACGCCAATCACAAAGAGGTCTAAATGGATACCGGGAGTTTACAGGAATTATTCAATTATTCAAAGCTGTTGCGGGTAGCAGAATACTGGTAAAAATGGAGTCTGGTCGTTCATTGGGGCATACAGGGGTCATAATCGTAGTTTGTTCCATAGTTATCTATGTATAAATGTTGCTACGTAGTTTAGGATTATATTCACCTGTTTCTGCAGTATTCGTATATAACTATATACCTATACAATGCCCGTGCCTATGCCTATGCCTATGCCTATGTTAAACGACAACGTATTATTTTTTGAAACCAAACATGCAAATATGAAAGCTTGATCCATGTTTAAAAAATCTACTGCTCGAAAGTTTGGTCGATCGAAAAAATTTGATTGATTTGCAAAGGCGTTTGTTACTGTTGGTTCAGGACGACGCGTTCGAACGGTTTTAGTGCAAAGCAAAGTTCGCCGGTCGCGTCCTCCCTCGTGTGTGACGCCACGCCGTTGGCCAGCTGTCGGCGCGTGCCGGTGCGAGTTTGAGCGGTCGTGTTTGCCGACGCGTTTCCACCAAAAACCGGCCAAGTGCGTGTCGGGCCACGCGCAATGTAGGGTTCTGTAGCCCATCTCAATAATGTGGACTCTGAGAAGAGGGTTTTTAGGAACATTTATTTAATATAGATACTACTGGTTTCACACACCTGACAAAGTTATTTAACTAGTTCCCAATGAGGATTTTTTTTTATATTATCGGGTAAGCACAGTACCTTGATCTCACCTGATGTTAAGTGATGATAAGGCCAATGATGGAAGCGCACTTCACCCGGGATCCTCAACTATTGAGGTACTGGCCTTCTTTTCTCTAGCTGCCTGAACACATCAATGCTACAAACATTGATGTTATGGCGACATATTTAGATAAGAGAAGAGCCTACTTAGCTGTGATAGACTCTAACAAAATTTTGCACTTTAAAGCTTAATAGTTCACAAACGGATGCCTCAATCAAAAAACTGTTCTCACAAACCCGCAATATTTTTGAAATTGCTAACCAACAACACCCCACACTATGGGGAAGACAAGAAAAAAATTACATCCCCACTTCACGTGTAGGGGAGGTAACCTAAAAAAATATTTTTCAAAATTTTACTTCACCACTTTGTCGCCGTCATTAATATGTATATCCTAGCTAGGCTGGGGACAGACAGACAGACAGACGGACATGGTGAAACTATAAGGGTTCCTTGTTGTCTACGGAACCCTAAAAATGAAAGCAATTTTGATCGACGGCGAGCGTTGTGTTGAAATGTTGACTTTAAAATGTTGCAACGGGGTGGAAAGTACAAACGCTATGTTGTACTAAACTTTCCTACCAACAAGGGTTGGGCCTGCGGAACTGTTATTTAATCTGTGCCTGCAGTGGGGCATGGCCTGGTCTCCATGAGCCATAGTATTCTAAGTGGAAGTTAAGTTAGTGGGAGAGCGTTAAATATACATATAAATAAAAATGCTTTCAATACTCTGATAGTGTGATTTTTATTTTCAAATATAAAACAAATCTGAGGATATTTTGAGACTTTTAATGTTTATGGTAAATCTTTCTATTCACTTAGTGTATTTAAGGGAGAAAATCATAATATATTGGTTTCATAGAATTCGTTACACGTTTTATACGAACACTTTATGGAAGAATCATGGTTGTAATTAGTGTAGTAATAACCAATATTCCTAATATGTTGTAAGATTTGTTTTATGATACATAGCGGTGTGAAGTGCGAAAAAAAGTGCGAAAGTGCGAAGATTTTTTCTTAGTATGAATATGTTTGACCCATTGCTTGTTTCGGATTTAAAAAACGAACCAAAAAGATATTAGCAAGGGACGTTCGCCGTGCTCTTATAATATATATAGACTTGAATATTGTTTCCCATCTTTGAGCTCCACCCCAAGTGGCCGCAACGCCGCCGGCGCATGGTCCATCACCATTAACACTGATCAAATTAAGAACTTTTTTTCACGGGCCGAGTGGACGACCTGAAGCTATAGATAAAAGATTGTTGACGACGATCAAATGACTGTAAGGTTGACGACGATTAAAATGACTGTCGCTATCGCTATTAAACATTGATGTCAGGTGATCACTTCATTTATAGCATCCGTTATTGAGTGGACGGGCTGGACCATCCGTAAGCGATCCTGTCTGCGGACACCCGCCGACCCCAAGCCTGAAAAAGGCAAACATTTATTTATAGGTTATCTAGTAGAGTCCAATCAATGTAAGCATGAAGAGGTTCGGTTTTATGCACATAATTGTTGTATGGTATTGTTTTTGTATTTAAGAATTATACCTAAATCAAACCAATACGAGTAAAAAAATCCTTTTAGCTTTATAACACCTATATAAGAAGCGATACTTTTTGAGCTAACGTAACTTTTGAGTCATGCCCTTAGTATTTTTGCACTACTTTGTGAACACGTGGACCCCATGCACACTACGTTACAGCATATTTATTTAAGTTCCCGCAATCACATGCCTATTACAAGCACATCAACGGAAAACTTTAGCCTTTTGTTTTAGTGCCAAATAACCGGCGCGGCTAGCATTGTTTAGATCATTATCGGCAGAGTTCGGAGGAGCGAAATAATTTGGCCAATATTAGGGAGCATATTGCGGCAATACGTCAAAATTAAAAGACACTTCCCGCCGAAGCCGACGCGATAGCCGCCACGCCGTATGCGAGCCCGTGACGACGGCGAGCAGACGTGCAGCCGGTCCCTGTTACATGACGCCGCGCCACGACCGGCACTCCTGTTACATGACTCCGAGAGTGCAGCCAGCCGAGCCCGCCATGGACAGCGAACGCGGCGCCGGGCCGCGGCCGCCCGGAGTCGCGTGGTACCGCGAGCGGCGCGCCCATACGAGCCTTCGCTCCACCACTTCATCACTCTTCCACTTCTGGACAATTGGGTGCGTCATAAGGCGAGATATTATAGATTAACTGCCTCTTAGGTTCAGGCTATAAGTGATTATGTGAAATATTTCTACGATACAGTGTGCAGATAGAAAGAAATATTATATACATTTCGATTATTTTCAATTCTCATTGGGATATCGGATCAATATGGGATGGGAGCAATGGGATGTGATCGGGAACGGATAGGAACGGATTTTGGTTCCGTACAAGAAATCGGGGTTCATTCTTTATAGCTCCGTGAATCCGTACAAACGCTAGCGTATTACCGTGCTGGAGGGGTTAGCCGAACAGTTATTAATATGTCGAGCATTTTTAGGGTTCCGTACCACAAAAGGAAAAAACGGAACCCTTATAGGATCACTTTGTTATCCATCTGTCTGTCTGTCAAGACCTTTTATCTCGGGAACGCGTGGGGAGGTATCGAGTTGAAATTAAAACCATATACTCAGGTCTGCGTCATTAAATGCCATCAGTCACCTTCACCCTGGCGGCCCACAAGGTGCCTCTTCAGAGCCTCGTTTGAAGGATCCCATGTCATAGGAAGGAGGGAAAACGTGTGCTGGTAGACTATTCCATCTTTTGGAAGTGCGACAAAGAAACGAGTCACCAAATTTTAATAGTTAAGTAACTTCTGGATTAATAATTTATTTTGTTCCAAAAATGTATATTTGAAATGGGTAATGCCATTTTGACGTGGAATAATCTATTTTTGACGAAATCATGCCTTTTAATCTTTTTTTTCTGGCGTAATTATCAAGTTTTGGCCCGATTTTATTTTCGCGGAGTGTAAATTAAGTACTACAATGTTACCAAACAAAAAAAACCAGTTTTATCGAAAGTGGAATAGTCTAGTTTTGAAACGAACCTCCTCACTATGAAGTTTGGCAAGTAATATCGTCTTATACTACAAGTACAGGGAAAAAACTGAAAACTATACATATTTAATTAAATTACAAAAAAAACAGGGTCTTTATGTAACGGAACGGGGGTCCAAATTTTGAAGTAAGTTAACCGTATCATGTGGGGTATCGTATGAAAGTGCTTCATTTGCACAAGCTTAAACAGATTTTTTTATTATTTTTATGATGAGTTCGACCAAACATAAGAAACGAGAGAACCATACAAAGATTTCGGTATAGATGCTCAAATCTAGCAATCTCTTATTACTAATCACTGAACGATGCCTGAAATATACTAAGAGTGGATATTTATCTCGTGATTTTAACCTTTTATTTAAACCGTTGCTTATAGGTATTTAATGCTTGTACATATTGAGTATTTGTACTAAACATACGAAACAAAAGCCACTTAAATACATTAGGCGCTGAACGAGGGTTTATTAAGTATATTTATTATATTTTTATTATTTATTTATTTATTATACCTATTACTTAGTCTTACAAACAAAGATGAAATTCCACAAGCGGGACCCACTGGTTCCAAGACAGAATTCAAACCTATGCGAATTGTAATTTATTCGCAACAAATTTGCGTAAAATCATATGTTCACTTTATTTCATAAAATCCATAAGCGGGATTCGAACCCATGCGAGTTGTAATTTGTTCGCAACAAATCCATGTAAAATATGTAGGTAAATAACTAATCATATATTATGTTCACTCCATTCCATAGTCATCAAAATATAGATTTTACTATTTAAATGTAGTTTGTGTTATCAATTGTTTATGGCCTCTGATGGTAGTATATCTCCTTGAAGATGAACTACAGGGACTGCGTTGCTTGCCCTTAGCCAAACTAAAGATATCAACAATGTGTCGAAGACATTTCGGCTCATAGAATCGGAAACCTTGATTTCCTCAAATACAGTCTGTATTGTAATAATACCATCTGTAGGTAGTTATGTTCATTTCAATGATAACAGAATAAAATAAATCAAATAAATAGTAAAAAAATTAGATAGACTTAAAAATAAATGTCTAAATTATCCGACATAACAAAACTGGAAACCTTAATTCCCTCAAGGTAAATTAAGTAGGTAAATTCCTAGTTGATTTCAGTGACATCTGAATGAAATAAACCTAATAAACTACTAAGCACGGTTTTCACACATCCATCACACACATAACTTGACCCTATTTATTCTAAAACACCACCACCAACTTATTGAATAGGTATAGGTATTTATTATCTATCATGCAACGTAAATATTATTATTAACTCCAACGCAACGACTATTGTTTTTTTTTATGACAACCTTGCTTATAACAGATAAAAACGTCTCGCTTAGTATAGCCTAGCTAGTCTATACAAAGTACCTACTTAGTAAAGTAAAAAGATAAACACACTTAAATAAGTGCCAAGTGTACGTATTGCAGCTAACCTATACCTACAGAGTTGTATTCTAATTAAACTGTTGAATTTACCGTCCCTACATACCTACCTACTTAGTTATAATATGCGCATTTCTGATTCCCACACTACGCCTTGCATGTATGTAGCAACACATTTTACCGTCCCTACATACCGCTCACAAAATAAACTCTCCCAACTCGGTTACCTACCTACTACACGTATATGCTCACCGTTTAAAACGTAGGTATTTACAAAATATAATGTGACCCAAGGGCTGGCTTTTACCTTGGCCAGAGGCTAAGCATTGCCATGCTATCAGCGGATAGTATTGGTTGAGAAGAAGCTGTCCAGTTTATAAACTGTTGTAAAGCCTCGTTAAGAAGCTCGCACTGGGTAATAAGGCCATTAAAAATTATTGCCAATATTTTTTCCGAGTTTGCGGCGAAGTCCTTACCTTTGAGAAACTATCTAAGCTCGCCGTTAACATTAAGGTCTACGAAACCAGGTGAGGCGCAATGTGCTTTTAACGAATCTTTGTATCGAACATCTTTCCAACACGGATCACCAAATTTTTGCAAAAACTCTAGACGTTTTAAGTGCTCCGGGTGAGCAGGCAGGATCTTTCAAAACTGTATTAACAACACCAAGGCGTTCGGAATACGTTCGGAATACGGGGTTCGACCGCACTAGTATCAACAGCAACCGCAGGGCGATGTCATTGAAAATCTGATGTTGTTAAGCCGCTGGGTCCCGGCAACGGTTCGGGCAACGGCCCTTGTGCCGCCGCCGGTAGCGTTGTGATGCACGTGTCATCATTTGCGGTCGAACTAGCCGTTTTTTCAATAAAGTTTCCGTTAAAAATTGACTGAGAAGGTAGTACTATATTTTGTAGCAATACATTTGTTAACACTTTCACTTTGTTCATTAGCTCTTTAATATTAGTATTTGACTAAGCCTTCTGCGTTTTATTTCACTGTCCATGGAATCGTTAGGCAATCGTTAGCTGTCGCTATGTGAACGGCGGCGCTTCGAGCTGCGTCTGCTATCGCTAGGCCCACGCGGCTGCGACGATCTTTCGTCGCCCTCGGTGCGTCGTGAGCGATCGAAACACTCATTTGCTTCACTGTCGCTCATTTTTACTTCACTATAGCACAGGAAAAACTTGTAAACGAAATTTTTTTCGAGTATTTAAATTAAGTTGTTGCATGAACGAAAAGTAACGACGCTATGAGGACGCTTCGCTCAAGGAGCTCGTAAGGTGACTGCAAAATGGCGCCAAACTGAAGTAAGTCAGTTTAGCTGCTATTTAACAGCAAGAAAAACAATATGGCGGAAGTTATAGACAGGAAGTTGGTAGAACGGAAGTAGACGCACTCTCACATGCCGATAATAAATTAAAATGTTTAGTGAGATAAAGGTTAGTAAATACACATTAAAAAAACAAGAATATAGACCGAAGGTAACAAGAGGTAGGTGGTAGGATTTTAAATAGACAATATGATATAGATAATATCGATGAAATGAACATAGATAATATAGAGTGGTAAAAATTGTCAGGTGAGTGAACCGGTCGCATCTACATTTAAGGATATGAGCTATCGTTAAATAAATGTTCATAAAAGCCCTCTTCTCAGAGTTCGCATTATTGAGATGGGCTACGGAACCCTACACTGCGCGTGGCCCGACACGCACTTGGCTGGTTTTTTAAATAGCCTTAGTTCGTCCTACTTCTTTCTTACTACAGTTGAATCAGAACTCTGGAGTGATCAGCTTGCACGAGCCTCACTTAATCCAAACATTAAATATAACGGCGTCTTTCATAAATTGCTTAAAAGCCTCAAATTTAGATTCTCCCATTAATTACTCGGAGCCGCTTCATCTGCAAATTGAATTAAAACTGAAGAAAGTACGTTTGCAAGTTGTGTTCACCGAAAGTGTTATTTAACTGATGAAGACAAATTTCGTTTGAACAAAGCCTAACACAATATTGGTTCTCTTACAGAGAACTTCATCGTTTATTAACATAATGTTATAAATACACAATTTGATAAAGTTTCGTTAAAGTTTCGTTAAATTTCGCACCGCACCGGCCCCGCACTGGCCCCGCACCGGCACCGCATCTGCCCCGCACCGGCCCCGCACTGGCCCCGCAACGGCCCCGCAACGGCCCCGCAACGGCCCCGCACCGGCCCCGCACCGGCCCCGCACTGGCCCCGCACCGGCCCCGCACCGGCCCCGCAACGGCCCCGCACCGGCCCCGCACTGGCTCACACCGGCCCCGCACTGGCCCCGCAACGGCCCCGCACCGGCCCCGCAACGGCCCCGCACCGGCCCCGCAACGGCCCCGCACCGGCCCCGCAACGGCCCCGCATCGGCCCCGCACTGGCTCACACCGGCCTCGGGCGCGTAATGCTCGTAATACGGTTAAATGAAATATTATCGGGAAGCGATAAAAATGTGTAGCGGCGGCGGGCGGCGGGCGGCGGGCGGCGGGCGGCGGGCGGCGGGCGGCGGGCGGCGGGTGGCGGGCCTGGCGATTGTGCTACAGCTGTTCACAGGCCGCGGCTGATCGCACCCTTCGCCGCCAATTACGTTATGTGGCCACTCCACGCACGTCCTCAGTCCTTAAGCCGTTAGCCGTTAGCGACGCGCCACCGGCTGCGAATGGCTGCAACCACATTATTAACTAAACACGCGTCAGCATGACTCTGGCTTGGGTGTTTGCCTTATTAAAGTAGGTTGGAGGAATCGGAACCTACCGTAGTATTAGCGGAAAATACAAGGTCAAATGTTGTTTCGAAAGCGTACGCAAACAATACACATTGAAATAAAACACTTCACGGGAGTTTATTTTATAGATTTGAAAGATCCGTTGTTACGTGTTTAGAAAATTAAGGCGGCCACACGCGGCGGTGACACGCGGTGACACGCGGCGCCCACACGCGGTGGCCACACGCGGTGGCCACTCGCGGCGGCCATACGCGGCGGTCACACGCGGTGGCCACACGCGGCGGCCACACGCGGCGGCCACACGCGGCGGCCACACGCGGCGGCCACACGCGGCGGCCACACGCGGCGGCCACACGCGGCGGCCACACGCGGCGGCCACACGCGGCTGCCACACTCGGCTGCCACACGCGGCTGCGACAAGCGGCTGCCACACGCGGCTGCTACACGCGGCTGCCACACGCGGCTGCCTCACGCGGCTGCCTCACGCGGCTGCGACACGCGGCTGCCACACGCGGCTGCCTCACGCGGCTGCGACACGCGGCTGCGACAAACGGCCGCCGCACGCGGCCGCGACACGCGGCTGCGACAAGCGACGGTGACGCGCGGCGACCACACGCGGCTGCAACAAGCGGCGGCTCGCATCTGGGTCACTCGTCTCGTTGTATTGATTATATTCATAAATATCGCCGCAGACGTCCCAATTATTCTGAAATAGTCGTTGTTCAACTATTTATAAATATGACTCGAAAGCCGAATGCCGACAGTCTGCTTTATTTTTGTTACAAATCACTAACATCTCTTGCCTCTTGTGATTTCGATTTTAGTTAACACAATGGTACTATTGTAATCATAACTTTGTGAGGTCCCAGAATAACCCCATTTTAAACTTACCCAAATTGACAATACGACTTCACGCGACAGACCATTACGTACTGTCATTTTTCCATTCAGTAAAAAGGTGAAAGCTATAAATCCTATCGAGGAATGTTTTATCCGAATATTTTCACTGTCGCAAATGAAAATCAACACTTCCTTACCCAAATTGCGAGATTTGGAATGGAACGGTTTCTTTTAAATTAAGCTATTACGAAAAAGAGGATAATGTCTACAAAGAAATTGTTCAAAGTATTAGCATATCTGGCGCGGCGGCGGCGACGGCGCGGCGGCGTGCGGCCAGCCGCGGCCGCAGCGACTGCGCCGGCCCCGCAACACGTCGCCAGCTCATAATGTGCCGGAATAATTCATAGTAAGCGCCATGAATATGTAGAGGCGCTCTCAAATTCTTTAAATAACGCGTGCCTGCGAGCGGCGGCGGTGGCGGCGGCGCAGCGTCGGCGTCGGCAGGGGGAGCGGATCGTGAGGCACCGTCTCCGCGCCGGCAACCAGAGGGACACGCTAAAGTTTCACAATCAAATTGTTATTTTAATGAACGACACTTTTATTTAAGAACTTTGCATAAAAAATATCGAGTAAGTATCGAGGATTGAAATGCTTAAAATGATAGGGCTCCGCAGAATATCATGGTTGCGGGCGATGTTCACGCTGCAACACGTGCTGAGTGGGGTTCTTTTTCGGTTTCACTTCTTGTATTTTATTTCTGATTACCGTTTTAATTTGCATTTGGAAATGAATAATTTGTTGCTGGCAAGCTGAAAAGTAAGTTTAACTTGTCGATAGCGGGCCCCAATAACTTTTGTTAGGTATGTCTTTAAATTAAAATCAGTGCGATTATGATTAAGCTATATATCCAATACAGGTATATATAATAATCTATAAACAAAGAAATTGGTGGGGGAGATATGTTGACTGAAGAAAGACACGACATGTTTTCCTATTACATCACGTTATTAACTATTTACCACGAATGTTACGTGCGACGGATATTGTGCTGACGGCACACATATAAATAAACCTAACATTAATTTAAATAAATAATCTACATAAATAAATTGACGTTTGATTAAAATACATGTTATATATTTCTATATGTCAGATTACTTAATATAATCACAAACACACACACCACAAATTTGATAACACAACGCTAAAGTAAAAATAAATTTTATAAATATTTAATTTAGCTTCAGTGCAGCAATTAGCACTTGAAAAATAAGAAGTAAAAATTGAATTTAAATTTAATCTTACATTTATCTCTTTTTACATCAGTAATTGCTATTTTGTTCCAATTTCCAAAGGATACGTACTGAACCTATCAATGCCGCATCTAGTCGTAACACGTTCTTTGTTTTGTTACTCGTTGTTTGGCGAGTCCGGTGCGGCGGCGGCCGGCCATAGCATTGTGAGAATAATATTCGCCGCTGGGACGGTGCACCACGATGACGTTTTTTAAAAATCTACCGTGTTTAAGAGGTGTGTATTACTATTTATGTGCGCTCGATTGTTGATTTATTGTGATTTTAGTAAGTAAAATATGTTTCTCAATAAGTGAATACCTATTGTAACTCTTATGAGAAATAATAAAGTTCTTTAACCATAAAAGTTGGTGGAATCGCGTCGGGGGCCAGAGCGAGTCCTCGGCGTGGTCCGCAATGAATAGGAACTCAGCATCGATTGGCTCCTCATCAATACGCAACGATCATTCATTCGCGGCTCAATACGCGCGGACCGGCCGGTCACCGTATTCTCGTCTCTAAGCCGTTGTTATAGGGTGCACGGGCGGAAGCGCGGGAGTGTTCACCTCTCATACATAATGGAGGAGCGCTATTGCCTCGGATCGGAGTTGCCGTTGAGATGAGGCTCAAATCTTAAGTGGCGATATTTATTTAAGTAGGTGGCACTCGGTAACACCTTTCGTGTGTTCGCCGAGAACTCGCTACATAAACCAGCAGTGGCATGCGGCAGCGGCAGGCGGCAGGCGGCAGGCGGCAGGCGGCAGGCGGCGGCAGCAGGCGGCGGCGGCAGGCGGTGGCCCCCACGGCCCCCGACAGGACACACGTTCAATAATGTATTTGTCACTGAACGATTCTTATCCGAATACTTTACGAGGTAAAGGTAGGATAAAAGAAGTCTGAATTTATAGCAGCTTTCCATTATCCTCATATTAGAAATGTTAATATCTCGTTTATTAAAGAAGAGAAATGGCTGTTGGTGATCTTTGCACTTTAAGTTTACGAGCGCCGCAAAGTGCGATGATCCACTGTAGCAAACCCCAGAGAGTTTTAGGGGACACCACGTTTAGGGGACGTGGTAGCACGCGAGCCTCCAGCCTGGACTCTCGGGGCGCTCGGGTCGGGTGGTGGAGACAACTGGGCTCTGAAGGCGGTCGTTGACGCGGGGGACCTCACCCCCAAGTACAACGCTTTCATAATTATTATTCATTAATAATTTTGTTTTTGTTTTGTTTATATAATTTTAACGCAAATTTTGTTGCGAAACAAATTACAAAAACACAATGTTGCCAACTGGCTATTAGACTTAAGATCTTTTTGTATTTACTTTATGGTTTTCTTGTATTTTATATGTCTTTTTGACGTTTTTTATTATTAAAGCTGTTGTCTTTTATCTACTGATAAACTTTGGTCCTGACCAAATGTTACGGAAAGGCTAGTGAATTGAGGGAAAACTAGGACTTCGGGATAATTAGGGAGAAAAACACCATTTAGCACAAGTAGATAAAAGACAACAGCTTTAATAATCAAAAACGTCAAAAAGACATATAAAATACAAGAAAACCATAAACAACCATACAAAAAGATCTTAAGTCTAATAGCCAGTTGGCAACATCCTCCCTTTTTTAAAGTAAGGGCACGATTTTCTTCAGAGGTCTTTTAAAAAGTCCTGCAGAGGTGCATATCTCGGCGACCCTGGCCACACCATCCTTGCCACAGTGTACCGAGGTTATTCGCCCCTTTGGCCACATTCCTCGAGGCAGGCTAGTGAATTGAGGGAAAACTAGGACTTCGGGATAATTAGGGAGAAAAACACCATTTAGCACAAGTAGATAAAAGACAACAGCTTTAATAATAAAAAACGTCAAAAAGACATATAAAATACAAGAAAACCATAAACAACCATACAAAAAGATCTTAAGTCTAATAGCCAGTTGGCAACATCCTCCCTTTTTTAAAGTAAGGGCACGATTTTCTTCAGAGGTCTTTTAAAAAGTCCTGCAGAGGTGCATATCTCGGCGACCCTGGCCACACCATCCTTGCCACAGTGTACCGAGGTTATTCGCCCCTTTGGCCACATTCCTCGAGGCAGGTTGCTATCTGCAATTAAGACTATGTCCCCCACCTTAAGATTTGGCTTCTGACCTTGTAGTCTTGGAGCATTCACAAGAGGTAAATATTCATTTACCCATCTCTTCCAAAAATTATCGGTCATTCTGGCGGCTTTTCTCCATTTCACTCTTCCACACAAGTCGCCCTCTTCGGTCTGAACGACCAAGTTGCTTCCTGAAGAAGTCCCAATTAACAGGTGAAATGGAGTGAGGGCTTCTGGATAGTCGGGGTCAGGAGAAACGTGCGTGAGGGGTCTGCTGTTTACTATCGCCTCCGCCTCCAAAAGAAGAGTCTGCAAGACTTCTACAGTAGGTGATCTCGATTTAAGGGTAACCTTGAGAGCGCTTTTTACGCTACGGACGAGCCGTTCCCAGGCCCCTCCCATAAATGGGGCTGCAGGTGGAATAAATCTCCAATGAATGAGCTGGTTTGCAGCAAAGGTTGATACTTGTTCCCCGTAAAGTTTCTTAAGCTCCCTGCTCAGGCCGACGAAAGCTGTTCCGTTGTCGGAGTAAATTTCACGGGGTGCTCCCCGACGAGCAATAAACCTTCTTAAACTCATCATAGCTGCATCTGTTGACAAGCTGTCAACCATCTCCAGATGAACTGCTCTTATGACCAGGCACGTATACAGAGCAACATATCGCTTCTCATGTCTTCGGCCTATTGTGACTTGAATGGGGCCAAAGTAATCCAGTCCGGTGTACGAGAATGGCCGCTCATGATGTGCGAGTCTTGCGTGAGGGAGCTGTCCAATTGGGGTGTTAAACGGTTTCGCTTTTCTTTGTTTGCAAAACAAGCAATGGTGAGCCACTGAACGTACTGTGCTTCTAAGGCTGATTATCCAGTAAGATTGACGGAGCTCATTCACTACTGTCTCGGTGTTGGCGTGTGCAGCTCTCTGGTGAAATTTATGGACGAGCAATCGTACGGCTGGATGTTTGCCATCAAGGATGATTGGGGATTTGGCTGCCGATGGAACGTTAGCAGCAGCTGCGGTGCGTCCAGACAAACGAAGCAGGTGGTCTTCATTAATGGTGGGAGACAGTCTACACAATCGGTTTCCTCGGGGAAGTGATGCTTTCTTAACTATGCAAGCGATCTCTGCTTTGAAGCTGTCTATTTGGCTTTGCCATAAGATGTGCCTTTCTGCTTCATGCAAATCGTGCGCTGTCAGGTCGTTTGGAGAGAGTCTCGTATCACCTACTCCTCTACGTGCTACAAGAAGCTTTCTAATAAATAAATGAGCTAATGCGGTGGCTCGAACTAAACAAAGCCATTTACTGATGCGATGAGGATTGGCCGCTACAGGAGCTAATGGAGAAAATGGTTCTTCAACAGTTGCATGACAATGAACTCTATGTTTTGGTTTCAACTCAGACTTACTATTCACTGGTATGCAAATGACAGGCTCAGTTGGCCATTGACCAGAACGTAGAAAGTCTGAGCCTACGAACCAACGTGACTCTGAACTGAATGGATCTTTGCTCAAACGTGTCGCATCGTCGGCTATGTTCAATTGAGTTGGAACCCAGTGCCATTCACTAACATTAGACAATTCTGCAATTTCGCCTAGGCGATTGGCCACGAAGGGTTTATAATTGCGAGCGTCATTGCGAAGCCAGAAGTCGATATGCAGCTCAAGTTTGGTTTAATTCCGGAGCCCTCATTAATTCAAAAAAGGTTTGAAAAGGTTCACGCAGTTACATCCACTAATAGTATTCAAAATTCTTCCATCAATGCTAAGTCATCACATATGCACAAAATTCCGACGAAAACATTGAATCAATCTGAAATTCAACAAAAAGCATGTTTGATTTGTAAACAAAATCATAATTTGTCAAAATGTGACAAGTTTGTAACGATGTCAATCGGCGACAGGTGGCAGTTAGTCAAAGATCACAAACTTTGCCATAAATGTCTGAAAAGAGGTTCGCATAGTTACAAAACTTGCAAATACTCTAAAGAGGTTTGCAATATTGCCGACTGCCGATCTCGTCATCACAAACTTCTTCACAACGCAGATTTCTTACTAGCGCATACAATAGTTGAAAATGAATCCGATTCTGACAAGCATACGCCCTCTTCAGACGACGAGTCAGTAATTGATCTTCAACCAAGCGAACAGGTTGCCCACACAACGTCACCATCTGAGCCATGTAGCGGTAAAAAACATTTTAGGCCTCTGCTCAAAATTATTGGTGTTACTATTTCAGGTCCATCTTCTAATATTGACACCTATGCACTACTTGATGATGGTTCCACGGCAACTTTCATTGATTCTCAGTTATGTGAACAAATCGGTGTAACTGGACCCGAGTCCCTTGTTCAGCTTGATTGCGTCAGTGGATTAAACAAAAAGGTCAAAGTCCAAAACGTGGACTTTAACATAAAGGGTCGTAATTGCACCGACACATTTAAAATAAAAAATGCTAGATCAATTAGTGACCTAGGGTTGTCTAAGCAAACAGTCAATGTTAAAAACATTAAGGAGTATCCTCATTTACAAGATTTAGTCCCTATTCTTTGTTACGAGGATATTAAGCCGAGAATAATTATCGGAGTTGACAACTGGCACCTGTTGATTTCTAAAGCAATCAGGAAAGGCACAAAGTCGCAGCCGGTTGCAATAAAAACTAATTTAGGCTGGGTACTATTTGGTTTTGACTCAAGCAAGACCAAACCCGTCGATTTAGTCAACCACATCAGATTTTCTCACAAAGCAGATTCTGAACTCGGTCAAATAAACTCCCTAATACAAAATTACTATAAGTTAGATTCTTTAGGCATCAACAAGAAAGATCGCCTTAGTAACAACGATGCTAAGGCTGTAGTTTTCAGAATGACATCCATGATTTTTGGAGCGGCTTCTAGTCCTTTTTCAGCCCAATTCATAAAAAATAAAAACGCCTTAGAATTTCAAAGTCAATTTCCTGAGGCTGTGGACGCTATCCTCAACGATCATTACATGGATGATTGCATAGCGTCTACATCTTCAGTGGAAAAAGCGGCGCGACTCGCTGCTGATATTGTAGCAATTCACAAAAAAGCACATTATGAGATGAGATCTTGGGTATCCAATGATCCAAAAGCCCTTTCTCTCATCCCAAAAGAGCTTTTACTAGATCCATCTTTAGCTAATGTTAATGTAGATTTGGGAAAAGTTGCAAATTCAGTAAGAACCTTGGGTCTGGTTTGGCAGCCCGCCGAGGATTTGTTCATTTTTAAAGTTAAAAGCTTCATTGAAAAAGTTGTTTCGGACAAATGTACAAAGCGTGAGGTTCTCTCTCTAATGATGAGTGTTTTTGATCCATTAGGACTGTTAGCGCCACTGACCATTAGAGCTAGAATAATGTTCCAAAATATTTGGCGTAAATCACTCGATTGGGATCATCAACTCGCACAGGAAGATACCGCTGCGTGGAAGGAATGGCACAATGTTTGTGTAAATTCCCTAAGCAATTTGAAAATTCCGAGACGGTACAACCTCAGCGATTTTGACGATACTCGCCTTGAAAGAGAACTTCACTTATTTTGTGATGCCAGTGAGTGTGCGTATGCTGCTGTAGCATTTTGGCGATTAATTTTCCCTGATGGAACTATCAGTGTTGCGCTTATAGGTAGCAAAGTTCGTGTAGCCCCATTAAAACCAGCCTCCATTCCACGGCTTGAGTTGCAAGGCACCTTAGTAGCTGCTAGGTTAGCAGAGACCATTTGCAACGCCCACAAGTTGAAGCCAAGCAAAAGGTTTTTTTGGTGTGACTCAATGAATGTTCTAGGATGGCTTCGCAATGACGCTCGTAATTATAAACCCTTCGTGGCCAATCGCCTAGGCGAAATTGCAGAATTGTCTAATGTTAGTGAATGGCACTGGGTTCCAACTCAATTGAACATAGCCGACGATGCGACACGTTTGAGCAAAGATCCATTCAGTTCAGAGTCACGTTGGTTCGTAGGCTCAGACTTTCTACGTTCTGGTCAATGGCCAACTGAGCCTGTCATTTGCATACCAGTGAATAGTAAGTCTGAATTGAAACCAAAACATAGAGTTCATTGTCATGCAACTGTTGAAGAACCATTTTCTCCATTAGCTCCTGTAGCGGCCAATCCTCATCGCATCAGTAAATGGCTTTGTTTAGTTCGAGCCACCGCATTAGCTCATTTATTTATTAGAAAACTTCTTGTAGCACGTAGAGGAGTAGGTGATACGAGACTCTCTCCAAACGACCTGACAGCGCACGATTTGCATGAAGCAGAAAGGCACATCTTATGGCAAAGCCAAATAGACAGCTTCAAAGCAGAGATCGCTTGCATAGTCAAGAAAGCATCACTTCCCCGAGGAAACCGATTGTGTAGACTGTCTCCCACCATTAATGAAGACCACCTGCTTCGTTTGTCTGGACGCACCGCAGCTGCTGCTAACGTTCCATCGGCAGCCAAATCCCCAATCATCCTTGATGGCAAACATCCAGCCGTACGATTGCTCGTCCATAAATTTCACCAGAGAGCTGAACACGCCAACACCGAGACAGTAGTGAATGAGCTCCGTCAATCTTACTGGATAATCAGCCTTAGAAGCACAGTACGTTCAGTGGCTCACCATTGCTTGTTTTGCAAACAAAGAAAAGCGAAACCGTTTAACCCCCCAATTGGACAGCTCCCTCACGCAAGACTCGCACATCATGAGCGGCCATTCTCGTACACCGGACTGGATTACTTTGGCCCCATTCAAGTCACAATAGGCCGAAGACATGAGAAGCGATATGTTGCTCTGTATACGTGCCTGGTCATAAGAGCAGTTCATCTGGAGATGGTTGACAGCTTGTCAACAGATGCAGCTATGATGAGTTTAAGAAGGTTTATTGCTCGTCGGGGAGCACCCCGTGAAATTTACTCCGACAACGGAACAGCTTTCGTCGGCCTGAGCAGGGAGCTTAAGAAACTTTACGGGGAACAAGTATCAACCTTTGCTGCAAACCAGCTCATTCATTGGAGATTTATTCCACCTGCAGCCCCATTTATGGGAGGGGCCTGGGAACGGCTCGTCCGTAGCGTAAAAAGCGCTCTCAAGGTTACCCTTAAATCGAGATCACCTACTGTAGAAGTCTTGCAGACTCTTCTTTTGGAGGCGGAGGCGATAGTAAACAGCAGACCCCTCACGCACGTTTCTACTGACCCCGACTATCCAGAAGCCCTCACTCCATTTCACCTGTTAATTGGGACTTCTTCAGGAAGCAACTTGGTCGTTCAGACCGTAGAGGGCGACTTGTGTGGAAGAGTGAAATGGAGAAAAGCCGCCAGAATGGCCGATAATTTCCGGTGGGGGACATAGTCTTAATTGCAGATAGCAACCTGCCTCGAGGAATGTGGCCAAAGGGGCGAATAACCTCGGTACACTGTGGCAAGGATGGTGTGGCCAGGGTCGCCGAGATATGCACCTCTGCAGGACTTTTTAAAAGACCTCTGAAGAAAATCGTGCCCTTACTTTAAAAAAGGGAGGATGTTGCCAACTGGCTATTAGACTTAAGATCTTTTTGTATTTACTTTATGGTTTTCTTGTATTTTATATGTCTTTTTGACGTTTTTTATTATTAAAGCTGTTGTCTTTTATCTACTTGTGCTAAATGGTGTTTTTCTCCCTAATTATCCCGAAGTCCTAGTTTTCCCTCAATTCACTAGCCTTTCCGTAACACACAATGTTGAAAAAATTTCCACGAGCAGGATTTGAACCTGCACCCTTCTGACATACCGGGTCAGGTGCTCTTCCATGAAGGCTGAATGAAGTTTGTTGAAAACCCTCATCTCTCGCGGCGCCCAGTGTCGTCACGTCCGTGCCTTGTCTTTTCTACTATATACTTTAAAAAGTCGCGACCGTGCCCCGTCTGCGCCCCGTCTGCGCCCCGCCTGCGCACTGTCCGCGCCTCGTCCACGTCTTTACGTCTTTTCTGTGTGTCCAGCTTTACAGTTACAAATGACAAACAACAAAAAAAAACAAAAAACAACAAAAAACAACAAAAAACAACAAAAAAAAACAACAAACAACACAACGTCCATACTATTAGGCTTTCAATTAACAGTACTTTACAAATACTTTGTATTTCAACAGAGAATGCCCTTATGAAAAAAAAATCTAATTAGAATTTATGGTAAGTATTTTATTTCATATTACTTTATGACTGGAGCCATCCCAATGCCGCGCGTAAGGTAAGCGTCCTGAAATAATAAAATTCTTATTTTGCGGCCAAAATATACTTTATTAAAAAGTGGCCAAATAAAAGACACAGAGGCCCTGATGAGGAGTAAGTATATAAGGCGTGTACCAATTTTTTTGTGTACACTCACTCTTTCATTACATCAATCCAATAAGCAATGAGCCGCGAAGATGTTTCACACGCCGCCGCGCCGCCGCCGCCCGCGCCCGCCCCGCGCCCACCCCGCACCCGTCCCGCACCCGCCCCGCACCCGGCCCGTGCCCGTCACGCGTCGGGTCGAGAGGCCGGCTACATCAAACAGCCTCCTTCCACCACACATGCCTTTAAAGAGCACCCTTTGCATTGAATTTTATTTACATAATTATTTTAATGAGACCCGCAATTTTTAAATGCGGACACTCAAACCAAAGCTTGGTCGGTGGCAGGGCTCGTAAGTCCGCCTGGCCGTAGCAACAATGTTCGGGACGCTGCTGCATTGTCGCTCTGCTGTGTTCGGACAGAAAGAGATAAGCAAACTAGTTCCTCCACGAAGACCGAGCACTTCCCCGCGTGGAATCAATATCAAAGTTTCCACTCGATGGTCACGATACAGCGTTACAGCGAAGGCTGTTTATATTATGATATTCTGCTGTGTTTCCTGAATAAGGCTTGTTTTCCGAGTGTGCTGACGTTCAGCATTCCTTCGGTGTGCAGAGCCCCTCCCCTCGCCTCCCCCTTCCGCGCCTTGTTCCACTATCCTGGGAATACGTAAGCTCGTTTGCTCCTATAAAATATTCACAATTCCACGCATCAAACTACAATTTCGGGCAAGTTGCTCTTCCTGCTGCGATCCATGGAACTATTAAATATGATCCGTTTTCGTGGCTATTAACACGAGTCGATGGCCCTTGTCTCCATATGAATAAAGTTGATTGTCGAGTGCGGCCGCGCCCGGAGTGACCTCGACGGATCGCCTCCACGCGCGAAACATATTTCAAGCGGCCGCGGCTCGGCTCGACAACAACCGTTTTTATTATTAATACATCACCTCATCGGATAAAGGAAAGTATTATTTTTAAACCCCCTTTATTTTCCGGTTTCTGGAATAAGGTAAGTAAACAGAAAAATTCCTCACTTATTGTCTGTTTGTGTACATATTACATTAAGCCTAATGAAACAGACGAGTTCCCATAACGCGACCTGCACCAGAAAGCGATTCTTTAAATGTGCCGTCCCCGCGGGGCCGGGATTGATGGACTCTGGCAACTTGAATGGCCCCGGATGAAATGTGCCGGCAAATTATGGGCACTGAGACGTCGGCCAAATAGATATTGAAATCGCAGCACCGGAGCATTGTAATCTCGATGTAGTTTTTGGCATCAACTGTGGTTCGTCGCCAGTGGAGTTGGGACGTAACGGGCGATGGAATAAAGGCTGCAATCGTTCGGGCGGGCGGGTATCGCGGACGTCGTAAGTCAGGCGGCGGACGTGCATCGCCGGGCGGGTAACGAGTGCGACGTGCCGCGCGATTTCAATCACATACATTACCGCGCTGCACTAACTCTGGGGGCGCTCGGCTCGTATCTGCCGCGCGTCATGTGTCACGCCGATAAACCCGCCGCGCCGCGCCGAGCACCGAGGCGGCGCCGGCGCGGCTCGGGGAACGCTAAAAAGAAAAACGTGACGAGCACGCTGCCGTGCAATTTATGAACACAATTAAGAGTATGTGAACAATTTCGAGAAAATAGATCGTAATGTCAGCACCTCAAATATCACAATCACAAACACAGTAAGTTGTACTTACTGCGTTCATAAATTGTGCGGCAGCACGCTGATCTACAATTCTGGGAATTCTTTAAGGCCGCTCTACAAACCGGGGCACGGAGTCCTACATCGATTCAAAATTCATGGGGCCTGCAGTCAGTGATGGACTAAAATCTTTCCCAAAATGCTTTATTCGCTTCATTCTAAAGAAAAACACGTAAGTATGCATAGTTATAAATACACAGGTAAATGCTAGAGCTTTTTTTTATATTTAACGGGTAAGCACAGTGCCTTGATCTCACCTGATGTTAAGTGATGATCCTCTACTAGTGAGGTACTGGCTATCTTATCTCTAGCTTACGGTAATAACGTTTTTTAAAATTGTAATATAACATGTACGGAAACATTTGAATCTACGAATCTATCTCGGGTTCAATTAGTTTAGTAAAAAATGCTTTATTTCAACCTGTTTTTTATAAAATAGCACCACTTATGAGATAATCTCGTGTAATGAGCAGTGCGCCGCCGTCGGTGCGCTCCTGAATCATCCCGGCCGAGATTTATCTCCACACGTGGGCACGAGCAACCCTCGTTCCCGTAATATATCTCCCATATCTGGAGATAATTCATTAAACTGGTAAACATTCTGTGTTTTATTAGTCTTTTCACTATTGCTCGGATCATAGGAAGACAGACGCATCCTTGACATGATTCTGAAAATTAATCACAACTTAATTTCTGAACAATTATTCACAAAATCTTATACTAAGTAAATACCAAAAGACCTGCTTAATGAAGTTCTGATCCCTAGGTAATTTATTTTCCTTCGACTCTGCAGTTGATGAAGCATAGCAAAAGTCTAGGTTATTAGCTGGCGCGGTGTCACCGGAGATGCAACCTCGGCGCGGCCTCCAAAGCCTGCAGCATCCGCTTCGTTCATCGGCCGCATCGTTCAGGTAACATTTGTTATGAGTACCAACCGCTTCGATATAACTAGTTCACTGACAATGTTACGTTCCTGAACCTGGAGGTAAGTACAGACCAATTTTACAAACGCTGAATGTTTTATTATTAATGTTACTCAGTTTATCTATGTTTTGGTTAAAATTTGATATGTTTAGGGCCTATTTCACGATCTACAAGTAAGTTCCCATTAGCGTTTACTTGACAGATAGTCCATACAAAACTGTCACTTTATCTGCCAAGTATCTCCTAATCAGACATTGTGAAACAGGCCCTTATTCTGTTTGGATCTACATATGTCTTTAGCAAACTCGTGATTTTCCGACGCCGCAAATTTAAATAGCGTCGCGGCGACGCCGGCGCTTTTCAGCTGCCCTCGGAACTGATTGTTAATGGCTGCGCGGCGCTGCAGAGCTGTCAGCGGTCTCCCATCATGCTTGCGTTTAATCTACAAAATTAGGCCATCGATACACGCGATTATGTATGTTTTCAAATAGCAGAATCAAAGTTCGGTTGAACTCATATATTGAGACCTTTCAGAGTCCGGGGCTATTTAAATGTGAGTTACCGTGGCATTCTTTTTCTTTTCTAATTTGATTGTTAGGGTTCCGTAGTCAACAAGGAACCCTTATAGTTTCGCCATGTCCGTCTGTCTGTCTGTCTGTCCCCAGTTTAGCTCATAGACTCTTAGTGCTAGAAAGCTGTAATTTGGCATGGATATACATATTAATGACGCCGACAAAGTGGTGAAGTAAAATTTTGAGAAATATTTTTTTTAGGTTAGGTTAGGTTAACACGTGAAGTGGGGATGTCATTTTTTTTTTCTTGTCTACCCCATAATGTGGGGTGTCGTTGGATAGCAATTTCAAAAATATTGCGGGTACATAAAAACAGTTTTTTGGTTGAGGAATCCGTTTGTGAACTATTAAGCTTTAAAGTGCAAAATTTTGTTAGAGCCAAGTGCCCCCCCCCCCCCCCCCTGCCAGCCAAATTGTTGAAATGGATACGTGAAAAAATTCACGGTAGTTGTATATATGACGAAGTTAAAAGGAAAACTATCACAGCCAAGTAGGCTTTACAAGTTTACGAGTAACAGTCGACCAATTTATAAAATATACTTGGCGCAGTAAAAATTCCTCATTGGGAACTACCTAAATATCGTTGTCAGGTGTGTGAAACCGGTAGTATCTACATTTAGTATATGAGCCATCGTTAAATAAATGTTTATAAAAGCCCTCTTCTCAGAGTTTGGGCTACGCATTGAGCTACGGACCCCTACACTGCGCGTGGCTCGACACGCACTTGGCCGGTTTTTTAATAAGCTAGCATTGATGATACACTGGCTTAAGCCAGTTTATCATCAATGTTTAGATATTACACATCAGATATGTTGGGGGAAAATGTTTTACGCAAAAAATGTAGCTACGCAATGTTTATAAGGTTGTCACCAGCTGATCCCACACGTGTCGCGCCGAGTGAATTGTTGACAGCTGCCCTGCGGACGCCGGCCCGCCATCAATCATCCTCGGGCGGGCGCGGGGTGTCCAGGCTGCAACTTTGAAGCTGTTAACTTAAATTGAAGAATTGACCTTAATAAAGGTCATCATCGCCTTCGTTCGTATACCACTGCGAGCTAAATACCATTACTCCCTTTTCAATAAATGTATCCCCCATTACTGGATATTGTATAAATAAATAAATAAAATAAATAAATAAATATCTAATAAATAAACAAATACTTTTAAGTGTTCGTATGTCACAGAAAATCCTTAAGACCATGTACAGCGTACGAGGCACTTACTGCAGAAGTTGTCTGTTGTTATTATTCATGCCGCCGCTGGTTAAGCAGACTGCTCTCTGCAAGTATTGAGCAATCTCTACAACTCTACAGGATTTTACTTCAACTTAAAAATATTCAAATTCACTATTTCATTTACAACACAGAGAATAAGTAACAACGGTATAATTGACGTCGTGTAGCGAGGGCCCGTACTACCATCTACAATTAGGACGGCTCCTCGTTCAACGTAATTAACAGAAACCACACTATGCATATTCTGCGCTTGTTTTTTGGCACCAATTTTTATTTTAGTACACAGAAACTGTGCTATATAAAATAACTAGACAACAGTAATTATGCACTTGTGTACGGAAAAATAATGTTATTAATTTATTTTTTACAAAAACGCTACAAATGTTTATGTCCATAATGTCGCTCTGTGGGTTTAATTCAAAATACTACGTTCTGACTGCAGCGTCCGCACCAGGTTCGGCGGATATTCTAGTAGGGAATGGGGACACGCACTAATGCGTGATGCCTAGCTCTAGAAATCCTCTGACGGTGTTTCGTTTCACACGGCTTGAGGAACCCTTTAAGTTTCTCGCCGCCCCCAAAACAGTCCGGTGATGCTGAAAATGCAGAAATTGCAATAGTAAGAGTCAGCAAGCGGTCAAGCCGGGACCCTCGCCTGGGCTGTGGGCAGCGCCGCCCAGCTGCCCCAGCTGTTAGTTACTGAAGTCAAGTAGGTACTGTCTAACGTTGATGTGTATCAGCATACCAGATCATCAGGAATCTGACTTACATACAACTCACCACACAGGCTCTCACGGGTCTCGGCGGGTTTGCCTCTGGTACTTGAACAAGTTCAAGTGCAAGGACAGCCCGACATGCATCTGTGATCCTGACCCACATGAGACCCTCCCACACATCCTCTCCGCTGGACATCGAGATCCAAACAGGCATAAAGGTGGTACCGGAGAATTTTGCAGCCCTCATAGCGGGAGAGCACAGGGCTATATTCATGAAATACTGTAATAAAGTAGTATCAAGTTAAAAATAGAAATAAGAACTAAAAATATGTAATAAGCGTAATAAAATAGGAAATGGCATTTATACTGCTGTACAAATGTTACAAATCCAATGTCATAAATAAGTAAATAATGTAACTGTAAGAAATATATTGTTAATAATCATAAGTTTGCTAATTAAGATCTAGAAATAAGGAAAAAGATTGACCCAAGGGGATCAAAATTTAAAAAAAAATGTAATGTAAAACACCAACTGAAAAATTTATTTACCGGCTACCTTAAGTACATAAGGAAATAAAAAAGTGAAGGCACAAAATAGGTTAGAATAGGCAGAACACCCACTGCCATGGAATGAAAGGAAATGTATGGATGTGAAGTATGTGGAATGAAAGTGCGAGAGGAAAAAGTGATAGAACTGGCATGAAAGAGAAATAGCTAAGATTAGCTTTTGACGACCTCCGTAGCCGAGTGGCATGCATGCCGGACTTTGGGCGGCGCTAACTCTGAGGTCCCGGGTTCGATTCCCGGACGAAACGAGTGCTTTAGCTACTTACCTTGGGATCAGAACAATGTATGTGATGTTGTCTCATATTATTAATATCATTAGCTCCGATTCTGTTGGAGGAGGAAGTATTAAAAAAAAATATTGATGTGTATACCATTAGACGACATGAGATAAATTTTATTACTAAATAGCTACATTTAGCAGATGTTATTTTTATTTTATTAAATGGAAATATTACTGATATTACAAAACGTGAAAGTGATTAAAAATATCAGCAAATGTCAGGTTGTCACTTTTATGATTTATATGATTTTTCATGTTTCCATATCGTGCGAGACATATCGTCCGGTGGTCTGATGATAACAAAAAAAAATAAAAAATAATCACTTAACAAAAAAACAAAAAAAATAATACGAAAACAAAACAAAAATCAATCCTACACAACTTTACAATGAAAAGTTATTAGAATGTGCTTGTTGTATATGCTCCGTTTATGCTACGAGCTACGAGCCGTAGCTACACAATCCGTAGCAACGATTAGTAAAATAACAATGTTTATTCTCTGTCGCGATCTGCCTCATTGGCGAATTTCTTAGTTCCGTTACGTATCCGCCCCGCCATCGCCACGTAGTCGGTGCCCGGCCGGGACGCGCCGCCCGTCGACAATCTTGACCTATTTTACGGGCACGAGGTTAGATTATCTGGTATCCGATTCAATGGACATTGCCAGGCTTTACAAGTCGTTGTTGACAAATTAAGATGATTGTTACAAATTGAAGCCATTTACTGATATAACTTTAATAATTAATCTAAAGTTTAAATTCTAAACAGCATTTATCATCAAATAATCTTGTCTTAGTCCCATAGCTTAGAGCTAAACTTTGGGTA
The DNA here is from genome assembly GCA_949315975.1 of Eudonia truncicolella. NCBI lineage: Eukaryota > Metazoa > Arthropoda > Insecta > Lepidoptera > Crambidae > Eudonia > Eudonia truncicolella. Next base: position 197,811 of record OX438837.1, on the reverse strand, counting down.
TCTAGTTCGTTTTAAAATCCGAATGGATTTCTATATCGTTTGAAGTGGACATATCGTCTAGACATCAGAGACTTTAAAGTCAGAAAATGTCTCCAAGCTTCTATTTTATTATCCTTCGCTGCGTTGCGCAGTTTGTATCGACAGAGCGATTCAGGCTTCAACAAGCGCGTACCGACACATACCTCAGCCGCAGCACTGTAAAATAATGTCGCTTATCGTAACTCGGCTTAGCGTGATCGTGTTCATATACTTTAACATAATATTTTAGGGTTAATTAATCGCGAACGACCCGCTCCGACTCCGTATAGCCTGAGTGAGGCTTGAGGAGTGAAGCGGAGGGCGGAGGGCGGAGGGCGCGGAGTTATTGCGGTCACGTCGCTAACTTTGTAAGGACGGGGGTTTATTTAAGGCTCGCCGCGGAATAGAGATGAAACGATAATCGATAGGTAGGTGCCTGCTAATTGGCGGGCCGGGTTGCGGCGGGCACCTTCGGCGCGTCGCGGCGAGCGCTCATCATTTATTTATTTATTTATTTATTTGTTTATTAGGACAACCAACAAGACGAACACTGATACAAGCAAAAATTGTAGAAACAAAAATAAACTTACAGCTAAGCGTCCTCTTAATTATAGGTTGCCACGGCATGCAATGTGGACTATATATTTTGCATTTAAAAAAAAACAATTTATTTATTATAATATAAAAAAAACTAAACTAAATGAATAATTTAAGTACAAAAATAATATCAAAAATTGAAAATCGTTCAGTCACTAACTTGACGCCGTATCAAATGTCTTTAATATTTCTTGTCTGAACTTCTGGGGCTTATCTGCGAAGATGTCGATGTTACAAACTTTGCAGAGTTTGTTATATTGCCGCTGTAGTCTATTTATGGTGGCGTGGTGACCCACATTGGTCCCGCTGCCCTTAACAGAAAAAGGCACATATCTTTTGACCCGTGCCAGCTTATATGGTACATTAAGATTTATCAATCGTAACAGAGAGGAACAATCCGTGGTGCCGTTGATTATCTTTTGAAGTAGCATTAGATCCAATAAAAACCTACGATCCCTCAAACTGTTTAACCTAAAATAAGCCAGTCGTTTTTCATAAGAGGGAAGCTCTTTTGCCTTATGAGTTTGGTATGAGAGATGCCATAAAAAACGTTTCTGAATACGCTCTATACGTTTGATGTGGACGTCGTAGTGGGGAGACCAGACCTGGCTACAGTATTCGAGGTTGGAACGGACCAAGGACTTGTATAATAGTATCTTTGTTGAAGGCTTTTTAAATTCTTTAGCATTACGTAATACGAAACCTAGCATTTGGAAACCTTTAGATACAATTTGGTCGATATGCTTTTGAAAGCGTAACTTTCTGTCCAGCAGCACACCTAAATCGCGAATAGACTCTACTTCTTCCAAAACATGACCATCGATAATATACGTCGGAAGCGAAACCGTAGCACATCTGGAAAATCTGATAAATTTGCATTTGTCGAGGTTCAGAAATAATTGATTTTCAGTGCACCACATCGCCAATCGGTCCAGATCCTCTTGCAATAAAATTGAGTCGCTCTGATCACGTATTAGCATTGATAATTTCATATCGTCCGCGTACAGAAAGCATCATCACGAACATGCATTTCATTACGCTACGTTGGGTGTTACTTTTAATTAATTTTGTTTGTCGTTGTCTACAGGCAGTAGTATATACCATTAATTAGGTCCGCATTATGCAGTGTGGTTGAAGAGCTAGAGGTTCCAGGTTCGATATCGTTTTGTTCGTGGTCTGGCTTGTTATATGTTCATCTAGCTCAGTGGGAACTAGCTAACCATCATATTATGATATGTCTGTCGCCATGCCATATTATGAAATCGTGTTCCGACAGTTACAGATATAGATAGGTAAGCTTCTGTTTTCATAGTTTCTCGTTTTCTTTCTAATATAAAAAATTATGTAAGTATGTAAACCAAATGTTAAGTAAAGAAGGTGCATACACAAATTGTTTAGACACGTTTCAGAATAACATTGAATATTTAAACACTTTTAAACTTTCGGGTTCCATTATAAATAAAATGCTTACAAAACGTTTACGCAAACTCCTAGTGTACTCCTAGTATACGACGGCGAGTTCGTGCTTCACTCCGTGTAAACATTTTATTGGTTATGTACGTAAGCCTTTCTTAGTAACAAGGAAGCCTCGTGTATAAGCAAATACTATCTCCATCTATTCCGGGGGTTTCTTTAAGAAAAACGACACAATACTGTCAAATTGGAAAAATTGCAGGAAAAGTGCGTGTTTTAAACCGTTTTCAAATTGTTTTGAGATAGAGAGTTCCGTTTAGTGTATTTGTCGGATGTTGTCCTACAAATTAACAAACGGTGTCGCAGTTTGTCATTACATAACACAAAGCGAAGTTACAGTTTACCTTCGGTGAATGTCCCCTGACCGTCACCCAGTGAGCCGTCACGCCGCGGCGTTTAGCTCGTTGATTAAAATGTATTGATAACAAGCCACGACACACAGGCACCGGGCGGGCGGGCGCGGCCCGGGCGGTCGTGTTAACAGCCGTCGCTAGCCCGAAGAAGTTCCCGACATCAAGTTATTCGCCGCCGAGTCCGGCTGTTTGCTCCCGTCCTAAACAAACGTCGCCAGTCAACAGTCATATGCGGCGGGGCGGGTGAAGCCAGTTGTTTCACGAAACTCCCTGATTCCATCGAATCCCTTAAGGATTCCGAACCATTTGTTTAGTTACCTGCTCTTTATTATTGACAGACTCGGCCGGTCACCACCAGCGCCTAGTTGTTATTGGAAAGTTTGTAAGGGCGGCATTGACGTTAGGGCAATCATAATAATAGTACCGTAAATTATTGTTGGGTATAGCTGTAGCAGTGGGCGTCATATTATGGCTGTTTGACAAAAGTTTGAGTTAAAAGTCAAGTATGACATTACAGGGTTAATCTAGAATTCGTTTTATAGATTCGAAGTAGGTTTCCTATTTCTGGGAAATTTCACAAAAAGTTGATCGAACATTTGAGCTGCGACAAACAAGCGGCGGAGTTATGAGAGCATCTTATAACTCGACTATTATTAGAAGGCTTCTCCGCCCGCCGCGCCGCCACTAATACCTCTCGAGGACTATATTTGCTGCGAAGGTCCGGCTTTGTCCACCACAATAACATGTAATATTAAAAAAAAATAAAAATTATTAAATAGTTAAATAGTTAAATAGTTGACTACCTTTAGGCAAAGAAGTAAGACGAACTCTTTGAAAAGATTAGTTACGCTAACTGAAGCTGACAGAATTATTCTTTAAGCTAAACATGATCTTATTGATTCGTGGTTGCCATCAACTTCCAAAAAATACGACTGACGTTGTTTTTTTAACAGGAACATAAATACCACCATAATAACCACGTTGGGAATGGCTGAAATATTGACTCAATGCAGTGCATCTATCTTAATTACTTCTCTTAGCTAACTTTGAAATTTCTCATAACTTTCAACGTAATAGAATCGATGAATTCGAATTCGCCAACTTGCAATATCCTGAAATGAATTTTCATGGCTGCGCCGCTCATTAGCCCGCGCTCCGAAGCACCAGATATTGGCGCTACGCCGCCGCCCCGCCGCCGCCGCCGGCCAATCCCGCTGAAGCTAGCCTGCCTGCCGACGCGGGCTGAAGGCGCTTCACTCGACTAATCTCCGAAATTGGGAGTTTATTGGACGTCCGGACGGTCTTGTGACCATCATGGTGCTACTTTGTGGGAACACTTTGATTATGACATGATTAAATAAGTTTATATATTCCAGAGGCACTAGTAAATTATGATTCAGCGGACTTTGGATGGGACTTCTGTTCTCTGATTAAAGATATAAAGTTACCAACTTGCTAGACTTCTACAAGTTGTGTTCTCGATGAGGCCATTAATATAAAGCTGTTAATTTAAGAGTAAGTGCGACTCGCGTCGCTATCTGTCTCGCCAGGTTGCGACCTTTGGCAGGTACAGGCGCCATGCTACCCACGCGACAAGCTTAGTGTAGCGCACACGGCGCTAGCACAACATTGATTGACAATCGTATAGATAATTCGTTTGGGCACGCTGGTCACAGTTTAAGGTCTCGTAATACACTCGGTTTGATCAATAAAATCATCATAAACGAAAAAAATAATAGTAACAAATTAAAACATTTATTTATACAAAGAATTATATTTAAAACATTAATTTATACAAAGAATCTCGCACGGAACGGGCTAACTGTGCTCGAGTGGAAGGGACGCGTGCCTTTCACTTTTTATGTCTGTCTCTCTCGCTCTTAGGCGGGCTAACCATGCCCGAGTGGAAGGGACGCGTGCCTCTCACTCGCTCTCATTGTGAGCGCATAACGTGAGCGGAGCGTAACGCAGTTTCTTGAAGTGTCACCCGGCAAACCAATTTATAAGACGTTGTCACGTCAAAAAACTAAGCCTTCATACAGTGATGCTCAATCTCTATATTCATATTAACATTTTGTTTTGAAAGTCAAATTGATTTGTCAAATTATGGTTTCTAAAGTCAACGGACTTTTGATTTCATAACAAAAGCTCGGAGGGTTTGTCAGTGAGTTAGTGTTATTTTTTTAAATGCTTCAATGGTCCCTTGTTTCCCTGGCTAAGAGGCGTATGTGGATGTGTGAGAGAACGGGGATTACAAAACGTTTTAATGAAATGCCAATTATGGAAATAACCGAGTGCCGTGCCTCAGTTATTGGACTGAGTGCTAATCCTCCGGTGAATATGTATTATTCCGCACAAGGGAACATTTTCAACATTTAACGACGGACCATTTCGCAGTTTGACCTTTATTGCAAGACCTTTCCATTTAAAGCAGTCAAAGTATATTGAATGCAGTGAATGGTAGGCGTGTAGCCCCGCGGTACACAAAGCTCTCGCTTCATATTCAGCAGCCGGGTACCTACATCTGCGGGCCTTAGCCGGGGCACGGCCGGGACGTGGTGGGACGTGGCGGGACGTGGCGGGACGTGGCGGGACGTGACGGGGCGAGCCCGGGAATATGTGTTTTAAACTGTTACTAGCACCTCATTCGGGGCAGGCTATTGCATTATGGAGTTCCTGGCGGCCGTTTTGGCGCATAGAGCCTCATTTCATCGCCTCCCATATTGTGGGAACTTTTGGCTTTACAACTGACTGCTGAAACCTAGCTTATGTTCATATGCTACTCACGCCATCGCCCAGCGTCATTACTCGTACATACTCGTATGATGGCATATAAGAGTGAATTGATATTACGTTTTTTTTACGAACAAATGGTAAGACATATAAAGTAAGTAATATACAAGAAAAAGAAAAAAATAAAACAGTAAAATGGTGATACAAATCGTTACACTGTAATTTACATTATTCCTTTTGCCTTTACAGTCTATCGACGGGACAGCGAGCCTCGGAATATCGGATAAGCAAATACATCTAAGAACATAGTAAAAGACACAAACACACAAAGACCGATAAGAGATTGTGCTTGCTAGCTATTATTAGGGCTCATAAAAGTAGTGGGTAAGCGTCCGCGTCGTCAGAGACTCATTTGAATTACCTATAATGTTAGAGTGTGTGTAGCAGTTCTACTGATGTAGGTTTTGACAGTTTAACCTGAACATGAAGTGTCCCATTGAGTGAGGGGGTTAGCGAGATGTGGCCATTATGTAGCGGCGACGTGCGGGCGGGGGCGTGCGGCCGCGGAGGGCGCGGGAGGGCGCGGGAGGATTAACTATAAACGCCGAGTGGCCCACACCTGACATTACTGCGACGGTGAAACTCGTCCACATTATTGCTTCGTTAAAATGGTGGCTGGGACGTAGACCTTTTTTGCTGTATACTCGCACCTAAGCATTACCATGCTCTTGACGTATCCTTACGTGAAGGGTTGCTCAGACATTAGCCAATTAAAACAAAAAATAATCCACGTTTACACCAAAGCTACAGTTCTATATCGATTAGTCTCCTCCCACGATCCCACGGGAAAGCTGCGTTAAAAATTCAACATTCATATAAGACACTACGTAGGTACTTAACAAAACTTTTCAGTCTAGACTTGAAACAGTTTTCTCGCTTTAATAAATTTTAAGGTTCGTTTCAGAAAAGATGGTAAAACAAACAAAGTTTTCATCACCAAAGGCTGATTACAGTTCCATTTCATGAGCTGTACCTGGGAGCACTCAGCTATAGACCGGGTGGATCTACCGAAGTTCACGAAATAAACCTCCATTTGAATGGATCAGCGAGCGACGGCAGCGCGAGCCGGTGGACCGTCGGCGGACCGTCGGCGGGTAATCCGGTTACTCACGCGCGCGCCTGGACCTCGCCGGGGCGGCGGCGCCTGCCAGTACCGCGCCGCCGGGAAAGCGATCGCCGCCGCTCGCCGGGAAGCCTCCACTCTAATCAAAGAAACTGTTAGTGCCTTTTAGTTGGTTCGTTAGTAGGGCTATATATTTATTTCCCCATGTTTCGCCGTTAGGCAAGTAAGTAAAGGAAATTAGGCAATCCTTGATATGTGTAAAAATGTTGAGATCGGATGTCATTTCTTGATTGAACTGCCATACAAATTATGCGAAAAATACCATTTTCAGGCGAACTTGTAATTTTTATATTACCAAATATTAACAATGCCCTGTATCACAAGAGTGCCTATGTAACCGGTATCCAAATATTCAATCATATGCCCACAGATCAAAAAGCCTCAGTAAATGTAAGCTGTTTTAAAATTAAATTAAAGAGATGGCTTATAGATAAGGCGTTCTACAGTTTGACTGAATATTTCGGTACAACAAACAGCATAGTGGCTGTTTCTATGTAACATGTACCTACCCACTAAAAATTGCATGCCCGACTAGGGTAAATTGTTTGTTCCCAATTATGCTTAACACCTGCTATGTATTTATACAATTTTATGGCAATAAAATTGTATCTTATCTTACCTTATCTTATAACATGTCTTTGAGTGAAGTAGATATATTTTCAAATTCATTGAATGTTTTTAAAAAGAAAATAGGTGAATTGGGTTTTCATTAATTTAATAGATGTTGTTCTGGTGCTATTTGTTTTGGTATTTATGATTATGATTATTACTAAGTTTTCTTTGCCTTTAGACTTTTAGACTTTTATTTTTGTAATAATTTAATTTAGTTAGTTTAATTGCTGGTTTTTGTATCCGTCATTTATATGACTAAGTATTTTCAAAAATTGTTTCAATTTATGGTACTATAAGGTCTTTTTGGATTAAGTGTCTCATGTAATTGTTCTTATATGGCTGTTTGTTACCTAAATAAATAAAAATAAATTTCGTTTTCATATGATTTTCATTTCGTTTTCATTTCATTTTCATTTCGTTTTCATTTAGTTTTCATTTCGTTTTCATTTCGTTTTCATTTCATTTTCATTGACGATGTGATGGCTGTACATAACACCGCTAACACTGTAGTCTTTGTGTTTGTATTCTCTCTCACACTAAATAATGTAGTAACACTGTTGCGTATACGTACAACAAGCTTTAGTGTTGATTTCAGTAAACCGATACAGCGTAACTTATAAGTAGATAATTGAAGTTGTTCAGGCGACGGCGGGCGGCGGGCGGCGGGCGGCGCGGCCCCGTTCCGTGCGTCGCTGCGGTTCGCACACACACGCCACTTTAAGGATTTACGAGAAGCTGCTGCAATATTTACCAGATTGGGAAGGTTCTGGCCTTCATCTCACCTGATAGTAAATGACGTCGAAGACACCGGGAATCCTCATTGGTGATGAACTGGCTATCTGATGACTAAATGTCAGAATACCATAACATTAACTCGACGACCTTCGTAGCCGAGTGGCTTGCACGCCGGACTTTGGGCGGCGCTAACTCTGAGGTCTCGGGTTCGATTCCCGGTCGGGACAATGTCGAAAACGAACTTTTCGATATTGTGTCGGGTCTGGGTGGTTGTGGTACCGTCGATGTTTCTGATTTCCATGAAACGAGTGCTTTAGCTACTTACCTTGGGATCAGAACAATGTATGTGTGTAATGTGATGTTGTCTCATATTTATTTATTTATTTATTAACTTTGACAAGAGGACAGTTAGCTCGCCATGGGAGGCTTAGGACGATCTCCTCAATCAACCGCACATTATGTACTCACGCTTGAAATCCCCAGAGTTTATATTGTGCAAAAGAAACAGTATCTATATTCTCCGTCCTTAATCATCTCCTTGGCGATCTCTTTCCATCAACACGTAGACTCATAAAACTAGATTTATAAACACAGCGATGCCTAGAGTTAAAACGAAGTAAAAACCTATAGCTTTTCATAAATATATTAGGTGTTTTGTTGTAGTAATAAATCATTTGAGTAACATGTGAGCTAGGCGTGCTGAGCGCCGGCGCCGGCCGCGCGGCTTACGGCTTCGGGAGCCCGCCAACTTCGGCGCTCCCTATTGTGATACATCATTGGAAGTACTTAGTAATTGAGTAAACTGATAATTTAACTTTAACGATAACTTGACAAGGGATTTATGTTTAAATTAACGTTCACCAGAGAATTAATTGTACTTAAGTTTGTTTGTTTGCGCCTGAAATCTTGTAGGTACTCGTATTATCAGTATGGCGATCATGGTGGCTGATGCAAACTTTTTAATAATGAAATAATCAAAGGAAGATATCTACCTATGCGTAGTAGTACTACCACAGAACACAAGGTGAGTACTACTAATGCAATAACTGTGATAAAATTAAATTTCTGTGAACATGTTTATTTCTGACAAGTATTCAGAGCAAAGTAGTGACTCGAAAAGTCAGCAAATAACTCGCTGCGGTTAACCCTACGTCGATGCAGATTAAGCTCGGCTTTCAAGAAAGCTCTCCGTCGCGGCGCCGCCGCCGCCGGTGCAGCGGAGTGCGCCGCCGCCGCCGCCGCAACGAGTTTGACCCACTAACGCAGCTTTAACTGTTAACCGGCCGGAAAGGCACGCTCGAGCGGCCCACAGTGAACTGGAGGAAAAAACATTATTTAATGGGTGGACATTTAACTCAGATTCATTTTAAAGCACAACTACAGTCGTTCGCGCTTCAAATATGAGTTCTGCTAACTCAAATGTGTGTTATTATTTTTGTTTTCATTACATTTACTTACACCTTTCTGTCTATTTCTGTCTCCTAAATAAAAAAGAACCTCCCTCAAGATATTCCTAATAAGGATTGAAGTTATTAATTAACAATTTAGCATCTTGATAAAATCAAGCGCCCATGCAGCATTATGGATGTTGGCAGCCGTATAATGGCGGCAAGCGAGTACCGCGGCAACTACCTTGGACGAGCTCCGCTCAGTTCAAACTTTTCAATTTCAATTGTGTGGGTGCCTTTTTGTAAGTTAATCCTGCATTTGACGTAAGATAGATGACGTCACACTACAATATGGCAGGCTGTTCACTTTCTTGTTCTAAAAGTTGTGTGACATTTCAGCGTGCTGTCGCCGATCGGATCTTCCTTCTTACTCCTCTTAAACTAATGTTCCTTAAATTGCGGTTAAGAAAAAGTGATGTTTTAGCTGGAATAGCCGTCTGTTTGTTGTTCTTCAGATCCTTGTGGGCCGGCAGGGTGAGGGTGACTGATGCTGCATTGTTTTCACGCTGCACCAGTTGTCCTTGCCTCTGGACTTCTGGAGTCATTTGCCTAGCCAGGTATAAAACAAATAAAAAAATAAAAATAAAAACTACAATTTGTACATAGTAAATAGGAAATATAGGTACTTTGGTTTGAATACTGGGGTGTTTGTCGTGGTTGCATAATTACTTACAACACATAAATAATTTCGCAGTTCATCATTAAGGTAAAATATTGATAAGCTCTAACTTACATTCTTATGTACCTACAATTAAAACCGTAAACAATGTCCAAAGCCAGTACTATTTATCTGTAAATATCACGGCACGGTAGACTCGCGGCGATAACTTAATACTTCGAAATGAATGCGATTCGCTCGAAGTCCGCACTAGCTTGTAAAGTTTCCACTCCATTATTTTCGCGTTAAGAAGCGAGCGAATGAATCTTTCGGAGCGTCCACCGAGCCGCGGGGACTTCAGCGTGGTCCAAGCCGGCTCGGTAGCCAGAGTGGTCTCTACAATGGCTTCACGCCAAATACCAAAGTATTTGTCCCATCACACTCCACGTTTGGTAATAGATACATTTTTACTTTTTATTTTTAAGTGCTTGCTGCACTGAAGCTAAATTAAATATTTATAAAATACAGTGAAAAATTAAACGCCCATCCGACCCAGCCAGGAATCGAACCTAGGTCTTCCGCAATCCGGGCAGCTGCACTGACCGCTATGGGAACCGGGAAGGCTGACGTAAGCGCTGAATTTTGACACTGCTTTTTAATTTTTTGAGTGCTAATAGCGGCACAGTGCGCCATCTATGCAACGGTTATTGCAACCGATGGCTATACAGATTCATCTTTGCAAATAAATTTGATAACACAACAAATAAAAAGTAACAAATAATTAAAAAGTAAAAATTTACTATAGCGTCCATTCCGTCTTGGACACTTGTTAGGAGTGGTGGTGTTATTGAAAATTTAAAATTCTGTCTAATTGCGTCTATAGAATAATCTTTCGTCAGTCGTACAGTTTTGTGTTTTGTGGTGCCAATATCGTGTGCATCGAACAAGTGCAGTGAATAAATCTGAACGTAGCTGTCTGGTGCTATCTCTTTTTGCCATCGCATTACTGAGCGTGGCGCAGCGGGGACCCTACTGCACCTCCGCGAGCTAAGGAACAGAAACATATTTTTCGCTCTGTCACGCTAAGGAAGCAACAGCCCTGCGCTTACACACTATGTCTACACAGCACACACCGTCGAATAAATTCTCCTCGGACACAAATATACCTACTTCTGTGGACACCAAGATGGTTGCGTTTATTAACACTCGTAAACGTAAGCAGCCAGATGGAGAAATGGATCTTTTGAACGAAAAGTTCAATAATCAGCTTCAACTATGGGGTGCGAAAATAATCGACTGTATAACATCGGCGGTAAATGCTGTTCTGACTACGGAAATGACAAAAATATCAACTGTGCTTGGCGAATAAATAATAATATGATTAAACATAATGCTGACAACGCTAACATAAACAAAATTCTTTCCGAAAACATAAAGAAACTTGATGAAATAGAGAAATCAGTTATTTTGATAACAACATTACCGTGCATCTTCAGATTTCCACCTGTTTCGGTCTCTTCAGAATTCTTTAGGCAGTGTCAGGTTAACATCACGAGAGGACTGCCAAAACCACTTGTTGAGGTATTTTGATCAGAAGTCCAAAAATTTCTATAGCAATGTGATTGTTCGTGCATCATCGAGACCGCTCGGGCGCCGCCGCCGCCGGGGGTTCCCGTGCGAACTTCGGACGATGGCCGGAGGCGCCGGGCGTCACACATCACACCGAAAGGACTTCGCCACGGATCACGGACGACAGCAGACGCGCGCGCGACATTTAGTTGACCAATTATTAATTATAAAACCAGTTATGCAGTCCACTTCTCTCTCATTTAAAGTCCTTTAGTTAGGACCCAAACAAATGGTCCTTCGAGCCGGATGCCCCTACCTAAAAGATGACAAAAAGTTATCGAACAAAATGGCACCTACGTACTTTAGTTCAATGTAAATAATGTACTATATTAATAATGTTTTGAATTTTCTTAAAAAATGCGATAGGTTGGGGAAAAGAAACTTTTTCCCCAACCTATTACATATCTTTAGGTAACATCAGCATCGACGCGGCCCAAAGCATCCAAACCAAAGTCGTCCAAGACATAGGTCTCCCCCGGGGAGTCTCACGCCGCCCGGTCACGCTACACGTATCCGCAATGACATAATTCTCGAAATATTTCTGGTGTTTCTGGGGACCTAAGAGCTGTCAGTTTTAGAGCACAGATAATAAATATAGCTTATCACATGCGACGAACTTTTTACATTTCTTATACTCTACGTTTTTATTTTTTAACTTGCACTGAAGCTAGCTGAAGCGTTGAATAGATGGCGCACTGTGCCGCTATTAGCACTCAAAAAATATTAAAAAGCAGTGACCAAATTTAGCGCTTACGTCAGCCTTTCCAGGTAGCATAGCGGTCAGTGCAGCCCGGATTGTGGAAGGCCCAAGTTCGATTCCTGGCTGGGTCGGGTGGGCGTTTAATTTTTTCACTGTATTTTATAAATTTTATAAATATTTATTGTGAATTCCAATTAGTATTATTAGGAACGGAACAGTTTTTTGTAAACAAGTATAGCAGCCAGCACTCACGGCCAGCCAAAAGGATTGCTACTTTAAGCCCGGTGAAGCTGATAAGCCCGGTGAAGCTGAAAATGCCGCAGCGGCAATCAGCAATCTCTCTCCAAAAAAAGGATTGCTACACGTTTGTTTATTAAATTAATGGTACTATAATTAGTAGTTGCTGCTGATGTACTTTATTTTGTTTTTCGCCCATAAATTATTACTATAAACTTCATTTCGGAGTTACTGCGGTTAGTCTTATCTCCTGAAATAGCAGTCGTTAAACCCACCAACCCGCAATGGGAAGTGGGATAGTATGGTGGTGGTCACGTTTTAGGCTGATGATGAGAAGGCTTACAATAATCTCCAGTAACTTATAGATATACTCGTATGTAACTAAAGATGTCAATAATGTTAAGTAGACAGCGGTGGAAATGTTCATCAGACCTGTAATATGCTAAAACGTCTCTCTAAACTTATCAGCGGCATACCTATCAGTTCATGGAGGCCACGGTTAACGGTGTAACGGTTTGCCAATCTGTCTCTGTGATTAAGCTGCTCTAACAAGCGCGAAGTTAAATTAGATGTTCGTCAAACATTATTACCCCGCGGCGGGCGGGTGCGGAGGCGGGCGCGGAGGCGGGCGCGGAGGCGGGCACGCGGGCGGGCGCAGCGGTCTGCCTGTGTGTCCTGATTTAGCAATCACAGTTGAAAAGTAATTATACCAGTAACGCTTGAGACCTATTTATTTTGCATTCGTTACAAAAGATTACTTAAATAAGTAATTTGTGTGTCATTATCAGCAGAACTAAAGTTAAATGACTTTGTCCCAAACTTCTTTGAGCATCCAAACGTCGGGCAAAGTTATTTACATGACTTCATAAAGTTTTACATGCCGAGTGAGTTTCTCAAACGTAATTTTTAAGCGGCGGGGCTGAAAATCATAACTCTTAATGTGAAAAAACACGAACGATTTTTTCTTTATAAAGTAGATGTAAGTATCTTGATAGGGACGTAAATAGTTGTAACAGGTAAACATATATTATGTTAAAAAAAAACCGTGAGTTGGCAATTACTAAGTTTGGTGGTGCGTCCACAAACTACTTTTTAGGGAATTACCGCCGCTTAAACCACATTTCTTTAATTTATTGGATATTATTAATTTTATTCGAATCTAGGTTTAATTTGTTTATACGACGACAATAATTTTTATTTTTTTAGTGCTATATTTTTTTCTTGAGAAAAGAAAAAGGATCTGTCCGCGCGAAATTCAAAATTTTGGTGTGCGTAATAAAATCATGACTTGAGTTGTTTATATTATACCTAAAAGATCGACACTACCATCATTCGTTTCGTTTAGTTGGGCGCTCACGCGCAGCAGTGACAGACGTGTACCATCTTGTTGCGATTTCCCGCCAAAAATGTAAGTAGATAATTTCTCAATGATCGGACAAAAAATCTGCAATTTTGGTGTTGATGCGCTTAAATGTTTCTCGCAAAGTTTGTGTAACTGTAATTATTTGTAATATAAAGGTTAAGTATAGTTTTAATATGAAATAAAAGTAATTATTATATTCACAATAGTTTTATCTTAAATAAATATATTTTCCATTAATCTAATTTTGGTGGAGCAATTTTGGTGGTTTTGGTGGAGTTTTGACATCCACCAAAATTGCTTAGTTACACCAAAATTTAGTTTTATGCTTAAGTTTCTCAAAATTATGAAACTAGAACTAAAATAGTGAGTAGGTAGTTATATTTGTCGTCAATCTTTCACGCTAAAACTACTAAACCACAGATACAGATACATAATTATACTTTTTGTCCCGGCAAAGCGTATGGGATAGTAATCAAGTTTTGGCCGAGCGGGGAGTGATTCTTACCGCGAATCCAACGGTCCCGGGGTCGAGTCCTGGTAGGGGCAATTGTTTATATGATGAATACGAGCATTTGTACTCGAGTCATGGCTGTTTATTTATATTTCTATCTATTTATATAATTATCATAATGAAGTACCTATGTTTATCCGTTAAATAAAATAAATTTTCCTGATATGAATGTTTGTACCTATTTAAGTTGATAATTTTATTCATTATCTGGTGCCCATATTACTTCTTGCACTAGATTGTTTTAAAGGTGTTCGATGTTTTTTTCATAGACATTTTTATTTTGTATTTTAGCATGCCAAACAAAAAGGCTAAGTTAACTCATGAAGAGCGTTTAGAGAGAAAAAGGACTGCAGAAAAGATAAGAAAAGAAAAAATTCGGAATGATCCCATCAAACTAGAAGAATTTAGAAGGAAAGAAAGAGAAAGATACCATAGAAAAAAAGCTGAAGGAAAAATCCTACCTTTAAGTGAAATGCCTCCACGTGCTCGCAGAGTTCAACAAAGAAGAAACCGGGACAATTTTAAAGCCTATTATGAAAGGAAAAAGTGGAAACGCACTAATACTAAACAATCAAGCCATTTGGAAACTATCAATGAAGAAAGGTTCTCACCGTCAATATTGACACGGTCTGAAAGCCCTATCCCAAGTACATCCCAGATACAGTCATTTAGTCAGCAGGTGAATCAGAGGTCTCCACGAAATCTACGTTCTAGGAAACAACGCCTAGAAGAAATACCTTTTAACACTGCCATCGAACGTATTTCAGAAGTAAACTCCATTGCGGATAATTCAATGCAAGAAACTAGAGCTCTTTATGTTGATCAATCAAGTACTCCGATACATCCACCATATTCACCACAAATCCCGCCCAGCATCAGCAGCATACACTCAGCAGTTTCTACATATGCGCCTAATAGTCCAAAATCAGATGTTTCAACGAGTTCTTTTATTCTAAGACAAGAATTTAATTATAAATTAAGAAAATACCAAAAAAGAAAATCCGCAGAAATTATGCTGTTGAAGCAAACTATTACACAAATGAAAAAAGAAAAAGAAATGTATCGCAAAAGATTTTATAGATTGCAACAAACCTTAAAGAAAGACCCGAAAAGTAAATTGCCTTTAGGAGGTGTCATAAAAAAGAAGGTCAGTCCCGAAAAACGAAAACTACGCAATCTAATTAAATCGTTTTTTGAAGATGACGAAAATAGTAGGATTTGTCCAGGAAAACAAGACTGTATCACGCGACATAAATTAAAAAAACAAAAAAGGTATTTGACAGATTCTCTGAAAAATCTCCATCGTAAATACCTCGACTCTGGATACCCTCCTATTAGTTATGTCTCGTTCACCAGATTAAGACCATTTTGGATTCTACAACCTACATTACAATCCCGTGAAACATGCTTATGTAAGCCCCATGCCAATATAGATTTATTGATTTCTTCTTTAAAAAACAACAAAATTATTATTGAAAATTCCACCTCGGAAGTTCTCCGTAGTTTGACCTGTGACCAGTCCAAAGTTGAATGTTTACAACGTAAATGCAGCCAATGTAAAAATAAAGTTATTAAGTACAAAGAATTTGATAACTCAAATAGTATTTCCTATTACGATTGGGAAAAAAGCACTAAAATATATATAAAAGATAATGAAGAAAAGTCTGCTAATATTATTAAGAAAGTTCAAAAAGTTGAAAAACCTCGAGAAGTTGTTAAGCACTTCGAAAAAGAAATGAAACCCTTTATGTCGCATTGTGCCAATATTAAAAATCAATATAATTCTATAAAAAGGATTAAAAGTCAAATTGCTGAAAATGAATGTTTAATACATATGGACTTTAGTGAAAATTATAGCACAAAATATGGCTCCGAAGTTCAATCCGTTCATTTTGGCGCAAGCCGATCCCAAATAACATTGCACACTTCAGTAATTTACTATCGGTTAAGAGGTGAGACCAAAGCTCAGTCATTTTGCACAGTCAGTACATCTTTGCGACATGACGCATCTTCAGTATGGGCACATATAATACCAATTTTACGAGAGGCTGAAGATAACATTCCAGAAGTTTGCACTATTCATTTTGTTTCTGATTCTCCGTCAGCACAATATAGGAACAAAAAAGTTTTCTTCTTAATATCTCAGTTAAAAATCTATCTTTCTAAATTAGCATGTGTTGTATGGCACTATTGCGAATGTGGGCACGGAAAAGGTGCACCTGATGGAGTAGGTGGAGTACTTAAAAGATCGGCTGATCGTCTAGTTGCTTTTGGAAATGATATTACGGATATCGACAGTCTTGTCCGAAAATTGAAGACAGCTGTCCCAGGAGTTAAAATTGAAACTGTGAAAGAAGTTGAAGTCATTGAGAAAGATCAACTTTTTCCAGATAATCTGAAAACTTTCCCTGGGTCAATGAAAGTTCACCAAGTCGTTTGGACAAAGATTTCTACTAACGGCTTGGCAATGCGTTCATTATCTTGTGTTGAGCCGGCCTGTCTTTATGATGCAATCAGGTGCTGTCATGGGAAGCATATGGGTTATTATGAATTGACAGCTGAAAATAATGTTCAGGACGAGATCGAAACATGCGACGTTGGTTCTTTTGCAAGTAGAAGACTAACTGAAAGCGAAATCGGTACATTTGCAAGTACGAGACTGTCGCCGACAATAAAAAAATCCCGTTTTAATGTTCTGCAACCTCAAATATACAGGTTTCCAGCGTCTGAACGATTTTTCTTAAAAAACAAATCTGCCAGTTCGTCTCATAATTTAGACAGTATAGTAGATTGCGACCAAATTTCTACTCCAAATGTTTCTTTTTTTGATAATATTAATAGCGACATATTAGCACAATATGAAGGCACAGAAGAAGATGTGAAAGAGAAAAATAAATTAACAAATAAAAATATTACAGATAATTATGATGATGATGATGATAGCGATGATTATCGCATCTTTTGATTTATTAAATAAGTATAAGATTGAAGTGTTTAAGACTGTTTACTAGAAAGTTGTGATTATTGATTGTTAAAGCTTTGTATTAGCAAATTGATCTCATTGTGTTGATTCGTAAAATATTTTAATAAAACATTAATGTCCAATAAAACGGTTTTTTAATTATATTTATAATTTGATTGAGTAAAATAATGTTTGTAATATCACGGCTTATAATTTTGGTGACTTTAGTAAATTTTGGTGCTGATATTTCTAATTTTGGTGTCAGATATCAATTTTGGTGTCACACCAATTCTTGTGGCGACAATATTTTAAAAACTTTCAGCACTGAATAAATTCTTCCTACATTTTATGTAACTGAATATGAGTATCTTCCATATCAACTTACAAGATTAATTAAATATCAAAAAATAAAAAACTTCACCAAAATTAGACAAAAAATCGTTGTTGTTGAAATTCACTCTGCCATGCCTTTGTGAGTATCGCGTGTGACGCGCGCCCCGTTAATTGTGGAAAAGATTTGTTTTCGCCATGTCAGACGCCATGGAACCATTCCTTTACAGGTCTAAATGAAAGGCAAGGTTGAATTGACATTAAAATTGTAAAAGAGTTTGAGGCACCTGGAGGTGGCAAAACAAATCTTTTCCACAATAATGGGGCACGCACAACACACAAATAATCTCCGTGTCAACATGGAGTGAGTTCAGATTACATGATCACGTAAAGCTTTTATTCAATAATTCATCGTTAATTGCAACCATGCCGGGCCTAGAGCGTGTCATAAACTTGTTGACGCCGCCGCCACGCTGCCACCACGCCGCCGCCACGCCGCCGTCACGCCGCCGCCACGCCGCCGCCACGCCGCCGCCACGCCGCCGCCACGCCGCCGTCACGCCGCCGCCACGCCGCCGCCACGCCGCCGCCACGCCGCCGCCACGCCGCCGCCACGCCGCCGCCACGCCGCCGGTACGATATGCGATAATGCTACTCGACAACAGGCTCTAAACAGGGCCGTTTGTTCCGCGGTCCGATTAAGTGACTACGGTTTAAAAATAATTACGTTAATTTGCTACCATTTGTCCACAATCACGGCACATCAGGCGCGAGCTGCGTGTGACAGCTGTCGGCGGCGGCGGCGGCGGCGGCGGCGGCGCTACATTCAAATAATGCTAACCTAGTTAGTAATATAAACAGTTTACACAATATTTTCCAACTTGTTTATACTTTTGCACATTATCGAAATTTCAAATCGTATAAGATTGTTCAAATTAAAGGCAATTAATAAGCGAAGAAAAATTTGCATCTGATGAGTTTTTTTTGGAGAGAGTTTGCATCAGACAGTTTTTTCAGCTTCACCGGGTATTTTTGGAGGCGGCAAGAAACTTAAAGGGTTCATCAAGCCGTGTGAAACGAATCACCTTCGGAGGTTTTCTAGAGGGAACGGCATCACGCACTACGTGCGTGTCCCCGTGCCCTACTAGACTCTCCGAGGGGTACCTACGGATTGCATCTGATGTGTAATGCAATGTAGATTTTTTTTAGAAGAACTATAAAACAAATTTGAACTTTATAATAATGGTGGCTATGATGGTTCTTTGCTCTGTTTAGTGTGTCATGGTAAAGTCTAGTTTTTCATGGTCGCGTAGATGGTAGCGCTTCGGGGCGCTACGGGCGCGGGGGGCCAAGAGCTGAACTAGTTACAACTAGTACAAGTTCTCCATACCGTCCGTTTGGCAAATCATGTTTCACCAAAACAATAGTTCAAAGGAAAACAATAGCAACAGAGATGGTATTTGGTTGAAAAGATGGAGAAAAAGAAATAAGCCTCCTGAGTTTCTTGCCAGCTCTTCTCGGTCGAAGGCTCTCCCAAAATCCGATCTGATAGTAGATTCAGTAGTTTAAACTTTTAAACTTTTTGTCTAAACATTTTTTTTAGTTTTTCTGATTTTATAGTTTTTATGTCAATAAGGCTTATGTTGCATAAATGATTTGACCTTGACTTTGAAAAAAGTAAGCAAAATGGACGACTTGGGAAAGTGGACGAAGTCGTCCTGAAGGAAAGTAAGGCCGAGGGTGAAAGCGTCCTCTGGGAGCTGGTCCTATGCGGCAGTGCAGCTTGAGCCTGTTCAAGGCAGTGAGCCTGGGTGCCTCGTTTTAGTATGCATTATCTTTAATAATAAGATTGCACTGCGTTAGTAACCTCCATTTTGATAAATTATCCATTAGCTGAACAAGCAACATTTCTTATTATTTGTATAACTGGCGCAACAAACACATACAAAATGAAAAACCCATATGTCTCCTATCAGCTTTTATGTGAAGTTATCAGAAAAAACCCCTAATACTTGTCCTATAGTACTTCCAGCGGACGATCCTGCACAATCGGCGTATTAGGGAGTGATGGATGGAGCGCCCCGCGCCCGCCCCGTGCCCGCGCCGTTTGGTGGAATAATTTAACCATTAGAAACTACCGTGCTATTTAGAAACTTACTTATTGATATAATTGTGATAAAAGTAACTTATAAGTAACACTTAAATATTTAATAACTTAATTTTTAATTCGATGTTACGGTACCCTTGTATCACACCATCCACTTTAAGAGTTCACTCAGAGTACTAATGAACACGTTCAGCGTTTCCACATCCATATAGTGAGGGGTGCACGCTATCACGTGTAAGGCTATCACTCACTTATGCTATAAACTCAGCTCGACCGCCATAGACCGTCCCGGTAGAAAAAGAAGTTCCTTCTTCGATGTACGACTAAAGTAGAATAAATAACTACGATAGGCTGGTACTGCAATAACAGCATGTTTGCTGTCCGTTATCACATAGTCGAACACTTTTTACAGGCATGGCTCGGTATTCCCATTTTGTAAAGCTTCTAACCAGCTGTATCAAACTACGATTCTTTACAAATCAAATTGACCGAAAACTGGTCCCGATTGAGACGCCGATAACTCCTCTGGCGCGAGGAGTGACGCCGCGGATCCTGATGGATGAGGTCGCGCCAGAGGCGGATCAGCGACACTATCGCGTCGGATAACGCGGGAAATGTGGCTTACGTTGAGTTCCTATAAAAACACTATATAAACTATGCTGCTCTCACTGAAGGGATCAAATTATGGATCGCTGGAAGCATCGAAAGAGTAGAACTTACAAAACTCTTAATTGGCCATTCCAGTATCTTTTGTGTAGTACTGATTAGGTACTTCGATTTTTATTGTACGGCGCGGAGCTATTTGTTGCATTCATAACTTTACAATTATTATATTTCATCTACTTCACGATATAAATGTGGAAAAATTCTATACTACTATATAAATCTGTAGCTAATGACATCAGTCATTTAAAATAAATGTTATATGATTATAATTTTGAAATAAATAACTACTTTATAAAGATGTCTTTCATTACCTTATACATACAGTCAAACGTTCTCGAGGTGTGATAGCTCTTTTCTTATCAATGTCTTTCTTAAGTAAATGAGGGCTTAGCTTATTTTCCAGTAAAGCAAAACGTTCCTTTTGCACACGAAAATACTGATAAAATTGAGTCTCATCATCCAGAAGTTCTTTGCGGAGAGTGTGCTATTCTCCGTCTTTTTCTCTATTCTGCCATGTAGGATGTACAGAAAAACTCTTTTTCTTGTTTACAGCCGTAGTAGCTACTTCTTCATCTAGAGCAATAGCAATTAAAGCCAATTCTTGATATGAAAAATCCATCTGTCCTTGTTCACAACACTAGCACGTTAGATCCGAGTCACTGTCGCGGTGCGTATGCATTTACACCACGTCCCCGTTTGAAGGAGGCAGTCGCGTCACCGTCCCGTTCACGTTCCGTCCGAGTTATTATCTCGTTACGTATGCAGCGACCTTAATACGTGAAGCAAAAACTTTGTACCCCTCTTTACGAAAATTGCGCGGACGGAGGAGTATGAAATTTTTCACACTTATATGTGTAGTTTACATAGAGTAGGAGTGCAGAATGTTAATATTTTTTTTTAATTATGCATAAAAAATACATTAAATCAATAAAACAAACATTACACACACTACCATGTATTTGACACACACGCATATATTATACTCTTTTAAAAAATTACAAAATTGGAAGAGCCATTTTAAAAATGGAGATGCTAATTCAAACTCACATTCTATCTTTTTTAATTTTTCATTGCTTAGGATACAATCCGTGCAGTCTTAATAAAATTACGGTCGAATTTGGACCACTGGGCGACCACTAGTTAGCATAATCATTTAAATGCTTAGATAAAAACATGTGAAGGTGTTACATTTAATCAAATTATGTACAGAGGTAGCGCGAAGGGTGCGGCGTTTACAAAGGACGGCCGCGGCTGTTGCGCGGGCTCCCTTATTAGGAAATCCCTTTCATGCCTCCCACGCGGAGGGAGCGACGCGAAAAATTGAGTTATCAAATTTCTTTGTTTTTCTTAAAAAAAAAATTGACTTTTATTATAGTACTGTAGTGGTACTGTATCACATTGTGGAAATTGAAACTTTTACCTGAGTTAAATTTGATTACTTAGATTTTTTATTTTGTTTTTTTTTTTACATGTTGTTGTTGTCTTCTATATTTTTTTTTGTGATGAAAAGTGGACACTTTGCTATGATAGGGCATTTTCCAATATTTTTGACGCTGTAAGGGAGAAAAGAGCTGGACACTTGCTGAGTTTCTTGCCGGTTCTTCTCAGTACAAGATCACCTACCCAGAGTAGACTTACGAACCGATGGCATAGTAACATTCACAAGAGCTACTTGTAGCCTAAACTGAATAAATAAATGATTATGAATTTTGAATGTTTTGTATTAACCTTTGCGGACATTGGCTTACTTCGTTGGCGGAAACGTCACAAATTCAATTGAAAAAAAAACAGGTTTCAATCTATGATGGTCTGTAACTATTCAAATTTGAGAAAGCTGGTTATTGATTAATATGATGATTTTCAAATTGTTCAACAGAAATCGCATCAATAATGATTCAATGTCCCCTGAGTTATTGCGTGGTGAAGGCAGCTCGGGTCTCGTGTCGTCGGTATCTGCGTTATTTGTAACACGATTTCTATAACACCGCGTTTGTATTCAATGTAAGATATAATAGAAACAAGGTTCGGTGTTGTTGCTCGGCGCGTCTTGCGGTCGTGGCTACAGCGCGCGGGGGGGCGAGGGGGGGGGAGGCTTTCAGGCAATCACTCCACTGGCCTGGAAGTGGCCGCGCCGCTCCCCGCGTGCTTTCAGGTAGTGCGGATCCCGGTGCAGCCTTTGTTACCGAAACAAGTGCAATTGTTGATGGGCGCACTCGAAAGCACCTTCTCGTTTTCTTTAAAGTGATTGAATGGCAAAACTATGCACTATGGCACTATGCACTCTGCTGTAAGTGTTTACGAGGAAATACCGTCTTAGTGGTCTAGCGGTTTAAACCATCAGTTTAGACCCAGAGGTCCCGGGTGTGATTCCCAGCAGAGGGTACATGTTTGTGTACTCGAGGATAACAGACAATATATAATTTATGATGCAGCTACGTGATAGGGCTCTAAATAGGTTACGTATGACAAAATTGGATAGTCATAAACGGTATTACAAAGATCTTAAAAAGCAATCTGTCTGTCTGTTTAGCGTTGTACATTGAGAAGAGGGTTTATTTTAAGGCAAATATTAATCGTAGCTTTAAAGGCCCTAAACTGCTTTGGAAGAACTTAAAATCACGAATAATTCCGTCCAAGCTATCAGAATTACCTTCGCAGTCCGCAATTTTGATGCTATCAACAATAACTTTTTGAGTATCCCCGGAAATGTAAATGTAGATATATTTGAGCCGCTTTGGTGGGTTGGGATCAAGTGTGCCGGTAGAAGACTATGGAAGCAGCACAGGTTAAGGTACTCGTGAGCAGATGTTTCACAGTTTTCAGGCATAATGTTTATGTTTACACCACCTATTAATGATATGGTTCTGAAAGATGATAGTTTCTTTAATAGCTCATTTAATGACGCAAGAAAACAGTCTGTGTTCCGAAAACAAGGGGGTCTATAAAAAGCCAGTACTGCAGTATTTGCACCAATTTTGATTAAAAGACTGTTGCAGTCTTGTAGGCTAGTGTCCTCTACAGAAATATTTAATAGTGTATTTCTTGCATAAACTACCACCCCGACATTTTGTAAAGGGGTAGTTTTAAAAGGGTATATTTATTATTCATTTTATTAATTTATTTATTATTTAGCAAATGGTAGGGCTCATTTTAAGAACAATTGAACCCTAACATCGCTTCCATTACGTTCGAATACAGACAACAGACACGTTATTATTTTTTAATTACAAAAACACGTTATATCAAAAACTTTAATCTTGTCATCAATTTCTGACCTGCCAGTAGTTAGAACTTGGGTGTTTTATGTTTTTAAGAATAAATACACATTCTAGCCATAATACTGACAAAAAATCTTAAAAAAACATCACACAGAAAAAGTCATAAACATAATTTATCATAATTTATTAAAATCGGAGTATTAATCGAAAAAAAAAATATTTCTCGAAAACTACAAAACATACATGGCGTTCAATCGATAGGTATTAGTGTCCCTTGACCACAGACCTTCGCTGGTACAGGTATCTTGGGACAATAAAGATAAAATGCAAAACAACTCGAGTTGAATTTTTCATTTCAATTATTATTTTATCATAATATCATAATTGTGTCCCACAAACGTAAACAATATGTAGAAAAAGAAAAATAATATTTAATATTGTTTTTCTTATATTTATAAGATTATGTATTTTGTATGTACTACGAGTACGTTGATGGCTTTCTAGCAGCACCGTTGTCTGAAGCTGTAGCGGTCAGTTGCAGTCATAGCTTGTACTATTTATTGTGAGTGCATCCAGCTCGCGGTCCGCGGGGAAATTTGCCGGCGGGCTCCGGCGAGGTGTCACGCCGCCGCCGCGCCGCCGTCATGCGACCGTCACACCGCGCCGAGTGCTGCAGCGCAGCGGACTGT
Source organism: Eudonia truncicolella (assembly GCA_949315975.1). Taxonomy (NCBI): domain Eukaryota; kingdom Metazoa; phylum Arthropoda; class Insecta; order Lepidoptera; family Crambidae; genus Eudonia; species Eudonia truncicolella. The sequence goes on along the minus strand of OX438837.1, from coordinate 173,649 downwards.
AACCACGCACAGCTGGTAAGTTGGTAACACACTGCATAAATCAACACGGTACCAATTTACTGTGCTTGCAATTATATCAATCACGAAAACTATGCAATTTCCGTACAGTTGGCGCAGTTCACTGAAATTGCAAAAAAATAATATGTCATGTCTGTGGTCTCAAATTATTGTACCAAAAGCTACCTTTAACTAAAACAAGCTCATATGTCTCTGGTCTTTGTTCAAGACACGGTAGTTTGTGTCAGTGGCTGCAGTCTCTTCCATCTAATTTGTGTAACGTCACCTAGTGCAGAGCACAAATTAATATTAGTTAAATAACAAAATGTATTGCTAATTTAAAACTTAAGCAATCTACGACCTAATTTAATAATGCGTTATACATGCAAATTCGAATCGATGCATAGCCTGGATTTGTTATTCTTATTACCCACCCGCATTTATTAAATATTTTTGGGACACAGTTTATTTTCTTTTAGTACTAAAATGGCGCTTAGTTGCGTACATATACATAATTATATCGCGACAAAGGCATGCCCTTAGGGAAATATACTGGGACATCGGACGCCAAAACAATTCCAGCGCGAGCCGCTGTGTCCGGCGTCCGGCGCCGCGCCGCGCCGGCACGCACCGGAACCGGCCGCCCGCCAACTGTACATTTTGATTTCCAGAGAACTTTGTTCATCGTCGGCGACGCTGGCTGCTGGCCGGAGGGCGTTTATACTATATCAATCGGCGGCTTGCTGCCTCACGCCAACGTGTGTTAGTGTAGTAATGCTGAACGATACAGAAACGAGCATCTGATGAATGTAATGATACGAGCTTTACGAATTGTACCTGAATTTATACTGTTAGGTCAGATTATTTACTTCAATGAAAGACCGGTAAGAGAAGAAAAGATAAGTTCTTTGCTTGTTCTTGTCTTTTATAATATAAGCCACATCTCAAATAATAAGAACAAATTTTGTTCAACTAATTATAAAATGTTATCTCAGTTAAATTTATTTAAATGTCTTGCTTTTAACAGAGACAATGCACCAAAGCTTTGGTTAATTTATATAGATATAATTTGTCTGAGACAGTTTAGAATTGGCGGTTCCCCCATTCTCGTTTCGCTCGTCGCGCAGGACGCACGTCTCGCTCGTGCTCTGTCGCGCGCTCGGTCGCGTTCCGTTTGTTTGTCTCGGTTCCTTTTACTGTGTACCGGTACGGCTCCGGTGCATAGTACGTCGCGTACAGCGCTCTCGACGCAATTTTCATTGCGGGAGCGCTCCTTCACTGTTTCACAACGGTAGTTGTCTTGGAAGACTACGCTTAGTAGCCAACTGGTGGATACTTAACGGTGCCAACGAAGCCAGTTGGGGCACTGACCCGGCTGCCCTCCTGACCCTCCTGGGGGGAAAACACTACGGAAGAGTTCTGGCAAAGTTGGCCTTGGGGGATCTCCTAGTCAACTCAGAACTATTCTCTAACACTAACCAATTTAGGTACACACCCTACGGTGAATTGATTTTCACCGGAGGACAACACCTAGGGCCATTCAGGCAGTAGGCTCTTTTCTTACTCACGCCTCCCTGACGGGGAGGGTCTGACATTACACACGCATCCTAGTGCATGGTTTTAGACCGTGCGCTAGGATGGAGCTCGAGGTGATTGAGTCCTTGATAGGGCAAAATCACCCCGAGGTCTTCAATGTCCTTAAGATAGCCCACAATCTACAAAAGCCCTCCCCCGCGCCCTCCCCGCGTTACTCGCCTTATGCGAAGCCCGCTCAAGCGCCCGCCGCTTCTTTAGCCCCCACGTCCAACGCGTGTCCCGATGTTAGGCCTATCATTAGGTTAGGTCAACCCTTGTCCCCGTCCGATCCCGAATTTGAGATGGAGGTTTGTCCCTCCACCTCCAATGCGAGACATGTTAGCCCTCCCGTCTCGGACTCCGATCCCGATGTTGTTACATCGGACTCGGAATTCGAGACCGTCACCCGCAAAGGGAAACGGACCCGCAGGTCCGCCCCTGCCTCCGTCCCTCCGCCTAAGGCCGCTAAAGCGAATAGCGCGCCCTCTTCCCGCCCTTGCTCCCCTAGGCCCGAGCCGAGCCAGCCGCGCAAGGAAAAAAAGATCCCTCCAATCTTTGTCCAAACGACAAAAGATTTCAACGAAATTTGACGTGCACTGAAGGCGCGTCATAACGTTATTCCCCTCAGGATACGCCTCATTAAAGGCGCTAAAGGTGACCCAGAGATGGTCAAGGTAGAGCTCGCTACCGTGGCCGACTTCCGCTTATGCACGGCGTTCTTACGCAATAATAACGTGCCGTTTCATACGTACTCACTCCCCGAGGAGCGAGTACTATCAGTCGTAATCCGCGGCCTTCCCACGGATTGGGACCCAAAAATAGTCCTTGACGACCTTAAGTCGCAAGGCTACCCCGTCCTTGACGTCACCCGTATGCTCGGCAAGGACAAAAGACCGTTAAGCCTCCTAAAGGCAAACTTAGAAAATACCCCCGAGGGTAAGTCCATTTTCAATGTTAAGACGATCGAAGGCTTCGATCGCCTTTCGATTGAGACCCCCCACAAGCGTGGCATTGTTGGTCAATGCCACAAATGCCAACGTTACGGGCATGCCGCCCGTAACTGATTTGCCCGCCCCCGGTGCGTTAAGTGCTTGGGCGACCACGCCACAGAAGCGTGCTCAAGGCCTAAAGCGCCGGCGCCGGTCTCCGTCGACCCGCCCGGTTGCGTGAACTGCAGCGCTTTGGGGCACACCGCGAATTATCGCGGCTGCCCCAGAGCTCCGCGTAGTAACGCAACCCGCGGGTCGGGACCGCGCCGTAACCCCGCGACTCGAGCTCCGCCGCCTTCAGTGATCGCGAAAGTCTCGCTCCGCCCCGCGGCCCCCTTACCACCGCCCCGCAATCCGTGGGCCACCCCGCGGGCTTCCCAGCCCGCGGCTGTAGCCCCCGCGTCAGACTCGCTAGTGGACTTTCCCGCGATTGGCCCGGCTCGTGGCCCACCGCCACCTCCGGCTGAAACTCCAATAGAGCTAAGCCCTCCCGAGGCCCCTCAGGCCGTAGCCCCAAAGACCAAGGCCCCTAAGGACAAGGCCACCAAAACCAAGGCCCCTAAGGCCCAGCCCAGCAAGCCTAAACGGCAAACCCCCGCCCCTAAGGCAGAGCCCTCACCCAAAACTCGCGCGCAACATCCGTTTGCCGCGACTGTAGGTTCCATTCCGGTAACCTTCTCTTCCATGTCTACGGTTGTCGACCTTGTAAAAATCTATCGTTACAAGGACGAGATCGCAGAGGTGGATAGAAAGTTGCGCGAAGCCGCCTCTTCCCCTGACGCTTGTCCCGCTATGACCAATAATAATAAGTTAGTGCGGAACTGTTGGTAATAAGAAGCATCCCAAACAACCCGCCGCCGCTCATTGTCTCATCTCATTAATTAGCGGGCTCCTTGCAGCGGGAGCTCCCGTGCCTGGCAATTACCGAATACACTAAAGTCTGATTTATATGATTAAGATCATAATAAACTGTCTCTTTTTTTTTTTTTTTTTTTTTTTTTTTTTGGAGGGAGATTGCTGATTGCCGCTGCGGCATTTTCAGCTTCACCGGGCGTTTTGGGGGCGGCGAGGAACGTAAAGGGTCCCTCAAGCCGTGTGAAACGAATCACCTTCAGAGGTTATCTAGAGGGAACGGCATCGCGCACAAGTGCGCGTCCCCGTGCCCTACTAGATTCTCCGAAGGGTTCGGATCGGATCGGGGAGCGGAGCAACCCGAGGGCGCCTCTAAAGGCACGGACCTCGGCTCGGGTTGACCGGGCCGTGGAGGAGGAGAGAACCGACCAGGTACATGTCTGTACCTGGTGTAGAGTGAGTGTGAACCGGTTCTTCGTACCCTTGTTCTACGAGTACGGTGTCTTGGGCCTAAACTGGTGTGCATGTTTAGTGTATTCTGTAAATGTGTGCTGTCATTTAGAGGATCGGGCGGGGGGGCGTTCGCAACCGTTATGGGATCGTCGGGGTCATCTAGGACGTGCTTAGGACGCCTAGACATGAACCGTTTTGTTGGTGGAAGGCTTCCAACATTATAGTTGGCGGCCGCCACAACAAGCGGGTTAGGGTGGTGGGGGGCGTTATCAAAGTAACGTATGGAAAAGTCCTTGATAAAGTCTTTGATAGTGGGAAGATCAAGATCGCGGTGGAGATCTACGTTGCGATAGTACCACGGGCAACCCGTGGCACCACGCATGAAACGGTTCTGGAGGGTTTGTAAGCGATACAAATAGGAGGGCGCGGAGTGCGCGAAAACTACGCTAGCGTAAGTCATGACGGGGCGGATGCAAGCTTTGTAAATTGTCGTCTTATGTCTAAGAGACATTTTACTCCGCCTGCCTATAAGGTGGAATAATCGACCTAATATGAACGCGGCCCTGTTACGGACGATTTTAAGGTGAGGCGCAAACGTCATCCTACTATCGAGGGTGACACCGAGATATTTCACCTGCTTTACCCAAGGGATAGCACGGTCAAATAAACGTATAGGAGGGCGACGATCGTCGTTACCTCGAGAAAAGAACACTGCAGCACTTTTCTCGGGGTTAACTTCAATCCGCCATTTGCGAAACCAAACGCCGAGGTTGTTGGCGCCGTTTGGAGTCGGTTGGAAACCGCGACTTTATCTCTACCAGAGGAATATAGCGCGGTGTCATCCGCGAATTGAGCTAGCTCTACGCGTGGGGTCTTCGGAATGTCGTTTGCGTAAAGCGCAAACAGGATTGGGGAGAGCACGGATCCCTGCGGAACACCGGCTCGAATGGGACGAGGGGCGGAGAGCGTTCCCTCGACGCGGAAGTGAAAGGAGCGATCCGACAAATAGTCTCGTAAGATGTGCACGAGTCTGTCTGGCACGCCAAATTGATAAAGCTTATAAATTAAGCCGTTGTGCCAAACTTTGTCGAACGCTTTCGCAACGTCGAAGAAAAGAGCTCCGGTGCCCTTGGGACGGGCCCTTTTATTGAGGCCGCATAGAATATGCTCCGTGAGGCGGTGCAATTGATGGGTGCACGAGTGTTTGGGGCGAAACCCAAACTGCTCGTCTATGAGGATATTGTTAGAGGACACAAAGTCCTTTAAGCGGGATACTAGAACGCGTTCGTACAGTTTTCCCAGCGATTTGAGAAGACTGATGGGGCGATAACTCGAAGGGGCGTTACGCGGTTTACCGGGTTTATGGATACCTATGACAACCGCATCTTTCCACGTAGCGGGAAAGATTGCGTTTGACATGGCGCTATTGAAGATAGCTATTATTAAAAGGATAAGCTGAGCGGGTAAGTAAAGCCCGGTGAAGCTGAAAATGCCGCAGCGGCAATCAGCAATCTCTCTACAAAAAAAAAAAAAAAAAAAAGAGCGGGTAAGATCTTAAGGATCTTATTTGAGATGCCGTCTGCCCCGGGGGCACTACGGGGTTTGAGTCGTCTAATGAGCGTTTGCACCTCATCCTCCGTAACAGGCGGGAGGGTTGCGGTTGGGGGGAAGGACGAGAGTCTATCTACTTCCCTATCGACCATGTCTACATGGTCCTGAGGGACTGGGAGAGTGCTAGGCGAGCATTGAGACTCGAGACTGTCGGCGAGGCATTCGGCTTTCTCGTCGTCGTCAAAGGCGATCGAGTTGTCGGGTTTGTTAAGCGGGGGCATAGAAGTGACTGTATCCGACTTAAAGGCTCTCGCCAACTTCCAATAAGCTTGGTGAGAGGGCGAGATCTCTTTAAGTAGGCCATCCCAATTCGTACCGCGGAGCTCTTGAATGCGCTCTTTAGCAGCGCGCTGCAAAGAGCGCATACGAACTCGGTTGTCCGAAGTGGGATAGGAGTCGTAAGCGCGCGTGGCGGCGTTCTTAGCCCTCAACAGTTGCCTCACATCGTCCGGCAGTTTGAAGCGACGGTCACCCGTCGCAACAACCCGCCGGGACGATTCGCTTATAGCGTTAGTGAGATGACTACTGAGGGCGTCGACCGCGGCCACTGTCTCGTGAGGCGAGACAATGCTATCGGGGATTTGGTTTAGTGACTCACTGGCGGTAGGCTCGAGTAATTTCTCAAGCTTATCCCAGTCAGTCACCACCTTAATAACGGGGGTGGGGTCGGTGGGGGGGCCTAACTGTAAAACCACCGGCCTATGGTCGGAGGAGAGCGCGTGGATCGTTTCTATGGAACGCAACCGTAAGGTTACGTTCCTTAGCAACGCCATATCTAACGGGTTAGGGGAGTAATTGTCCACTAACGGATAGTGAGTGGGCTCCATAGGCACTACGATATCGAAGAGCATCGACTCAGCGAGGTGGCTCATCACCCGACCGTTACGGTTGGTTGAGTTGCAACTCCACTGAGCGTGTTTGCTATTGAAATCGCCGGCAATAATGACGGCGTTATCCATAGCAAACAGCGCCTCGAGATCGGGTTGCGTGAGAAGCTTATTCGGGGACAGATACGCGGACGCGATAGTGATAGACGGGTGGCCCGTCATGCCTAGCCGACAGACCGATACCTCCATATCGGATAGCTGCGGGGGATCGAGCGGGACACAATGAAGCGACCGCTTGTAATAGATAAGAGTGCCGCCACCGCGGCCGACTCTATCATTACGGACAAGGTTGTAGTTAGCCATGCGAGGGTCTCGGATGGATGGGTTTAGGAACGTTTCCTGTACTAGAAAAACGTCGACGGCGTGTTCGGTTAGAAAATCGGACACCTCGTCGCGTTGACTACTGAGACCGTTCGCGTTGAAAAACGCAACCGTTAGAGAGCGGGGCTTAATTCTTTGAGGGGGCGTATTATTCATTTTGATTCTTTAAGAGAGTCAAGAAGGGACGTGATCTTGTCCAAAAGGGGACCGTGATCGTTAAAGATAGTCGCTATGATCATAGCGGGACAAGCGTCGGGGGAAGAGGCGGCTTCGCGCAACTTTCTTTCCACCTCTGCGATCTCGTCCTTGTAACGATAAATCTTTACAAGTTCGACAACCGTAGACATAGAAGAGAAGGTTACCGGAAGGGAACCTACTGTCGCGGCAAACGGATGTTGCGCGCGAGCTTTGGGTGAAATGACTGCCTTAGGGGCGGGGGTTTGCCGTTTAGGCTTGCTGGGCTGGGCCTTAGGGGCCTTGGTTTTAGTGGCCTTGGCCTTAGGGGCCTTGGCCTTAGGGGCCTTGGCGTTTGGGGCTACTGCCTGAGGGGCCTCGGGAGGGCTTAGCTCCATTGGAGTTTCAGCCGGAGGTGGCGGTGGGACACGAGCCGGGCCAGTCGCGGGAAAGTCGACTAGCGAGTCTGACGCTGGGGCTACCGCCGCGGGCTGGGAGGCCCACGGAGTGGCCCACGGATTGCGGGGCGGTGGTAAGGGGGCCGCGGGTCGGAGCGAGACTTTCGCGATCACTGAAGGCGGCGGAGCTCGAGTCGCGGGGTTACGGCGCGGTCCCGACCCGCGGGTTGCGTTACTACGCGGAGCTCTGGGGCAGCCGCGATAATTCGCGGTGTGTCCCAAAGCGCTGCAGTTCACGCAACCGGGCGGGTCGACGGAGACCGGCGCCGGCGCTTTAGGCCTAGAGCACGCTTCCGTGGCGTGGTCGCCCAAGCACTTAACGCACCGGGGGCGGGCAAAGCAGTTACGGGCGGCATGCCCGTAACGTTGGCATTTGTGGCATTGTCCTACAATGCCACGCTTGTGGGGGGTCTCAATCGAAAGGCGATCGAAGCCTACGATCGTCTTAACATTGAAGATGGACTTACCCTCGGGGGTATTTTCTAAATTTGCCTTTAGGAGGCTTAACGGAGATTTGTCCTTGCCGAGCATACGGGTCACGTCAAGGACGGGGTAGCCTTGCGACTTAAGGTCGTCAAGGACTATTTTTGGGTCCCAATCCGTGGGAAGGCCGCGGATTACTACTGATAGTACTCGCTCCTCGGGGAGCGAATACGTATGGAAAGGCACGTTATTGTTGCGTAAGAACGCCGTGCATAGGCGGAAGTCGGTCACGGTAGCGAGCTCTACTTTGACCATCTCTGGGTCACCTTTAGCGCCTTTAATGAGGCGTATCCTGAGGGGAATAACGTTATGCCGCGCCTTCAGTGCACGCGAAATTTCGTTGAAATCCTTTGTCGTTTGGACAAAGATCGGAGGGAGCTTTTTATCCTTGCGCGGCTGGCTCGGCTCGGGCCTAGGGGAGCAAGGACGGGAGGAAGGCGCGCTATTAGCTTTAGCGGCCTTAGCCGGAGGGACGGAGGCAGGGGCGGACTTGCGGGTCCGTTTCCCTTTGCGGGTGACGGTCTCGAATTCCGAGTCCGATGTAACAACATCGGGATCGGAGTCCGAGACGGTCCTTGTCGCCTGCGTATTACAACAGCTATATACACACGCCTGCACGTCAACCTACCCAAAACTGTCTAATTTCTTCAATACATTGTCAACCTTAAGCCTTAATCATAAAGTTCAAAGTCTATTGAGTAAATTTGACAGTTTGTGGTAGGTTGATGTGCAGGCGTCTGTACATAGGGTTATCGGTTTAATCGTATATTTCAGAGCCGCACACGACTTCCAAAAAGAAACACCCTATAAGAGTTAAGAGTATTCAAGGACAACAGTAACATACACATTTTATTATCCTATTTCACTCAACAAAAGAAGTTCTCTTAGGAATAATTGATGCGAATGACAGCCATTTGCGTTGGCTGTATGCTCCTCTGCTAAGCTCGCGAGCTATTAAAAACATTTTTATTTCAATTATTTTTCCTTAAACAAACCTTTTCGATCAAGATTGCATTTAGATAGATTAAATCGAAGGAAGCGAGCCCCGCGATGGAACTACAAATTGAAAACGCTTCGCAAATTTGAACTTGTAAAGTATCAATAAAAGGCAGACGCCGCTGTAAACCCGCGCTATTTCCATCCGAATCAACTTTGCTTCTACGATTTAAAACTCCCCTAACCGCTACCACGGGATGCGGCGATGTTACTCGCTCCTCAGTGTACAGTGCTTGCTGTTCATGACTTTTTAGTGTGTCGATAAAACAAAACCTGCAGTGTATGTCAAACATGAGGAAACGGTTCGGAGTTGCTTCGCCGCGTGGAGTGCGGAGTGTTAGCGGTTCCGTTGTCATTGTGTTCTCGTTTCATGCAGTTTTGTCCGGGCTCGGTGCGAGCCCCGGGGCGGGAGTGCGCGGGCGCGTCGGCGCTTGTCGGGGTGACTCGGGCCGCGGATACCGTTTTTAGTTTCGCGCTTTAAACACAACGCTATACGACGCTTGCGAAATTGGCTTTACAGAGCGAAGAGAAATGTCTTATTTTCCATTACTTATCTCCTGTCCATGCACTAGCTCTCAGCACTGTAGATGTTTATCTAGTAAGCTTTTGTAACATGAATCTGCTATGTAGCTTTTGGCAGTCGTTAATACTGGAACTTAGAACGTCGTTCATAAAGCTTCCACACACACCCTCCACAAGCCAGTCTCCCGGTGAAAGGCGCTTCCACTTTTCGGCTGAAGATGAAGGGCAAGTGCAAAAAAAAGAATACATCCAGTAGCTTCATTGTCACCAGCAGAGTCATCACTAGAGAAGGCAAGGCTCGTGTACAAAATGTAGTACCTTAAAGATTATTGAACGTATTACATTCATCTGAACGGAGCAGCTCCGCGAGCCCATACTTATTAGCGGGGCTACCCGGTGCGGTGCGGGTACATTTAAGTGACTTACCGGCGTGCAAGTGGCAATGAAATCGCCGCCCTCGTCGCAGCGAGCGCCGAGCGCCGAGCGCCCCGCTGACCCACTTGCGCCACAGTTAACACACCGCGCCGCCGCTGCCAGCGGGGCAGCCTTCGAATGGTGCTTAACTTTTCCTCCCATCAAAGTGGAGTGGAATTTTGAATTTTGAATTTTCACGCCACGGTTAAAGGACCTGTTAAAAGAGAAAATATGTATGCTGGAAGAGCATTCCATTATCTGGTAATAACTGTGTATCCTTTGCGATAGGCGTGTGTGTGTGCCCCAGGTGGGTCACACCACGCGCGTGTGCACTGTGGAGCGCGGGCGAGGAGGGCCGGCCGTACCTCGGTGGAGGGCGCGGGCCAGTCGGGAGCCAGGACTTTTCATTAAACTCATTGACATAGCGCGGGACTCAAACACAATTCAATATTTGAGTGCGGTCATAGTTTTTCTAGCTTATACTACAATTATATTTGAAGATCGTAAAGGCGCAGCCACTTGTGCGCTGGGTTGAATAAAATAGAATAGAATAGAAAAAGCTTATTAATGCCATAACTATTACAAATATCACAATACAAAATAATACAATACAAAATAAAACAAAACATACAACAAAATACAATTTAAGTATGGCACTAAAAGGCGTCCACTCAGCATAATGTCAGGTAATTGGAGTTGTATATAAATAAATAAATAAAACCATTTATTTCGGATAACTTAATCCATATCGGTTAGTAGCACAATACATAGAAGGTTGTTAGTAAACTAATTAATTTAAAACTTTATTTATAAGACTCTCCCATAAATGTGAAGAGAACCTCTCAGCTATAGTCATCAGGATGCTATTGGGACTGTCCCGCACTCTACGGATCAGGGATGCCGTCTTTTTGTGTAAAATGGCATTAAAGCCATCAGTGCGATAGTGTGCAAACATCCCCGATGCGCTACAGAAGCGAGGCAGCCCCAACATCATCCTAAAGATATTATTGTATTGGACGCGAAGGGCGTCCAGCGACCTTCTGGTGTGATTGACACACAAGCTTCCCTTATAGCAACTCTGACAATAAGCTTTAAAAAGCGCTACTTTAACCTGCTCAGTGCACCGGGAGAATCTGCGAGTCAACATATTACCTCTGACCGCTAGCGCCCTCCGCTCTCTATCAATGTCAACATCATCTTTAAGGTCATCGGCAAGGTAGTGTCCCAGATATTTAAATTTAGAAACGCGGTTTATGCTTAAGCCGTTAAGGGTAATGTTTTGCGAGTTCTCCGGGAATTTACCAGCGGCCTTAAAGACCATGTATTCACATTTACCAACATTATATTTAAGCCCATGCGCCTCCGCATAGGTTTCACAAACTCTCAGCAGCTCAGCGAGACCACCCACCGACGGGCTCAGCAGCACCATGTCGTCAGCGTAGCTTATATTATTAATACTAACGCTATCTATGCTACAACCGATGCGCATGCTGCTGAGCTCGACGATCCTCATCGTCGAGCGAATATGAAAAGACTTTCAACATTACCGCTAACCTCAATTGCACTTATTTCGCCCAACACCTCTGTAAAGACGGGTAAATTGTCAGGCGAGTCAATTGGCATGTACACAGAGAATACAACAATAGAACGCTCACCCATAGTAGCTCTAATAGCAGTCAGACGGGCGCTTCTACAGTCCAAAACAGTCACACTATCAAACATTCCTTTCAGAATGGCAACTCCCCCATGTGGTCGTCCCGTCAACAGACCCGCAGACGTGTCTACAGCTGACTTTCCTGTATATTCAAACTCCTTAGAAATAGTTCCAATAAGCCTGATGGGTACGCTGATATGGATAATTTTTTAGACATTTATTCATCCCACCTGGAACAGCGAAAGAAGACCGTAGTCTTTGGCGACTTCAACATCGATTTGCTCAGTAAAAACAGTTACGTTACCCAGTATAAAAATGAAATGAAATTAACTGGATACGAAATACTGAATTAAATTGATCTAATTTACTGTACGCGTGAAACTAGCAAAACAAAGACAATAACAGATCATGTTAGCACAAATATAACTAATCACTCCTTAAATCTTTCTATCATTGAATCCTCCCTCTCAGATCACAAACAGTTATATCTTGAAATAGGCAAGTCGGCACCCGAAATAAATAAAATAAGTAAATCATTATACAGCTCTCGATTATGAAAAACTTTACAAAAGTGCACCGGAAACAATAACCAATGATGACTACGACTACTTCAACCTGAAAAAAATTATATAAAAAAAACATAGAAACATAGAAGGTTCGAAAATATAGAAAATTAAAATACTCGATCTACCACAGAAAGACTGGATAAATAAAAACATTATAGATGCGATTAATTTTAGAAATGGATTGTGGCAAGAAACTAAAGAAAATTCAGCTAAACTTAGATAAACTTGACGACTCGAAGAGATCTTACAATACAAAGTTCAGAAGTTGATTAAGACACATAAGGATTATTACTATAAATTAGATAAGATTACTACTATAAATTATTTTACGACACATACAATCAAATATTTATAAAATTTTATAAAATACAGTGAAAAAATTAAACGCCCATCCGATCCAGCCAGGAATCGAACCTGGGTCTTCCGCAATCCGGGCGGCTGCACTGACCGCTATGCTACCGGGAAGGCTGATGTAAGCGCTGAATCTATAAATTTTTTCACTGTATTTTATAAAATTTTATAAATATTTGATTGTATGTGTCGTAAAATAAAATAATAAAGACATTGTTCCATCATCCATTTCTTACACCAACTAAACAATTGTACGCTAAAACTAAACTAATGAACCTATCCCAACTACATACATACAAAATGCATTCCATAAAAAAAAAATTACAAAGAGTATTAAGTAAATCAAACATACAATTAGATATAAAAGTATACGCATAATCTTTGACACAAAAACAAACTCAAATTAATTACACCTAGTATGGGAATATGGGAAAAAGGCAATTCTGTTTGAGGGAGCACAGCTGTTTAATAAGTTACCAGATGAAGTGAAAACTTGTGATATACATGTTTAAAAATAAACTTAAACTGCACATCGCGACGAGTACCGCACGGTGACGATTTGTATACTGTCATTTATGTATTGTTTATATCTCATTATAAGTGAAATGTAATTTCGTATGAGAATTAAGATCTTTAAACCTAACCTAAAAGAGTAACCTGACGCTGGTCTACCACGAACACCTTAGCGTGAGAGCACAGCAGTACAGCAGCATTAAAATTACTTAAACATTAACCTAAAAACCATGGGAGCCAAAACAGATCGACTCGAGAAACCGAAAAGAAGCTTGAAATGGTATGAAACCATTTTATTGCAGTTTAGTCGAAGCCATAGAATAAAAGTTTGGAAATAAGCAGATCGTGATTTATCGTATCAAACGCACCGGAAAAGTCAAGCAGAACTTGTAAAGTACCCTGTCCCAAATCTTCTGCACTCAACACGTTGTCTACAACATCCAACAATGCAGTAGTTGTGCTATAACCGGTTCGAAATCCAGAATGCCTTTCTGGTAAGATGTTGTCATCATTTAAAAATTTTGTCAGTTGTTGACAAAATTCAAAATCATTTATTCAGTTTAGGCTACCGATGGCATAGTGACATTCACAGTATATTATTATTCAGAGTAGCTCTTGTGAATGTCAGTATGCCATCGGTTCGTAAGTCTACACTGGGCTCCAGATCTTGTACTGAGAAGAACCGGCAAGAAACTCAGCAAGTGTCCAGCTCTTTTCTCCCTTACAGCGTAAAAAATATTGGAAATATTTATTTCATTATATTTATTTATTTAATATTATAAATACTAAAGATCAGTTAAGAAGTAGGCAAGCTATTTATAAAATGTTTTTGAACGAAATTTTTTCAACATTTGTGTTTTTGTAATTTGTTTCTTTCTTTTTCTTCAGGATATAATATTAATACAGTAAAGTAGATTTGAGTTCAGTGTTTTATTGAATTTGTGCTAAAACGATAAACTCGTGATCTGTAAATTAAAATAAAATCTGATTAAACAAACTATCTATTCACCAACAACTTACTAAGACTTATGTTAAAAATTCCTTGCAGCAGTACAGAAAATGTTGAATATCCCGAATTTTCCGCAAGAGAACTGTGTAGCAGCTCTGTGGCAGGTTTCAAACCAGTGTACAGGCACGAGCATTAACATGTAAACACTTTTGGCTAGTTTTGTCCCTTATGCCATTGTATTAAGAGTTACATTGTTTACATGTACTGCTCGTGACTGTACGTGATTGGTCCGCGGCCGGCACCCGCCCGGCGTGCGCTTTACTAAAATCGAGGAGAAAAACACCACCGCCTCAGCGCATATTTCCCTTAACCGCGTGTTTGTGTACCGACGCATGTTCGGGATTAGTGGGTGAACGTTTGCAATAAAATCCTGGGGAATACTAAAAGTTCGGCCGAGTTCGTACCGGACTCACGCGGTAAAGGGTTCCGGTTATCACGTTGACTTTTCATACCGTCTCTGCTCATCCTGAGCTTCGCATTTAGTGGGGCAGGTGAACGGGGACGGGGGGGCACTCATTCAAATGTCAACATAATCCTCTAAAGTTATTGTACTGCATGCATCACTAAGTATCGTGTTTTTTCGTTGTTAGCCGGCGGAGATTATGCAGCCTCCGGCACCGGCCGCATAGCCCGCCGGGCGCGCGCCGGGCGCGACCGCGCATATAAGCGCCCGTAATGGGACCTAGGCTAGAGCCCGGGGCAGCCTCGAGATACTACACATGCTGTAACGTCAACTTGAATCTTGATGTTCCTTCATACGAAAATTTATACCATTTATAGCTTGGCAGATCACAAATTTCTACATGCTCTTTCTCGACACAGTTCTATCGCTTTCATTATTTCCTAATGTAATTAATTCACATGTTAATTATTTATATGCTTCTCCAGTTCCTATAGAGCTCTCTTTAGCCCCAATGAGATGGAAACTTAACGTGCAGTGAAAGACAAATAATAAAAGTTCACTAGAAAATAATAAAAGTTTTGGTGATACAATTAAAACTTGATTTTTTGACACGAAGTTTTACGAACCTACCTTCTGAGGGAAACCCGCAAGAAAAGGGGACGTAACCGCTTAAGTGTCGGTATACCGAAATCAGAAAGGGCTTTTAATATTTTAAATTATTATAGAGCAAATAACTTGCACAGCTATATCACAACAAAATGTTAAAAAGCATTGAGTAGATTTCCTCTAAATGAAGCTGGAACACACCAAACACAACGAGCAAAATACCGAATGCCACAAACTTTTACAATGTTAATGTTAGCGTCGGGCGGGAGTGTGTCCACTCCGATTATTGCTTCATTCCACCGATGGTGCTAGATTCAAATGTGTTTGTTTGCCCCCCCTCCCCCCTCCTGCCCTGCCCTTTACTCCTCCCCCTCATCAAGTTACAGCAAGTACGTTAACACTCCGGGTGATTTCCAAAGCAAACATTGTCGGACGCAGCCTCGCCAGCCGCCTGCCGTAAGTCAACTTTTAATTACTTTAGGTGTCGCCGGACTTTGTTTCAAAGGGTGTAACTTAGCTTTGGGGATGGCAATGAATAGCTCCTACTGTAAGAAAATATTTGCTTACATAATTCAGCTACGGTATGAATTGATAATATTATTTACTTCGATGGGTTTACCGGACATAGCGTGTGTCATGTCGGAATACATTAGCTAAGTCCGTGAACAAATATCGGTTTCAGCAACAACCGGCGACCCTCGTAAGCCGCGGCTGCAGCCTTAAACTTTAACCCAATTAGCCGCGCCGCCCGCGCCGCCCGCGCCGGCCCGGAGCTTCACACGTGGCGCACGTTCACAATCGCGAGCTCACGAACAACTTCTATCAATGTTTCATATAAAAGTAAAAGGAATAGATGTTCTGCTTCTTACGTGAACCTCGCGACGTTTATATCGAAGCTCACACTGATCGAGCGACTCGCGCGTGATTACAACATAACCTTTTACCTTTTCCTCGCTGAAGCTCCCGCGTGAGAAGCTCTTTCTAGCAGTGAGCACTGTGCAGCTGTATTGTAGGTGCTGTTCGTGGACAAAAATGTAAAAATACATTTGAATCCACTAATATAGCACCTGCCAAAAATATCAATAGGTGCTGAGTGTGGACTAGGCCAGGTGCTATTCGTGCAGGTGCTATTTAGGCGGGTGCTCAAAGTGGATTACCTCATTTAATACATTTAAACTTACATTTAAACTTTATTGAGATGTTTGTTTAAAATAAGTGTATAATTGTAAGTTTTATTCAATAAATTTATTATTTATTATTATTACATTACATCAGTTGTAAACTAATGGAATAGTATAGAATAGTGAATTTTTGCGCAAAATTACAGAGTCGGTGGCAAAAGCCTTGACGTAGCCCAGGCCTTTGATCGGGTCTGGCAAAAAGCTCTTTGCAAGCTCCCGACATATTGTCTGCCTCTTATGACTATGAGGAAGCTGTAGACACACATTGCTTAATCATCCAACTGGCTACAACGTTGGGCGGGTCACGACTGAAGTGTATCTTGTCATTGAACTCATTAGTATGTTTTCTTCCTGCATTGGTCCGTTTCTTCGTCGTACGCCTTTGCTAGTTATAATAATAATAATAATCTAGTTATAATAATATGAGACAACACCACATACATTGACCCGACCGGGAATTGAACCCGGGACCTCGGAGTTAGCGCCGCCCAAAGTCCGGCGTGCAAGCCACTCGGCTACGGAAGTCTTCAACTCTGCTCTGCTTAGGATTTGACAAAGTATTTACGGGCGGCCGCCTGCCTGATACCAACATTCCTTGGGAATTCTAGTGGTGGTTTACCCGCCACCGCGTGGGTGACCCAGGGTGCTTTTCGATAGGCACCGGGTCTTAACCTTAGTCGACTCCCTGGCGGTGCGGCTGCGGCGCGACGTCTCGCGTTAATCGCCGCGGTTCATTAGCAGCGCCGAACTTGCCCACCGCAAGCGCCCTCATGAAATGTAAGCGGTGCTTAATGAGGCTTCATGTTTCAATACACTTCGCAATACACGGGTACACTTGGAATACATTTCATTGGATTGGGGCTGAATCACTTATTCTGTGATTAGAGATACTACTAACTGAGAAGATAGAAAGTAACTTTGTAGCTAAAGAATGTCAAAACGTATATTACATCAATATCTTTATTGTTGAATTCGTACTTAAATCAGTTTTTTTTTAATATTAAAGAGCTTCATGGATAAAATATACATTTTGCAATGGGAATAAACAACTGGCATAACGCATCTCATTACAGTCGCGTTGTTCGGAGCACGTGGCACGTGAAGGATCGAATTCAGCATAAAGCGGGAATGTGCAGGCCCGGCGCGGAGGCTGTATCTGTGACAGGTGTCAGTCACGTCGCGGGGCACGGGGACAAGAAGCGGCATTTACGAGGGTCGCGAGGGCGGTGCGGCGGCGGCTGGGCTAATGGGGTACGGTCAGCAGCGCACTGTTGTACGATCGAAGAATCCTCATTAATGCTCACTAATATTAAGGTTAACTTTCATGTAACTGGTCAGTTTGGAGGCTATTTTTGCTACAATGAAGTTTGACAAAAACACCAAAAATAACGACTTTTTTTTACATAAATGCTTGTATATTTCAGACTTCGGTGGGGTTTAGATCATTAATAAGCTGACCGTACATGCGTGGTTAAAATAAACAAGGTATCCACTTCCCGTGACAGCTAAAAGTCGTGTGGTAGGCTTAAGACGACGTCATCGGCTTAAACTGTATTAGGTTTGACTCCGGAGGATACATTTATCGTGACGTACTATTAGGGCATCTCGAATAGAAAATGCGTAGGTATTTGGCCGTCTCGTATAAGAACGTCAGTTTATAAGACTTTTTTCACACATAACACACATTTTTATAAAGGTTTTTGACATTTTCATGTCAATATATTATCATTTCATTTCATATTATATTTTCATTTTCATTTCAATTGACTAATATCGATCAAATTCCGATAAGGACATTTAAGTATGTTTAAATGAAATAAAACTTATTAAAATTAACAACAATAAATAATAAGAACTTTTTGCTATTAAAACGGAGAAAATAGACAATGGAAAAGATGAATCCTATAATAATGACAAATGCACTTATAATGCGGAATGTGGGTTTAATATCAACATTTACAACATAAATTCTACCCCCTCAAAGGACAAGCAAAACAATGAAACATAAAAAACATCAAAGTCAATTGTGACAAATTAAAAAGAATTATATTTAAAACTATACAAAATATCATAAAAAGGGCGGCTCAAAATGAGTCTGCAACAGCTATCATCAATTTAAAATAACAATTTAATATAAAATGGCTAAAGTATATCTGAGATGATTGGCAAACCGTTTCCCGGACGGCCATAACCCGGACGCCACGGCTGCGCGGGCCACGCGACTCGTGCGCTGTCACTTGGAGATGCTTGGAGGAAACCGGGCCACCTTGCTTGCACAATCTTCTACATCAGTGATTATAACTATATGGGAAGTACCTCAATAATTTTTACAATAACATCCAAACTTAGCACTTAATTTCTAAATAGTGACGTGTAGTACGTATAACAACGGAAACGTTTCTACCGTGGTTAGCGAATATTACAAATATACCTTTCTCTAAAACAGTAATATATACATAGAATGACTTGTCCTGACTAGTCAGTCTGATGATGAGTCAGTCGACTCATCATCGCCGAGCCTAAACCGCTGAAGCTAATTAGATAAAATTTGGACTGTAGGTTAATTGAGTGACGTAACCAGCCACTAAGAAAGGATTTTACGGCAATCACACCCTAAGGGGGTCAAATAAGGGGTGAAAGTTTGTATAAAAGTCCGTCAGTTTTAAAGTTATATACATGAAAATTGGTATTTGGGTTCTAGAAAAGAATTAAAGTATGACATGTCTCAGGAACTTTCTTTATTTTTTTGAAATGAGTAAAAAAGGGAAAAAGATATTTTTGGGGAAATCGTTATTTTTAAAGTAATAACTATCAAAATTTATATTTTAATCGAACTTTAGATTTTTCAACAAAAATAAAAAATGACGTGTTTTAGCATTTTCGAAAAACCTCCCCTAGAGAGGTGAAATAGGGGTAGAAAAATTGTATGGAAATCTATCATTCCTTAAATTTCGGTATTCGGCCTTTTTGGAAAACGATCACTTAAGTAGGGGACGACAATTTGTACAGGAGGTTTCAGAACGGACCAAAATTAGTTATACAGAGTGATCTTTACTACGCGGTTTTGTGTTACACTTTTTACTAATTCTAGCTCGCATGGATGGGCTTTTTAATGATACAAAATGAAAAACTTAATGTTGAAATGACGTGACATGTTTAGTTGTCTAACCCTTATTAATTAATAAATCAATAATACTTCAGAGAACAGCTTGTCTGGCAATCATTGGTGTCTTTCGAACCACTCCAACGGCGGCGCTTGAAGTCTTCACAGACCTTTCACCCCTGCGCATTGTAATAGAAACAGAGGCAAAGAAAGCGTTACATAGACTAAAGGTGGCCGGACTATGGGACGCTCTAAACCTCTGACCAGACACACAAAATGGGATCCAAGTGACAATCCTGACAGGGTCATGGAAATGGGGTGCGATAAAATATCTTCCATATTCATGTTCGAAAAGAAATTCAAGGTTTATATTCCAACCAGGGACGAATGGAAACGAGGGCCACCGTCTCCGGAGAAAGACAGCCTAATCTGGTATACTGACGGATTAAAAATGAAGTCGGGCACAGGGGCAGGCGTCTATAATAATGACTTCCAGCATAGTCAAAGCATGGGAAAATTTGCTACTATTTACCAAGCAGAAACTTCCGCAATTCTCCTATGCGCAAAGCAGAATATAGAGTTAGCTATGAAAAAGCGAAATATATTCATCCTGAGTGACAGCCAGGCCGCGCTCAAGTCACTCATATCGCCCCGAATCGACTCTGGCCTTGTTCTAGAAACCACAAAAGCTTTAAACACACTAGGTGGACATAACAAGGTGCGATTGATCTGGGTCCCAGGCCATATGGGAATCCACGGCAACGAGATGGCGGATGCACTTGCCAGGGAGGGCTCGGAGACCCAGCTCATTGGTCCTGAGCCATTCGTGGCACTTGCACGAAGTACCATTAACAAGGCCTTAAAAGATTACATCGAAAACAGGCACGGCATCGAATGGAAAGAGCAGCCGGGTATGAGACACTCCAAATCTTTCTTTGGCGAAAACGCCTTAGGACGGAGTAAGTTCAAATGCGGAGGCAGTAGAAGGCAGGCCAGACTAACCATCAGTGCCTTGACAGGGCACTATGCCACAAAACAAATGCTTCACAGAATGCACCTTTCAACAAATAGTTTGTGTAGGGCGTTTGGAGAGGAAACGGAGTCAATGCAGCACCTACTGTGTGACTGCGACTCTCTGGCTAGGAAAAGAATGGGACTCCTGGGGTCGGCCTATCCGAAACCGGAGGACTTCAGGCTATTCGCCCTTAAGGACGTTGCCAAACTTATGGCATCTCTCTTTACAGACATAGAAGAGTGAAAGGATGGGGTTGCACAAAAGATCCCGATGGGTCGAAGTGTTACTGCGAGAGGGAAACCTCAGCAGGCCCCCCTTAGATAAGATAAGATAACCCTTATTAATTATACCCTTATGATATTTACCTTTAATAAGTTTGGCTTTTATTACAAGGAGCAATTAGCGCATGGAAATAAAAAGTAAAATTGACTTTTCTACAATTTTCGTCATAATTCACAGTCGGATTGATATTACAATATTCGTAAGCCGATATTGTTAAAGTTAATAAATATTGTAAATTTGTAAATGGCTCTTCGTCATCTCCATCAATGTTTATTGAAGCGTTGAAACAACGCTTTAAACTTTCCAAACGATGTCACCGAACTTGATAAATATTCGCATGCAGGAAGTTGCGCGGGGGGATAGCGAAGGGTAACGGGGGCGCGGCGACAGCGTCGTAAAATGTCGCGCGGAGCGGTAATGAGGATGCTCGCGCCCGCCGTCCGCCGTCCGCCGTCCGCCCTCCGTCGCCGTAGTTGCGTGGAATTGTGGTCCATTTTTCGTTCTCGTTATCTAATCGACTCGTGGCCCGATGACACGCCAGGCGTATCATGACAGATATTCACCCGTATATGATGACACGTCTGCCGTGTCACACAATAGTTTATTTGAGGCCCCTAGTGAAACATTGATTTGAAGAATGAGGCAGTGAATCTGTATGTGCAGATATAGATAACTATATCTGCACATACTTAATCTTCATTCAGTTCACTGCTTATCGTTACGAAATGAAAAATACGAGTAATTGCACGTGCATTATGACTACTAAGAAGAAAAACTACTTCCGGGATCAATAAAAAAAAAAGTCAAAAAGAAATTAGCAAAACAAAAAATGGTAGTAGAACAAACACAATGGCAAAAGAAAACAGCCTGTGTTCGTGGCCGCGTCACAGCGTGATGGTCTTTTCTGTACCGCTTATAGACTGCCGAGAGTGCCGAGCGGTGACGCAAGCGGCGTGCTCGGCGTGCTCGGCGTCCCGGCGCCGGCACCGCGCCGCGCCGACGGACGTGTAGCCAGGTGTCGCGGACGCCGCCGCCGCAGACGCCGGCACTTTCGCCGGCGCCGCAGATGACACGAGGAACATTAATTGCATGACTAAACGTTTCAGTACGCTTCATCCGTTGCTTCTTTTGTGACTTGGGCAAACTAATTAAAAGTGTGTCGACTAAAGATCGATTTTAAATATTCACGCAGACAGTTTATACTGAATAGCGGTATTCATCAGCCGTTTACCTACGCACAATTCAAATTAAACTTTTAACATCGTACGCAACGTGCGCGCGGGTCGGGGCACGCAACCTACCGTGACTACTCTCCAGCTACATGATGTTTTTATCTACTATGTGTGTAGTAGGTATTCCAAAAATTCTGTTTTACGTGTTTCGATATAAATGATAAAGAGGATCAACTCTCGTTATATTTACTAATAACAACTAAATGTATGATAGAGTAGTACCTACGTGAAGCTACTTAAATCTGATAACTCAAACAAAACTCTGAAACTTACTGGCAAATGTTAAGAGCACAGAATAGAGCCGTTAGCTCGGAGCTCAAATGTACAGCGCGCGAGCTTGCCAACTTATAATTGGCGTGTACTGTCGTCGGCGGCGCGGCGCGGCGCGGGCGGCGGCGTGCACGGACGGGGCTGCGATCTCGCGAGTTGAGCTCATCCGCAAGGCTAGGCTACCGATGGCTGGCAATATAAAACAGCTCGAGCTACTGAGACCGTCGGAAACCACGTTAAGCCGTTGTTGGTTCCAATAGTCATCGTAAAATGAAGAAAGTCGTTGATAGTTTAACTATAGTGGGTTTTTTTTTCTACGACAAGGTTTTGACTTTTACTAGTAGGTACTGTATGACATTGTAAAAAATTAAACTGGTAAATGATGTTTTTGCAAACTTAAATATTTAATTTATTTATTTTTTCTTTTTTGTGTTTTTTTACATGTTGTGATTGTCATTTATATTTTGTATTTTATTTGTGATGGAAAGTGTCCTTTTATGATAGGGCATTTTCCAATATTTTTGACGCTGTAAGGGAGAAAAGAGCTAGACACTTGCTGAGTTTCTTGCCGGTTCTTCTCAGTACAAGATCTCCCGCCCAGAGTAGACTTACGAAGCGATGGCATAATGACGTTCATTAGAGCTACTTGTAGCCTAAACTGAATAAATGATTTTGAATTTTGAATTTTTTGAATTTTTAACGTCTTTTAATGAAACCCCCACCCCGCTTTTATGAGCTATTGTTCTAGAGAGAGACCTATGCCCAGCACTGGGCATTTTAAGACCGGAAGTGGCAATGACTGCTAGTAAGCAATGGTCGTCAGTGACAGACTATTCACGCATTTTTTTTATATATCTTACTTTAGCAGCACTTGGTTAGCATTTGGCCTTCATCTCATCTGGTGCTAAGTGATGATAAGGCCGAAGGTGGAAGCGCATTTCACCCGGAATCCTTAACTACTGAAGCACTGGCTATCTTATCTCTAGCTGCTGGAACATAACAATGCTACTAATATTGATATTATGGCGACTTATTTAGATGGTAGCCAGCCAGGTGGACAAACAAGCCCAAACAAGCCTCGGATCTATGGGTCTGAACCGGTGGTCCTAACCACTAGACCACACAGGTAGTTTATTTATCCTTTTATAACCGTTTCTTCATAATTGTATGCTTGAGAGGCTCGCGAGGCCCGCGTGTCGGCGCGTGACGGCGCGGAATCTACGCGGTCTGTCACGACGTGCTCCCGCCGCGCCGACCCTCACGACCATAATGACCCTCGCGACCCTCACGACCCTCGCGACCCGTTATTGGCGCAGTGACGTGCCTGCCACGGCCCGCTACGTGCCGGAGTGGCGATCACAGGAATGTTCTTGAATGCGTTAACATCTTGCACTAGTGCCTAGTGCAATATTAATGCCATTCCATCACATTTACGAAAAAGGGAATATGTATTTCGTTTTTACTATCCTCGTTTGGCATCAAACAGCGCTGCTTCTATGCCATACGAATTCTCGAAATTGTATGGTAAATAAAACTCGCTTAGGCACCCAGTTAATGTTAACGATTCGTGAATACTTGATTATGTGATCGAGATATTTACGGCTTTAAAACTTACCGGCGTAAAAGCCTTGGCTACAGTCATCCTGACTGACGGCTGGAAGGGGGGAGCGCCGGCGCCGGCGCCGACCGCTGCCGCGCCAAACACTATTACGCAACCGCTACTTACAGTGTTTCTCGGAAAACTTGACGATCTGCTGTCCATACTGCTCCACTCCTGCTAGCGTTTCGTGATATAGCTTGGCGGCAACATGCATAGTGTTCAACTTAGATTTTGCATTCGCTCAGGTAACACCGCTTGAGGTCTTAATAAATAGCTGTGAAGCCTGAATCAACATTCCCGGAGAAAATGTTCTTATAATTAAAAAGTAAATTCAAACCTTAGAGAGCTTTCAACGAACTATTGTTTATAATCAAATCACCAAAGTTTCGGCCACCAACCTCCACAGACTGATTACAGATTGTTTATTTAAGCATTTATACGAGTAGAAAGTGGACTAAATTATAATGAGTTTGTTCAAACATATTTTATTGTACGTGAACTAAATTATGATTAAAAGTTGGAGTATCCTTTATACAACAAAAATAAATTAAGGCATAACAGGTACACTAATCATAAACAAATGGAAACTAACGTTCCCTGAAGGAGATTATAAGCACATTCAGCTTAATTAACAATAGTAATTTAACTTTATTTGTATCACAAAAGTTGTTCTTTTAATATCTCATATTGTTAATGCAACCAGTTTCAATAGCATTCTTTCGAGTTGCACTTTATTGCATTCGATCGCGGTTTGAGTACATTCGTCGAGCGAACAGCACGCGCTCTCAAAGCACAATATGACGTGCATTATTCCACATTTTTTACGTTCTTGTGTCATTATTATCGGAGAACTGGACGATTTCCTATTTCCGGTTTGTAATAAAGCTTGGCTGCATCCATGCGTAGTCAGCGCTAAACCACACAAACCTTTGGGCCAGAAAGAGACTTCAAACACTAGAGCGTGGCGACAGCGCGGCGGCCGGTCGCGCGTCAGCTGCACTCGGATGCTCGCTGCAGTCCCGCCACCGACTCGCAGCCAGACTTTGCTCCTTTACCACAGCTACTTTACGCACGACCTAACGTTTGAGAGAAACTTGATGTGTTTACGGTAGGAGCTTTCGTTGTACTGTACCCGCTTCACACAGCTGTCGCATCAAATAAACTAAAGTCTTGTATACTCTGCTCGCTTTATGACTAATTTTAATCTTATCTTACACTTCATATGAACAACGTTGTATTTGGCAAGCCGGAGTGACCCAGACGCAGGTCCATTGTCGCAAGCTGACGTCCGCGGCGGTCGGCGACAAACCACGTTCCTGTTGTAGTAAAGATAACGTCAGCGCAGTGATTTGTGCGGCGCGCCGCCCGCCACGCGCCACCCGCCACCCGCCGCCGGCCGGTGCCGCGCTGTCCAACTCTATTGCACTCCGGAAATGGCTCAAAAAATGCATAAAAACCTTTGTGTTTACCTGTGATAATAAAGTGTTTTACACACACTGTTGAAGTGAATCATTTACAAAGAGAAAAACTATTATTTAGCTTAATTGTTCAACTTGTTAAATATACTGGAAAATAGCGTGACGCTTATACTTCTCGAATTATGATTACATTACATTTTTTATCTGTTTGTGGAAACTTGTTATTAGCTCAGGGTTATTCGTGTAAATTACTGTGTATTATGTATTGTAGCAGTAAGTTTTACACATTTTTAGTTTGATCACATTAATTCCCGAACGTTCGACAGGTGCTTGCCCCACATGCTCCCGTAACAGCGGCGCAGCGCACCGCGCGGGAAGCTGCACCTGGCTTCGTTAGGGTATTTACTCATGTGGCTTCATCGCCGACCGCGACACACCGATGCTCATTTGACGTTCATAACAGGTTATAACTCTTGCTCAGGGCAAAGAGAGAGCTTCTATGCTCTACTAAATAGGTACCTACTACTTGTATTGTAAAGCTACATTCCTTAAAACATTTAGGAAAACGGTTCTTGCTTTCAAGTTACATTTAAAAATTCGTTCATAAACACAATCACTTTGATCAATCTTCCGCGCGCTCTGCAAACTTTCAGATAAAATCATGATAAAAGTAGCAGCAGATATTCGTTTTGAGTGTACGTTGTTTGTTATGTACTCATGTGGAAAGGTGAATGCCGGCGGAGGCGGGATTAGCCGCGCTGCTGCGGCGGCCGCCCTGCGACGAAAGCGCCCGGCAGGCAACTATTAGGGGACCAACCGAGCTTTCTTTACATTGCGGTATAAGACACACCCTACTCGAAACTCAAAGAGAACACACTCAGCAACGTACATCGTTCATAAATCAGCTACCGCTTGATTGATGTTTTCGCAGGAGGTTATCAAAGAGTCGCGTCAGTCACGTGGCAGCGGTGGCGACTGGAGCATAGATTAGCGCGGAGTCGAACACGTGTCAACACGGGGCAGGAGCGGGGCAGGTGCGGGGCAGGTGCGGGGCAGGTGCGGGGCGGGTGCGCGACGACTAAGGCCGTGACTGAATGATAGCGGCAGCGGCAGCGGTGTAGCCGGCGGCGGGCGGCGGCATCGGCTTACTGACGACAAATGGCGATGATCGCGCTTTAGGGCTTTCAACTGTCGTGCGGCTGTCGCGCCGCTGCGTTTGATATGGGAACGCACTGCAGCAGTCCGACACTAAATGTATAAATTGAAAGAGCCCTTACCGTTGCGTGCACGCAGCGCACGGCAGCGTGATACAGTTAGTTGTTACTGAGCTTGCTGACTGTCGCCCTACCCGCATGATGGATAGCGACCACAGAAGGCTTGAACTTTCAGTTCTATGCCTCTATGTATATCCTGTAGTTAATTTAAATAAAACAGGCCTAGCGGAAAGCGTGTTCTGTAATATAGTGACTGAGATGATGGGTTGACTCAAGTATTGGCCAATCCTGCCAAACTTAACATACCCGAAAATTATATATATTTTTTGATTTTTTATTTTAATCGGTACATAAACAGCGAAGGCCAATATAAATGTACACAACTAGCTTAGGTTCATAACAAAAAATAAAATAAAAGTAATGACACATGATGCTTAAACTACAACTAACAATAATCACTTATTCATAAAACGATTAGTTACTATATAAGTAGGTAATATTAACAAATAATAATGTTTTATTTTTGTTTTTACTTATATGATACATAAATACTAAAATTATGCAAACAAATACATGGAGTGTGAATTAAACATTTTTTACGAATAAATCTAATGGGTTACATCTTTATAAGCTTAAGCTTAAGCATATGATTCGGTGTGACCGTGAACACTCGCGCGAGCGGATCAGCATAACCGCGACACTGATTGGCCCGCAAGCCGCAGGTATGTGCGCGCGAATATGAAGACAGTGCTTACGCTAAAAGGGTCTTTATTTTGGCGATTAACATACTGTAATGGCGGGTACAAGGTGGTTTACAACGCATAAGTGTTCTAAAGTATACAGATTGCTGATTTTCCACAATTTAGAACTTTATTATTAATTTATTACTATTATTTGAAAGACCGACGGCTAATGATAGAAAATTTGTCAAATGTATAATAACAACTAACAATTTATAGGTGTTCCCTTGTGTTACCGATTGAAAACAAAATACTTTAAATAAACAAACAGGCGCCGCGCCCGCCGCCGCGCCCGCCGCCGCGCCCGCCGCCGCGCCCGCCGCCGCGCCCGCCGCCGCGCCCGCCGCCGCGCCCGCCGCCGCGACCACGCTGCCGACCACAGGCTCGCCGCCCGGCGGCTTAACTTGCGCGCGGGCAAGGGTCGTGACAATACTTACCTATCACACAACTTCTTTTATAGCGATGGATTTTTGGTTTTCCCGCCCTATGTGCATTTAGTAAATAACTAAACAAGATAATAATAATTGTGGTTGTTTTTAGAGTAGTCTGCTCTGAACAGGTTCAGAAGCTTTTCTTGTAAATAACCACGACAGATAAAAAGCTCGATGTGTCAAACGTTACAATATGAAAGAACCCGATAAGTGTTTCCCGCAGAGCCTGCCTGTGCCGGGTGCAGGGCGGGGCTGCTCATTCATATTCACGCGCGAGATCCGACTAACTAACTCAGCTACATATTGACAGACCGCGTTTATGGAATCGTCTTCAGAATAATACCGCTGGCGGTTCTATAAATATTCATCCTGCCTCAATTTGGTTATGTAGAATATAGTTCTGCCAATCCCTTGTACATATACTGTTCTGAAATCATTTGATGAAATAAATTCCTTTGCGCTTTTCAACTACGCTACTAACCTATTATCAAAGCCGGATCTGCTCAGGAAACAAACATACTATTCGCAAAAACTTAAATTTACTAAAATATTGACAATAAGTGTTTTGTGTTGTGAAGTTGTTGCTAACACAAAATGAAAATGAGACCTATAAAACACGACATGGCGTTTCATTTTATCTTTTACTTCACTATATTATGAATCGTTTTATCATGAATTATCTTTTATCGTGGGCTGTCAGCTAACCACAATCATATCATAAATTACCAATGAGCAGAGAGAATACTTGATGTTAATAATATTAAAATCGCATTAACTCAGTCGTGTATTTATTTGAGGAGGCGGGCAAGCGGCAAACATTTCTGTGAAAGCGCTTTCCGCCTCTGCCAGCGCCTGCGTCGTCCAAATTTCAATTACCTTTATTAACACATTAAATACACGGGAGGCTGTGTGTTCAGGAGATTATTTGGAATTATTCGCATAATGAAAACGACGATCTAATTTCCCTCTGATCGCGTTTCCCGTGCCGCGTCCGCGGACGGATCTTTTAATTACATTCAAGATGCAAACAGATCGCAAATTAATCTGAATGAAGCGCAGACCTGTCCCAATACAAAATCGGGCTGACATCGTTTGGCCTGTTAGCCCGTCACAAATAGACCGACCGCCGTCGCATCGCCCCTGACCGGGCGCCCCCGCGCACCCCTCCCCCGCGCACTACTGAATTATAAATACGACGGGTGGCGGTGCCAGGGGGGGATAGGTAGGAGTGTTTGCGAGGATAATTGTTTGGTTCATCTCACAGCACCGGCGCGTGTGCAGCAACGATGCCACCCGGTGACCGCGCGGACACGCTAAAGGCATCCCCAACTACCTGCTGTGTTTTTCCTTATTCCTCTGTTGGGACCTGAATAAAATTTATGAGTGGACCTCTTATTCTTATTTGGTATGGATTTGTGAGTTCTTATCAGCAGATCACAAGTAGGTAAAGATCTTGTAATCAGCTCGTGTCGCTTTAGCTTTCTATCTGTGCCATCGTAACTTTGGATGCAGTTTTCACGAAGAGTTTTCACAAAAAATTTTCCTAAGCGGTTTTTTCTTATCTAAGTTTTGTGGCAATAAAAGAATATGTTTTAGGCTTTTCAGCTCTAAATAATAACTGCTTCTAAAAGGGCTACTCGCGGTAAAGATTGAAGCTAGAAACTTGAAATTATAAACATGTTTAATTTGATTGCTTTTCATACGAAATAATTATAATGAGTGTAGACCCATCATGATGATGGCGCCTTGGCTTGTTTATCATTTATGATTATGATTTACGCATAAATTAAGCTGATCTGTGAATTTACCGAATTCTGGAATTAAGGGAGGCTACGGCGCCTGCGGTCGGCTGCGGCTGCGTGGTCGCCCCGCACAGATATTGTTACAATTATTGTATCAATTCGGTTTTCGGCGTGGCGAGAGTTGGTTATTTTAAATTAAACAGTTTCACTTTAAAGTGAGATATTTCACCATTAATTACAAATTATCCGTATGAAGTCCCACACTAAGCTATATTTGCCTGGATATAAATATAATGTTGACTTTTCAGTTAAAAGCCTAAATACCTGCCAGGCGTGCGCTACCTTTCATTAACATCACACGCACGATCAAGTGGAACCAAAAAATTATGTCGATTAGGTCTTTTATTTTATTTAAGAGTATTTACTCTTCTTACCAACATAAAACGTTGAAACATGCACTGGTGTCGATGCGGTCATAGATTACGCATGTACACTTGAGGATAAACTAACTCAAGTGTACATGCGTAAGCTATGCGTAACTAATCATTAGAGCAACGTTTTGGCGAAATAAAGCAGCAAAACGTCGAGTTACAGTCAAGCTTACAATTTATGTCTGATAAGTACGACACTGTTATAGATAAACTTCAAAGTTCGGAAGAGGAAAAAGCTAAGGATGCCAAACGCATAACTGCCCTTGAAAGTAATTGAAACCATGGAACATAAAATGAAGTCAACAGGGCTGGAGGTTCGAAACGTTCCTAAGCTATCACAGGATGAAAGACATATAGAAACTAAAGAAGACATGTGCCAACTTGTAAAGACCTTGGCAACCACTATAAAAGTAGACCTACAAGACTCCGAAATTCGATCGAGATGTATACAGAATCAGCACCAATAAAGAAAAAGTAAGACCTATCATAGTTGAGCTGAACAGTATGCTGAAAAAAGAAAAAAAATTGCAGGCTGTGAGGATTTTCAATAAAGCTAAACCTAAACAAGACAAGTTAAATCTAATTATCTTAAAATTTCTGGCCCTACCACACCAGTGTTTGTCTCTGAAAACCTTACAATAAAAACTCAGAAGTTGTTCTACCTGGCGCGGGAATTTGCACGTGAAAATGAATTCTCCTTCTGTTGGACCTCTAAAGGTCATGTCTATCTACGTCAGCGTGAACACCAACCACTTAATCGCATTGATAGTGAAAATTACCTTGTTAAACTGAAGAACAAAAATTTACTATTTTCCTTTTGCTTCTTAGAATTAGTGCTTCTTAGAACTAAAATTACGAGTAGCTTAAATCACTTATTATATAAATGTAGAATAAACACAGTTTGTAAGATTTACTTTTGTCAATACGAATTTTCAACTTGTTTAATATTAGGAATATTGTTGTTAAGAAATCTCTCACTTATATTACAAAACATCCACACGAAACTAAACTTTATTGTAATTAACATAATAGGTAATACACACACTCACTTACACAAATTAACAAAAATTCCTAACTATCACCTGACAGATACATGTTACCGCAAGACAATAGTAGGCAGAAACAAAAATAGTACACTCCTAAGGTTCAAATGTTATCTTCTTTATAAAATTCGATATGTTTGATAGTGCTAACTTAAACATTGTTGATGAGATAGCTGTGTCGAGCTCTTACTCTTGTAAACCTGAAGAAGTTAGAAATATGCTCGCCTCAAATAATAATGGCTTATGTCTCGCAAAATATTCGAAGCATTTCAGCTAACATATCAGGTTTAGAAATCCTGCTCTCTAGAATAGAAGTCGTTCAAGATATAATAATACTTACTGAGTGTTGGCTGTCTTGTAATTCGAATATTCCTCAACTCAACGGTTATTACCATTATTCAACAACAAAAAATATAAATCAAAACGATGGTGTTGTGGTATACCTTAAAAAAACAATTTTGGACGCAACTTTAGACGAAGTCGATTTTACTGATGCAAATTGCTTAGTTATAAAAATAGCTAAAGATGTTTGTATTTTGGCTATATATAGACCCCCATCCTTTAAGGATCTCACTAACTTTTTAAAATCGATTGACCGGGTTCTCACTAGCATTTCAAACTTCAAAAATATTATAATAATAGGAGACATTAACATAAATATAGCAGAAGACAATATAGCGTTAAATAAAACTGAATACCTAACTTTAAATTATGCCTAGATCATGTTTTGCTAAAAACCAAGATGAATGCCTTAGTATTTGACTCGACTATCACAGACCATAATTTTGTTAAGACTCTATAAAATAAAAATATGCAATGATCTTACAACTAAGCGTAAAATTGACTATAAGTTGTTGGAAGGCAACGTTAGTGAAATTAAATTTGATTTTATTTATGGTTGTACTAATGCTAACAGAGCTGTTGATTACTTTGTAAACTCGCTAACACGTGCAATCCGATCATCTACTTCTTCTGCTGTTCCTCATCAGTTGAGGATCCTTAAACCCTGGATCACACCGAGTATATTAAGATGTATGCGAAATAGGGATTGTATGAACAAAAAGGTAAAAAAATATCCGGACAATTTTACACTGAAGGTCACTTACAAACGATATCGTAATTATTGTAATAATTTACTTAAAAATCTTAAGAAAGAGTATCTGCACGATAAGTTTACTAAAGCGGGATCAAACTCAAAAAAGCTATGAAGTGTTATTAAAGAAGTTACCTACACTACTAAAACTAACTCGTCTTCATTGGATTTTTGGATTGGATTTCATTATTGAAGGTAAAAAGCTACCACTACGAGTCCATAAACGAAGTTAATAATTTTTTTGTTAACGTTGGGAAAAGTTTGGCGGAACGGCTTTCTAAGAATTCCTTAAAAGATAAAGTGGGTGGGTCCACGTGCGATGCTTCTTGTTTTTTGGAAACGGATGAAAATGAGGTTGAGCAAATTATTAACTCCTTACGTAGTACCTGTGTAACTGGTGTTGATGAAATATCATCCTCACATTTGAAACTCTTTAGTTCTACCTTGGTTCCGCCCTTGACTTACATTCTCAATTTATGTATTACTTCTGGTACTTTTCCAGATCTTTTCAAAAGAGCTGTAGTGCATCCAATTCACAAAAGCGGGACTAAAAGCTGTGTTAATAACTATCGCCCTATTTCGGTTCTCCCTACACTTTTTAAAGTCTTGGAGAGGATTATAAATGACCGTTTAATTGCTAACAAACTAATTTCAGACAAACAATTTGGTTTTCGTCGACATATATCTACTAATGATGCTGTTCATTACCTCACTAACTCTGTAGTCGAAGCCTTATATGTTTATCTAAGGCTTCGACTACACAGTTAGTGGATAATTAGTTAGTTAGATAGTTAGTAGACGGAAATGTGTTGCGATATTTCTCGATCTAGCCAAGGCTTTCGACACGGTGTCTATTCCCAAACTTCTCGATAAACTCGAGAAATTGGGAGTGAGGGGAAGAGTTTTTAAGCTATTCCATAACTATCTCAGTGACCGCACGCAGTGTATTAAAATTGGTACGAGCTTCAGTGATGATCTCCTAGTTGAGCATGGTGTGCCACAGGGGAGCATCCTTGGCCCTACGCTTTTCTTAGTCTACGTCAACGAAATGTGCAACCTTGAACTTACTAATGGCAACCTAGTGGCTTTCGACGACGATACAGCCTTATTATTTACAGCTGATACTTGGGATCACACCTTTCATGCTGCACAAGTCGGATTCCATAAAATTACAAACTGGCTCGCAGATAATATGTTATTGCTTAATGTAGACAAGACGAAAATTCTCAGATTTTCTATTCAGCACCCAGATACATTAAACTTACCCCAATTTCAAATAACGGCACACAACCACGATATTGTTAATCAAACAGACTGTGACTGCCCTAAAAAATTACACGCCAAAACCATAAAATACCTGGGAGTCCTGTTGGATGAAAAACTAAGTTTTTCGTTGCACATAGAGCAGCTGACAAGCAGAATACGCAAACTTATTTACGTTTTTAGGCACCTTAGAGATGTTGCAGAACCTAAAATCGTGAAAATGGTGTATTACGCCTTATGTCAATCCTTGTTAGGATATTGTATATCCTCATGGGGAGGCACAGCTAAAACGCATATGATCAAACTGGAACGAGCACGAAGAGCGGTTTTGAAGGTCTGCACTTTCAAACACTTTCGCTTTCCAACAAGGGAACTTTACGATTATTGTGAGGTCCTTACGGTTCGGCAACTGTTTATTATACATATTCAAGTACTCACTACTTTCCCACTTCTACTTCTTCTTCTCAGTGCCGCTCTAAACGAAGGTCTAGAATGCCCTGGACCAACACTTGCCGAACTTCTTTTGGTCATAGATTCTATTACTATCTTGGACGTTTTATATATAATAAAATGGAAGGTCATTTTAACATAAGTACTAAAAATAGATATGAGTGCAAAAACATTGTAACAAATTGGCCTCTTAAACTTACTTATGATGAAACAGAAAACATGCTTCTCCCTCATAAATAAACTTAGATATCCTTTCTTTACTAAATAAAACTTACGTTACTTGTCGCTCCGTGGACACAAACACTAACACACACGCTCGCCCATACACATTGCACACCCTCACACACACACACACACACACACCCTCCCTCTCACACACACACACACACACACCCTCCCTCACACCCTCACCCTTACACACACACCCTCACACCCTCTCTCACACACCCTTACACACATACACATAAATATACATATACATAAATATTTTTAAATTAATATTGCCTAAAAGGAAAAAAAAAGGAATGTTAACTTTATTGAGAACATTTTATTGAGTGTAATAGAGACATTTGGAAGGTTGCTGATACTTACTGCTCAGGGTATCCTTTAGTAAGTGTCAGCAGAAAAAATATTATGTATTTTTAACCGTGTCATGAACAATGAAATGTATAAATGCTGTGTACTTTGTTGTTACTTTTAAATAAATTCTTATCTTATCTTATCTTAACTTGCTCCACCATCTCAACGGAACAAAACATAAATAAACATAAATGGTATAATGTGCAGAGCAAACAAAGCACGCTCGTTTACAATCGCGGCGCCGGCGCAGCGACTTCAGGTTACTGCTATTCCTCGGACCAACTGGCGCACTATAAAAGAACTTGTTTATTTTCTTAATTTGCTGGGCTGATTTTTCAGACGTCAGTTATAGTTTATTCGTTAAATAATTTTGACATAATAACAGATTCTCTTTAAAAAAATTGTCACAACGACAATGCTATTCGTTGGATAAAACTTATCTGAAGATTGAAAAATCGGGCCTAAATCAATTTAAATGTTGTTGCTTTCGAGAGCCGCTCGCCGTAGAGGGCGTATAGATATTTCGAGTCGAGTTGAAATTAGAGTGTCTTTGTCTTGTTGTAAATTTTAAGCGAGCTTCAACAAAAGCCTTGTTAACCTTTTTGTCAAGGTTTTGATATGAAGAAAAAGAAAAGAAGAAGTCAAAAGGTTTTATTGATTTGAAATTGAAAAAAAATATAACTTATTATTTTACTTTTTATTTTCAAGTGCTAATTTTTATAAAATTTTATAAAATACAGTGAAAAAATTAAACGCCCACCCGACCCAGCCAGGAAATAAATAACTTATTACGCTCTGAAATAAAACAACTTTTGCAGAATTACTCGCGTTTATCTTACATATTGGTTTTTTATTTTATCATGGCGTTTAACATTAACGTGAGTAGGTCCTTAAAAGTTGCTTCATTTCAACGTGTAGTGTGGAAAACTGTAGAAAACTAGTATTGTGTTCTCATTACCTTGTGATTTCTTTTATTCCCTTTTTGTGTGATGTGATGTCACAGCCTCACAGCCATAATAAACCGGTCTATAAGTGCAGAGGCACACTCCCTCGAAGAGCATAAAAACGTCCCCGCGCTGTTATCAATCGCGCGGCGTCACGCGGATTAATTAAAACTTCTGCCTTCGCTGTTATTCTGATCTGTGACGTTCAAACCAAAATCCATCGTACACACAACGCAGTAAGGTAGCTTCCTGAGCGGCAACAAAACAAAGAGTTCTTCTCAAAGCACGCAGGCGGAAAACAACCTAATGCGAGTAGTAATAAGCACGTAGATGGCAGTCCTCGAGCGTGAAGGATGTTATGTTGTGGTTGCACGTTTGTGCGGTCGCATCGCTCGGTTTTCGACGTTACACCGAATGCAGTAAGACCTACGAGGTTGTATGGGAAAATTGGTTTTATCACAAGTTACGGAGGTGTACAATGGGCGCGTGTCGTGTTTATTAAAGTAGAGTACAGTTTAGCGCAGGACAAGTCAGCGTCGCGACGAAGCCGTGCGGCGGCGGCGGCGCCCGCCGGCGTGCGGTATGCAGTGTGCGGCGTTCGGCGTGAGGCGTGCGGTGAACGGCGTGCGGCGTGCGGCGTGCGGCGTGCGGCGTGCGGCGTGAGGCGTGAGGCGTGCAGCGTGCAGCGTGCAGCGTGCAGCGTGCAGCGTGCGGCGTGCAGCGTGCAGCGTGCGGCGTGCGGCGTGCGGCGTGAAAAACAAATAATATCATTCATCATTTCAAAATTAAACTTCGTTGAAATCTTTTTGTTCCGCTACGCGCTACGTGCACCTACGAGTGTAGCAGCTACGCCGTAGAGGCCCGAGTGAATTGCTGCAGCAGTTTCGCCAGCTTGGGGTTGTTCAATGAAATATTAAATATCTTTCTGCTTTGTCTTAATTCGAGTTTAGTCATAAGTTAGAAGTTATGACTCTACAGAAAATATGAAAAGTGTTTGTTGGAAAATTAGTTAACAACAAAATATGTAATTCTGTATTCCATGGAAGCCAAATACGTATTGCGCAGTTTATGAGGATTGTTTATAATTAATATAATTGTATATTAAGAGAGTTATTCTCTCAGGAAGCTTTTATTACCGGAGGCCGAGACTCACTTTGGGTCGCTGCGCCAACCTAGTTTCTTAGTTAGTAAGTATAAGAGAGTTTTTACTATTGAATTTATACAATTAATGAATATTTAAATGACAATATTACTGCTGCGCCCTATATCGTCTAATAATTCATACTAATTTATACACATATTACTTTAATTTAAAATACAAATATCTATACTGAACGACGAAAAAACTCAGCTCAGCAGCTCAACTCAGACTCAAGTCATCTTCCAATCCATTTGTTACATCAAACAGGTAAAGACGCATTCAAGCATTCACAGAAACTATAAAAAGTAAGAAATAAGCAGCTGGTTTGCTGTTTTTGCGATTTTATTTTCGTAGTTAGATAAGATACTCGCGGGAATAAACATTGAATAACAGGTTCCTTCACTCGTAGGCCTAAAACTCAATTATATGATCGTGAATAAAACAGTGCCGAGATCAGTCGGCAACGTCGTCGTGTGTAACAATATAACAATATTTCTCACGAAGCCCTCCCTTTACTACACCTAAAACAAAGGGCACATACCTCTATTGTGTATTCGCCGCTCTCTTCATCAAAACACTGTTCTATAGTAACCTAACAGATAAAAGCATTTGAGAATTGTATTTATCTACATAGAAATTCCTTTTCGGAGCTCTAATTGTGTCACTTTTAGGTGCCAAGCACATTTTGATGACCATCTCGCTCGACCGCAGCACATGCTCATGTCCAAACATTGCGGCAAGTGTGTGCTAAACGCGCTCACTCCACTTGACCTATAAGCTAGTTTAAAACATTATTAAACATTCAAAAATAGGTAAAACAACTGCCTAATGCATTCTTGTCAATATTCTATAATCAAAAATTTGTAAAGCCAGCTACCATAACAATATTTGAAGGATCAAGAAAGAAATTGATCCACACGAAAGCAAAGTGTTATCGGCCCGCGGCCGGCAAACTTGCTTTTTTCCACGCAGAGGAGCCGTTGAGTAATGCGGCGCTCTTCCCGCCTCCAAATTGGCCTTATTGACAAATGCCAGGAACTTTGTATATTTCACAGAAAATCCGTGTAACGCATAAATCCACCGACGAAATTAGCTTTATGGCCGGTCCTAAAAGATCGGCGGCGCTTTCTTGGCGTCTCGCTCTGGCGGGAGGCGAGCGAGCGAGAGGGCGGTGCGGCGGCTGTCGTTCGCGGCCGGGCGAAGTATGAATGCGCGGCGGGAGGATGTATGGGAAAACTAGAATGTTCCCATTTGCGGCGATGTTATCTTTCATAACAAATGGGTCGGATTGCATCGGAGCCCGCGAGACCGCCCCGGCCCCCCCTCCCCCCGCATCTCCGGACCCGGCGGCGTCGCGCTGTCAGCAGCATTCATATGTCCGTGACAATGTTATAAATGCAAGAGCGGCGCGCCGCAAAAACCTAATGAAATACCGGCGACGCCGCGCCGGCAAGCTGGTGCTGTACAAATAAACCAAAAATGCAGTGATCAACGAGCGCTGTTACACGAAATCCGTGAGCTTTCGTGAAACATCGCGAATTACATCGCGAATTATCTCTGCAGATAAAATATATAAATATTGAACGGGGTCTAACGCATCCTACTTCGTTCAGGTCCCAGGCACACTGGCGTACGTTTCGCCGAGCTGCTCCGTTAGCGGTCACAGGCTGACTTATTGACTGAAAATATTTAGAGCTAAATCGTGGTTTTGTAAAGCTGATTTCAAACCCTTAATAAAGTTAAAAACTGCCGTTTAAAATTTGTAAACATTATCATGTAAAGCTTCCAAATGTTATTATTAATTAATTAATCAATTACACAGTACACGGACCATTTTTACAGTAGTTTCCGTTATATCTGTGCAGTCCGCCGCAAGTTA
The DNA here is from genome assembly GCA_949315975.1 of Eudonia truncicolella. NCBI lineage: Eukaryota > Metazoa > Arthropoda > Insecta > Lepidoptera > Crambidae > Eudonia > Eudonia truncicolella. The sequence goes on along the minus strand of OX438837.1, from coordinate 135,764 downwards.
TGCCGAGGTCTCTGAGAAAAATCAACACTTTCATTAAGCACTTGACGTAACGTCGCGTCGTTACGTTCCGGTGGTAAGAAAACTTTCGTATCTTGCCGTTATTAAACAAAGTCTCAAACTTCGGCAAAGTATTTATTTCAGTGGCACCCCACCCACCGGCGCCAGCGCCCGCCGGGTCGCACGAGCAGTGCAACCCCGCATGTCAACAATCGCGCCGGGTCCACGTTCCCCACCCGGGTTTCTTGAGGCTGTGTCCTGGGCGAGTTGCAGGGCGAGCGGCCTTACTATGGCGTGGTTACTTATTTATTAGGCCATGCTTAAAATAAGAACATTCGGTTACCTGGTAATTGACTTAAATTGGATAAAGAAGTAATGTGTGTTCAATCTGGTTCACGGTTAGCTAACTGGGGCATCCACTGCACTTCTAAGCACGGACGACATCAGTGACGTCACGGCGGCGGGCAGCGAGGGCCGCAATTAAAATAACTTCATCAATAAGTGCCCCCCCCCTTCACTCCCGCTCCCCTTCCCCGGATGTTTAACCAGCGAGCGGCGTCATTCGTTCGGTAATTGGCGTGAATAAGTAAAGGCGGCTGCGCCATCCAAATAGACGCTGAGCATTAACTGTTACGACCAAAGGCTACGATGTTTGTGCCGAGTAAATCGTGGACGTAACGTTTGTTAACCAATCAAATCATAATTTGTATATAATTCAAACTTAAGTTATAAATTCAAATATTTATTTAAGATAAGAATTCACAATAATATAATAACCTAAAGTAACTAAAACTATTGTTTAGAAAAAATACACTCTTTAGATGTTTCATGCTGTCTTTGATGTACAAATAAGGATCATTTGAATGAATGAATAATATTTATTAAATTAAATATATTAAATATATTTATTAGAACCCATACAGTTACAATTTCAATATTATAGTTGGCGGCACAAAAACTGATTTTAAAATACGTTAAAGATTCTACTTATTCACTCGATTCCGGTACCTAGTCATCATGAGACCCTCTTGTAGTACGATTGTCTCTCCTGTGACCGTCACGACAATCACAACTAAACATGTCTCCAAAAGATTATTTTAAAGGCTGATCCACATTTAAGTACAGTTGCTTGTGTACAACGGTGAGGTTACCTCGAGAGGTTAAAGTCAAAGTCAACATTGTATTTAGTAGTATTTAGTTATTATTATGCATGCGGCGTTCCTGTGAACTTTATTATTATTGTTATTAATTTAATTTTAAGTAACAAAGACTGGTTGGACTGGAAAATGGTTAGTAACAATGGAACTAAGAGCTATGTTAATATATAATACAATTAAAATCAAATCAAATTAAAATCAAACTAAATTAAAATAAAATCAACACACATTCAACTCAAATTCAAATTAAAATAAATACAATAAAATAACAATTCGACAATCAAGGATGTGGCTAGATGGAGGCACGCAGATGCACCCGTGGCGCAAGAAAGGCGAGTCCCAAATGGTCCGCGATGGCGCTCAGGACGGAGTATCACTTCACTTATTATGAAGCAATCCCTGTATTGTTTCCGTGTGTGAGATCAATTATTAAGTCAATCGACAGTGGCATAAACGCTACCGGAAAATTCGTGTGACGGAATGTCTTGCGTGATGGTTCAACTCTAAACGATATTGATGGTACGATACGAGAATGAATGTAATATCAGTAATACCATAGCGTTCATTAAATGACATAATTTTGTCTAATCACAATTAATTGTTTTTGATATTTTTAGCTTCAGTATTCACGTGACTTGATTCTGTTCCAAACGTTTGCTGTAAACTTAGATGAACCGTTAATTTAACCAGATAGTTTACATTTGTGCATAACCTCGCAACTTCACTTCATACAGTTGTTCAAAATGTCAAAATTGGCAAGTAATTTCAGACAACTAATTCTAACAACATCTTAAACAGATATTTCACCCTAAAACATTTTTTGGATTTCAATAAGCCGTAATATTAAAATTAATAAGAGCACATGGCTGAATCCGGGGCTGGCAGCAGCGGCGGGTAACACGCGCGGAGTTATAACCAGTCGCACGGCGCGCTGGAAAGGTTGAACTTAATTAAACTTGCAAATTAAATCATAACGCGGGTCTCGCCGCCCGCACCCCGCCCCGCTGCCCGCTGCCCGCTCCGCGCCTCCGCGCGTTGTTTTGTCCACTACTAATTAGATTTATATTTAATAGATAATTTAGGACAAAGTTGCCGCTCTGAGTAGTATTTATTCACGGCGGAGTTAACACGCGCAATTATGGTCCGGCGTCGCTCGGCCTGATTAGGCTGGCGTCGGTTTGTTAGCCACTGCTGGCGAGCGCCCGGCTCTGTTCGCCGGCGAAAGAGCGCCGCACTGCACTCCGATTATTACGGTAATTGACTAATTATTTGTAGTCACAATTATGCCGCATCGGCAATGATTGATGAGCTTTTGTAATACGTATTTAACAATGATTTATTTATGTAGTTAATTAACTCTGCAGAGTTAAAAACCAGTATGATACAGTTAGTTATTTATATACGGAACTGTACAGCCTATGTTGACAATAAGCGAGGAGACCAGGGAATTTATTAAATACGTTATTTTAGTTAAATATATTTGCAGCAGCTAATAAAATATTGCAAAACTATGTATTGCATCTTACAAAGCCGCTAGAAAAGCTGTAAAGGTTAAAATAATGTGCCTTAGTAAGTGGTTGGACCCGCCGCGCGCTAGCGCCGCCGCCGACCGGCGGTGACGGTGACCAGCAAAGATCGCAAACGATGTGTTCGGTCGCAGTGGTCGGAATAGGTAGACAATGCCATTTGGCATTAAGTCCGCCTTTTTTACTTCATTTTATTGTATTGTGCAATAAAGATTAAGTAAATAAATAAATAAATTTTACTTTTTTATTTTCAAGTGCTAATTGCTGCACTGAAGCTAAATTAAATATTCATAAAATTCAAAATTCAAAATCATTTATTCAGTTTAGGCTACAAGTAGCTCTTATGAATGTCACTATGCCATCGGTTCGTAAGTCTACTCTGGGCGGGAGATCTTGTACTGAGAAGAACTGGCAAGAAACTCAGCGAGTGTCCAACTCTTTTCTCCCTTACAGCGTCAAAAATATTGGAAAATGTCCGATCATAGCAGGACACTTTCCATAACACATAAACACAAAAAATATAGAAGACAACCACAATATGTAAAAAAAAAAACTAAGTTAACAAGTTTACATCAGGTAAAAGTTTCAATTTCCACAATGTCATGTACCACAATACCACTACGGTACTCAAGTAAAAGTAAAAAATTTGAAAACAAAGTCAAACTATAGTGAATAATTAAATATGTGTATTCATAAAACTTATAAAATACAGTGAAAAAATTAAACGCCCACCCGACCCTGCCAGGAATCGAACCTGGGTCTTCCGCAATCCGATTATTTCACTTTTTGTCACTGTATTTTATAAATTTTATAAATACATTTAATTTAGCTTCAGTGCAGCAGTTAACACTTGAAAATAAAAAGTAAAATTTATAGTGAATAATACTGAAAATAAGATAAGTATGCAAGAGCTGACCAGCCTCCACAGGCGGCACCCGTTTACGAGTATGACATGTGAATCAGCCATCGCTTCGCTTAACCATATATAAATAAGAAATATAATAAGATAAAACGCCTAAAGTTGATGATGTGGTATAAGTTTGAGTTTTTAAACATTTAAGACCGTGTCAGTTATTTTAACAGAATTGTTTTGTTATGTAGTCTCCCGACATAGCCGGATTCAACAAAAACAAATTAACTAATAAACTGGTGGTTTTAACAACTCCTCATACTTAATCCAAACATGAAACGTCGCGTCGTCGGTAGCCGAATGGATAGAATATGTTCGGGTGGAATGCGAACAGTCGCGGTTCGACCCCAGAACTCTGTTAGATTACTGACGTACGCCCATACCTGAAAACAAGCGTAGGTATTACATATTTTGGATAGGTTAACGGGACTGCTATTACAAAATAATAATCAACTCTTAGTTACAATTCGGCACGTGTAATCCAGGCCAATTTATTTGTCATCCGCTGCGCCGTGGGAAAACGCGCCGGCTGCGGGGCGGATGCGGCGCGGGTGCGGAGCGGTTGCGGTTGCGGGGCGGCTGCGGCGCCTGGCCGCGCGCCAGCCGCTCTGCGTACTCGCGAGCCTATTGATTGATACATTCACCTACTTTCTAACAAACATTATTGCCGCTGTATTGCTCACTGCACTAGGAGAGTTGCTCTGATGTTTTGCGCATAGAAATAAAACTAACAACTGAGGTGTGCAGTGATTCAAATCCATCACACCTCACACCTCACTGGAGGACTGTTGTTTAGATGTAGATGTTGGCTATGCAGGATCCCTAAGCGCAAATACTCTCAAAATAAACTTATAAAATTAGATGGACCGGCCATTAGCAATTCATTTCTAATATTGTCTAGCTTTATAAAGAATAGGATAACCGTTTCTCAGCGGCGGGCGGAAGCGCAGCGTCAGCTGACGAGCGCCTCGTAAATATCTCTCGATCTATTCCGCCCCCGCCCCCGCCCCCGCCGGCCCCCGCCCGCCCCCGCGGGAAACACGGCCAAATGAAATGAACGCTGTAAATACACGGTGCCACGTACAAAATTGATGAGCTCTGCTGCCGCGAGATCTTTATCGCTTTTCATTGCTAAAAGTCTTAAGTGAATATTATTATTATTATCATCTCTTACATTTATCACGTTCAAATGTAATTACGAGTAAATCAAGCAGGAACTATTCTTACAGAGCGTACCTACTGCGCTCTATACAATATGCAAACGTATGGAAGCCTTCACCAGAATAAACAAAGCTCGCATCCCGGTCTAAACTGCGACATACGAGCTGACGGTTTAGTTATGGTGTCACAACCGTTTGCTCCACATCCACCGCTGCCTCCCCGCGCGGCGCACTACATGGCTAGGTACGAAATCAGCGATGTACGCGGCGGCCAGCGCGGCGGCTGCTCCGCTGGGGGCTGTGCCGCGCGCGTCTGATTAATGCGACGCGGGCGCCGGGCGCCGGGCGCCGGGCGCGGGCGGGCGCGCTATTGTCCACCCGCTCCGTATCTCTACTCTGGAAACCAAGACGGAAGCGAAGTGTCGGCACGTGCGAAGTACCTAGCTACGTTCACTGCCGCGACGTACAGAATGGTGCATATGCGCAGTGCTATGTACGGCGGCTCGGACCCGCGGCGGGTCGGGGAGGCTGCGCCGGCCGGCCGCGGCGCGCGCCCTCGTTACCCGCGTGATGTATGACATGCTGGATTCTTGTGTTTTTATTGCGTTGTCCTGCGGCCCGCCATTTGTACTCAGCTACCTTCATTAATATCCCTCTTTATTATGGTTGCTGAACACATCTGTCTATTCATCCTGAATACACATTAAAATGCAAATTGTTATAAAAGTGCTTCACTTCAACCGCGTAACGGAAATGTTTTTGTTACGAGCGCATTAAATAAAGCAGTAGTAATTCCAAGCGATCACCATCACCGGTGGGAGAGCGGGCCTACTACGGATTGGTAAATTCCAAGTCAAACAAACATTATTTTGTAAAATGTTTTTGTTTTTGTTTATATAATTTTAACGCAAATGTTTGTTGCGAAACAAATTACAAAAACACAAATGTTGAAAAAGTTTCCACGAGCAGAATTTGAACCTGCACCCTTCTGATATACCGGGTCAGATGCTCTCCTGATTGAGCTATCGTGGTTCTAACCAGCCCATCGAAATTATTCAACACTATTTACTTTTTTACTTTGAAAGCCAAAGGCGCCCATTCAATGTCAATAACTACCGTCATTAACATCCAATCATAATATTTTTACAAATACTAAAGATCAGTTAAGAAGTAGGCAAGCTATTTATAAAATGTTTTTGTTTTGCAAATGAGATAACAATTTCCTCATTTTCCTTTTCAAATCAAATCAAATTCATTGTTTATTTGCTAGAATACATACATAGATTATAGTTCTTAAAATTAAATGCAACACAATGTATTCAGCCTGCACGCAGGCGTGCAAACATTATAGACCTAGTTATTTTGAAATTACTAAAATGAAAATTATAATTTGGCAATAGTTCGCAAATCATAATTCATACGTTTACCTTTCAGGTAAGGTAAAGTAGGTAAGATGAGGATTAAAGCAAACTTAAGCCCACCTGGACGTAGGACGTCGCAACACAGTTTCTTAGCAGTTGTCGCCGTAATTAGGGCCGCAAGCGAGCCGTCCGTCGGCGGCGGCACGTGGCGGCAACTCGCAACTGTCGTTAGCGATCGCTCCAACTGCGATTTGCGGGCGCGCACGTCGCCGCTCGGTGATTAGACGTTGAACGCGCGCGGCGGCGGCAGTGCGGCCGCCGGCGCCGGGTGCAGCGTGTCACACGCAGCCTCCTCGAACGCTTGGCGTGCAGGTTGAATACACGCATTGCCTAATGTCTAACAATAGCAAGTTCTCGGTATGTGGCACTGCGACTTCTAGGTCACCGACGACGCCCCATACCGGGAACCAAGCCAATACCTTGTGTTGAGAAAATATTCGATTAATTAAATTTCAGTAGGTTAAGTTTTATTGAGTATAAAAATACAAGCACTCGATTACCTTAACATTATTTATTATGTGCTGTACGAACTCGTGCCCTCTAAACTCGGAAACTATCGTATGGTCTAATAATGAAACAATAAATGTATGGAAGTATCAATGTATTGCTCAACATAAATTTTTTTTTTTTTTTTTTGGAGAGAGATTGCTGATTGCCGCTGCGGCATTTTCAGCTTCACCGGGCTTTTTGGGGGCGGCGAGGAACGTAAAGGGTCCCTCAAGCCGTGTGAAACGAATCACCTTCAGAGGTTATCTAGAGGGAACGGCATCGCGCACAAGTGCGCGTCCCCGTGCCCTACTAGATTCTCCGAAGGGTTCGGATCGGATCGGGTCTCAACATAAAAAAGTAACCAACACCTTATACGTATCGACGCAAAAATCTCTATAGCGCGATTCAGCGCGTTCACAAGTAACGCCATCTAGCGACACGTATAGTAACATTATACATTTTCACCCACCAAGGACAATATGCAGTTTGTCCTTCCCCAAAGTAACAAAATAAAAAACAACAAATACAATTAAAACCTTAAATCTAATACATTTATATAACCTATTATATTAAATTCTCACTCCGCTTTCGGAAGAAGACAAATCTTTGAAATTGGTCGCTTAATGGTACCGTTTTTTGTTTTTAAAGTGAAATATATTCGTTTATTACATTTGTGTATTTTTCTTTTAACTGTGGATTTTTACCCAACTTATTATCCAACGAATGAAATCTTTTTTGTGCTATTTCCAAAGAATTTAATACTAGTGGTGAGTCTACCTTTAATGGAAGACGAACGACATATCTGCCTTCACTATCCCTTTCCGTAGTATTATCAAAGATTTCTTCACACCGTTTTTCCTCGTCAGTAAACAATGTCTTCTTGATCGGTTCAGGCTCAGCTTCCAATTCCCAGTACTTCTTTAGAAGCTCGTTATCGTTTACTCTACAATGTAATACGTTAATATTCCTTGGGACTTGGAGAGGCCTATCCACGTTTCCCGACAAGACCCATCCTAATTGTGTCGCTTGAGCCAAAGGTGTTCCTTCTGGACCCCGCTTTAATCCTTCCAAAAGTATCTTACTGTAGATTCCTACACCCAATAATAAATCAATCCGATTTGGGGTATGATACTCTGGATCAGCTAATACTAGATCGTTTAATTTCATAAAACTTTCCGAATCTATTTTACTAGCCGGTAAAGGGGCAGTTATTGATTTTAACACGTATGCTTCAATCTTCAACACAAAACTTGGCTCCACTCTAGATTGTATTTCTAGATCGGATCGAATGGAAGATCGGAGAACGGAAGGATCTGCGGGGCCCATAGCGCAGGTGCCCGGCCAAGGCCCGGTCAAGTTGGAGTAACCGTCTGTTCTAGCGTTTCACACTTTTTTTATTTTGAAGTGAATTATTATTAATTCTATTTCACTCACCTGTTCCTTAGCTGGCTGCTTCTCCGAGCTATAGTGGATAAAAGGAGAGAGGGGGAGAGACAAACACCAAATATTCTCACAATCGCTTGCTTTCAAGTAAACAAAAACTTTACTATGTTAACAAACAACAATTAACTAGATTTTTCCTCGTCAGGACATTAATCTCAAAAAGTTCAATTTTAATACAATTCTAAAAACTTTTCTCTCCAGAGGTTATATATTTTCATCTGTCAGTTGAACCTTTTTTTTTGTTTGAAGGCAACACAAACACCGTCCACACAGCCTATTCCGAACTATTGGTGTGTTGCTATTGCAATTGTGGCAACGACGACTAAGTTATTAAATCCTTTAAATCCTTTATTGTACATAGAAATTACAGAATAAATTACATTATAAAAAACATCTACAAGGGTGAGCTTATCTCTAAAAGAGATCTCTTCCAGCCAACCCTAGCTGTAGTTGGAAAAGAAAGTCTGCGGGACCAATTATTGACCATAACATAATTAAATAATAATTATAATACATATGCGTTATGGGTCAAGCAGACACATTTTGGAATGGATCCTCCAACCATCAGTAAGTATTTGCCGCTTACTAACTTACTCTCACAACCGTGAGCGCTATCCGGGCCGATGGCGGAAAACTTCCACGCGCGTGTCACTCTGACAATACGGTTCCGACAGAAGCGTAGGCGTTGAAACTTCTTTATCTATCACACCAATCAGTATTCAAACCAAAGGTAATGTATTTGTGCGTGCCCTCGGCTGCCAGCGAGTCCTCGAACAACGTTTGTTCAACCGTCACAATCATATTTCTTTCAGAGAAGACAAGAAGAAAATTGCCCTCGCCCTAATCAAAGATAACAATGTTTGCTTTACGAGCGTCCTGCCGTCTGCCCGTCCTTCCGCCGCGGCCGACACCATCCCTTAATATGCTATCTGTTTATGGGGGATATTACGAGCGCTAATGCCAGTCATAAAGTAGCTAATTGTGTTCGCTTCACTACATTACCCGCATTCATAGATTGCGCGCCGCTCGCCGGCGGGAATCAAATATTAACGATACGTATTGATTGCCCATTAAATTGTACAGTATTGCAGTAAATGGAAACCGATTTGATAGTGAATTAAGTGTATTAAAGCGCGACAGAGTTTGCGCCATTACTCGGCCCGCCATTTAATGACTCCAAATGAGCAGTGTTTGGACGAAATGAACTCTTCAGGGTTGAATGACTCGTTAACGGCTCCTCTTGAATATTCAAGAAAATAATATTATAGAATATTCGCAGCCAACCTTGATCGCGGTCTTCATCAGCTGTACATGTACGGTGGCTGCGATTTAACTTTCATACCCGGTTTTACATGTAACCGACGGCGGCGGCGCCGAGCGCCCATAACATTAAAACAGCCGCGGGTAGTGAGCGGTGTTTTTCGGGAAAACAATCCATAATTAATTTGCGCTTCGCTGTACTCGTAAATACACACTCGAACCTGGCGACTCCCACCGCGCTGCTCCCGGGCCGCCGCCGCCGGGAAATAGACCTTGTCGCGAGCGCGTTAAGGGAATTTCAGATGCACGCTTAAATATGCATGTCGTTATGAAAGTTTGAAGAGCCTGATGTCGGGCGTGTTATTTATTTAGATAAATGTTTTCAGGCTTGTTGCGTCGGAAGCGGAAATCAATATATATTTACGACAGTGCGGTGCGGTGTATCGAAGCGGAGGCCAGCCAGCGGTGCAGCGAGGCCCGCCGCTCGCACGGCGACTGTTCAATTGTGTTCGTCCCGCGCGGTCCCCACATCGTCGTAGTCAGTTCTATTTCCTTGCATTCCCTGCGGCAGCCGGCGGGCGGCGGCGCGGCGGCTCCACTCAATACAAAATAATATCTATTTGTATTGTGTTATATAAATTGTTGTGCCATTTTATTGTGGAACGACAATGAGGAAGATAAATGTAACATTATTTATTTATGTATTTGATATTGCCCCGCACTGTGTTCAGTTTCTCTTTTGTTGATTATGATAGTCTTTACGTAATTTGGTAACCTTGCTCGATAAAGAGCTCTGCGCGTCGCTACGTGTTGGCGTGCCACATACCAAATTAAACTTCAAAAGCAATAAGTGAAACAAAAATGATGTAATCCTGTTACTAAAACACAAATGTTGAAAAAATTTCCACGAGCTGGATTTGAACCTGCACCCTTCTGATATACCGGGTCAGGTGCTCTTCCAATTGGGCTATCGTGGTTCTAACCAGCTCGCCGCAATTATTCAACACTATTTACTTTTTACTTTGAAAGCCAAAGGCACCCATTTAATGTCAACAACTACCGTCATTAACACCCGATCATAATATTTTTACAAATACTAAAGATCAGTTAAGAAGTAGGCAAACTATTTATAAAATGTTTTTTTTTTGTTTTGTTTATATAATAACACAAATGTTGAAAAAATTTCAACCTGCTTCTCCATCCAATCCTGCTCGTGGAAATTTTTTCAACATTTGTGTTTTTGTAATTTGTTTCGCAACAAAATTTGCGTTAAAATTATATAAACAAAACAAAAAAAACATTTTATGTAATCCTGGTTTATTTCGAAACAAAGTATATTATAAAAGATACAGCTTTTTATTTCCTGCCGTTTGTTTTCCGACAAAGGGATCGCAACCACGCGGTCCGACTAGCTCGCCTGTGTTTGAACACAAATGTATTAGTCCACATCGCAACAATAGGCCCATTATTTACCTGCAACCCGACACCGGCAGCGGTGACGGAGGCGGGTACGGCGTAACGGCCGGCGGCGTGGCGACGCGGCGCGGCGGGGCCTCGGCGTGGCGGCGGCGGCGCGGCGTGGCGCTCCGCAAACACATTAGCGAGTGAGCACTATGCGAGCTCCTTGAACTTAAGATTAGGATTTCCATCCCACTCGTCCAACCTTTACTGCGTCACCCATTCTAATGCGAAGTTCAAATATTAAAAACGATATGTGACTACAATAAAAATCGTTTATCGTATTAGTACTGAGTCCAGGGTTAGACGACTAACCAGGAAGGTCCGGTGCAATGCCGGTGGCTGACCACCTCGCTTCAGTTATACGGGGCAACATCACGAGATAAAGCTGCAAAGAGTGAATAAAACGGTTTTTTTTTTAAAATATGAGACATACATTGTTTTGATCCCAAGGTAAGTAAGTAGCTAAAGCACTCGTTTCATGGAAATCGAAAACAACGACGGTACCCACAACCACCCAGACCTGACACAATATAGAAAAGTTCGTTTTTCGACATTGACCCGACCGGGAATCGAACCCGGGACGTTAGAGTTAGCGCCGCCCAAAGTCCGGCGTGCATGCCACTCTTAGGATAATATATTGAAGCCTAAGGTCTGACTTGGCTAGTTCTCATATACGAATTATAATTAAGTACCTTCTAAAACAGTCAGTCTCTAGTCAGTCCCTAGTCCCCGGCTGCCCCACTCGCCCTCAAGCAGGTAGCCGTCAAGGCAGCGACGGGGCAGGGGGTGCTAAGAATCTCCGGCAGAGACCTGGCTACCGCCAACAACGAACTCTGGCCCTGGCAACATTTAACGGATAACGTTTCGTTTCCAAGCCAGTTTCCGAAAAGGCTTCAGCACCATAGAGCACATACATAAGCTGCGGCAGGTTACACAGAAGACCAAAGAGTATAATCAGCCTCTTTGCTTTGTGTGTGTGTTAGTGTTTGTGGACTATGAAAAAGCCTTCGATGTGATTGAAACATGGGCCGTGCTACAGACTCTCCAGCGGTGCCAAATTGACTACCGGTACATCGAAGTGTTGAAGTGTTTGTATAAAAGCGCCACTATGTCAGTCCGTCTTCAGGACCAGAGCTCGAAACATATCCAGTCGCAGCGAGGAGTGAGACAGGGAGATGTGATATCTCCGAAACTGTTCACTGTTGCACTGGAAGATGTTTTCAAGCTTTTGGACTGGAAAGGACTCGGCATCAACGTCAACGGCGTATACGTCACTCACCTTCGATTTGCTGACGATATAGTGTTCATGGATGAGACCCTGGAATACCTCGGCACAATGCTCGGTGACCTCAACAAAGTCTCTCAACAAGTGGGTCTTAAAATGAACATGGAGAAGACGAAAGTTATGTCGAACTCACGTGTCGTAACCACTCCTCTGAAGGTTGGGGACTCTGCCCTTGAAGTTGTGGACGATTATGTTTCCCTGGGACAAACGGTCCAGCTAGGTAGGCTCAACTTCAGCAAAGAGATCAATCGTCGAAACCAATTAGGCTGGGCAGCGTTCGGTAAGCTACGAATAACTTTTCATCCGATATACCGCAGTGTCTCAAGACAAAAGTCTTTGACCAGTGTGTGTTAGCAGTGATGATATACGGGACTGAGACGCTCACTATGGGCTTTATCAGAAGGCTCAACGTCATTCAAAGAACAATGGAGAGGGCTATGCTCGGGGTTTCTCTGCGTGTTCAAATCAGAAATGAGGAGATCCGCAGAAGAACAAAGGTAACCGACATAGCCGGAAGAGTTGCTAAGCTCAAGTGGCAGTGGGCAGGGCACATTGCTGGCAGGACTTATAGCCGCTGGGGCGGAATAGTCCTTGACTGGCGACCGCGTACCGGAAAGCGCAGTGTGGGCCGGCCTCCAAAAAGGTGGACCGACGATCTGGTGAAGGTCGCGGGAAGCCGCTGGATGCGAGCAGCACAAAACCGGTCGTTGTGGAGATCCTTGGGGGAGGCCTTTGTCCAGCAGTGGACGCCTTTTGGTTGAGATGATGATGAAAACAGTCATGGAATAGCCCAATGTACGATGGCTAGTTTCTACCAGCCAGCCAAATTTCCGGAAGAATAAAACAAGAAGTTACAGCTGTAGAACTTGCGAAGGCTATAATATAATTCGTATATCAAAACTAGCCAAGTTAGGCTTCAATTTATTATCCTAAGTTACACTCGGCGTCAAAAAAATCGCACCTTTTAAAAATCATCTTTAAAAATTCTTAAACCTTATGTAGAGGATAGTGTTGGGTATCATTAGAAAGGTAACAAAAAGGAGTATCAAAAAACAATTAAATTTAACTTTCTGTTTAATTATAATTATACAAACAACATTAAAATTAATAAAATAATAAAAATCCTTAATTAAGTCCTAATTAACAACAGATAATTTACAAAGAAAAATGTACAAAAAGTGTCTTAAAATTAACTTAAAATCTAGTGTTACCCCCCCTTGCCCTGATCACGGCTTCCATACGGTCCCTCATGGACCTCACCAACTTCAGGAGCTCTTCTTGAGGGATAAGCCCCCATTCTTCAATCACCGCGTCTTGGAGCTCCTGTAGAGTCGAAGGAGCTGGATCCCGAGATCGAACCTTACGTTTAAGATGGTCCCAGAGGTGCTCTATAGGATTCAGATCCGGACTTCGCGCTGGCCACTGCATCACAGAGATTTGGGACCTCTGCAAGAAGTCGCTCACGATGCCTGCAGTGTGAGCGCGAGCGTTGTCGTGCATTAATGTGAACCCCTCGCCAAAAGATTCGGCAAAGGGGACCACATGCACTTCCAGGACCTCAGTGACATAGCGGCGAGCAGTCAGCGACCCTTGTCCGCGAGCACCTCCAGTCCGGGAGACGCAGACAAGGTCGGTTTTGCCGGCAGCAGACATACCGCCCCAGAACATGCAGGATCCGCCACCATATTCCACCGTCTCCTGGATGCAGGCTTGGGCGAAACGTTCACCCTGCCTCCGGTATACTCTTCTCCGTCGGTCGTTGCAGAAATGACACACTCGCGTCTCGTCTGAGAAGAGAACAGCTCTCCACTGCTCAAGGGTCCAATCGACGTGGTCACGAGCAAACTGCAAGCGGGCTCGCCGATGCGCTGCAGTCAATTTTGGACCCGTAGCAGCTCTGTGGGCCGCTATCTTCTTCTCCTTCAATCTTCTTCTAACCGTAGATACGCTTACGGTGCGTCTGCGAACTGCCTGGAGCTGCTGTTGCAACTCAACAGCGTTGGAGAAACGATTTCTCAAAGAGTTCGACACAACGAACCGGTCGTCTCTTTCCGAAGTGCAGCGACGTCTACCCGAACCGTGTCTGCGGATATAGCCACCGGTCTGTATGAAGCGCTGGTACACTCTTCGAACGGAATAACGGCTCAGGTTCAGTTGCCGGGCGACATCACACTGCCGCACCCCTGATTGCAGTAGTGCAACCACTTGAGCGGCTTTATCAGCTGTGGTATCCATCAAAATCTGTGCGTGTGTCCTCTTCAACGGTTGAATAGCGAATGACCCACATTGATTTTTTTTTTTTTGGAGAGAGATTGCTGATTGCCGCTGCGGCATTTTCAGCTTCACCGGGCTACCCGTGTTGACCGTTTTATACCCACAAAGGAAGCGCAACTAGCAACTCTCACGGGTAGCAAAATTTGCATCGAATTTTTGTGACACTTTATTTGTTGCATTAGGTTTTATTTGATAATGAAAAGTAATGTTTTTTATTAAGTTAATTAAGTAACCTTGTAAATAAAATCATAATTAATGCGACTGCATGTGCATATCAAGAGTAAATGACATTTGAAAGTGATTTTCTAAGAGGTGCGATTTTTTTGACGCCGAGTGTATAAGAAGAAATGATATTTTAAGTTGTTATAAATTATTTTATGTTGTTATAAATAAATTTCAGGACTGACCATTGAACTTGGCACCCATTTAGATCTCACTTCTTTTAAAGTTGAAGTCAACAACCAAGGCATATATCATAATATTGAACTTGGCTCTCATTTCAAATTTATGTTTTTGAGGGGATATCATTACTTTTTGTACAGAAATTATTAGTTGGTACTTATTCATAATAAAATTAACGCACCGCTCCCCACCCCGCTGCTCCACGGCCGCCCGCCGCACCGTGCGCCGCGGTCCGTGGTATTATTCATTTATTTATAAGTAATGATCTTACACTATTGATGTGCGCTAATTATTGAAATTATAATTAATACTAAATCCCAGTTAATAATAACGTAATAAATACGAAAGTCGTCTATACTCTTAGTTAAAAGTAGATTTATGTACTAAAACTGATATGTTTGCATTATAAAAAATAATAAGGATGGTATTTCACTCGTTATTATTCACAGCTCGATGGCGCAGTGGTTAACGTGCCCAGTCTGCCAGCGCGGAGGTTAAGCAACTTTCGCAAGGCCGGTCATCGGATGGGTGACCAAAAATGTATCATCTCGAGCTCCTCCGTGCTTCGAAAGGCACGTAAAGCCGTTGGTCCTGGCTGCATTAGCAGTCGTTAATAACCACCAATCCGCACTGGGCCCGCGTGGTGGTTTATGACCCGTTCTCCCTATCCATCTATGGACGGAAAGGGAGAACGGGCCATGTTGGGAAGGCTCGTGCCCCAGCAGTGGGGACATAAAATGGGCTGATGATGATGATTATGATATTCACATGAAGACCTTAAAATCCACAAAAAGACCGGCTGTCATCAATTTTGATTGCTGATTCTTACATTACAGGCATATTTTTAAGTGTTCCTAATAAAATCAATTAATTGATAAAATTATATTAAATTGATAATACTAGTTTCTGATTTATTTCTCTGTATTCGCCCAACCACCTATCTGGGTGCCAAATTTGAACTTTCTAGGTCATCTGGAACTGAGTAAGAGTTTTGATCTATCTAAAGATCAGTCAGTCAGTGATAAAAATGACTGATTGATTGAATGATTTTTACACGTTAATATTTAAATAACCGTATAAGGAGTGTTTATGAAAGGAGATTGCTCTGGACCGCCTTAAAATTTTCAAACATTTGAAAAATACGTTATTTTGTAGATTATTTTAATAATAATTTTGACAGTAAGAATTTTAAGCGGACACTGTTTAATAAATAAAAGAATTTTAAAAGTATTTTTGTTTACCACCTTACCACCAAACTCGCCATCTTTGTTTGTCAATATGTCAGTTAATGATGATTGATTGACTGAATTTACAAAAAAAAAATTTTGGTTTCGATGAAAACATTGAGTAATAAGATTATACATAAAACATTATTGTTGCGCAACATTTTAGTATTTCGGTTTTATTCACGTTTTCAAACATGTTTAGCATAGCCAAATACTTATAGATTTATTAACTTTTAAAATCATTTGTAACATTGGAACTTGACAATTGAGTAGGCCTTAAATTGCTATACGTATAAAATGACTCCCCTAATGATTAGTCTTTAGGTCTAGGTTAATCTAAAACTAACAAATAGTAGTAAAAAGTAATTTATAAGCGTTCACTAAAGTGTTTCAAAAGACTAAACATAACCTCAAAATCGGTCCTTTTATTTAAATAACTGTCTTAATAAATGTCTTCTCAGAAGTGTCCGTCATGAAACTTAGTTCTCATGGGCTAATACAGGCAATTAATTACTAGAAAATGAGTTTTACTCCGCAGTTAATTTTTAAGGCGAGCAATATAATATGGACGCAGTACAATCTCCTTTGTTGAGCACAATTATGTATCTCGCAAGTCTCAATATATGAGCCAAAATTGAAATGTTTATGTGAAATTGTTTTTGAGTTATGAGGGGGTCAAAAGTGGCTCCAAATGGCTCGTGTAATATTACACACGGCGCTGCTTGCCAGTTCTTTTTGCTTAAACTTGGCTTGACACGCTATCGCATGTCTAGAGGAGTGTACCGCCTAAGCAAATCTCCGCAAACTAAGGTAATCTCTGTTGTTTTGCTCTTCAGACCCAAAGAGCGGAAAGAGGCAGTTAATTCAAAGTAATGAGAGTGTGTCGTCTTGTCACTAATTACTGAAAACCTCGAGTGATAGAACGCAATTGGAGTGTGTATTGGGCTCCGCTTACAGTGTGTCCATGACTCGTCTATGGGCGTTTAGTGATGCACCGAGGCGCAGAAGCAGGGGGAGACATCTATTCAGGAAGCGCTTTTGTCCAGCGGTATTGATGCGGCCCTGCCTTTGAGGGGACTGTCCGCGCCAGGTAAAACTGGGCACTTCACAATGTCCTCCCTAGTACAGTGGTACCGCATCCATAAGTAGCGATTAGTTTTGCGCCTGAACCCCGGCCGGCGGTCGCGCGCGTCGGCAGCACGCACTCACTCTGGATATTGTCGGGAACACCGGTCATTTGCGGTTTGCTCGGAGCCATTGTTATTATTCAATGTAACGAGGATTTGGCTGTTTGTAGACCCTTACCTATAGGTAGCAACACTGATAACTAAGTATCTTATCGTGCTTCTTATCTTATATGCTACTAATGTCTATTAATTTAACAGTAGCGTTTTAACTGTTGAAGAAAATCTCCCCTTTCCCTGAAAATGCGTGCCTTTCAAGGACCATATTTAGATATTTTTGTTTCGTTACCATTTTAATTATGGTTTATTTTAATGACACATTATGGTTTCGCAACAAAACTAATGTGTATTGATTATATACTTAGGTACCTCAGGTTAGGAGAAATGCATTATGTGCCGACGCCTCCGTACTCAGTGCAATAAGAGCAAATCTCCCACCACTTTATTGTAAATCCGGGTGAAAGTTACGGCTTTGGCAGTAGTTATCATGAGGTAAGATGAAATATATATACTTTTTTAATCAAGGCTTACCTATTTCTGTCTTAATTTTTTATATCATCTTATTAGCCTTTCACATACATTTTGAGCTCCGATCCGCAATCCGCAACACCGATCCTCAATACTGACAGCTACGTCCGTCACCCTCTTATGAAGGATCGGAATCGCAATCGGAAAACATTTATAAATTTCCAGCGTGCCGCCACAACGATCTGACTTCGTAACCAAGTGGCATTGCGAGCATGGCATCCGAGATGAATAAACCGAATTTATCGTCGGGCGGGTGACGTTTATCTTCCGTTAAATGAAACATAATACTTTTACGTGGCCTTCAATAAATCTCCACTCGACGCGGCGTTTTGTTATTGTCCCGCTGTGGAGTCGCCGGAGCTATTCCGTGCTCATTGTGAGGACCTGCGTGAGAGGCGGGGGCTGCGGGGCGCGGGGGCGGGCGCGGGGCGGGGGCTGGCAGGCGTCCAGCGCGCGGCCGCCGGCGCCGGCGACGCCGCGCTCCATTCACGTCGCGCTCGTCTAAGGAAGGCCTTCATCTTCAAGCCGAGGCCCGATGCTAAGTTGCGTTAAATTAGCTGACCAATCTTTTTTATTGCATTATCAATTTTAGGTTACGTTGGCGCATGTAAGTATAGCATAAGTATACCGAGTTGCTTTTTATGACTTACTTATAATCCTTAGCTATGGATGCCATAACAATACTTTCTAATTGTTGACGGTCTCGTAGGTCGTAGCGTAGAATAATTACGATACTTATACGTTTCTATTTTGTCTTTCGGTGTTCTTGTTTCCTGCGAAAATTGCTCGCCAGATTTGAATAAAACTTGGTATTAATATACCTTTAAACTGTATATAGAAACAACATTTGATTCTTCCATCATTTAAAGATATGAAAGAGAGAGAGAGATATGATAAAACGATGGATCGACTCTTCTTGTGAGCACACACTAACGAGTGTAATTGCTCTGAGCATTAGCATAGGTTCAGCGAGGGAGCGCCGCCCTCCTGGTGCGCTGTACTAATACGACACTGATGATTTCTATCGACGTCTCTTTATTTCAACCAGAATTGTTTTCATCTTCAGGATAATTTTTACCGTCCTTACCGCAGGGATGAGATAAGTTAAGTTATGAGGTGCTGTTATGAAAAAGTGGATCAAATGTAACTTGCAAAATTTGATTACACAGGTGAAACTAAATAAAAGCTTGTAAAAAGAAAAGGATCGTGAAAGTGGAGAAATCTTCTCAATGCAAGCAGACACGGTCTTCGTAAGGTGGCTGGCAAAAGCTGGATGGGAGTAGCCGGGGATCGTGCTCGGTGACGTTCACTTGGAGAGGCCTACGTCCAGCAGTGATACTACTAGAATAAGCTGATGATGATGGTCCCTACATCTTACAAAATGTTTATTTAAAGCAGAATTGCTCTGGAGCCGTGAGCGTAACCACTCGTTAATAATAGTCGTCACCGATCACCGCACGTCGAGCCGCGACAATCGGGGCCTTGATAAATGCATTTCTTATGGGATTCTTATGGGATCTTATGCGATTAAAGCGCGGGCGTCCCGAGCGGCCGCGGTGATCGATCAGCACGCGTGACGTCATCGGCCGCGTGACGTCACCGCTGGGGTTTCCGCACAACGGCAACGGCACGCGGCGCGGGGCGTACTATTACTACGTCGTTGATACCGCTTGTTATTTATAAAAACATTACCATATGACGTTGTGTTTGATGATTAAACAGATTGTTTCTTACGTATATCTCCCATAAACTCGAAGCATTGCCTGTTTGAGTATTATAATGTATACCCTTCAGTCATCATCATCATCATCAGCTCGTTTTATGTCCCCACTGATGGGGCACGAACCTTTCCCAGGGATGGATAGGTAAAACGAGCTACTAACCACCGCGCGGGCCCAGTGCGAATTGGTGGTTGTTAGCGATAGCCAGTGCAGCCGGGACCAACTATTCCACGTGCCTCCCGAAGCTCGGGCGCTCCAGGCTTTCCTCTTCCCCCCGGACCTCTGAGGAGTTCAGACGTTTTAAGTGACAAACCGCTTTTCTATTTTATCTATATTTAATCAAATTCTAACGAAATTTAAATAAAATTCAATTCAAAATAATAGGAGTGCATAAACGTAAGGAGATCATAGCGGTAACTACGCTGGCTTATCGACCGTAGTGCGTCACTGACATGAACACGACCAACGCCTTACTGTTGCCGCCCCTCGAAGAGTAACGAAGATCATTCATTGCATCCTAGTGCGAAGAGTGCAACAACAACACCAAGCGACAATACAGGAAAATATAAGTTCAGAGAGGTCTACAAATACTGGACGGAAAGTGTTTTTGTATGAAAGTGTCGATCGCCACCAGAATAAGCTGACCCCTCATACAAGTAGCTGTAAATACAGAGTAACTTTGCCAACGTACTAAATTATACCTGCATAGACTTTCTGTTGCCCTGGTACTTGCTTGCTTGTGTGAACGCAATGCCGCTTAAAAGAACACCACCACAAACGCCTAAGGTAACAACGTTAGCTACGTCAACAACGGTTGCACCTCCTTGTAACTCTGATATACTGGTACATACGGACACTCTTTTAAATAGATCTGCATCGGATACGGATCTGGCGCGCATTACCCCACCGAGTTTTGTTTCCCAGAGGAATAAAAGATGTAGATCCCAGATGGAAGATTCGAATCCTATAGATGATATAGGTATAGATGATTTTAAAGAAGAAATGCGAAAATTAATGACATTGTTTTCTGCTTCGCAAGCTAATGAGCTGAAACAATTGAATACCACACTTAAAGAGATACAACAATCAAATTATAACATCGAGAATTCAGTCTCTTACCTAGCTGCACAAAATGAGGAGTTTAGGCAGAGAATAGTCGAATTGGAAACACAAGCAAAGCAAGACAGAAACTATATAACTATACTGGAGAGTAAAATAGAAGAAATGCAAGTGGGAAACCGAAAATCTAGCTTTGAAATTAAAAATGTCCCGAAATTTCCCAATGAAAACAAGGAAGACTTAATCGAGATGGTTGTTAGTCTCTCAAAATATGTGGACTGCAATATCTCCAAATCAGATATCAATGACATATTTAGAGTAAGACCAAAGTCTGCTGACAACAAAAACTCACCAATTGTAGTGGAATTCAATTCGACGCTCCTAAAGAATGATATCTTAAAATCAGCAAAATTATTTAACGTCAAGCACAAAAGTAAACTATGTGCCAAGCATCTTGGATTTAAGACTCAAGAAGACACCCCTATATACTTGTCCGAACACCTAACCCCAAAGGGTGCACGCTTGTACTTTTTAGCGCGAGACCTGGCCAAGTCAAAGAACTTTGTCAAGGAAAGGTGTATGTAAGAGAAAATGAGCACTCACCAATTATAATGATTAGAAACGAATGTCAAATACACCAACTTTTGACCGGTCAGCCCCAGGGGCCACAAGTAATCTGACTACTCGAAGCTAACGCGACCACTAAAGGTAACCTCTTAATGTGTCCTAAGTTTCTATTACATGTTCCTCTTGCTAGGCTTAAAGAAATATCATTGATAATTTCTTTATATTTTTTACCTCTGTATCAATTAGTATTTAAAATTGTAAAACATTTTAACACTGAAACTTACATCTACTCACACCCATTCTCACACGAATTTCAACTTCAATTAAGCATTCATAAACACACACAAATTAACATTTTACGACAATTATTACTCAGATCTCTACAACCAGAGCCTCTTAATATAATTAGCAATTGTTCCATAAAACTTAAACAAAAACATAGACATACAAATAAAATATCCGCACACAACTCTGCTCTTATAAAGACTTATTTACTCAATACATTAATGAATGGGTGACCCACTTCACAATCTGAACGTGATAGATAGTATCGAAATTGCTCGGGTAATAGAATGCGATTGTGCTGAGCTATCATCTTATAAGCTAATTAAAAAAAGTGACCTCACAATAATATCCCAAAACATACGTAGTATTTATTCTAATATTGACGATTTTTTGCTGACCTTGGCTAGCCTTTCTTTTCACGCTGACGTTTTGGTTTTGACTGAATGTAGACTTAGCTCGAATAAACCTATACCTCAACTTGATGATTATAACGCCTACTTCACTACATGCCGGCTAAACCAAAGCGACGGGGTAGTTGCGTATATAAAAAAATCGCTACAACCAAAAGTTAAAGAAATTAGGCTCACACATGCTTCCTGTCTTCAGCTGAATGTACTTAATAACACAATTCTGTGTATTTATCGCTCTCCATCTAACCGTAATGCTAATGTATTCGTAGAATCACTATGTTCACACTTGGATACCCTAACTACGCAGAACAATATCATTATTGCAGGAGACATTAACATCAACATTGCTCCCAAACAGTTCGAACCCATCATAGAATACAATAACAGAACGAACTATTTAAACACACTCTCTGGATATGGTATTCTCGCTGGACATACTTTACCCACTAGAGAAAGAAACTGTCTTGATCATTTTATGCTGAAGATCAACAGAAACAAGTACTCAGCATTTATTGCAGTCTTGCATACAACCATCACAGACCATTTTACTACATTTCTATCTCTATCAAAATCTAAAATTAAAAATCCTATAACTAAAACGAAAACTATTATTGACTATACAAAGGCTTTAAAAGATCTTCAACATAAAAATCTATCTGAATTACTGTTTTGTAACGACCCTACTAATTTAACGCACCGTCTGTTAGCTGAACTTTCCGAGTCTATAAAAGCAAATACCACTAATATTATTATCCCTAAAAAACAACGCACGCTGAAGCCCTGGATTACTCCTGGAATTTTACGATGTATCAAAAACCGGAACAAACTGCAAAAAAACCTACGGAAAGAGAGTCACAATGATATTTTAAAAATAACCTACATTCGCTACAGGAACTATTGCAATAATCTCATAAAAAAATTAAAACGCAAATATGAAAGGGACTTGCTTGCTAAATCTGTCAAAAATAATAAACTACTGTGGAAAAATATAAAATATATTACTTACAGCAACAAAACACATGATGACAACAAAGAACTAATTAGCCTTAAAACTAATCCCAATGAGTCCGCGAATTTTATAAACAGTTACTTCGCAAATATAGGTAAACATCTTGCAAATAATATACAACCCAGCGCTTCCCCAGATCAAAATTCTATAACTAATAACACATTGGACCAGGTCAACTCTTTCGTTCTGTTTGAAACCGATGCAAATGAAGTAGAGAGAACCCTCATGAATTTAAGATCCGATAGCGCTCCTGGCTGGGATAACATTCCAATCAGTTTTATGAAACTTGCAAAGAGTGAACTTGTGCCCATAATTACTCACTTAGTTAACCTTTGCTTTCAGCAAGGTACATTCCCATCTGCATTAAAAAAATCCATTATTACCCCAGTGTACAAGAGTGGAGACAGGGACGACATTGGTAACTATAGACCAATTTCGGTACTCCCAGCTATCTCAAAAATATTGGAGAAACTTTTAAACACTAGACTCCAAAATTATCTTAAAAAATATGAGTTACTATCTGCTTCACAATTTGGTTTCAGACAGGGCAAATCAACTGAAGACGCAGTTATGGCACTTTGTCAACTTGTAACTGAACAAGTGGATGGAGGAAATAAATGCTTATCGGTGTTTCTGGACCTCAAAAAAGCGTTTGATACAGTCTCTGTCCCCATTCTTGTACACAAACTAGAAAAAATTGGAATAAGAGATACTACACTCTCTCTCTTTAGAAGTTATCTTTCTGAGAGGACGCAGATGGTGAGATTAAATCAACACACCAGTGAGGACGTCGCAGTATCGTATGGCGTGCCGCAGGGAAGCGTGTTGGGCCCAACACTTTTCCTGATTTATATTAATGACCTCTGTAATTTAAAAATAAATAGTGCGCACTTAATTTCCTACGCTGACGATACTGCCGTGGTCTTCACCGGAAAAAACTGGGCTGCTGTAAGGGACAATGCAGAACATGGCATGAGCTTGGTTGCGAGATGGTTAAATAATAATCTCCTAACATTAAACACTGCCAAAACCAACTACATCTGTTACAGTATCCAAAATCATACACAACCTGGTCCCGATTTTGAGCTTAGAATACACTCCTGCAACACCTACACAAAACCTGCTGTTTGTAGTTGTCCTGTTGTAGGCAAAATTTGCAAAACAAAGTACCTAGGAGTTATGGTTGATCAACGGCTGTCCTGGCATCCTCATCTGGATCAATTAACTGCTCGAGTCAGAAAACTTATCTGGATATTCAAAACCTTAAGATATGTGGTGCCTGGGGTAGAGCGGTTGAATGATCATGGCTCCTCAAGGAATATTCTTAAGGAAATTTACACAGCGTTGGTACAATCTATCATAACTTATTGCATACCTATCTGGGGTGGAGCGGGTAAAACAAAAATGCTAGAGGTAGAACGTGCCCAACGCGCGCTGTTAAAGGTTATGCACTTTAAACAAAGAAGATTCCCAACGGACGATTTATACTCTATCAGTAAAGTTTTATCTGTAAGAAAGCTGTACGTTCTTCTAACAATATTAAAAAAACATAAATCTATAAACTATGACCCTAGCACAACACTAAAGAGAAGAAAAAATATTGTTACTTTTACTCGAACAAAAACAGAATTTGCTTACAGGCAATATAACAGTCGATCGGCTTCTCTTTATAATAAATGTAATAAAAACGTAGAGATTTATAGTAAAACACTCAAAGAATGTAAGAAACTAGTAACTAATTTTCTTACATCACAAAGTTATGAGGATACAGAGAGCTTATTACAACATACTAAATAAAACACACATACGCACACACACACAAACACACACACACACACACACACACACACACACACACACACACACACACACACACACACACACACATACACACACACACACACACACACACACACACACACACACACACACACATACACACACACACACACACAAACACAAACACTATCAAACACACATATAGTTACTATAGTTAATAAGTTTGATTAGTAATAATTTTGTTTAGTTACATTAAGTTTGTCTAATAATTATAAATACATTAGCTATAGAAGAGCGGAGTCACTTGTTACAGGCAGTTTTATGCTTACTAGGTGACTTCAATCACTGAACTTTAAATTGTAAACTTAAATTTAAGCAATAAATTTCATTTTTCATTTCATTTCATTTTTTCATTTTTCATTTCCAGGAGCTCCGGGGGCGTTACGTTACTACGTATATGTCGGCGACATGGCGCTAGTATCGCGTAGAAACGACAAGTATATTCTATACTTAGTGTGGTCTGCGCAGCCTACGCTCTATGATGCGCGAAACGTCCACGTCCGTTGACTTGGCGCGACAACGGACTGGACACATTTGAACGGGAGCGGTCGGAGCGTACGCACGCGCAGAACTCACTTCGTTTCTTAAATCCATTTGCATCGGGCAACTGTTCCTAAATAATTTAATTGTGATACTAAAATAACATTAAAGTGACTGCAAGGAATACGATTGCGTCTTTATTTTGAAGATCCAAGATGAACGGTGTTATCGGCGAATCCGAGTTTGCTCGACCGTCCTACACACAAACAACCTCCCCGCCGCGCCGCCGACAAATACATTTTCTTCTTTATTTATTTCACACCAAGCCTTTTCATCCTGAGGTTGCTTGGCGCCGTTGTTGTACGATTTCTAAACTCTTTCCTTCTTTATCATTATATCTTGTTTACATTAATAAATAATTTACATTATTTATTTATTACTTTCTTCTTTGTGCTAAACCACTTCTTTAAAGAAGTATTAAGAAATAAATAAAATATTTTTTATTTATTTGTTAACTCCTGAGTTTGGCCGAGAATATTTCGACTGATGACGATTACTTGTATTTTGAAACATTTGAAAGCGGGTTACCAACAGAGCTAAATTCATGCACGAATCGCGTTGCGAATCGCGACGTAATAATGACTAATGATAAAACGATAATGTGCCGCAGCTTAAAACGGATCCCAAAATGAATAATAATAATAATTCTCTAGCTACGCGAAAATAACCTATCTTTTTAAATAAATTCATTGCATTGCCTTTAACTTTAACTGATATTTCAGTTATTTTGTAATTTCATTTTAATTTTTTTCATTAATTTAGGGGTACGCCGGAAACTCAACAGTTAACAAATTGCGACATTGAAACATTACTGAATCTAATTCATGAAAAGCTTGGGGATAATCCCCTGGGCAGTGGTCCGCGCGGTCTCCGGCCGCCCGGGTGGTGCAGCGGCTCTTTGAATATCCGCGGTATCCACTCGCTTATCGAACTTTAAACGCGCGTAGCCCATACATTTTTGGCACACTGAAAAATCACTGTCATCTTCGCACAAAACTAATGTTAGTCGTCCGCTTTATATATGTATTATACATTATTTTTATATTATATTACAGAACAAGTAAGAGTAACAGTAAGACTAACACTGGGCCCGCGTGGTGGTCTATGGCCCATTCTCCCTATCCATCCATAGAGAAACTGATTATGAAATAGCCTTGAGATCATGGTATTGGCTACATGTGAAAGTCGAAACAAAAGATCACATTTAAAAAAATTAAATAAAAAATTGTTTCTCACAAACTTAACGAGCGATCTTATGTACACACGCCTGCACATCAACCCATCCAAAAATGAATGTAACTTTGGATTTAAAGGAAACTATGGCATATTGTAGCTTTTTAATGAAAGTTAGTAAAGCTCAAACAATTTTAAATAAGTATTTGTTTATAACATAACTAAGTCTATCGGCTTCAGCCTCTTGAAGTGAACAATTAGCACTGTGTTGTGCTGCTAACTTCGGGAGCGTCGGGGCGCGGCGACGAGCGTCTGCGGCGCGGCGCGGCGCGGGGCCGCGGGAGGAACCACACTGCCCCCTGCTCGTGTATTTGTGTAAAATGCGTCTGCTTTCATGTCAGTAGCAATTTTTACTATACTCTACTTGTATATACGGAACAACTCGTACGCATTATATCCATCCAACTAGTGAAAGCTTAATGCTAACAAAATCGAACCAAGGTTTTGATTAACTTTGTACAAATGTTTCATTTATTAACTGTACCAATATTTGCATCTGCCAAAACCCACATTGCGGAGCCGAACATCGCGATAACGTTAATCGTTTTTTGGCTAAAGTGGAAAACATTGAAATCAGTGTTTTCGCAGCTGGAGCCGCGCGCCCGCTGCTCCGCGCTACATCAACTCGGGACACGAATGAAGCCAGCCATCGATTCAACGATTCACCAATATTGAATAAAACGTTCCGTTTTTATTGATCAGCACAAGATAGCTGCGGCTTTCGTGTACATCGCAGTTTTTGATGTTCCTTCTACAGTCGTATTATTACGCATTTAGCGTAAATAAAGCAAATTAACGTTTTATCTTTCAGTAGAATGTAGCTGGCATTCGTCAGAAGCGCCGCGCAGGCCGGGAGCTACACTTCCCCAAACATATACTCATACGCTAATGATTGACGAAGATGATTACCAATTTATTTACTTGCAGCAGTACGTAATCTGGTGCCGTCCTTGTCACATATTTTAAAGCTACTAAAGAAAAAATATCTCTGTCTCCATCCCTAACGCTCGACACTACCAGTCGCCAGACGGCCCGTTGTGCGCCGCCATTAGTTTTAGAGGTAACTGAAATCAAATTTTTCAAAGGGAAATAGAATGTATTCGAAGCTGGGTTGGGTGGGAGTATGGTAATCATCTGTAGCATTTTTGGGAAGATTTCGTCCGGTCCCGCTGCCTTATATGGCTGGAAGGATCGGACGCTCCACAGTAAATGTTCCTCTGTGATGGTTGCCTTTGGCTCCCGGTCCGCTGTGGGATTAGTGTATAATCCTCTCTGAGTTCCTCACTTTCCGGGAAGTATGTTTTCAACATAACTTCCAGTATCTTTTTCGGATCAGTTATTAGGTCTTCTCAGTTCTTGATACTTTTTAGCCTACACGTGTTGGCCTTGGAGAACGTTTTAACTAGTCGCGCTGCTTCAAGGTATCTTTCAACTTCTGCGCAGAACACCTTCCCATTGTTCCTGTTCTCCCTTCTACATTTTTTCTTGTATGTGCTTCTTTCTTCTCTATATATTTGCCAGCTCTCATCATCGTTATTTTTTAAGGCCTTCTTGAGAGCTCGCCTTGTCTTTTTACTTCTCCATCACGTATCTGCGAAGCTCTGTCATGGCTTCGATAGAGTGATGAAGATCCAATTGAACTATTTTTATCTTTTGTGTGTGTTTCTGTGTGTGTTCATTTGTTAGTGTATGTTTGTCTGTGTGTCTGTGTGTCTGTGTTCCTGTTCCCTCCCTATTTGGACTCCGCTTTAGGTTTTGACCCCCCACACCGACGCGGTTGTAGTTGTGCTACGCTTGGTGGGGGCGCACGGTCCTTCAGCATCGTCGTAAGGAGAGGGTGTGGTGTGCGGTGCTGTGCGGGAGAGTTCGATAGGCAGGACCTCCGAGTCTCAGCGGCACCCACCTTCGGGGTACCGGACTGTTTCGCCTCCCCCGCCTATGGGCTGCTCCCTTCTTGTGTTTGGCGCCTGTTGTGTGCTGCTGGGGCTTCACCGTGATACTCGTATAATCATAATCGAACTTCACAAGGTAAGTTCGTTTAATTATGAATTATACTTTGTATCTTTTCGAAGATGACTACCAATTTATTTACTTGCAGATATTTAGAGTTTCAAAAGAAAATAAAATATTTGTTAAATGAAGGGTTCTTATGAAATCTTTTCTTTTTTATGAATAATATAGGATAATACAGGAAAACACTTATTTATTATGTTAACCCACTTTAACAACAATATTTTAAAATAATTGTATGTTTTATGTATTGACAAAGAATTAGCAAATTAATTATTGTCTACAGATATACTGATATATCGATTATAATATTTAAGGGAAACATTGGCTGTATCATCCTGCCCGCAGCAATAAGAACCACTGCTACGCTAGCCCCGGAGCGGCGCGCGGCGAGGGGCCACGTGTCGTGCGTCGTGTCGTGTGCGCGACAAACATACTTGTATCTATACCACTTATTTATTATGCAAGTTAGCTTTCACCCAGTGTGCAAGCGTTTGTGATTCCGCCTTGTCTCAACTCTCATCATCCTAATATTTTAAGTTTTCTTTGTATACTACTATACGACTGTAATGCCTGTGCTGGACATAACTTGGGATTGTTCAGTTTTAAAACAGTAAAAATTACAAAAACACAAATGTTGAAAAAAAATCCACGAGCAGGATCTGAACCTGCACCCTTCTTTCAATTTAAATTTTTTCAACATTTGTATTTTTGTAACTCGTTTCGTAACAAAATTTGCGTTAAAATTATATAAACAAAACTGGCCTGCGCATGGACTGCAAGTTAAAATAAAACCAGACTGAGCAACATTGGAAATCAATCCAAAATGAAAGTCTTGAATGACTTCAAATGTTTCGCAAGGGCGGAACTAAACAAATATGCATCTATTTTTGTGTTTTTTAGAGATAGATAATTTATTTATTTGTAACAAAACATGCACATAATTTGGACATAATACAATTAAAAATATACTAAAAAGAAAAAAAATATTATAAAAGCAATTAAAGATACATAGCATTATAGTGTATTGTGTCTGATTATTAAGAGCACTAATAAAAATATATCTGCGTGATTGAGATTTCTTGTAATGGTTTTCACACCGCAGATGGCCGGCCGAACCACTAAGTTAGTTAACACTGAAACCTTATTTACTTATATTTTATTTTAAAACTAACATAGTCTTAAGTTACTGCTAACACAACGTCTTAAGTTATTGTATTGATTAAATGGATTGTAATTATCTGAAATAAATTATAAATAATAATAAGCGATACGTCATCCCTATTTATTGTCATTGACAAGTTAAGGGCTTTTCCTAAACGCGATTAACAAGGGGGTAATTGATTATTTTGTCTGAGAACACACACTCTAATTTCTAGATTAAGTTTAGGAGCACTCACATTGGGACAGTTCTAAAGGCAGGATTGTTTTTAGCAGCTGAGACATAAGCCATTTAATAATAGTAGATTGTACACCAAGGGGATAAAGCACTGTATTATGTCACGGGCGCGATATTGAATCCTGAGCGTAACGAAGGACTCCAGATTTAACTCCTGAGCGTAGCGAGGGGGTTTTGAGTTGATTCCCGAGCGAAGCGAGGGAATTAAAATGGAGTCCTGAGAGCAGTGAAGGATTTAAGCGCGCCCAAGGCAAAATCAGTTTTATCCCTGAGGAGTATACTCTACTTTTCTCACCTTTTGCGAGACAATAAAAACCAAGGCTACTAGAAAAGTATTTTATTTATTAAAATACTATTTTCATTACTAATTATATATAATTGGCACAGTGAATAACAATAAAAAGTAAATTAAAAATTAAAATTACAAGTATTTTTTCTTCGACTTCTCTGGTAGTAGGTTATTAACAATACCTAAGGCGTCTAATTTAATGGATTCCGGAGTTAAATCACTTTCGTCACTCGATATTTTCTTAATGTTTTATTCTATCTTCTTTTGCAGTTTTGTCTGATACTGATTGCACCGTATTGAAATACTCGCGGCTTTTGTTTTAAGTATTGATTTTTTTTCGTTCGGCTTGCCGTGGCGTGGCCAGCTCGATTTTCGAATAAGTTCGATTTTGACGAAATTAGACTTTAAATGCATAACAATAAGAACTAAGAGAAGTGAGAATCACATTACTGCCCGGCGGGTTATAATGAAATTCAGTACAACATTACACCCCGGCAAAAGACAAGGGCTATAATGATTTACTTTGAGTAAGGTTTGCATGATATATAATGAGGCATTGTCGAGCAGGTGGTGTGAAAAATATGTTGCCATCTAGTGGAAACATGTTTGTGCAAGTTGTTACCCAATATTTTCAAAATATCTTGGTTTAATTCAGGATAGAACATTAGCGTGTTCAAATAAAATTATTTACACCTGAATTGACTCGAATATAAAATTCGTAAAAGATTTATATTCGTAAAGATGCAATATCTACTTATGACTACGACTACAATGCATGTTATGTAATTATTTTAAAATTGTCCAAACTATATAGAATAGGGTATTTGACAGGTTTTAGAAAAATATGTCTTATAGTTTATTATAGCATAATACATTTGCAATTTGATTAAATCGTTGTGAATTCTTTATTTTTTATGAAAATCGCCATTAAAATTCAATGGAATAAAAAAAAACCGCCAAAACGCTGAAGACGCCTAAGACGACAATTTACAAAGCTTGCATCCGCCCCGTCATGACTTACGCTAGCGTAGTTTTCGCGCACTCCGCGCCCTCCTATTTGTATCGCTTACAAACCCTCCAGAACCGTTTCATGCGTGGTGCCACGGGTTGCCCGTGGTACTATCGCAACGTAGATCTCCACCGCGATCTTAATCTTCCCACTATCAAAGACTTTATCAAGGACGTTTCCATACGTTACTTTGATAACGCCCCCCACCACCCTAACCCGCTTGTTGTGGCGGCCGCCAACTATAATGTTGGAAGCCTTCCACCAACAAAACGGTTCATGTCTAGGCGTCCTAAGCACGTCCTAGATGACCCCGACGATCCCATAACGGTTGCGAACGCCCCCCCGCCCGATCCTCTAAATGACAGCACACATTTACAGAATACACTAAACATGCACACCAGTTTAGGCCCAAGACACCGTACTCGTAGAACAAGGGTACGAAGAACCGGTTCACACTCGCTCTACACCAGGTACAGACATGTACCTGGTCGGTTCTCTCCTCCTCCACGGCCCGGTCAACCCGAGCCGAGGTCCGTGCCTTTAGAGGCGCCCTCGGGTTGCTCCGCTCCCCGATCCGATCCGAACCCTTCGGAGAATCTAGTAGGGCACGGGGACGCGCACTTGTGCGCGATGCCGTTCCCTCTAGATAACCTCTGAAGGTGATTCGTTTCACACGGCTTGAGGAACCCTTTACGTTCCTCGCCGCCCCCAAAAAGCCCGGTGAAGCTGAAAATGCCGCAGCGGCAATCAGCAATCTCTCTCCAAAAAAAAAAAAAAGAAGACGCCATGCAGGTCACGTGATGTCGTGATGTCACCTGCTTGTAAGCAAACTTTTAGCTGTCAAATCGTATTACGCTTAGTGGTAAATTTAATAAATTGACTATTACAAAGTGGGTTATAAATGGTGTGTAGTGCCTCAATGTCCATGAATTGGTATTCGATATGGCGTAGGGGATCCGTCCTAACACATCTATTAAAACACCGGAGAAAATGTTTGTGTCCATCCCAAAAAACACTAAGATACGGAAAAAGTGGTTAATGCTCGCTCGTAGAAGTCCGAAAGATAAAGCAGCAGGTGAACTTACAATTTGATCAATAATATTTATGTACATTCAAATACATACTTCATTTGATTTTTATTAGCTTTAAATGAGTTGTAACTTATAGCATCGAATGGTCCATTTGTCAACATAACCTAGAATGTTCACGACAGTAACAACCTTTTTAGGTTTTTCTAATCTATGTATCATTTAAAAGTATAATTTATAAAAAAAATTGCATAGTACTTACAGTGCTGTTTTTACATTCTTCAATTTGGAAGCGTAAAAATCAGGGTTCTTTTTGAGAAATAGTCAGACCATAATAGCGTCTATTTGGACGAATTTGGACTCCGTAGTACTTTGAATGATCATTTAGAATAATTTTTCACTTTTAGTCACTAATAGATAAGAATACCAACAAAAACGAAGAAAAACACTGATGCACCGTACAAAACTTCGAGTGATATTTACTGTAAACAAGCAGGTGACGTCACTCCAGATTCAGCCAATCCCGTGCGTTTTCGATCACGTGGTCAACCATAAAGATTTAATTATTTTATTAATGATTTTTTATAAATATAAAAATTAATACTTATTTTAAAATTATGTGCTGGCTAAATTGGTTTAAAAAATGTTTACTCTGAAGTTAACAACAGTTTGATCTATATTTTCATTGTAGTCAAATAGCCTATTCTATTGATGCTCAAATACTATTGTGTTTGAGCATCAATAGAATTCTTGCTGTCACACAAGTCACGGCCGGTCATTTATCGTATATTATATAATTTTACTTTGCAGTGTGGTTTGAAGGAGTTTGTTTCGTTTGTTTTGCTGTCAGTGCGTCTAATTTGCTTCATCTATTGAAGCACCGAGTGAACTCCAAAAAACCTGATGGTAACAAATTGGGGGGATGCAATTTGTCGTTGTAACTCTGTATCTATCGTCGACACCCAAAATTAGATTATAGCACTCGATAGCCAAAGGATCAAAAAATACGGTTCGTTGCGTGTCGAGTGCGCGCGGCGCTCGCGGCGGGTCGGGCGCGCTCATATTTTTTACTTTTTTTGCTGCGTTATATGTCATGGTCTCCGTACACATACACATACGTAAAAACATAAACATAGGCGAATTGATGATTACAACAAAGGTGTACAAACGCACAAATATTTAAGGTAAATTAAGTACCTTGTAATTTTTGATTGCGGCTCCTTCTAAGCTCTTTTGTGGGGTTTGGAGGAAAACAATTGAAGGCTAATAAGCCGTGGGTCCGCCACTCCGGCGAGGGGGGGACTAACTAACCGTGAGTGAGTCGAGGCCAATTAGGCGGCTCTTATCGAGGGCCGAGCGCCTGCACGCGCACTGCTCCGTGGAGCTTCCTCATGCCATCATTATGTGTCACTAAGCTTATTAATTGGTAGTTTACTTATTCATTTCAAAACTCTAAGAATACCAAGGTTGAAAGTATCAAGAACAACTTTATTTTTCATTATTTCTAAGATCAGCGCCAATTATACTCGAGTCTATATGTGTTTTATGATTATGTTTAAAATTTAAAACATAGAAGGCCCTAAAGAGATCCTGCAGCGACGCTTCTATAGAAGTTTAATTGTGTTTCCCCGCCGCGTGGGCGCAGGCCGCGTGGGCGCAGGCCGCGCCGCCTGCCGGCCGCGCACGGCTTCAGGCTCCCGGCTTTGCCAACTTATATTGAAACGAGCTGAAACGACCAGAAACAAGAAGTCAAAACCTAGTTAATATTATAAACAACATCGCAACAAAGATAGGTTTTCAAAGTCACATGATTTTCTTAGAAGTATAATTATGACGTTATCTGTATATCTGAGACTTGGCTGAATGATAACTTCCATGATTCTGAGTATTTTGACCAAAGGTATGTGATCGTGACGTAGTGGTAGATGGTCTTGAGCGGGGTGGCGGAGTGATGATCGCGGTTAAGCGCGAATTATGCTCAATTAATTGTTACAACATGCGTGCGCCTCCGCCGGCTGAAGAACTATGGCTATCGATGCCGCTGCGCGCGTTACCTGTTGCTCCCGCCTTACCCCGTCATAGCACATCTCGCTATTTACACTTAATAACTTCGTCTATAACACAAGGAAATAAACACGAGTCTTTGTTAGCATCATTCTACGACAGAATTAGTGAATTCATAAACTCCAAACCAAATGACGTTTTTATTGTACTCGGTGATTTTAACATTACGCATGGATCTTGGTCTTATAATATATGTTCTAATTGTATGGATTTACAAACAAATAATAATAATTTAGCCTGCCTAACCGCAGACTTCATTATTTTATCATCCTTATCACAATGCAAATGGTAGACACCTTGATCTTATGTTCTGTAGTGAATACTGTCAGGTTAAACCTTGTGATCATCCTTTGGTGCCAGAAGATCTCCATCACAAATCATTAATTTTAGATTTAAAATTAAACTTCCTCGCCCATATCGGTACTTTCTTTTTTTTATATTAGTGATTGCCTTTGATCGATCAATTCTTGATTTTTGTAGCACAGTTTGGAGCCCTTGCTATCAATTACATATAAATCGAATAGAAAAAGTGCAAAAAAGATTTATTAGGTCTCTATAACGTTGTAGAAGAACTATATAGTGACTCATTACTTAAGTACAAAATATTATCTCTATGCAATAGGCGAAAGATGTTTGATATTTTGTTTCTGTACAAGATTTTAAATAATTTTCTCGATTCCACAACACTCCTTGGTAGGAGCGCACTGGAAGTCGAACACGAGATACCTTTCATGTCTCGTGTTCGACTTCAGTGCGCTCCTCACGTACACCCAAACTTTTCGTTCTTCCAAAATTACGTAAAAATTATACACTGATTATACTCTTTTGTCCACCGTTCCGCGACCATTTATATATTTTTTTCTGAAATTGATATTGTCAAGATGTCGTTGTCGTCATTGAAATAAGGATTAAAGAAAAAACTTAACCAAGTAGCTAAGCTTGGCTGGGTAGTCTAATTATATCGCTCAAAATGTTTATGCATGCTTTTCTTAATTATTTTTATAATGTTTCTCTGAGAACCTTTGTTTAACCACATTACTCATCCTATGTTATTTCCTATATAAATTATTTGGCACTGTAGGTCTTTAATCTACAATATTTATCGTTACATACTGTTTGTGAAAATAACTGTTTGTTGTCAGAATAAATGAAAAAAATAACATATATGTCCAGCGCTTCCTGAGATTATCCCGTTCTAACAGACGCGTTCCGGGGACTTTCTTTTTTTTTTTTAGAAGTAGGCAAACTAGCAGGCGGGTCACCTGGTGGGAAGCAAACACCTATGGACACCCGCAAAACCAGAGGAATCACGGATGCGTTGCCAGCCTATAAAAAATCTTTTATAAACCTTTCTTTTATAAAATGTATAGATAAAATATATTTCATAATATTTTTATAAATATCTTCATGTCGGCATAAATACACGCATATTCTATTTATGTCATGACTGGAATCAGAAACACTTGGCGCACACTTCACTCACTCACTCAAACACTCACTTCGTAGCACGCTACGACGACGTAGGGATATCCGTAGCGCCGGTGGCGCGGCGGCGGTGCAACAAGACAGCCGCATTTCATATGCAGGGAACTGTTGACGCGCAGCTTACATGATTACAATTATGTAGGAAAACTAGGTGTTGTTAATCACGCTTAGAACATTGCCAATCTTTTTTTGATGGTATGCTGCACAATCCAGCTTACACTCAAACACACAAATACACACACACACCCGTTAACACACGCACACGCAGATAGCCGACCGAACACAACTTTACAATTGCAACCATTGAACGACCCGCGCTGACTGACCGACCGCAATCTACATTTACAATCCCAATTGAAGCGCTTCACCTCCAGGATTTATTAATGGAGGCCATTCCTTAACTCTAGCAGAATCGTCGGCCAGGTGCACGCTTATAATCATCGCCCTTATTTGTCAAGTGTCGGGGCGGCGTGGGCGGGCGGCTGCGGACCTTCACTTACAAACGTTTCTTTTTATCAGCTTCCCTGCGCGGTGGCTGAAACCTGGAATAAAACTTTAAGCTGCATTTAGCGGAGAGTAAAGCTCTCCGAGCAATGCTTCCCCGCCGCAGCACCAGCAGCGAGCGCAACACTGTCTATTAACTACTGGCTGCACTTTAATGCAAGGCAGGAGGCAAAAACCAGGCTTCACTAAAGTTTTTTAAATGAATGCACGTTTTAACTGTCAAACTTAATAAACCAACGCTATCATTTTATGCAGCATATAGATTATAAAAATGTTTAAAAACCATTTAAAAAATATCGATAAAAGCTGTTTATATTAAAATCGCGTCGCGCACCGACGAGGCCGTCCTTATTGATTGCTATCTTCGCAGAAGGAAAAAGTTATAATGAGTGTTTGCTTGCCGGGATGCCAGGCGTCCTCGAGTTCAGCAACTACCGTTCGCGTCGCAGTTGGCGCGAACGACCACTCTGAAGTTGTTTCACTTGAAAAGATTCCGTGTGTGTTCGCCAAAATCGATCCTCACGTTTACCGACGCTTAAATCGCCTTCTACAAATCGAGTGCTAAATAATGCACGGCACCGGCCGCCGGGCGACGGTCGCCGGAACCAGGAGCCCGCGCCGGCAGGCATCTAATATTGACACAACGACCGCACCGTAGCAGCGCGCCGCGGCCTCATTGCAGCGATCCGCTTTGTACGCCCGGTCCGGTCACCTGATTTTTATAGGGCATCTACAAAAAAAATTAAAATGTATCCTGAAACGGGTCGGATTTAAATGTCATAATTATGAAGTATTAAAGTAAGTAAAATATTAATTTAATTTCTTAATTAGAAAGGGAGCAGCGACGTCAAAAGGTTTCTGGTTATTTTTTCTAAAGGAAGGTAAGAACGGCTAGTGTGACACAATCCCACCACAAGCTGCCAGCGCCTCTGGACTCATCTTCTGCTTAAGCGGGTGGAGCGGAGACATTATTGCTCATCATGCGGCGGGCGGCGACCGTGCCGCGCGCGTGCAGCCGGCACCTACACGCGCGCGGGCTGGCACCGCACGCGACAGCAACACTCTTGCTTTACTGACCTTCCTTTTTGAGGAACTTTTTGGTGTGTAACATCTTTCCTCTCGCTTTCTTGCAATTTCTGGGAGTGATTTCGTGAAATGGGAGGGAATTGTGTAACAGGAAGTCGGGGAAGCGCGCAAGCAACCAAATAGCGCGCGCGCTATTTGGTTTGACGAAGGAGCGCGCGGTGGTAGAGTTGGCCGTCGGATGGTACCAACCAATCGGGGAAGCGCGCGCCATTTGATTCGACGAATGAGCGCGCGTTATTGCATTGCTCTTAGTGTCAATTAATTAAAATACAATTTTCATCAAAAATAATTATCTTTGTTATGTAAAATCATAATAATAATACCTGACCTATTTTTTTCAGAATATAATGTTAAAATTGCTTATTACTAAGGTGAGATGTCAAATGTTACACGTGATAATGCGACTACTGTAAGGCTCGCTCGTTTTTTTTTAAATAAATATTTTTATTGTTTTGAATTTTGCATTCTCAATGCTATAATTATATAACTAGTACCAAGATAAAAATTTACTAGAAAGAAACAACCAGTGTTTCTAGTATTTTTTTTTTTAAATAACCTTAGCCCAAACAGCTACACAAACTTAGATCATATTTTAAAAACTAATCAATTATCAATAATCAATAATCCTATCCCTACATAGCACGTACGTGCTATGTAGGGATAGGATTATTTTAGTCCGCTCCGCGATGATGAACACATGATTTAAAACTCGCCTTCAATAATGCTACCTTATAATTGCAAGGGTCATTTAATTTCATCGCACATGTATGCATTCTTATCGCAACGCTGAAATGACGTGACGCTGAATGATGGAACAGCGAACAAACTGCTTGCGTAACTCTCTAAAGTCGGAAAAACGATAAAGAGTTATAAATGAAACGTCCCTGATAAGCGGCGCGCCCGGCCCGCTCGGCCGCTGTGTGCGAGCCTCTCTTGTATTCTCTGTAGTTAGAACACAACGACAAGTAAACGAAGGAGTCTAGAACACGTAGTAGTTGATATGTTTCAGCGACAAATTTCGTGACGCGACAATACGCCTAGGGGATCGCAACACTCACTTCAAGTTATCTCAATCATAGTCTCTCAGAAGCATAATCTTAATTATGTACGAAAACCAAGAGTGTCGTTGAAATATGCTTAATTTTAAATTTGATTGTAGCGGCGGCGGCGGCGAAGGCGGCGGCGCTAAGGAGGCCTTTTAATTAAATCGTGATCCTTTCATATTTGGCGGGTGCGCCTCTAATTGGAGGCGCGCTGTAGCCACCGCCGCGCCCGCCGCGCCCGCCGCGCCCGCCGCTCCAATACCAACAGATGTCTCGACAGATAGCCGACAGCCGAAATACGAGTAGACGATGGTATCTGTTACCTAACTACCTTTTGTTCTTCACAACAACTGTAATGGTGTACTAAACTTAATTCAAAGTAAGATTTTTTAAAGAAGCTTTAAGTAAAACTCCAATTCAAATTTAAAATTACACTCGGCGTCAAAAAAATCGCACCTTTTAAAAATCATCTTTAAAAATTCTTAAACCTTATGTAGAGGATAGTGTTGGGTATCATTAGAAAGGTAACAAAAAGGAGTATCAAAAAACAATTAAATTTAACTTTCTGTTTAATTATAATTATACAAACAACATTAAAATTAATAAAATAATAAAAATCCTTAATTAAGTCCTAATTAACAACAGATAATTTACAAAGAAAAATGTACAAAAAGTGTCTTAAAATTAACTTAAAATCTAGTGTTACCCCCCCTTGCCCTGATCACGGCTTCCATACGGTCCCTCATGGACCTCACCAACTTCAGGAGCTCTTCTTGAGGGATAAGCCCCCATTCTTCAATCACCGCGTCTTGGAGCTCCTGTAGAGTCGAAGGAGCTGGATCCCGAGATCGAACCTTACGTTTAAGATGGTCCCAGAGGTGCTCTATAGGATTCAGATCCGGACTTCGCGCTGGCCACTGCATCACAGAGATTTGGGACCTCTGCAAGAAGTCGCTCACGATGCCTGCAGTGTGAGCGCGAGCGTTGTCGTGCATTAATGTGAACCCCTCGCCAAAAGATTCGGCAAAGGGGACCACATGCACTTCCAGGACCTCAGTGACATAGCGGCGAGCAGTCAGCGACCCTTGTCCGCGAGCACCTCCAGTCCGGGAGACGCAGACAAGGTCGGTTTTGCCGGCAGCAGACATACCGCCCCAGAACATGCAGGATCCGCCACCATATTCCACCGTCTCCTGGATGCAGGCTTGGGCGAAACGTTCACCCTGCCTCCGGTATACTCTTCTCCGTCGGTCGTTGCAGAAAAGACACACTCGCGTCTCGTCTGAGAAGAGAACAGCTCTCCACTGCTCAAGGGTCCAATCGACGTGGTCACGAGCAAACTGCAAGCGGGCTCGCCGATGCGCTGCAGTCAATTTTGGACCCGTAGCAGCTCGGTGGGCCGCTATCTTCTTCTCCTTCAATCTTCTTCTAACCGTAGATACGCTTACGGTGCGTCTGCGAACTGCCTGGAGCTGCTGTTGCAACTCAACAGCGTTGGAGAAACGATTTCTCAAAGAGTTCGACACAACGAACCGGTCGTCTCTTTCCGAAGTGCAGCGACGTCTACCCGAACCGTGTCTGCGGATATAGCCACCGGTCTCTATGAAGCGCTGGTACACTCTTCGAACGGAATAACGGCTCAGGTTCAGTTGCCGGGCGACATCACACTGCCGCACCCCTGATTGCAGTAGTGCAACCACTTGAGCGGCTTTATCAGCTGTGGTATCCATCAAAATCTGTGCGTGTGTCCTCTTCAACGGTTGAATAGCGAATGACCCACATTGAACCCGTGTTGACCGTTTTATACCCACAAAGGAAGCGCAACTAGCAACTCTCACGGGTAGCAAAATTTGCATCGAATTTTTGTGACACTTTATTTGTTGCATTAGGTTTTATTTGATAATGAAAAGTAATGTTTTTTATTAAGTTAATTAAGTAACCTTGTAAATAAAATCATAATTAATGCGACTGCATGTGCATATCAAGAGTAAATGACATTTGAAAGTGATTTTCTAAGAGGTGCGATTTTTTTGACGCCGAGTGTATGTTACATTATTGCATATGTTACAATTTGAGCGAGGAATATCGCTTGATATGATGTCATAAAATGTATTTCCCCGCTGTCGGAGCCGTAGCGTATGGCGGAGGCATTCACAAATTGTTATGTAGATTGTAATCAGCTCAGCCGCGTGCGGCGGCGGCGGCGGCGGCGGCGGCGGCGGGCGGCGGCGGGCGGCGGCGGGCGGCGGCGGGCGGCGCGGCGCGGGGCCTCTGCGGATCAAACGGTGCGCCGCCTCTGACGGCCGCTAGAATATCGAGCAGCGGCCGCGGCACGCTGGCCGTTGGGAACTATTCATACAATTAAAATAAAATAAATCATAGCAGGCAATGTACACACGCCTGCACATCAACCTATCCAAAACTGTCAAATTTCTTCAATACATTTTCAACCATATGTTTTAGGCATAAAGTTCAAAGTCTATTGAGGAAATTTGACAGTTTGTGGTAGGTTGATGTGCAGGCGTGTGTACAATGCAGTGTTGAACTAAAGATAATAATATGTAACCTGTCAACTGATCAATTTTATTTAAATACTTCAAGTAAAATTATAGCAGAATAAAACATGGATTAGTTAGTCCACACAATCATATCAGTCATAAAAACACAAATGTTGAAAAAAATACCACGAGCAGGATTGAACCTGCACCCTTCTGACATAGCGGGTCACATCAAACATACAAATTCAAAACACAGGAACAACACTTATGCTTATACCAAATTGGTTTCCGCTCAGCATTGTCCTGGTGTTAACCACGACACTGGTCATAATTCAACTGAATAAAAAATGGTGAAATTTGTGAGTTCCTAAAATGTGTGTTGCGTGTAAACGGCTTGCAGGAAATAACTAAAAGGCGACTACCGAAGCCGCGAATGTGCACACACACATTCTCATTTGCGGACTAACAGTTTACAAGTTCAATAAGATAATAAAGAGTATTTTTAATGTACTAACAAAAGAACGTAAAAGCCTTTTTGATATAACTTTTTAATTCTTTAGCTTTAGTCACTGAGGAACTAGATGCGTCGCTCGAAAGCACCATCATTAAATATCTTTAACAAACCACCAAGCTCGTCGTCGTCGGCGGACAGTCCGCCACGTGGACCTCGCAGCCTCGTGTCCGTGCAGCCTCGTTAAAGGCTCGCGCGCCGCTGCCACGCGGAGTGCGGTCTGGTGAACAACAGACTTCCTCCGTCACTTTCTCTTTGAACTATTATTATATTTTACTGTCTGTCGTCACAGCAGTCTAAACTTAAGTAAATGGTATCTCCTATCTCCACAAAACACTGAACGGACTTGTGTCAACCTCAATGCTTAGTAGGCTTTAGCTAAAGGTTCCGATAAGATCAGTTAGGCAGCAGGTAACCCTTGTGGTGCCACAGTGCTCCAATAATGTAGCTTTCCACAACCCTATACATCGCATCTGTCGTGACTTTGACAACTTGTGTTCTGATATGCTGTGTTCGGCTGTAGACACAAAACATGCCTTAGATAAAAGAAGAAGAAACATGGTGGCCGGCGGCGGCGTCCAC
This sequence comes from Eudonia truncicolella, assembly GCA_949315975.1. Classification (NCBI taxonomy): domain Eukaryota; kingdom Metazoa; phylum Arthropoda; class Insecta; order Lepidoptera; family Crambidae; genus Eudonia; species Eudonia truncicolella. Next base: position 93,870 of record OX438837.1, on the reverse strand, counting down.
AACTCGTCACTGTCCAAATTTAAAAAGGATGTCAGTAAACTTCTGCCAGCGTAGTTTTTAAACGTAATTTTAATTTTATTCTTGTAATCTACTTAATTTATTTTTTTATTTGTATATTTTTGTTTTATTATTATTATCATTGAGTAGGTATTTTTATATTGTTTTCTTTTATAGATTATTTGTAATTTCAATGTAAACAATAATTTAATTTGTAATGCAGCTTTGTGCATGTTTTTTTTCTTTGAATCACTGTTCTGTTTAGCATGTGTGAGTAGGTACACAATTTTGAGGAACCGCAACATATCGTGTTTGTTTTTACTTTGTGTATAGTTGTTGTACCTCTGTGTGTGTACCAAGAAATAAAATAAAAATAAAAAATTAAACCTATAATAATATGAATCTTGGTAATGATAACTGAATTTAAATTTACACAAACGATAAAATGTTTTTGTTTTGTTTATATAATTTTAACGCAAATTTTATTGCGAAACAAATTACAAAAACACAAATGTTGAAAAAATTTCCACGAGCAGGATTTGAACCTGCACCCTTCTGACATACCGGTTCAGGTGCTCTTCCAATTGAACTATCGTGGTTCTAACCAGCCCGCCGAAATTATTCAACACTATTTACTTTTTACTTTGAAAGCCAAAGGCGCCAATTCAATGTCAACAACTACCGTCCAGATGGTTTCTTCAAGCTTTGCCCCGCGCGGAAAGGTCCATAAAGATTTTCAGTGGTTTAACAACGCATTGTAAGCCTTCCTGCACTTTAGGTCGTAGCAGTTCTTCTGTTAATCCCAATCTGCAAGCGCTGCCAGTTTAATTAGTGGAGTGCGGCAGTTTGGGCCGCTGCCCAACACGCAGCCCGGCGGGCGGGCGTTGGCGCATCTTTATGGTCCTCCGAGCCGGATATTGATACTTACAAGAATACAAAATCGTTTAAACAAAATTTAACACTACAAAACTATTAACAGAGTCCGTCGCAAACGGAAAATTGTTTATCAATTTTATCACACGACACTTGCAGAAAACCATGACATATGATGTTACGACAACCCCCATTGACAAGCGATAGAAGACCTTGTGCTCGCGACACACGGTCGGTGGTTGCGCCCGCGGTGGCTGCGGCCGCGCTGATTGCTAATACGATGTGTCAACGTGTGTCCCCCTCCCCCACATCTCCCTGCGGTGGAGGGATAGAGGTTGAACTGTGTCATCTTCAATTGCAGCTGGTTTCCATAGGACATAAAGGATTGAATCATCACTGTAAATATACGTAAACCAATTATGGAAACTGCAATCAAGGGTAACATCTTAATCGTTATTGATATATCTGCCCGCCCTCATACGGCTAAACAGAACTACTAAATGGATTTCAATGAAAGCTATTATGTAGCAGAACAAAATTAGGGCAGGACTTTTCATTTTGTAAAAGTCTCGTGGAGGGGGATTCAAATTTTCATAGAAGTTTTTTCAAAAAAGTTGTTATGGAATTCTTACAATCTGGACACAATTCATACAGTTCTGCCAATCGTAGCCGTAGGTCTAACCTGTTCAAATTTTATCGACACTATCTAGTTACTCGCTTTAGAAAGCGTTTGTCAAAATCTTAAGAAAACGATTATTTTTATAATTTTCAATGCGGTTTTACGACATGGTTCCTCAGAACAAATGTCCTCATAAAGCGAGAGAACAAGCGTTAACTCACAACAGCCCGTGGACACACGCCAGCGCATATATTGAGATAATATAATTTTACCACACGTTCTCCCTCCTTATCGTGAACGAAGTCAATGTTCACAATTATGTGAAGTCACCCGCCAGCCGACGCGACGCGTGTTCGCGCGACAAAGGCCCGCGTGACTAAATACTCTTACCACGTTGACATCCCTACATTCAAACCTACTACGTGGTGCGCCACTGGTCGAGTCAGCAATTTTCAATTATTGAATGAATGAATGAATGAATGAATGAAAAATTTATTCGGAGCAAATAACATTTAAACTTAAACATACTAAACAGTCACAACTAGATGCTACCGAAATGGTCGCCACTCAGCTTGATGCCGTGACATAGATATGCCATGATTTTATTGATACTTGCTCTTCTAATATAATAACGCTACGAAACTATGCTACATCGTAGCTATAAACGAGACGCTACGGAAATTGTGCTACGTATTCACTTGCAGTTCGCTGCGAGGCAACAGCTTACACTGTTTGGCATTTTGTGGCACCTGTGTCAAAGACAAGGATCCCTTATTGTTCCTGCTGAGATACTACTGGAATCAATTGTTGAGAATATAGTTTTAAAACAAAAATTTGCTTTATTGTTTGACTTTGTTGGCTATTCTTCTGTTGATCGGACATGTGTAAGTAAAATCATTAATATCGTGATTTCACTCATCATTGCCACGATTAAATTTTTCTTAGAGTACTTACTCAATTTTTAAGCACAAATATTTTACGACCGAATATTAAAAAACTACATTATGCATTATGGTGTTTTTAATTCCTTGATTTGGAAGAACAACACTTGAACTTTAAGATAGGCTTAAAGTTCAAGTGTTCTTCTTCCAAACAAGGCATTCCTTTACCTGCAGCAGGCTTTCCGGTTGATTTGTGTCCCCAATTATCGGACGAGCAGTACACGTATGTACACATATATGTGCGGCGCGCGTCTCGAACCGGTCGGCGCTTCGTTAAACACGTTAGCTGCGGGGCCCCCCTCCCGCGCCCCGGCCCCGGCCCCGCGCCCGCCCGCACGCGAGCCCCTAATCTTGGAGCGGATGTAGCGGATGGATCCACGAGCCACTGCGCCTTCGTTTCATCTATTTTTAAGAGACGTCGACTTAGCGCCAGGTCATGGACCCGGCGGCGCTTCTGCTTTGGGCTAGCACTACAGGGCACTGGCAACGCAGAAAGAGATTAGTTTTCAAGTCACGGACGAATCAGACAGACATTTTTAACCCCTACGCAAAAGACGATGTTATTAGTTCAGATAATTTTTCTGTATATCTGTTCGCCTGTGTCAATAACTGTATGTTACATCATAGCTGTTTCTTCTACCGTTACACATTTAGGTTTAAAGTTGAGAGAAAGAAATTGAGTTCAAATTTTAAATTAATCAGGTCAAAGTACTAGGACTACTTTAAAACGAGGAATGTAAGTCTGTATTGTCACCTTAACCTTTAACTGCGTTTTTAAATGATTATAAAATCTAACGGGTTACCAAATGTTTAATACTAATACAAGGACTATGGGTCAATAATATTATGTGCTTTAATTTAGATAAATTCAATCAATATTTAAGCGAGGACTCGTATGACAGACATGAGTGATGAACTCAATTAAAATGCGCGGCGATCTCCATTTCCACGTTTGAATGAGATTAACACATGTCACGGAACAGCCGCGCCGTAATTGGACGCGGACGGGGCCGTGACGGGGTCGTGACGGGGCCGCGACGACGACGGGGCTCTCCACGTCCGGCGGTATTTGCTTACTGGCGCAGATAACCAACTGCGGGACCCGTTATGAAGCACGTCGCGGCCGCCGAAACATACTATGCTGATTTATATTTACATTATTTATTTTATGACGACCGCGACGCCGCTTTAATGTATGCTTTTTACTTCTAACATCGAGAGTGAGAGAGATCTGCCCTACACTTGTTGTTAAAGTAACAGAGAATAACCACACACAGCCCAAGTCTGCTTATTTTATCCTATCATATCCTATTGCTATCCTGTTGTTATCTGTGTTACTGTGTCAATGAGCAAAATAGTTTGGAGCAATATTAGTTACGCCCAATAATTAATTGTATTATTGTCACCACTGCAGCCGCCTTAATCTTTAAACTTTGTTGTATTCTTACTTAAGCTGTGTCGTATAAGCTCACAGGAGTTTGTGTAGTGGAGTGAATGCGGACAACCGGCGCCGGGAGACGGCGCGGCCCGAGGCGCTGCATATCTGCATCTCTCGCAAATATTGACATTGAGTGATTGCGCCCTGCAGGCAGCCTCCCGCCCGCCCCCGCCTGCCCACTTATGACGCTGTTGCCGATTTCAGGAATCACTCACGTCTGTCTGAGGATAATGAGTTTCTAAGAATGAGAATCAAAAAAGCACTGTGGAAAATGAACATCACAAAGCAAAAGTAAACATAAATTTCGCAGTACCTACCATAACCTTTATTATGTTTATGTATATAAAATACTAGCTATTGCTCGCGGCTTTGCTCACGTGGAATAGTGATTGTTTTAATAAAAGTCACTTCATAATTTCTTTAAAAACTACAGTTTTGCGTATAAACTTTCCTCCCCTATTACACCTCTCTAGTAAGATTTTCAAAATATGCTAAAACACGTCATTCTTTATTTTTATTGAAAAATCTTAATATCGATTTAAATTATTCTTACATTTTTATAGTTCTTACTTTAAAAATAACGATTTCCCCAAAAAAACCTTCTTCCCTTAATTGTTTTCTAAAGTTTACGCGAACACTACACATTGAAATGAAACAACTTTTACGGATCTACTCGTGTTTATTTTACACATTAGTTTTAATTAATGTTTATCCTGAGCTGTTGGTCGTCTCATAATTAGTTAGTAGCTTGTATACCCTCATTTAAATTTAATCAGGTGCGTTCCATTTTACGCAGAAAGAGCTTACAGTATCTTTTGGTCTGGCAATATGGTGTTGAGGCTGGGATTTAATATTCTGTATGATGGGATCCCAGGCTGGTGATGTTTTTTAATTTCAATAGCCTCGCGTATCATCCTAGGGATGAATCGTTGTTCTCTGGCGAGTATTTGTGGTTTATCAAATCTGATGTAATGGTTGGGCCCCTCAAGTGAATGTTCGCATACCGCAGACTTATTTTCGCGCCTATGCTTGACGTCGGCTATATGTTCTTTAACCCGGGTTCCTACACTTCTCTTTGTTTGCCCGATGTACGAGAGCCCACAGTCGCAGTCCTGTTTGTACACGCCTGTTGCACTTGACAGGTCGTAAAAATTGGTTGATTTTCTTCGGCGGCTTGAAGTAAGTATTGATTGAAGCTCGCTTTAAGATATGTCCAATCTTGTCAGTGACACCTTTCATATATAAGGAAGTACATCAGGTTGGCGCTCGACTGTGGTTGGTTTATTGCGTTTTCTGTGATGAAGCCGTGGTACTTTCAGATTATTATCCTGTAGTACGTGCTTGACATGCTGAAGCTCAGCAGCCAGGTGTTGTGTGTCACAGATACCGCGTGCTCTCTGAAACAAAGATTTCCCTACAGTAGCCAACTGTCTAGGATGGTGGTGAGAATCACCATCGAGGTACCTATCTATATGGGTTACTTTACGATACACAGTGTGACTCAAACTATGGTCCGGATTTCTGATGATTAAAGTATCCAAGAAAGCTAGCTTACTGCCTGCCTCTAACTCCATTGTGAATTGTATTTTTGGATGTACGGAGTTAAGATGATCTAGAAAAGCAGATACTTTATCAGTTGGTAAGATAGTGAAGGTATCATCTACATACCGCTTGTAGAACCTAGGGGTTACCGGTGCTGTGTTCAGGGCCCTCTCCTCGAAGTCTTCCATAAAGATATCGGCGACGACGGGCGAAACAGGGGACCCCATGGCGACACCCTATACTTGCAGGTAGTAAATGTCATTCCACAAAAGGTAGCCAGATGTTAGACAATGCATATTCATGCATATTCATTCTGCATATTCATAAGACATATCTTGTTCTGCTAGTCGTTTTGTATTGCTTGTCGTTTGGTAACTTCAATGCAATCCTGTACTGGTAGGCATGTAAATAAGGACTGCACATCAAAACTAACCATAGTTTCATTGTCAGCGAGATGTAGGTTTTTGATATCGTTGACAAAATGGTAGGAATCCTTCACATAAGCTGTTGTGTTACTTCTAAGTGGTGAAAGAATCTTAGCTACATGCCGGGCCAGTCGGTAAGTTGGTGAATAGATCTGGCTTACAATAGGGCGTAGCGGAGCCTCAGGTTTGTGAATTACAGAAGCAGCCGCAAAGAGAGGGTCGTCACTGGAAGTACTGGGAGGCAGAGAGACCGAGAGTGCGGTGGACTTCATCAGTGCTCCACATCCGGCGGCGCATATGGGTTTGGAGTTCGTGTGTCTGGAAGACCAAAACCTTGTGGACAGGTACAATGTGCAGCAGGTGCGAATTTTCACCGACGGCAGCAAGCTTGAGGGGAAAGGACGGGGCAGCACTTTCCATATGGAAAGGTGAGATCCTTAAAGCTAAGTCTGTCCGCGTACTGCACAGTCTACCAGGCGGAACTTCTAGCGATATGCAAGGCCACGGAAGTAATTGCGCGGGGAAAGGGGGCGAGTTATGGTGTGTGCAGCGCTGGACACGATCGCCAACCATCTCTCTCCCTACCCCCTGGCGGTGGAAGCACAGAAGAACCTGCGAGGGGCCTTCACCCAGAACAAAGTTGTATCTTTGTTCTGGATCAAGGCGCACGCGGGACTTCCGGGAAATGAGCGGGGCGATGAACTGGCCAAGACGGCTGCATTAAAGTCGAAGAAGAGCCCAATTATGACGCATGGTTCGCTCGCCTTGAATTATCATGATTTCCGTATTGATACGTGATCACGAGTCAGCTGTGCAGTTTACCTTTTAACTATAATACTTTCATTCGATGAGATCAACATCAACTATCATCGAGGAAGGATCCGTCGGCTATTTACCTTGTAACTGAACTTGAACTGGAGTGTAATTAATCTATGGTGACGGACGTATTTTTCTCTCGTGTCTCATCTCCATAACTAACTACAACTAACTTTTACGAACGCATACCAACGCAAGGTTGTTCGAGTACTAAAGTACCTGTGACTGACCCGATTTGTCGGAAGGTGCAGGTTCAAACCCCAGCACGTGGAAATAATTTTCAGCACTTTTATCAGTTATTCAAATATAACAAACAAACTACGTAAAGGAATGCTCCCTTGCCCAAGATCAAATTAAATATTGTTATTTGTCAGGTAGTTTGAGAGTATCACCGCCCACGCGTGGGCACGCCGCCTGTACTGCAGCCCGTGGAATACCCTCCGACTACTTTTATTAGATTTCGTGCCGTCGTCGAGAACTTTTCTCATCGAATCACGTAACATATAAGAAATAAAGACTATTTTTCGTTCGTGTGCCCTTCCTGAATTATGCAGGCGCGATCTGCTCGGCGGGTCTGAAATTGTAATGCCTCTATTATGCACGAATCCATTTGGCAGCGTCGCGCTCGCACGGCGGCGGCGGCGGCGTCGGCGGCGGCGGCTGCGGCGGCGGCGGCGGCGGCGGGCGGCGGGCGGCGGGCGCGGGCTGTCCGCTCGCGTCTACTTTAGTCTTTTTTTTATATCTTACGGGGAAGTACGTGGCCTTCATCTCACAATATATATAAGCTCACTTTACCTGAAATCCTTAACTATACCGAGGCACTGGCTATCTTATCTGTAGCTGCCGGAACACAATAATGCTATAGACATTGACATATTTAGATAAGATGGTAGTAGCTAGCCGTGCGGACAAATAAGCCCTACCATCAACCAAACCGAGTACACAAACATGTACCCCACGCTGGGAATCGAACCCAGGAACTCTGGGTTTGAGACCTAACCACTAGACCACAGAAACGGTTAAAGTCAATCGTCTATTCCCAAAAGAATAAGAGGTTTTTTCAACACTTTATCTTTTTTCAAACAAACACACTTTATAATATTGGTTAGGAAGGTTCGAGTTTAGCTGTTTCCTACTAAGAATTCTAATTTTATATTTACACAATAAACAGGACTTGTTATATAATTGTTCAATGTAAAACCAAAAATAAACTTATATTTTCTACCGAACATTTTATAGGCATTTTTCTTATTTACCAAGATACGTAAAGAATGGTTATTAATCTATGGAATAACAACTTGTTATGTGAGGGGATTAAGATAAAAATAAAACAGTAATATTAATTCGTATATTTATTTTATTTTTATGTTAGCGTTCCATAACTCAAGTGGAAACGAGGGACGGGACAGTTCATCAACAATAATATATAAAAACGAGTTTATGGATCGGTCGATGGGCGACCGCGCGGCAGGTCACATTATAATATCACTAATAAATAATAAGGTCACGAGCGATCGAGCTAAATCCTATCCGCCGCGGGTAATGCGCAAGACGCGATCCACAAACAAACGATAACGAAATAGAATCATACAGAGCCCAACAGAATAGTGATAAGTAATATCGGTAGCGCGACACAACGCGACGCACTCGGAACGATCACTGAACGCAACGAACGAGAAAATACGCGCGGACGACGTCCTGCGCCCGCGCAAGATTGCGCCCCGTCACACCGTGGTCTCGCGGTCCACGTGGATGTATTCGACGGAGCGCTCGCGCCGTCAAGAGGAGGTCGACGAGGCGCGCGACGCGTCGTACAGCAACTCCTCCGTGAGCCGGCGGCCCGCCGCCAACGCGCCCAGTAGCTGCTTGTCCGCGCGCCGCGCCCGCCGCCGGCGCAACGCCGCCGCGCACACCAGCGCCAGCAGCGCCACGCCACCCGCCGCCGCTGCCGCGGCGCCCGCTGCTGCCGGCGCCGCCAGCGCGGCCAGCAGCCGGGCGCCCGCGCCGCAGCCGCGTGCTTCGTCGCCGCCGCCGGGGCAGTCCGCCTCGCCGTCGCACCACAGCGCGCCCGCCATGCAAGCGCCCAGCGCGGCGCACGCGTGCGCGCACCCCGCCGACGCGTTGGGCCACGCCTCCGCGCCGGCGCCGGCGGCGGCGCGCAGCAGCGGCGCGGGCCCGGCGCGCCACACCTCCATCCAGGCGACGCGCGCCACGCCTGGCTCGCGCGCGCGCCACACCACGAGCAGCGCGCCCGGCCGCGCGCCGCGCCCCCACCACTCGTCGCTGAACACCTGCACCCAGCGCTCGCCGCCGCCGGGACACACCACGTGCATCAACCTAACGACACACCATTTTACTAGAGGCACCACCATTAAAAAGTAGATTTTTTTTAATTTTCATTTAGACCACTTGGTGCTGACTCCTAATTTATGTCTACGGTTATGGAACGAAATCGCCGTAGCTGCACCGACCTGGCAGTGTGCGCGTCGTACACGAGCACCCGGTTGGCGCTGGCGCAGGGTGGCGGGTCCGCGTCGGCCACCAGCTCCTCGCCGCGCACGCGTACGAACACTGAGCGGTTGCCGCGCGCTGCCATCAGGAACGGCGTCTCACCGCACTCTGACACCCGGTCGCCGCTACGTATCAAATACATAATAATTTTTGATGACGATAATAATTTTCATTGTCAATATTGTCAAGTTGAAAATAAAATATGAAACCGAGATGAAACCGCAAAAACACGGCTAAGACAATCTTGCCGTCACTCAATAAATAACTTACTCATAGGGGTAGAGCAGATGCAGCTGCCCGCCGGGCGGCGGCAGGCGGCGGCGCGCGGCGCAGGCGGTGCCGGGGGCGCGCGCCCAGACGCCGCGGAAGTGCAGATGCCGGTGGTCGTCTCCCGCCGCCAGCCGCCGCGCCGCCAGCTCCAGCTCCAGCGCGCCACCGCTCGCCGCCAGCGACAGCGGCGTGCTGCTGTTGTCGCAGATGCACGCCACGGGCACCTGTCACGCATCACGTTGTTAGTTAGTGTACTTCGAAGGGCTAGCTATATGCCATGAATGACTATGACTTTGCGGGATTTATAATCACACTCACTCTGTATCCCGGCCACGGTGATTCGTATATACGAAGATGAGGAACTCGCAGGGGCGCATCGTCGTCTCCGTCGAAATCCCCGAGGCCGTCGTCACCAGAATCGGAGTCGTCGGCGCGCGACTCCGGGTCCGGAACGCACGTAAGCTGCCCTGTGAGCGGGTCGGCGCGCGTGGAGCACGCGGGCGCGCGGCCGAACGCCGCCGCCGCCAGCTCCAGCGTCACCCGCCCGGCGCCCGCCTGCAGCCGGTACACGCAGCGCAGCCGCCGTGCGCCGCCGCGCCCGAACCACAGCGCGTTCCGCGGCGATGCAAACGCGCCCGGCACGGACAGCGTCCGCGAGCATTCCGGCGGCCACGGGCGCGCGTGTCTCCCGTCATCCGGCGTCGGCGTTCCCTCCAGTCTCGCGTCAATGAACTCATAGTGAAGAGCGAACGAGAGCGGGTGAGTCGCCGTCCCCGGCAATGTACTGGCGGCGAGCGACATGAGCGCGGCGGCGGACACGTAGCCGTCGGGCGGCGCGCAGGGACGCGGCGAGCGCGTGGCGTTGGCGAGCGCGGCGCGGGCGCACAGCGCGGGCGCGGCGTCGCAGTAGCGGCCCAGCAGCCGCGCGCCCGCCTCGCCCGCGCCTCCGCCGTCCCATACGCGCAGCTCCACCGCGCACGCGCCGCCCGACGCGCCCGACCCGTCATCCGTCGGTGGCGACGGCGGCGCACGCGGCGTCGCTCGCGTCGAAGGGCTATCTTCGTCGCGCTCCCCGCTCTCGATGCGCCTCGGCTCCACGAGCGAGTACTGAGTGTAGCTTGAAAAATAAATCCACACGAGGTCGCCTGCGACCCGTCGACGCGTCAGTTAATTTAGGTAATCGTACTCGACACAGCTTCTGAAGTTTTTCTCGAGTCGTTTAACTCACCTGGGCGACCGTGAAAGGTCCAAGTGCAGGTCGTATTCGGAGGCAGCGTGTGCGAGGGCGCCCGCAGCCGGCCCCGCCGGCCCCGCCCGCCCCGCCCGCCGCTCGCTGCGGTCGCGTTCGTCTCCTCCTCAGACGAAGATGCTTTAACGTGAAACTCGCAACGGCGCGCCTCTCTGCGGTAATTTTGGATATTTTAAAAGGGTTGCTTTGCCGAAACCTATTACTGTCTCTTTATCGCAACACTGACCTAGCGTAGTCGAGCGAATCGGAGTCTGCGAATACGACGTCGACGTCGAGCTCGAAGCCGCGCAGTGGGGCGGCACGCGCGGCCGGCCGCAGCGGCGCGCTGAACGGCGACGAGTGGAAGGCCACCAGCATCTCGGGCCCGCGCGACGTGACGCGCGGCAGCCAGTCGCCACCGCAGTACTCCACCAGCACGGGGTCGTCCGTGGACGCGCCGTCGTAGAAGATCAGCCGGTCGCGCTCGCCCGTGCACTCGCGCCACGCGCGCACCGCACGACCTGTCTTGTTCAAACTGATTTCCGACACGATCAATCGACGGAATCCCTCGCCTCCTCATTTAATGACTACGTTTTGTACTGACCTGGCCATTGATATCGAACGCTTTATTTGCATCTTATGTGAATACTCCTGACGAACGGATATCATCGCATGTTTGCATGTAGGAATATCTTTCTGGCGTAAGCTCCAGTAACAGGTCACATTTCTGTGTAAATAAGTTGAATTTGAATAACGAAAGCAGAGCGTTAAATTAAAAAAAGCATCTTACATTTTGTTTTATTTACCTCGGATACATTCCTGGGTAGTTCGGACTTTGTAATCGGCAGGATTTTCGATGACACTCTTCATAAGTTCTCGTGCAGTAAGTGCCCGGCGAGACCGCTCCCCTCTCCAGCGGCGCTTCCATGGCTCCAAATCTGTAAGCCGTTGGGGATGAGCGTGTCTTTTTCGACGTTATGTCACCGGATGTAATTGTAGTTGTGGCGCTCACCTAACCACCGCGTCAAGCTGCGAGATGAATTTGTACCGCAGTCTAAACCCGAAAGGCTCGCCGAGCCTCGTGCGGAACAGCTTGACGGAGACGGTGACGGTGGCGGTCTCGCTGTAGTAGAGTGCAGCTCCGTCGGACTCGCCGCACCAGGAGCCGCCCGTGAAGGGGCGGCCCAGCTCGGACAGCTGCATGTAGCCGTCGGGGCAGCCGTCCAGCGCGCCCGGCTCGTAGCGGCCCACGCGGAACTCGTCGAACGCCAGCTGCACCAGGTCGCCGTGCGCGCCGCCGCCTGCCGTGAACGTAAGGTGGCACAGGAAGGGCGCGCGCGGCGCCTGCGGCACGCCCACCGCGTACGCGACGCCGGCGCGCCCGTAGTAGGTGCGGTTGCAGACGGTGCAGCCGGGCGGCTCGTCGCTGCCGTCGGCGCAGTGCGGCGTGCCATCGCAGTACGCGTCCAGCCGCACGCAGGCGCCGCTACGGCACGCGTGCTCGGCCACGCCGCACCCGCCCGCCGCGCCGCGCGCCGCGCCCAGCGCCGCCAGCGCCACCAGCGCGAGCGCCACCATGCCACCGCTACCTGCGCATGCGCACAACTGCTTACATGGCGCTGCTGCACCACCATTTGTAATCACAACTGTGTTATCAAAAATGTTCAAAATAATACGAGATAGGTATCAATTTTACTACCAAAGAAATCATTTAACTAAAACTTTTTTAATTTAATTCCGTGGTGTAAAAATAGTTAGTCATCGGCTCGAATAAGTTAAGTTTAAAGCAAATATTTTAATTATTTAGTAATCCACGTTTTCTAAAATCCTAAGAAGTATCTTTGATTGTCCTCAACTTCTCAGTGAAATAAAAGTTTTCTCGCCTCTTCTGTGGAGCCTTGTGGTTGATTCAATTGTAGTAAGGCTGAATAAAGGACCATTCTATACGGTTGGTTATACGGCGGATAATCTGGTCATCTCAGTCAGTGGGAAATTTCCCTCTACGGTATCGGGGTTAATGCAACGTGCCCTGGGTCTGCTAGAGGAATGGTGCAATGCCCATCACCTCTGTAAACCCGGAGAAAACAACAGCCATCCCCTTTACAAGAATGAGAAACACTACGGGACTGGGTAACCTAACACTCTATGGCACCCGGCTCTCTTGGTCCAAAGAAGTGAAATATTTAGGTGTAACGCTGAATAGGGAACTTACTTGGAAACAGGATGTGGACACAACCGTAGCCAAGGCTTACAGAGTCTTTGGCATGTGTCGGTCTACATATGGCAAGATGTGAGGGCTCAACCCCCCAATCATTAGGTGGATCTACATGACGATGGTGAGACCGATCCTCACATATGGCAGCATCGTCTGGTGGTCCAGAACAAGGCTGAAGATCTGTAAGAATGCTCTTAGCAAACTTCAGAGAACAGCTTGTCTGGCAATCACTGGTGCCTTTCGAACCACTCCAACGGCAGCGCTGGAGGTCCTCACAGACCTTCCACCCCTGCACATTGTAATAGAAACAGGCAAAGAAAGAGCTATATAGACTAAAGGTGGCCGGACTATTGGACGCATCTAAACCTCTGACTAGACACACAAAATGGGATCCAAGTGACATTCCTGACAGAGTCATGGAAATGGGGTGCGATAAAATATCCCCCATATTCATGTTCGAAAAGAAATTCAAGGTTTATATTCCAACCAGGGACTAAAGGAAACGAGGGCCACCGTCTCCGGAGAAAGACAGCCTAGTCTGGTATACTGACGGATCAAAAATGAAGTCGGGCACAGGGGCAGGCGTCTATAATAATGACTTCCAGCATAGTCAAAGTATGGGAAAATTTGCTACTGTTTACCAAGCAGAAACTTTCGCAATTCTCCTATGCGCAAAGCAGAATATAGAGTTAGCTATGAAAAAGCGAAATATATTCATCCTGAGTGACAGCCAGGCCGCGCTCAAGTCACTCATATCGCCCCGAATCGACTCTGGCCTTGTTCTAGAAACCACAAAAGCTCTAAACACACTAGGTGGACATAACAAGGTGCGATTGATCTGGGTCCCAGGCCATATGGGAATCAACGAGATAGCGGATGCATTTGCCAGAGAGGGCTCGGAGACCCAGCTCATTGGTCCTGAGCCGTTCGTGGCACTTGCACGAAGTACTATTAACAAGACCTTAAAAGATTACATCGAAAACAGGCACGGCATCGAATGGAAAGAGCAGCCAGGTATGAAAAATCCCAAATCCTTCATTGGCGAAAACGCCTTAAGACAAGTTCATATGCGGAGGCAGTAGAAGGCAGGCCCGACTAACCATCGGTGCCTTGACAGGGCACTATGCCACAAAACAAATGCTTCACAAAATGCATCTTTCAACAAATAGTTTGTGTAGGGCGTGTGGAGACGAAACGGAGTCAATGCAGCACCTACTGTGTGACTGCGACTCTCTGGCTAGGAAAAGAATGGGACTCCTGGGGTCGGCCTATCCGAAACCGGAGGATTTCAGGCTCTTCGCTCTTTGCGGAGGAGGAAGAGTGTACAGAGAGAGTACATTATTAATTAGTTTTATTCTTACACTTAATTATTATTCTGAATATCAGGTTCGGTACTTACTTTTTAATTTAACTTAATTTTATGTTTATTTATTTATTTATTTATTTATTAGATTCACCGACGTTTGTTTACGTTGTTTCCAAACAGATAACAGTTGGGCAAATACGTAACTAACCGACGAAGAAAACATGCAGTAGTCTATTCGAAACCCACAAAAATAAATTTTGCTAGTCGACAATATAATAGCCGGTCTTCACGGCTATATCATTAAATAAACAGTAAGTTACCATATTAAGGTGTCTTATGGAAGTTGTGGCTTTAGGAATGGGCATGTGCATTCTCCCTTTCCTGACGTATGGTGCTCAGACTGGGTCTTTGACGGAAACTTCGAAGTCTAGGCTCAGGGTGTGCCAGCGAGCGATAGAGCGCAGCATTTTAGGAGTAAAGCGACAAGACCGCGTTCTAAACACAGAGCTGCGCTCTCGCACGAAAATTGCTGACGGTACTCGAAGGGCCGCCGGCCGGCTTGAAGTGGTACTGGGCTTGTCATGTCTACCGCATGCCGACCGATAGGTGGGCGTGGATCACAACGGAGTGGACCCCACAAAACGCGAAAAGGTGACCAGGTAGACCAAGACGAAGATGGCGGGACGACCTCGATAAAATTCAAAATTCAAAATTCAAAATTCAAAATCATTTATTCAGTTTAGGCTACAAGTAGCTCTTGTGAATGTCACTATGCCATCGGTTCGTAAGTCTACTCTGGGCGGGAGATCTTGTACTGAGAAGAACCGGCAAGAAACTCAGCAAGTGTCCAGCTCTTTTCTCCCTTACAGCGTCAAAAATATTGGAAAATGCCCTATCATAGCAGGACACTTTCCATTACAAATAAACACAAAATTATAGAAGACAACCACAACATGTAAATAAAAAACAAAAATATCACAAAAATAAAAATAAAAAAAAAAAAAAAACTAAGTTAACAAATTTACATCAGGTAAAAGTTTCAATTTCCACAATGTCATACAGTACCACTACAGTACTCAAAAAAAAAAAAAAAAATTTGGTTAAGAAAAACCAAGTCAAACTACAGTAAATAATATTAAAAATAATATAAGTATGCAAGAGCAGACCAGCCTCCACAGGCAGCACCCGTTCACGAGTATGACGTATGAATCAGCCATCGCTTCGCTCAACCATATTTTAGGGAACGTAACGACCCGACGCACACGCCACCACCGCAGAGACAAATAAAGAGAGCATGACATACTCAAGATACTCTAAATAAAAACTTAATGATCTATTTAACGCAACGCTGTTTGTTATCTGTAGGACACTGCTGATAAAGGCTATCATATCAGTATAAAAATTATATAAATTAATTTTATTATATTAATTCAAATAGAGTATATGTTTTTCATTATAACCAAGCTGTTTTATCATCTAAATATTCTTTGACTGTATAATAACCTTTTAAAAGTAATATAGATTTCACATGTTTTTTAAACTTATCTAAAGGTAAATCTAGTACAGTACTTGGTATTTTATTGTAATAGTGTATACCTTGCCCCAAGAAAGAACCAAGAACCTTCTGTAACCTGAACAGTGGCATTACAAGTTTTGTCTTATTCCTAGTATTGAAATTGTGTACGTCACCATGTTTAGTATAGGAGTTGATATTGCAACGTACAAAAACTATACAATTATAAATATATTGAGATGCAACTGTCAGGACACCAATCTCCTTAAAAAGATTTCTTAAGGAAGTTCGTGATCCGAGTCTATAGATTGTTCTTATTGCTCGTTTCTGTAAAATGAATATAGTTTCAATATCAGCCGCTGTTCCCCACAGTAGGACGCCATACGACATGACACTGTGAAAATAACTAAAATAGACCATTCTAGCAGTTTCAACGTCTGTTAACTGCCTAATTTTTCTAATGGCATAAGCAGCAGAGCTGAGTTTACCGGCCAATTTCGATATATGAGGATTCCATTGAAGCTTTGAGTCAAGGGTTATGCCTAAAAAGACTGTAGAATCTAGCAAATCTAATTGATTACCGTTTATTTTAATATCGGTTGGTTCATATTTGACATTTGGTAATATAAATTTAATACATTTTGTTTTCTTAGCGTTAAGCTGTAAATTATTAATAGTAAACCAACGGAGTACCTCTGAAAGAGCTTTATTTACATTTTCATAATTAGTCCTACACCTAGTTACATTAAAAATGAGTGAAGTATCATCTGCAAATAATACAATTTCACAAAAGTTCTCTACAAAGAATGGCAAGTCATTAATATAAATCAAGAAAAGGAAAGGACCAAGAATCGACCCTTGTGGAACTCCCATTTTTACATGTGAACCAGATGATTTAGTACCATTTATATCAACAGTTTGTGTTCTAGAGCTGAGATATGACTGTATTAAATTTAGTGCAAAATCTTTGAGACCGTAATAATGAAGCTTCATCACCAGAGTCCGGTGCTCAACGCAATCGAAAGCCTTGGACAAGTCGCAAAAAACACCAAGAGCGTTTTGAGACTTCTCCCAGGCATCAAATATATGTTTTATTAGAGCAACACCTGCATCAGTAGTAGAACGACCCTTAGTAAAGCCATATTGCTTACTATGTAAAAGGTTGTTTGTGTTAAAATATGACATCAACTGTTCGAGTATGATTTTTTCATAAATTTTACTTAGCGCTGGTAATATTGAAATGGGCCGATAGTTACTGGGATCTTCTTTGTTCCCTGATTTGAATAAAGGTATAACTTTACTAAACTTCATAAGATCAGGAAAGATTCCTTTATCGACACAGTTATTAAAAATTTCAGCAAGATACGGTGCAATAGAATGAATAATATTCTTAATTACTTTAATAGATATACCCCACAAATCACTCGTGTTTTTCATTTTAAGTGATTTAAATGTTTTAATAATATTCATTGAATCAATGTATTTAAATTGAAAGGAAAGATTACATTTTGGTACATATTTTTGGAGTAAAGTTTGTGCAGCTTCTGGTGATGAATCTAAATTTGACGTTGTTATTACAGGTATATTTACAAAAAAATCATCAAAAATATTAGCAATTTGTGAATCTGAATTGACTAAGTTGTCGTTTACTTTTAAAGTGAAAGTATTATCCCGTGGTTTAAATTTACCTGTTTCACGGTTTATAATGTCCCAAGTGGCTTTAATTTTATTGTTAGACTTTTTAATTTTTTCTTTAAGGTAATTAGATTTTGCTACTGTGCACACTTTTTTAAACATTTTCGAATAATTCTTTACATATTGCGTAAAATTAACATTTTGGTTATATTGTTTTAAACTATATAAATCATATAATTTATTTCTACTCTTATATATACCAGTCGTGGCCCAGTCACAGAACTTAAGTTTATGAGTAATTTTTATTGTTTTTGGTGTAAACACATGGTTGTATTCGGTCTTAATTAAATTAAAAAGATTACTATAAAGTACATCTGGATCATCTTGTACAAAGGGTAATGCATCAATTTTACAAGCTATACTATTTTTGAAACACTCCATTCGCTCTTTTGTAACTGGTTTACAGTTCACTATTTTTGGTTCATCCCTAATATCAAAATCATAGGTCACCTTCAAACCGCAATGGTCAGACGTAAGATTACTAATGAGTGACTTAGAAACAGGGTCATAGTCTGTAAAAATATTATCTAGACAAGTGGCCGAATGTGAAGTTATTCTAGTGGGTTCGAGAAATAGATTTGAAAGATTAAAACATTTAAATAAGGCAAGAAGACGAACACTCGTTGAAGTGTTTTCTAAAATATTTATATTAAAATCTCCACATACTAAAACAAATTTATTTTTTAATTTTAATTTTCTAAGTACATCTTCCATTACTGATTCAAAAATATTAAAATTGGCCGATGGGGGTCGGTATACACACACTATTACAAAACTATTGAACTCCACACACGATAGTTCAATGTTACGCTCCACTGATAGGTCTACAATGTCGTTGCGATTTTTGTATTTAATATTGCTTCTTACTAATATTAGAGAACCGCCGTGAATAGCTGAGCTTCGCACGTACGCGCTTGCTAATTGGAAATTATTTACATGGAATGATGTATCATGACTTCTTAACCAATGCTCAGTTATACAAAATACATGAATTACCTGACTTTTTGCTAAAAATTCTAATTCTAAGTCCTTGCCAGCCAAACCCTGAATATTTTGATGTATAATAGTAATGGATGTGGGCTTGGCCTTTGTCTTAGACCTCAGTTTAAACCTGAGGTTGTAACCTTATTACTAGTTGTAAAAGTTGCATTAGTAGAACTACTAATGATTAAGTTATTATTATGAAAAGACTTAGTTATACCACCTATAACTGTATCATGTATATTAAAAGCTAACAAATTAGCTATCTGTGTCCTACATTTCTTAGAAAGATACATCGTATCTGACATCAAACTAAAGTTATTAATAAATTTATTAATATCGAAATATAAAATAGTGTCACTATGACGACAAGTCAAATTAAACAATAATAAATTTAAGTCATAAATGCGCTTGTTTTGTTCCCAGGTTAAATTTGTACAATAGGGAAAAGCGCTAACTATTAATCTGCAATTCGTATCTGATTGCAGTTTAATCAAAATATTAAAATTATTTATAATGTCACGTTTCCTAGTATGTGAGCTGTCACCACACAATACAATGACATTAGTGGAACTATTCAGTGAATCCTGTGATATGTTATTTACTATAGCATTAAATGATTGACCTGGAGTACAAATATTCGTCATTTGATGGTTAAGATTTGCATTCATAAGCAACCCTAAGGTAAGAGGTAAGATAGGTTTATGAAGGGCATGGCGTGATGTTGCAGGGACCGGCAGGTGTGGAAAAAGTGTGGGGAGGCCTTTGCCCAGGAGTGGGACAGCTATGGCTGGTATAATAATAATATAATAATACCTTGTTAACTATATGTTATGTATCTAACACTATATATAAATGTATTTTTGTATGTTTTCTATCTGATGTCTGTAATTGTGGCTTAAATAAAAAAATAAAATAAAATAATAAAGTACTTTACTGAAGTATAATGTTTGTATTACAGTGTACTTTTAATTAGATGCTAATTGTTTTGGTCAATGTTCACAGCATACACACTGCTTAAGAATTATTGGACAAGTACATCCTCCGTTCAGCCAACCGTCCGTCCTGCTGACTGGTATCATAACACGGCTTACTATTAATTTTGGTAAATAAACATTTTTCATATTCATTTTGACATTGCAAGCTTTACTGATTTTTTTATATTTTTTTTTATAAAGAAAAGTGTGTTACATTTTGATAGAACATTAAGAACATTTAGCTTAATACACCTTCCTTATTTTTCTTTTGCAATCATAATGTAACACGCTTTTATTTATAAAAAAATTTAGTCTGTGATAAAAATGCATTTTTTTTTATTATCCGGTTTTAATTTTATTTTTACTTTTTAGTATTTTTGTAGGGGGATAAGGCCTTCAGTATAACAGGGTTCGCCCTGGTACCCTGAGGCGCAATGTCAGCGATATGACATTTTTATAAACCCTCATACCATTCAGCCCTCGGCACGTGCTCACCTTGACATTGGGTCATCCATTTAATCCATCTAATCCATCTAATATAAAATCCACATTCATAACTAACGGAACGAACGAACGAACGAACTTATTTTGCCGAGTTCCTATGGCCATCTTCCAGCTCCATCATCAGACCCTGGTTGACATCTAGCACCAAAGTGCTCGTTAAGACGATCATACGAGTCCAAACGCGATGGGGTTGTGTCGTTTAACTACAGAGTTCCTATGGCCACCTTCCGATTCCATCATCAGACCCTGGCTACCATCTAGCACCAAAGTACAACAAATGCTGTATTGCTTAGTAGGCAGATGCTTTTAACTAACAAATTTAATATGTTTTGAGTGCAAATCTGTCTTTCTTTAAGTGCCAGTTCTATTAAGAGCTTCATCACATCTCGAATGTGACCGAAAGTGAAATGGCTCTTGTAATTCTATTACTGCAGCCCAAATACAACAAAAAAGTCATGCCGAAAAACAAATATATTTTCCAGAAAAATAATAGAAAATAAATAGAAGAAAATAATTTTATGTTAGCTTAGTAACAGTCTAAAGCACTCGAGGCCTGTGTCCATAAGCAGTTTTCGCTTGACAGATTACTCAACAACAGTATCCGATTCATTTACAACCAAAAGACATTACCACATCTCGCAGTTTGCCAGTGAGGACGTTTACGGGCCCTCACCACACTGTTTCCGCTTCTAAATTGTTAAAATGCTCCTTCATATCTTGCTCCCCATTTTCAGTACCTTTGCTCCTCTCATAGCGCATAAATATGCATAAATGTCATATATACATAATCATATATGTGTGTTGTAAATACGTGAACTACAATAAATAAACATACATAAAATACATAATTAGAATAGGACGTTATTGAGATGATTCTGCCATGGTTATATCAAACAAGAGCTCACGGATTTTCTTTTTAAAAGCATCACGACTCGTAGCCATCCTGATTTCGAGAGGTAGCGCGTTCCACAGGAGAATGGATTGAATATGAAAGGAAGAATGAACAAAACCAGATGTATGAGAGGGACAGAGAAGGAGAAGATTATTTGAGGACCGGAGATTTTACTATGAGAGGAGCAAAGGTACTGAACATGGGGAGCAAGATAAGAAGCATTTAAAGAATTTAGAAGCGAAAACGAAGGCCCGTAAACGTCTACGCTGGCGAATAGGCAACCATTTCAGCTCCGACCTGAACTGCGAGATGTGGACATATTTCTTCAGGCTGTAAATGAATCGGATACTGTTGTTGAGTAATCTTTCAAGCTTATCAAGCAAGTCAGCATTAGGATCATAATAGCACACGTCACCATAGTCGGTCGACGGGAATATTAAAGTTTGCACAAGCATTATCTTCGTCTTGAGTGGTAAAAAATTCCTTAAACGATTCAAGCACCGCAAAGTCCAGGTAACTCTTTGACTCACACTAGCAACCTGCGAGTGCCAGCTGAGAGTAGCATCGAGATGTAAACCAAGATTTTTAGCTTTGGCGCCAAGAGGTATGACCGCTCAATATCTCAATCATCAACTCAACAACTCAATATCAATCAATAGTGTATGATCCCGTTTGCATGATTTGATTATCTGCTAGATGCTGCTAGGTTTGATGGCAATGTGATCCAACGGTTTTAAAATATTTAGCAGTCAATTGTGATCTCGGACTTGACTCTAACCATTTCTACTCCGGGTCTACTCCGGAATCGTAACATACACGTGACCTTGTTAGACAAACCGACTTTTTGACTCGAAAGTCTTCGTAAAAAAAACTTTGCACGTTTTGTAGTTTTATCGCTTCGCACGCGTGGATTTTTTTAATGTAGCCTATGTTACTCATCGCTAATGTAGCATTCTAATGGTGAAAGATTTTTTTAAATCGGTCTAGTTATTTTTGAGTTTATTCGTCACAAACAAAAATACAAAAATACAAAGCTTTCCTCATTATAATATTAGTATAGATTTGAAACAAGATTAATCAGAAAATCGGTTAAATAGCAGGCATGGAATTTCATGTATAGTATTAAGCTAGATGCTTAAAAATCTACTTTTTCCACATAATACTTTAAATATTTTCCCAGCTTTGACAAATATTTATATCATCATTAGAAAACTCGTTCGTCTCATTGAATCGAAGAGTTGTCGTAATTGTAAATCCAGCACATCGTTAACCTGTGCGTCGGCCGAGAGTCACGTTCCCTCCATCGTATCACGTGTGGGTGAGAGCGTCCGGCGAGCCAGCACTGCACATCACTCGCGGTCACTGGCACGGCATCGCGGTCGGCGCGGGCGGTAGCGGTGCTCGCGTGACGCAACGCCGCGGCACACTGCGGCGCCCGCCGCCCGCCGCCCGTCGCCCGCCGCCGCGGCCGGGATGCGCGCGCCGCCGCCGCCCGGCCGCCCGGCTGCCGCTCGCTGGTGCCCTCGCCCTTGCCTTCGTGCAGATCGAATATTGGTACGCATCCAACGTTTCTTCGCTCCGATTATGAAAAGGATGAGCCCCGTGTAGTTCGATTGATCAAAAAGTATCCAATGGCATAGTTTACATTTCAATTAAAGCAACTTTGGTCACGAACCGCCCATAACATCTTATGGTTAAGTCATTGACTTAAGACCAAAGGTTTTACTTCGATTAATCAGCGGCCCTGACCTTACTATATTGAAATACATTTTTTTTTTTTTCAACAAAATTGTGAATTAGGTATCGATATTTGGTTCCATTTATGTAATGCAGTATACTAGCGGCCCGCTCGCGACTTCGTCCGCTTGAGTGAATACCCGTATCCTATAGAACCCTAAAGCAACGCCACCTACCGGGTCCAATTATATGCATGTACACAGTCAGGTCATAAGTATTGTCACACAGTAAAAACTTTTCTTTTAGAATGCTGGCCACAAAAAAGTTTATTGAATTCGAATTTCGAATTGTTCATGAAAATAAAAATGTATACTTTTTAGAATTTTACTCATTTTTAAATATGGAGTGGACGCTTAAAGAAGACCGTGTTGCAGTTATTGCGTTGCATCGTTGCGGTTACGCGCCAATTCAAATTTTTGACATACTGAAAAATTTGAATTTAACAAAAAAAATTTTACCGTAGAAGAGAGCTACAACAAACAAAACGGTAAGGTGTATGCACACAGTAGTGAAGAAGCGAGCAACCGTATTCCGCGTGTCCAACGAGGTCATTTTCCGTCCTCACTCATGGTATAGTTGGGAGTTTCTTATTGGGGCTTAACAGAGGTACATTTTTGTGAGAAAGGTGTAAAAACGAATGCAGTTGTGTATCAATATACAGTCCTGACGATTCTTGTGGAACCTGTTTCTCATACCATGTTCAATAACAGGCACTGGGTATTCCAACAAGATTCGGCGCCAGCTCATAGAGCGAAGAGCACACAAGACTGGCAGGCGGCGCGTGAAATCGACTTCATTTGTCACGAAAACTGGCCCTCCTCCAGTCCAGATTTGAGTCCGTTAGATTACAAGATATGGCAACACTTGGAGGAAAAGGCGTGCTCAAAGCCTCATCCCAATTTGGAGTCACTTAAGACATCCTTGATTAAGGCAGCCGCCGATATTGACATCGACCTCGTTCGTGCTGAGATATACGACTGGCCGCGCAGATTGAAGGCCTGTATTCAAAATCACGGAGGTCGTTTTGAATAAACTTTATTGTCATAAGAATCTATGTTTTGTTAAGTTCATTTTGGTATATAAATGGTTACATAATGAATAAACTTGTCTCAATTATTTTATATTAAACATGTGACAGAATTTATGACCTGACTGTGTATTATATATAAACCTTCCTCTTGATTAACTCTGTCTATTAAAAAAATCTCATCAAAATTCGTTGCGTAGTTATAAAGATTTAAGCATACATAGGGACAGACAGACAGCGGGAAGCGACTTTGTTTTATACTATGTTGTTATTGTATCTACACCAAGAATATATTTTTTTTTATTTTAATAGTTTTAAAGGATTATTCCAAACTACATAATTATGAACAATTTTTTTTTTTTTTTATTATTATTTTTGTCTTTTTGTAGTTTAGGTATTTGATTTGTTATTGATTTGTTTTAAGTTTAAAATTTGCCCCACTCCTTGGTCGTCAAAAATTCACGACCAATTTTTTTTTTTTTTTTTCCGTAGTACAAAAATTTTCTAAGTGTTTGTTTACATATTTTAAGTGGAAAAATTTATAATTAAATAAGTAGTTATAGATCTTAAGGGTTTCAGGGGTGGTAAAAACCCCAAAATTAGGGTAGGGTATCTTTAGTGTAGGTTTTTAGGATAGTTTGTAGATAATAGTTTTTCTTGTTTGGGGAAGTGAAAAAATAACTGGCGACGAACCCCGGAAGGGTTCCAAAAATGAGTTGGTTGCTCCTTTGCCCAACTGGTTACCGGAAATGTCTCGAAAGGGTAGAGCACTGGGTGGAGAGCCCAATTTGTCGAAAAGTGACGGCGAAAACTCCGATAACTCGGAAATGGTCGATGTAGAGACTAAGCCGTCGTAATGGACTTCATAGCGCACATTCCAGGACTCTACTATTGTTTCGGATGATGATGTTGAGGATGGTAAGGAGAAAATGAAGACTATACGCAGGAATAAAATGGAAGTTTATGCCGTCATTTGCAAATTTGCTGCTCAAGGAATTGCAGTTGCCCTTCAAAAACTTGGACAAATCGTTGTACGCTCCAACAAACAAATCCGTTGTCTGAATAAATATTAATAGGCTTACCTCTACGGTGCAACGCTAATAAATAACTATTACTCGTCAGGTCACCCACCAGCTCCACCATTTTGCGATTTATACAATATACAAGACGTAAATATTTTAGAAACCGTTTAAATTGTATTAAATTGTCATTATTACATGTTTCGTCTACGACAGTACTCGGTGAGATATCAAGTCGCAGAAACATTGATCTCTTAAAAAAAAAAAAAACCGCTGCGTGGAGCAAGGTGGTTAGGATAGGTTGGTTAGGTTAGGTTAGGTTGGGGTGCGTGTCGGTTGACCTCCTCGTGGTGCACCCTGGGCAACGGGCAGCCTCAACATTCTCCTCCAATGAGGAGTTTGCGTGAGACTGACCGGCTAACAACCCGACAACTCCTAGGTGCGTGCCTACTTTGGGCCGCACTGCTCGCTGCTCCTTCTGAGCGGCTTTGAGAGGAGTACAACAAAGACGGCCGCCCCTTAAGGGTTCTCAGGTCGCAACGGGGGGGAAGGGGAACACCGCCAATGCGGTGTAACGGGGGCCTACGCCAGCCTCCGATCGTCGTAAACCACTGCGGTCTCTGCAACGACCCCCACCTGTGGCGTTGTGGGGTACGTGGGTTCCGTGGTGGAGCGAGGGCTTGCCTTAACCGGCCGGTCGCGTGAAGGACACACTATAAAACCCGAGAGAAAACTCGTTAAAACCTGTCAATACATCCCGACCTTGGCAGTATTTAGGGTTCCCCGTGTATGAGGCCACTGCACGGGGTGACTGATTTTTGTTCTCTGCTCGTGGGATTCAGTTACAGATGAACAAAAATAAATCTTTAGACGTTTCGGAGAAGTCGGCGGAGTCTGTTGCCAGATCCGTCGTGGTTGGTAGGGCTGGTGACAGCCGTAAAAGGTCACATATTGAGGAGGACGACTCAGAAGATCTGTCAGGCAGTGAGTCGGCGGTGTCTATCGCATCGAAGGTGTCCTCGTCGCGCCGAGGCCGTGGAGCCAGGGTCGGGACGGGACATTCCACCGGACTTGCAGACGCGCAAAGGATGCTCCGACAGCAAGAGCTGGAGGACTTTGAGGCGGAGTTAAATGCCGAACGAGAGCTCGGCGAGAGGGAACGCATGGAGCTCCTTAGGAGATTCCAACAGCGAGACGAGGATTCGGCTGCCGCTCTCGGCACCGATCTACAGGGCCTCCGAGAAGAGATGCGCAAGATGCGGCCGCCAAAAACCAGTGCTGTGCCGCGTGCCGCTGGTACTGCACGACGTTCGGCTAGTGCTGCATCACGTGCCGTGCAAAAGGAATTTACCGATCTTGGCTTCACTGATGCAGAGATTGACGCTGCCACCCGGACATTGGTTCCGTGGGAGGCTGAGATTGGCGGACCGTCTGCATTTGACGTGCAGCAACTGGGTCTGCAGTGCGCCCAGGCTATACGAGAGGTTTCCAGAAAATCTGGGAACCTCAAAAGTACCTACCAGCGGACTTTGAACGACGCCACTAACAACTTGCGTCGCGCGTTGGCAAACCTTACCTCGAGGTGCGTCAGCGACGAGAATGAGAGGCTGGTCTACGCCAATGCGAGACTACAGAGCGAGGTGCAGTCTCTTAGAGACGAAGTAGACGCCCTAAAAAAGGAGATGGGCAAAACGAGGAGGTCCCCTTCCCGCAGGGAGTCTGCTGCTCCCCCCTCTCCTAGACCGGACTACGAAGCGGGCGACGATTTACATCGCTCGCTGAACTCTGCCATCGCGGCACTTAACATCCGCCTTGATGGTATTGAGGCCAGACTACCCGCACCTGGGAGGGCCCGTCCCCTCTTGGCAGCTGATCGGAGGAGAAGAGAGGAGTTCCCGGCTCTCCCCACGTCTAGAGGCATCCCAACGATTCGTTCGTCGGCAGCCCCCATTGCCCCCTCTGTAGTGCCCCCCCAGCCGAACATCAGGCAGGCCTCGGCAGCATCTGCTGAGGTACGGACCACAGAGTCGCGCCGAAAGAGGAAGGGCAAAAAGAAGACGACATGGACGGCGGTTCCCACTGCGGCACTGGCAGCGCCCGCGGTACCGGCACCAGCGCTGGCTGTGCCAAAGACAAAGAAGGTTCAGCTGCAGACACCAAAGTCCACGGCCGTGGTCGTGCAGCTGAAGCCTGAGGCCATAGCTAGCGGCGTGACCTACTCGGAGGCCATTAAGAGGGCAAAGAATGCCATATCTTTGGAGGGGCTAGGCATCCATTCCGGTCTTAGATCGCGAACGGCACAAAATGGAGCCAGGCTGCTAGAGGTGCCGGGAACCAACAGCGCGGAGACTGCTGACCGACTCGCTAAACAGCTGGAGGAGGTCTTGGCCGATGTGGCAGTGATTGTCCGGCCCGAGAAGTGTGCGGATATCTGCATCTCGGGTTTTGATGACACTGTCACACAGACAGACGTGGCCACTGCTGTGGCGCAAAAGGGAGGGTGCTCGGTCGAGCGTGTTAAAGTGGGCGCTATCAGAGATGCCCCCGCTGGATTGTGCTCCGTCTTCGTCAATTGCCCCATCAAGGCGGCCAAGACGTTGGCGAATGCGGGCAGGCTTCTCCTCACATGGAGTCCTGCAAAAGTGGTTGCGCTTGCCCCCCGCCGGCTGCGATGTTATAGGTGCATGGGCGTGGGCCATGCACGACAGAGGTGCCCATCTACCGTTGACCGGAGCGAGCTATGCTTCCGGTGCGGCGAGCCAGGCCATCAAGCGAGGGAGTGCTCCAAACAGCCTAAATGTATGGTTTGCGCCGAGGCTAAAAAGCCACACGGACATGTGTCAGGCAGCAGGGCTTGTAGTCCCCCTGCTACGAGAGCCACAAGTAATGGCTCTCAAAGGACTACAGCGAGGGAGCCTACTCTGGCGCAAACAACGCCGGAGACGGCAATGGAGGTAGCACCCACCCCGGCGCAAAAGCAGCTGATAGTGGTGATAGAGCCGATGCCAGTCATGGCGCAAACGCCACCAGTAGTGGCGATGGAGACGGTGGAGGAGCCGGAGCTTGAGCTGCAACCGCCGCTGGAGACACCGGAAACTCCAACAGCACCCGCGATCCACCTCCAAACACCTTCCCCCGATCCCGGGGCCTCGCACCCCAATGCGTCTCCTGCTGGGAGACGTACCGGGCGGCGGGTCCTGTCTGCGGAGGATGTGGCGGAGATGGCAGAGCGGGACAGGCTTGAGAGTGAGCGAGAGATGGCGGAGTATGAGGAAGACCTCGCTGCCGGCCATGTCCGCCCGTCATGGCGCAAGCCGTACCGGACGAAGGATGGGCGGTACGCCAAACAGGCACTGCCAAAAACAGACGAGGATGCCTGAAAAGGCGCAGCGGCAAGTCCGCAAGTTGTCGGTGCGTAGCAAGCGCTCCTGAAGGTTGGCGCGGACCAGTATCCATGACAGATTCCGCGTCAACCACATATTCAGACTGTCTG
This sequence comes from Eudonia truncicolella, assembly GCA_949315975.1. Taxonomy (NCBI): domain Eukaryota; kingdom Metazoa; phylum Arthropoda; class Insecta; order Lepidoptera; family Crambidae; genus Eudonia; species Eudonia truncicolella. The sequence continues at coordinate 65,851 of OX438837.1, read as the reverse complement.
CAGATCCCCGTGGGATGACTTGATAGCAAGTTTCCCCCGGGCAAAAAAAAAAAAAAAAAAAAAAAAAAAAAAAAAAAAAAAAAAAAAGGTTAGGTTAGGTTAGGTTAGGTTGGGGTGCGAGTCAGATACCTCCACGTGGTGCATCCTGGGCAATGAGTGGTTCCAACGGCCTCCGTTGGAGAAAGTTGGACCCAGTCGGCTAACATCTGGCAAGGCAGGAGCCCCCTTTGGGGGCCCTGCCTCTCCTATGTGCGTGCCTACTCTGGGCCGCTTAACTCGCTGCACCTTCTGAGCAGCTTTGAGAGGAGTCTCGGCGGCGCTCCTTCTGAGCGCCGTCTTTGTGGGTTTTTTTTTTTGTTGTAGGACACGACTTCGGGTATCGAACGTCGAGCGTCGAGTGTCGAGCATCGAGTGCCGAGTGTCGAGGGTTGGGAAGTGTTTGTGAGGGTCGGAGTCCGAGTCGGGTCAGATTCGTGGTCGGAGTCGGAAGCTGAGTCGGGGTCCAGGTCATCAAAGAAGGGCAGGCGGGCTTCGCGATTTGTTGTGTCTTTTCGTTTACCAGCGAAAGCAGCGGCAGAGAGCGGAGAAGGGGGCCGGCGGTGGTCGCCTGGCCCCCAAGGGAGGCGCTCTGCTCTTGAGGGAGCACGAGAGGAGACGTTCCGCCTATAGTTTGGGGGTCTGGGCAAGGGGTCTCGGCTGCGCGAATGCGTGGTCTGGAGGCCTTGCGTCACGTCCTCCGGGCATGGGCGGAGCGGCGCCATGGGTCGCTCGCGTACCATCTGATGCGGATACTGTCTGGACATGGTTTGTTCGGACGCTGTTTGCACCGGATCGGGAGAGGGCTGACCCCGCGGTGCCACCGTTGCGGGGCGGCGGGGGACGCGGCACAGCGCGCCCTAGTGGTGTGCTCTGCGTTCGATGTCCTGCGCTCCGCATTGGTCGCTGTGACTGGCGCGGACCTCTCTCTGCCGACCGTGGTTCTGTCCATGCTCGGTGGCGAGGGGTCCTGGGGAGGTGGTCAGTGGAGGGCGCGGAGAGGGCCGGGGGGCATGGCCCTCTGGCAGATCCGTGCCGCCACAGACGCCTCCTGTGGGGATCCAGCGCGGTCCGAGCTCTAGGGGGGGCTTTGACCGTGCATTGCACGGGTCCCCACTGAGGGCCGACGCTCCGTATGTCCCGGCGCGTCGGCGACCCGTCTGTAAGGACGGGTCAGGTGTGTCCGCCCATCGTTTTCGAGGGTGGTCACCCGCCCCCCACCAGGGGCGGGAGAGGGGCTCGCCCATCAGGGCGAGCAAACCGACGGGGTTGTGGAAGTGTCCGAAAGGGTTCCCATGACCTCGTCAGGCTCCGGCATGCCGGCGTTCGATGCGTCCTCCTCAGATGAGGACGACGCGATGATCGCTGGTTTGCTGGTTCCAAGGTGACGAGAGGACATCGGAGTGGTTTTACCGAGTCGGCCTATACTCGCTTTCTCTAGGGCTTCGGCCCTGGAACAGAGTCTTAGCAAGAGCCTCGTACAGCCAGCGGGACAGCGGGACCCCTTTTGCCCGTTGATGCGTCTGTTAGCAGATTTCCACTCCGTCAAAAAAAAAAAAAAAAAAAAAAAAAAAAAAAAAAAAAAAAAAAAAAAAAAGGTTAGGTTAGGTTAGGTTAGGTTAGGTTAGGTTAGGTTAGGTTAGGTTAGGTTAGGTTAGGTTAGGTTGGGGTGCGAGTCAGATACCTCCACGTGGTGCATCCTGGGCAACGAGTGGTTCCAACGGCCTCCGTTGGAGAAAGTTGGACCCAGTCGGCTAACATCTGGCAAGGCAGGAGCCCCCTTTGGGGGCCCTGCCTCTCCTATGTGCGTGCCTACTCTGGGCCGCTCAACTCGCTGCACCTTCTGAGCAGCTTTGAGAGGAGTCTCGGCGGCGCTCCTTCTGAGCGCCGTCTTTGTGGGTTTTTGTTGTAGGACACGACTTCGGGTATCGAACGTCGAGCGTCGAGTGTCGAGCATCGAGTGCCGAGTGTCGAGGGTTGGGAAGTGTATGTGAGGGTCGGAGTCCGAGTCGGGTCAGATTCGTGGTCGGAGTCGGAAGCTGAGTCGGGGTCCGGGTCACCAAAGAAGGGCAGGCGGGCTTCGCGATTTGTTGTGTCTTTTCGTCTACCAGCGAAAGCAGCGACAGAGAGCGGAGAAGGGGGCCGGCGGCGGTCGCCTGGCCCCCAAGGGAGGCGCTCTGCTCTTGAGGGAGCACGAGAGGAGGCGTTCCGCCTATAGTTTGGGGGTCTGGGCAAGGGGTCTCGGCTGCGCGAATGCGTGGTCTGGAGGCCTTGCGTCCCGTCCTCCGGGCATGGGCGGAGCGGCGCCATGGGTCGCTCGCGTACCATCTGATGCGGATACTGTCTGGACATGGTTTGTTCGGACGCTGTTTGCACCGGATCGGGAGAGGGCTGACCCCGCGGTGCCACCGTTGCGGGGCGGCGGGGGACGCGGCACAGCGCGCCCTAGTGGTGTGCTCTGCGTTCGATGTCCTGCGCTCCGCATTGGTCGCTGTGATTGGCGCGGACCTCTCTCTGCCGACCGTGGTTCTGTCCATGCTCGGTGGCGAGGGGTCCTGGGGAGGTGGTCAGGGCGCGGAGCGGGCCGGGGGGCATGGCCCTCTGGCAGATCCGTGCCGCCGCAGACGCCTCCTGTGGGGAACCAGCGCGGTCCGAGCTCTAGGGGGGGCTTTGACCGTGCATTGCACGGGTCCCCACTGAGGGCCGACGCTCCGTATGTCCCGGCGCGTCGGCGACCCGTCTGTAAGGACGGGTCAGGTGTGTCCGCCCATCGTTTTCGAGGGTGGTCACCCGCCCCCCACCAGGGGCGGGAGAGGGGCTCGCCCATTTGGGCGAGCAAACCGACGGGGTTGTGGAAGTGTCCGAAAGGGTTCCCATGACCTCGTCAGGCTCCGGCATTCCGGCGTTCGATGCGTCTTCCTCAGATGAGGACGACGCGATGATCGCTGGTTTGCTGGTTCCAAGGTGACGAGAGGACATCGGAGTGGTTTTACCGAGTCGGCCTATACTCGCTTTCTCTAGGGCTTCGGCCCTGGAACAGAGTCTTAGCAAGAGCCTCGTACAGCCAGCGGGACAGCGGGACCCCTTTTGCCCGCTGATGCGTCTGTTAGCAGATTTCCACTCCGTCAAAAAAAAAAAAAAAAAAAAAAAAAAAAAAGGTTAGGTTAGGTTGGGGTGCGAGTCAGATACCTCCACGTGGTGCATCCTGGGCAACGAGTGGTTCCAACGGCCTCCGTTGGAGAAAGTTGGACCCAGTCGGCTAACATCTGGCAAGGCAGGAGCCCCCTTCGGGGGCCCTGCCTCTCCTATGTGCGTGCCTACTCTGGGCCGCTCAACTCGCTGCACCTTCTGAGCAGCTTTGAGAGGAGTCTCGGCGGCGCTCCTTCTGAGTCGCCGTCTTTGTGGGTTTTTTGTTGTAGGACACGACTTCGGGTGTCGAACGTCGAGCGTCGAGTGCCGAGCATCGAGTGTCGAGTGTCGAGGGTTGGGAAGTGTTTGTGAGGGTCGGAGTCCGAGTCGGTCAGATTCGTGGTCGGAGTCGGAAGCTGAGTCGGGGTCCGGGTCACCAAAGAAGGGCAGGCGGGCTTCGCGATTTGTTGTGTCTTTTCGTCTACCAGCGAAAGCAGCGGCAGAAAGCGGAGAAGGGGGCCGGCGGTGGTCGCCTGGCCCCCAAGGGAGGCGCTCTGCTCTTGAGGGAGCACGAGAGGAGACGTTCCGCCTATAGTTTGGGGGTCTGGGCAAGGGGTCTCGGCTGCGCGAATGCGTGGTCTGGAGGCCTTGCGTCCCGTCCTCCGGGCATGGGCGGAGCGGCGCCATGGGTCGCTCGCGTACCATCTGATGCGGATACTGTCTGGACATGGTTTGTTCGGACGCTGTTTGCACCGGATCGGGAGAGGGCTGACCCCGCGGTGCCACCGTTGCGGGGCGGCGGGGGACGCGGCACAGCGCGCCCTAGTGGTGTGCTCTGCGTTCGATGTCCTGCGCTCCGCATTGGTCGCTGTGATTGGCGCGGACCTCTCTCTGCCGACCGTGGTTCTGTCCATGCTCGGTGGCGAGGGGTCCTGGGGAGGTGGTCAGCGGAGGGCGCGGAGCGGGCCGGGGGGCATGGCCCTCTGGCAGATCCGTGCCGCCGCAGACGCCTCCTGTGGGGAACCAGCGCGGTCCGAGCTCTAGGGGGGGCTTTGACCGTGCATTGCACGGGTCCCCACTGAGGGCCGACGCTCCGTATGTCCCGGCGCGTCGGCGACCCGTCTGTAAGGACGGGTCAGGTGTGTCCGCCCATCGTTTTCGAGGGTGGTCACCCGCCCCCCACCAGGGGCGGGAGAGGGGCTCGCCCATCTGGGCGAGCAAACCGACGGGGTTGTGGAAGTGTCCGAAAGGGTTCCCATGACCTCGTCAGGATCCGGCATGCCGGCGTTCGATGCGTCCTCCTCAGATGAGGACGACGCGATGATCGCTGGTTTGCTGGTTCCAAGGTGACGAGAGGACATCGGAGTGGTTTTACCGAGTCGGCCTATACTCGCTTTCTCTAGGGCTTCGGCCCTGGAACAGAGTCTTAGCAAGAGCCTCGTACAGCCAGCGGGACAGCGGGACCCCTTTTGCCCGCTGATGCGTCTGTTAGCAGATTTCCACTCCGTCAAAAAAAAAAAAAAAAAGGTTAGGTTAGGTTAGGTTAGGTTAGGTTAGGTTAGGTTGGGGTGCGAGTCAGATACCTCCACGTGGTGCATCCTGGGCAACGAGTGGTTCCAACGGCCTCCGTTGGAGAAAGTTGGACCCAGTCGGCTAACATCTGGCAAGGCAGGAGCCCCCTTTGGGGGCCCTGCCTCTCCTATGTGCGTGCCTACTCTGGGCCGCTCAACTCGCTGCACCTTCTGAGCAGCTTTGAGAGGAGTCTCGGCGGCGCTCCTTCTGAGCGCCGTCTTTGTGGGTTTTTGTTGTAGGACACGACTTCGGGTATCGAACGTCGAGCGTCGAGTGTCGAGCATCGAGTGCCGAGTGTCGAGGGTTGGGAAGTGTATGTGAGGGTCGGAGTCCGAGTCGGGTCAGATTCGTGGTCGGAGTCGGAAGCTGAGTCGGGGTCCGGGTCACCAAAGAAGGGCAGGCGGGCTTCGCGATTTGTTGTGTCTTTTCGTCTACCAGCGAAAGCAGCGACAGAGAGCGGAGAAGGGGGCCGGCGGCGGTCGCCTGGCCCCCAAGGGAGGCGCTCTGCTCTTGAGGGAGCACGAGAGGAGGCGTTCCGCCTATAGTTTGGGGGTCTGGGCAAGGGGTCTCGGCTGCGCGAATGCGTGGTCTGGAGGCCTTGCGTCCCGTCCTCCGGGCATGGGCGGAGCGGCGCCATGGGTCGCTCGCGTACCATCTGATGCGGATACTGTCTGGACATGGTTTGTTCGGACGCTGTTTGCACCGGATCGGGAGAGGGCTGACCCCGCGGTGCCACCGTTGCGGGGCGGCGGGGGACGCGGCACAGCGCGCCCTAGTGGTGTGCTCTGCGTTCGATGTCCTGCGCTCCGCATTGGTCGCTGTGATTGGCGCGGACCTCTCTCTGCCGACTGTGGTTCTGTCCATGCTCGGTGGCGAGGGGTCCTGGGGAGGTGGTCAGCGGAGGGCGCGGAGCGGGCCGGGGGGCATGGCCCTCTGGCAGATCCGTGCCGCCGCAGACGCCTCCTGTGGGGAACCAGCGCGGTCCGAGCTCTAGGGGGGGCTTTGACCGTGCATTGCACGGGTCCCCACTGAGGGCCGACGCTCCGTATGTCCCGGCGCGTCGGCGACCCGTCTGTAAGGACGGGTCAGGTGTGTCCGCCCATCGTTTTCGAGGGTGGTCACCCGCCCCCCACCAGGGGCGGGAGAGGGGCTCGCCCATTTGGGCGAGCAAACCGACGGGGTTGTGGAAGTGTCCGAAAGGGTTCCCATGACCTCGTCAGGCTCCGGCATTCCGGCGTTCGATGCGTCTTCCTCAGATGAGGACGACGCGATGATCGCTGGTTTGCTGGTTCCAAGGTGCCGAGAGGACATCGGAGTGGTTTTACCGAGTCGGCCTATACTCGCTTTCTCTAGGGCTTCGGCCCTGGAACAGAGTCTTAGCAAGAGCCTCGTACAGCCAGCGGGACAGCGGGACCCCTTTTGCCCGCTGATGCGTCTGTTAGCAGATTTCCACTCCGTCAAAAAAAAAAAAAAAAAAAAAAAAAGGTTAGGTTAGGTTAGGTTAGGTTAGGTTAGGTTAGGTTAGGTTAGGTTAGGTTAGGTTAGGTTAGGTTAGGTTAGGTTAGGTTAGGTTAGGTTGGGGTGGGGTCGGTCCTCGGCCCCCTGTTGTGGAACGTCGGTTACGACTACGTCCTCCGGTGTGGCCTCCCCCCGATGGTGCGGTCGTTCTGCTATGCAGACGACACGCTCGTCACCGTCCGGGGGACGCGGCTGGAGGATGTCCAGCGCCTGGCGTCCGTGTTCGTCAGCCATATCGTGCGGCGGATACGGACGTTGGGCTTGGAGGTAGCCCTCCACAAGACCGAGGCCATGGTGTTCCATGGGCCTCGGAGACGGCCGTCAGCGGGCGCGTCGATCGTTGTGGAGGGCGAGAGGGTCGGTCTGAAGCCCCAGATGAAGTATCTGGGGCTGGTGATCGATGGGCGGTGGGGTTTCGAGGAGCACTTCAAGCTCCTCGAGCCCCGGCTGCTGGGAGCAGCAGACGCCCTCGGGCGTCTCTTGCCCAATGTGGGGGGCCCGAGCGTGGCGTGCCGCCGACTCTACGGCGGCATCGTCCGCTCTATGGCGCTGTATGGGGCGCCGGTGTGGGCTGATAGTCTTAGCCCACACGCGACCGCCTCCCTTCAGCGGGCCCAGCGCGCAATGGCGCTGCGGGCGATCCGGGGCTACCGAACGGTGTCCCGGAAAGTGGCGTGCGCTCTCGCGGGGACGCCCCCGTGGGAGCTGGTGGCGGAGGTGCTCGCTGCGGCGTACCGGCAGCGAGCGGAGGAGCGGGCCAGTGGTGATCGACTGGCCCCCCAAGAGAGGCGTGCTGCGCTCGACGGGGCGCGTGATGAGATGTTCCGCCTATGGTCCGAGGACCTGGGCGAAGGGGCCTCAGCTACGCAAACGCGTAGCCTCGAGGCCCTACGCCCCGTCCTCAAGGCGTGGGCGGAGCGGCGCCATGGGTCGCTCACATACCATCTGGTGCAAATACTGTCCGGACATGGTTCGTTCGGACGCTATTTGCACCGGATCGGAAGAGAGCCGACCCCACAGTGCCACCATTGCGGAGCGGCGGAGGACACGGCGCAACACACCCTTACGGTGTGCTCTGCGTTCGGTGTCCAGCGCTCCGCATTGGTCACTGTGATTGGCGCGGACCTCTCCCTGCCGACCGTGGTTCTGTCCATGCTCGGTAGCGAGGGGTCCTGGGAGGCGGTCAACTCCTTCTGCGTCGACGTCATGACGCTGAAGGAGGAGGCGGAACGGGCCAGGGAGGATGACCCCCTGGCAAATCCGTGCCGCCGCAGACGCCTCCTGCGGAGAAGGCGGCAATACCAGCGCCTTCTCCATCCGGTTGGGAACCAGCGCGGTCCGAGCCCTAGGGGGGGCTCCGACCGTGCATTGCACAGGTCCCCACTGAGGGCCGACGCTCCGTATGTCCCGGCGCGTCGGCGACCCGTCTCACCAAATGACGGGTCAAGTGTGTCCGCCCATCGTTTTCGAGGGCGGTCACCCGCCCCCATCAGGGGCGGAGGAGGGGCTCGCCCGTCTACAGGGCGAGCAGTCACCGACGGGGTTGTGGAAGTGTCCGAAAGGGTTCCCATGACCTCGTCAGGCCCCACCATGCCGGCGTTCGATGCGTCCTCCTCAGATGAGGACGACGCGATGATCGCCGGTTTGCTGGTCCCAAGGTGACGAGAGGACATCGGAGTGTTTTTTACCGAGTCGGCCACGGCTCGCTTTTTCTAGGGCTTCGGCCCTGGAACAGAGTCTTGGCCATCCTCGGACAGCCAGCGGGACCCCTCATTGCCCGCTGATGCGTCTGTTTGCAGATCTTTCACTCCGTTAAAAAAAAAAAAAAAAAAAAAGGTTAGGTTGGGGTGCGAGTCAGATACCTCCACGTGGTGCATCCTGGGCAACGAGTGGTTCCAACATTCTCCGTTCGGAGAAGGTTGGGCCCAATCGGCTAACATCTGGCAAGGCGGGAGCCCCTTCTGGGCCCTGCAACTCCTATGTGCGTGCCTACTTTGGGCCGCACAGCTCGCTGCTCCTTCTGAGCAGCTTTGAGAGGAGTAACACAAAGACGGCCGCCCCTTAAGGGTTATCAGGTCGCACGGGGGGGAAGGGGGCACCGGTGAGAGCGGTGCAACCGGGGTGTACGCCAACCCCGAAGTCGTTATCTGCCCTTTTGCGGCAACGACCCCACCTTTGGCGCCGTGGGTACGCTGCGATCGGGCAGACCGGAGGCCAAACGGCCAAGAGAAGGAAAACTCAATAACACCCCGGAGAACACCGGCTAAAAACCTGTCGGTACCTCCCGCCCCCGACAGTATATAGGGCGCCCTCGGCGTGTGGACGACGCGTGGGTGACTTCTTTTGGTCCGGGGAAGGGCAGCCCCTAAAGTGCCATCGTTTGGAGGGGGATGACAACCCGCAAATTGTCAAAAACCATCATGACAAGTAGGATTAAATACACACTACCCCAGGAGGGTACCCGCCGGGAGGCGGGAGAATCCCTCCCTGAGACCGTTTCGGTCTCAGGCTGCCCCACCGTTTCTGGGGGGGGCAAAATTCTACCTGGCGTGATTGCGCAAGTGGGCGCAAGAGGGAAGGAAGGGAGATGCGAACCTGTTGAGAGCAGGCCACTGCCGGTATCCGGGCCGGCAGTTGGAAAGCAGGCTACCGGTGAGAGGGAGTCGTTGGTCGGACTTAAACTAATGTTTAAGACGCCCGACACTCAGAAGAAGAGGGATGGCGTTTCTACGCCGACTGCCGCGCGATCGCGCAGCTCTTCAGTGAGCTCGGCGGTGAAGGGAGAAAGTGTGGTGGTTCTGCCCGCTGCACTTGGTGATGGTGAAAAGGACGTCGAGTCCGACTCGTCGGCGGTCTCAATGAGATCGGCCGTGGACTCCGTCCTAAAATCAAGATCGGACTATTACCGAAAGGGGAGTCGGGCAAGCTCGCCGGCATTGTCGGTTCGCAGCAGCAGCAGCAGGAGCGAATCCCGCACCTCCCCTTATCCCACACGAGGACGGAAGAACCAGGACCAGTGCAGCGAGATGTCGGACGACAGTTGTGTCAGCACCGACACCCTCACTGGCCCCTTAAAGAGGAAGCGTCCCCCTAAACCATCTAAGGGGGACAAAAGCAATGAGTCTAATTCGGACTCGTCGGAGAACGGTCCGACAAAGAAGACGGTTCCGCGCGGTCGCGGGAGACCTCCCACCACTGGGGAGTATGTCGGCCTTGCCCAGGCCAAGCGCGAGCTCAACGCTGCAAAGCGTGAGGAGCAGCAGATCGCGCTGGACCGGGAGGTGGCTGTCATGGAGCACCGCGCCATTGAAACCCGAGCGTCCTACTACGCCAGTCGGACGGAAGATGAGGCCCTACCCACAGATCCGGACCTGAAGACCGCCCTCGACATCGAGGAGGTGGTGAAGGCGGACTGTGCGGTTATAGCGGAGGTTGCGAGGAAGTCATCGCACCTCCAGGGCCCCTTCCAGAAGGCGCTAAAAAAGTCGGCACAATCTATCCTGGACTGTTTCCGCGAAGTGTCCTCCAAATCCATCTCGGAGGACACACGAATTTTAAAGGCGGAGAACGTGAGGCTGCAGCAGCAGCTGGCGGACCTCACAAAGAGCGTGGCAGTTCTGTCTGCCGAGGTTAGGGACCTCAAGAGCGGGAGGAAGCCCGGATCTTCTCCCCTTACGCTCCCCAAGGTCCCCCAGACAATGGATTCCATGGAGATGGACTGTCCTCCTCCAAGGCCCCTCTCCCCGATTGTCACCGTGCGGGAGACAGCTGGCCGTGCCAGGACGAAGGCTGCGGTTGATGAGCCGGACGCTCTTCAGGCTTTCGAAGCAAAGCTGGCCCGAACTTTCGGGGCTATGCTTAATGCTCGTCTGGAGGGTCTGGAGAGCCGCCTGCTGCCGGCCAAGAGCCTGCGACCGCCGCTTGCGGCGGACCGCAAAGCAACAGCAGCGCCCACGCCCCCCATCACTAAGGGGAAGGCCAAGCCGGCTAAACCAGCCATGCCGGCAAAACAGGGCAAGGTGGTGACCAAAAAACCGGATCCCCCGTCAAAGCAGGCGAAAAAAGCCGGACCTCCTGCGGTCGTTCCGTCCACCTCCCGGGGTGCTGCAAAAGCGCCTCCCCCGGTCGAGGCAGGACCGGAATGGACGACGCAGGAGTCGCGCAAGAAGCGCCAAAGGAGGAGGAGGAAAGCCAAGACATCGGCCCCTCCGGAACAGGCCACGCCCCGCCAATCTTACTCGGCGGCGGCCAAGCAGCAGAAGGCGCCTCGGCGGGGGCCTACTAATACCTCAGCCCCGCCCGCCACTGCTCCTGCTAGGAAGGCCCGTAAGACCGGTCGGAAGACCAAGCTGGTCGCGCCGAAATCGGCGGCAGTGGTAGTGACCCTTACTCCCGAAGCGGTCGAGAAGGGGGTCACCTACGCCGACGCGCTGGCCAAAGCCCGAGACTCGGTCGACATCGACGGGATGGACATTCCAAACCGTCGGTGTCGAAATACCATGACCGGGTCCAAGATCATAGAGATCTCGGGCAAGGCCTCTGCGGAGAAGGCCGACCAGTTGGCCGGCAAAATGAGGATGGCCCTTGAAGGCATGGCCACCGTCATCCGGCCCACCAAAACGGCAGAATTGAGGGTGGGCGGCCTGGATGAATCGGTGATGGAGGCGCACTTGGCCGCAAAGATCGCGGCCAAAGGTGGATGTGGTGTGGACGCCGTGAAAGTGCGCCCCATCCGCTACGGCCCAGACGGCTTTGGCTCGACGGTGGTGTCGTGCCCGGTCGCCGCTGCCAAGAAGGTCGTGGACGCCGGCCGCCTGCTGATAGGGTTCAGTGCGGCCAGCGTCAGAGCACTGGAAGCCCGTTCCGACCGGTGCTTCCGGTGTATGCAGGTGGGGCACGCAAGAGCGAGCTGCCCTTCAAAGACCGACCGGAGCAACCTTTGCTACCGGTGCGGTAAGGAGGGGCACAGGGGCTACGAATGTAGCGCGAAGCCCCACTGTGCCGTGTGTGCCACTGCCAAACGACCGGCAGGCCACGTAATGGGGGGGCGTAGTTGTAAGCCTCCCCTGGCCAAGGGCAAATTGCCGGCGCGCCCAGCTCGCCAGGCCGCCCCCGCCACACAGAGGGCGCCCCAAACGGGGTCCGAGGAGGTTGATATGACGGTCGAGTAATGTCGGGACGACCTCATATCAACTTCCTTCAGGTGAACCTGAACCACTCTACCAGGGCTCAGGATCTGCTACACCAGAGCCTGGCGGAGTGGTCAGTGGACGTGGCGGCGGTGTCAGAGCCGTACTTCATCCCCAACCAGCCCAATTGGGTGGGGGACACATGCGACTCTGTCGCCGTGATGGTGCGCGCGGCCCCAGGTTACACACCCCCCTCAATCTACGAGCGGGGTGCTGGGTACGCGGCGGTCGTTTGGGGAGAAATAGTAGTAGTGTCGGTCTACTTTTCCCCAAACAGACCGCTCGCCGACTTCCAGAGTTTTCTGGACGTCGTCGGCGTAGCCATCAGGAGGGCGGCCCCGCGTCAGGTTCTCGTCCTTGGAGACCTGAACGCCAAGTCGGTCGTCTGGGGTTGTCCAGCGACCGACCAGAGGGGCCAGGCTGTGGAACAGTGGGCAGCCGCTGCTGGGCTGTCGCTCCTCAACAGGGGCGCAGTCCACACGTGCGTGCGGCACAATGGTGGCTCGGTGGTGGACGTGTCGTTCGCCACCCCAGCCCTCGCGCGCACGATCAGCGGCTGGAGGGTAGTGCAGGACGTGGAGACTCTCTCGGATCATCGATACATCCGATTCGAGAGCTCCACCCTGCACCAAAGGCCCCCACAGCCCACAAGCTGTGAACGGCCTCCTCGCTGGGCGCTCAGCAAGCTCAAGCCGGAGCTGGCGAACGAGACGGCGATCTTTGAAGACTGGTTCTCGCGTCCGATGTCCGGTCCGGACGTCGACGAATCAGCTCGCCGTCTCCGCGGCGCTTTAACGGAGGTGTGCCAGGCTTCTATGCCTCGGGCGCAGCCTCCGCGGGACCGCCGTGAAGTTCACTGGTGGTCCCAGGACATTGCAGTCATGAGGGATGACTGCAGTGTCCAAAGGCGGGCCTACACTAGGGCCCGCCGGCGCCGCGTGAGGGACCTCCAGGAGGAAGACCGCCTGTACGAGCTGTACAGGCAGTCGAAGAAGACCCTGCAGACTGCGATTGCCTCCTCAAAGGAGGTATCCAGAGAAGAGCAGTTGCAGGGTCTGGATCGGGATCCGTGGGGGCGGCCGTATAAGCTGGCGCGCAACCAGCTGAAAGCGCGCGGCACGCCCATTACGGAGACGATGGATCCCGACCTCCTGGGGTCGGTCATCGGGGGATTGTTTCCCCCGGCCGAGGAGGGTTTTGTTCCCCCTCGGATGGCCCCGCCAGCTCCGGACGAGGAGGGAGAGAGCGATCCCCCTCCTCTTATTGATGAGGAGGAGTGGAAGGACGCCGTCGCCCGTCTTAAGGGGCGGAAGACGGCACCGGGACCTGACGGTGTCCCGAAGCGGGTACTGGACCTGGCCCTAAAACATCTAGGGGCCAGGGCCAGGGAACTGTGCGACGCTAGTTTGAAGTTCGCACAGTTCCCAAAAGTATGGAAGGAGGGGGCGCTATGCCTGCTACGCAAAGAGGGGCGTCCGGCGGATGACCCCTCGGCATATCGCCCCATTGTGCTGCTGGATGAAATCGGGAAGGTCTTCGAGAAGATCATCGCTTCCCGAATAGTCCAGCAGCTGGGAGGGGGAACGGGCCCCGACCTCTCCGAGGCCCAATACGGCTTCCGGACAGGGCGGTCGACAATTGACGCCCTGTCTGATCTCCGGACTCTTGTAGAAGAGTCCGTTGAGAGGCGGGAGATGGTGTTGGCGGTGTCGCTGGACATCCGCAACGCTTTCAATAGTCTCCCCTTCGGCGTCATCATGGAGGCGCTTCTTTTCCATCAAATGCCTCCATATCTGCGCCGAATAGTGGGAGACTATTTGAGGGACCGGGACGTAGCGTACGTGGGACGTGGCGGCGAGCTTGGCCGTCACAGGGTGTCCCGCGGCGTTCCACAGGGGTCGGTCCTCGGCCCCCTGTTGTGGAACGTCGGTTACGACTACGTCCTCCGGTGTGGCCTCCCCCCGATGGTGCGGTCGTTCTGCTATGCAGACGACACGCTCGTCACCGTCCGGGGGACGCGGCTGGAGGATGTCCAGCGCCTGGCGTCCGTGTTCGTCAGCCATATCGTGCGGCGGATACGGACGTTGGGCTTGGAGGTAGCCCTCCACAAGACCGAGGCCATGGTGTTCCATGGGCCTCGGAGACGGCCGTCAGCGGGCGCGTCGATCGTTGTGGAGGGCGAGAGGGTCGGTCTGAAGCCCCAGATGAAGTATCTGGGGCTGGTGATCGATGGGCGGTGGGGTTTCGAGGAGCACTTCAAGCTCCTCGAGCCCCGGCTGCTGGGAGCAGCAGACGCCCTCGGGCGTCTCTTGCCCAACGTGGGGGGCCCGAGCGTGGCGTGCCGCCGACTCTACGGCGGCATCGTCCGCTCTATGGCACTGTATGGGGCGCCGGTGTGGGCTGACAGTCTTAGCCCACACGCGACCGCCTCCCTTCAGCGGGCCCAGCGCGCAATGGCGCTGCGGGCGATCCGGGGCTACCGAACGGTGTCCCGGAAAGTGGCGTGCGCTCTCGCGGGGACGCCCCCGTGGGAGCTGGTAGCGGAGGTGCTCGCTGTAGCGTACCGGCAGCGAGCGGAGGAGCGGGCCAGTGGCGATCGACTGGCCCCCCAAGAGAGGCGTGCTGCGCTCGATGAAGCGCGTGAGGATATGTTCCGCCTATGGTCTGAGGACCTGGGCGAAGGGGCCTCAGCTACGCAAACGCGTAGCCTCGAGGCCCTACGCCCCGTCCTCAAGGCGTGGGCGGAGCGGCGCCATGGGTCGCTCACATACCATCTGGTGCAAATACTGTCCGGACATGGTTCGTTCGGACGCTATTTGCACCGGATCGGAAGAGAGCCGACCCCACAGTGCCACCATTGCGGAGCGGCGGAGGACACGGCGCAACACACCCTAACGGTGTGCTCTGCGTTCGGTGTCCAGCGCTCCGCATTGGTCACTGTGATTGGCGCGGACCTCTCCCTGCCGACCGTGGTTCTGTCCATGCTCGGTAGCGAGGGGTCCTGGGAGGCGGTCAACTCCTTCTGCGTCGACGTCATGACGCTGAAGGAGGAGGCGGAACGGGCCAGGGAGGATGACCCCCTGGCAAATCCGTGCCGCCGCAGACGCCTCCTGCGGAGAAGGCGGCAATACCAGCGCCTTCTCCATCCGGTGGGGAACCAGCGCGGTCCGAGCCCTAGGGGGGGCTCCGACCGTGCATTGCACAGGTCCCCACTGAGGGCCGACGCTCCGTATGTCCCGGCGCGTCGGCGACCCGTCTCACCAAATGACGGGTCAAGTGTGTCCGCCCATCGTTTTCGAGGGCGGTCACCCGCCCCCATCAGGGGCGGAGGAGGGGCTCGCCCGTATACAGGGCGAGCAGTCACCGACGGGGTTGTGGAAGTGTCCGAAAGGGTTCCCATGACCTCGTCAGGCCCCACCATGCCGGCGTTCGATGCGTCCTCCTCAGATGAGGACGACGCGATGATCGCCGGTTTGCTGGTCCCAAGGTGACGAGAGGACATCGGAGTGTTTTTTACCGAGTCGGCCACGGCTCGCTTTTTCTAGGGCTTCGGCCCTGGAACAGAGTCTTGGCCATCCTCGGACAGCCAGCGGGACCCCTCATTGCCCGCTGATGCGTCTGTTTGCAGATCTTTCACTCCGTTAAAAAAAAAAAAAAAAAAAAAAAAAAGGTTAGGTTAGGTTAGGTTAGGTTAGGTTAGGTTAGGTTAGGTTAGGTTAGGTTAGGTTGGGGTGTGTGTCGGGTGACCTCCTCGTGGTGCACCCTGGGCAACGGGCAGCCTCAACATCCTCCTCCTCGAGAGGAGTTTGCTGTGAGACTGACCGGCTAACAACCCGACACAGGCGGGAGCCCCTTCTGGGCCCTGCACCTCCAACGTGCGTGCCCACTTTGGGCCGCGCGCTCGCTGCTCCTTCTGAGCGGCTTTGAGAGGAGTTTTGGCGGCGCCCCTTCTGGGCGTTGTAACATGGGGGGGAATAGGGTAGGTCGGCGCCCCTTCTGGGCGCCTTTCAAGCGCTTCTGTGCGCAAGAGGTGGTACGAGGGCTTCATGCCAGCCTTCGTCTATGCTTTGAAGTGTCGCGGGTTCTGTCCCGTCCGCTACAACGACCCCAGCCCTGGCATAAGCTGGGTACGTGGTGGTCTGGGTTCAGTCCCGCAACCCATCTGGGTGTCGACAAGGAAAAGTCGTTAAAACCCCGCGGATACCTCCCGCCCTCCGTGGGTATATAGGGCACCCTTGGCGAGTGGGCGTCGCATGGGTGATTGTCACTGCCTACTAAGGGACCGGCAGCCCTTAAATTGCCAGGGGGATAACAACCCCAAAATTGTTTGGGTGACACCCCATGTAGGTCATATAATGAGCGCGTTGTCTAAAAAAGTATTACCCCAGGAGGGTACCCGCCGGGAGGCGGGAGAATCCCTCCCTGAGACCAGGTCGACGGCTAAGGCTGAAGATCAGGTTTCAGGCTGCCCCACCGTTTCTGGGGGGGGCAAGAACACGCCTTCGTTAGCGAAGAGGAAGAGGGTGGATAGAGAGGTGAAGGGCGTTGAAGAACGTCAGGAAGAGAGAGACGAGGGAGCGAGGAAGGGGGTAGATGTGCAGGAGATGGAGGTTGGCTGTGGCTCGGGAGATGAAAGGAGTTCGGTGAGGGATTTGGATGAGGCTTCTTATCCTGTCCCGGACGACTGGATGTCTTGGGAGCCGGTCACGGTGAAGACTTTGATGGATGCAAAGTATTCCATAAGTGAGTGGGAGAGAGAGGAGGTTATGCTTATGCGTTATATGAGCAAGGCCCTTGGTATGCCTCTCCAAGAGGTGCGGTCGAGACTGCGGGACAACCATAAGTTGCCAGACTCGGATTTGGAATGTGTTCAGGAATTGGCGGATAGACAGATGATGAAGTTGTTGCACCCGGAAGCGGATGATGCAATGCCGGACCGGATCGTTTACATCGGGAGAAGGCTGATCAAGTCGTTGGAGCACCACATCTCTGGGTTGCCTGCCGAGCATGCAGTCGTTAAAAAAACCATGTCCACTGCAATGGACTATCTTAGGGACATGCTTGTGTGCATGGACTATAGGAGTCTCAGTGCGTGGAAGGGGATCCTGAGGGGGCTAAATGCCGAGAAAGAGGAAACGAAGCTCCTTACTGAGGCTAATGAGGTCCTCAACAATCGAGTCTTGGAGCTGAAGGACAGACTGAGACTCCTTAAACAGGAAGTCTTAGAGGCCGAAGAGGCTGTTGTTGTGAAAGAGAAGCGCCTTGCAGAGGCAAAGGTCGCGCCTCCTCCCCCGGTCACTGAATTAAACGAGGGTGTCATGCATGCGCTGGCGGCCATGCAACGGGCTCTGGATGCTTCCATCGGAGGTGTTAAAGAGCGGCTGGATGGGCTGGAGGCTAAGCTCTCGATGCCCCAACGTACGGAGTACAGCTCGGTGGCTGCGCGCAGGGGTGCGGAGGAGTTTCCCGCCCTCTCCGCAAACACTGGGCCCCTGAGAGGAAGGATGCAGCCGAGAGTCCAACCTGATCCGGCTCTTCTGGCCCCTGCTGAGGAGCGTGTCGCCAACGCCCGCAGCCGGAGGAGGAGGAGGGCTAGGGGCCCTGTTCAGACGGTCATTGGGGCACCGACGATGCCCATTGCAAGGCCGACGCCACCGGGTGTGCCAAGGCAGAAGGTTACCCTGAGGCAGCCCAGATCGGCGGCGATTATCCTCCAGCTTAGGCCGGAGGCGGTTGCCCGAGGGGTGTCGTACGCGGACACCATCGCCAGAGCCAGGGAGGCCATTCGTTTGGAGGAGCTCGGTATCCCTGGCGTTAAGATTAAGACGGCCCAATCCGGGGCCAAGCTGATCGAAGTGCCAGGTGCCGACAGCGGAGAGGCCGCCGACAAGCTGGCGCAAAGAATTGAGGGCGTTGTGTCGGACGTGGCAATGGTTGTCCGTCCGGAGAAGCGGGCGGATATCCGCCTCTTCGACTTCGACAATTATATCACGTCGGAGATGGTGGTCGCCGCTGTGTCGGCACAGGGAGGTTGCCTCGAGGGCAAAGTTGGGGTTGGTAGCTTTCGGCCGGGCCCCGATGGATCTGCATCAGTGCGGGTGCAGTGTCCTATGAGGGCGGCGAGGAAACTCGTAGGGATGGATAGGCTGCAGCTTGGTTGGAGCCTGGCCAGGGTTGAGGCCATCGGACCTAGACCCATGCGCTGCTTTAGGTGCATGGGCTTGGGCCATACGCGGCCAATGTGCCTCTCGTCAGCGGACAGGACGGGATGCTGCTTCCGCTGTGGCATGTTGGGCCACCAGGTGGGAGCTTGCACCAAGCCGCCGCACTGCTTGGTGTGTGCCGAAGCGGCATTGCCCCATGGGCACATTATGGGTAGCAAGGAGTGTCGTCCTCCTGTAATAAAGATGAGGGACCCGGAAGAGCAGAAGAGGAGGCCTGCTAAAGCGGCACCGGAGAGAATGGCAGCTGAGGAGTTGCCACTGAGAGTTGAGACTCCTATAGCCTCACTCCCGATTTCTCCCGTCTCGCTTCCCCTTGGCTCTGAAACCCCCCCAAACACCTCTTCTTCTGGAAAGGGTGCCGGGAGGGTCCCGGGCGTGAGGGAGGTTGAGGAGGTAAGAGAGCGGGAAAGTCTGAGGGAGGACGAGGGGGAGACTGAGCGCCACGAGGTAGCTGCGCTCTCTCCTACTCTGCCCCGAAGAGTAAGACATCCTCGCAAATGCAAGGAGAATGTGTAGAGAGCGGCGTCGCGGTTTGGGCACAGCCTTAGTCGCCAACGATACAGCTCTCCACGGAGCCGAATGCGAATAGCGGAGGAGAAAGAAAAAAGACACCCCACCAGCCACACACCACTCATCTGGCAGTGACAGGTAGGGCGCTTTTGACAGTGGTGCACTCTGTGCCAATAGTCGTAATCGTAAGATTCACATGCTGTGCGTTATCAGCACGTGCCCGTGTACTGGCGCGCGGCCGTCAAAGCACACGATTCCCGTGAAAACGCGGGATAAGTGTGTAGAGATGGCTGTAGGTTGGTACACGGGCGCAGGGTGGCAGCCGCGGATTGAATCCCTTGGGGTGTGTACCGTGGTTGTCGCCTTATTTAGTGCTCGGATTGTGGTCCCCCAGGGGTTTAGTGGGTATCCCCCTCCGTCTCGCCCTCCCAGCCGGGATCTTCCTGGCAGCTGACTTGGGGCTTCTCTCCTTGTCAGTGGGTGTGGAAAGGCGGACGGGCGAGTCCCACATAATCGGGTGCCTCTTCAAGGCCCCGGTACTCGTAACGAGTTCCCCTGGGTAAAAAAAAAAAAAAAAAAAAAAAAAAAAAAAAAAAAAAAAAAAAAAAAAAAAAAAAAAAAAAAAAAAAAAAAAAAAAAAGGTTAGGTTAGGTTAGGTTAGGTTAGGTTAGGTTAGGTTAGGTTAGGTTAGGTTAGGTTAGGTTAGGTTAGGTTAGGTTAGGTTAGGTTAGGTTAGGTGGGGTGCAAGTCAGATACCTCCACGTGGTGCATCCTGGGCAACGAGTGGTTCCAACATTCTCCGTTCGGAGAAGGTTGGGCCCAATCGGCTAACATCTGGCAAGGCGGGAGCCCCTTCTGGGCCCTGCAACTCCTATGTGCGTGCCTACTTTGGGCCGCACAGCTCGCTGCTCCTTCTGAACAGCTTTGAGAGGAGTAACACAAAGACGGCCGCCCCTTAAGGGTTATCAGGTCGCAACGGGGGGAAAGGGGAGCACCGCGAAAGCGGTGCAACGGGGGCCTACGCCAGCCTCCGATCATCGTAAACCACTGCGGTCTCTGCAACGACCCCCACTCGCGGCGTTGTGGGGTACGCGGGTTCCGTGGTGGAGCGAGGGCTTGCCTTAACCGGCCGGCCGCGTGAAGGACACACTATAAAACCCGAGAGAAACCTCGTTAAAACCTGTCAATATCCCCCGCCCTTGACAGTATGTAGGGTTCCCCGTGTATGAGGCCACTGCACGGGGTGACTTTTATTTGCTCTCCACTCGTGGGATTAATGTCAAAGTTGCTCAATAATTTCTTAAGAGACGTTTCGCAGAAGTCGGCGGAGCCTGATTCCAGGTCCGTCGTGGTTACTCGTGGTGGGTCCGACCCCAAAGGGAAGGACGTGGACGTTAGCCTTCTGGCTAGGCCCGAGAAGGGCGGAGTTGAAGTGGAGACTGGTGGACTGAAGCTCACCTTCAGTTCGTCCAGGGCTGATGGCAATTCATCGCCGACCGCCGCGCGATCGCGTAGCGTGTCCTCAGCTAGGAGGGAACGGAATGTCGACGTCGAGTCAGATTCATCGGCGGTTTCTATGAAATCGGCCGTTGACTCCGTCGTAAATCTCAAGTCTT
Organism: Eudonia truncicolella; assembly: GCA_949315975.1. Lineage (NCBI taxonomy): Eukaryota > Metazoa > Arthropoda > Insecta > Lepidoptera > Crambidae > Eudonia > Eudonia truncicolella. The sequence continues at coordinate 46,057 of OX438837.1, read as the reverse complement.
CGTTTATGAAGAAAAAGGGGAGTCGTGCCAGCTCGCCGGCAGTGTCGGCTCGCAGCAAGGGCCTAGCCCGCACCTCCCCTTATCCCAAGCGAGGACAAAAAGAGGACCGGTGTAGCGATTTGTCAGACGACAGCTCCATCAGCGTCGACACGCTTACCGGTACATTGAAGAGGAAGCGTCCCCCCAAAACATCTAAGGGGGGCAAACAGTCAGAGGCTCTCTCGGATTCGTCTGAGGACGGTCCCAAGAAGCCGGCGCAACGTGGTCGAGGGAGACCCCCTACCACAGGAGAGTACGTTGGTCTCGCCCGGGCCAAGCGCGAGCATGCCGCTGCAGTCCGCGAGGAGCAGCAGGTCGCGCTCGACCGGGAGGTGGCGGAAATGGAGCGCCGCGCCTACGAGACCAGGGCTGCGTTCTACGCTAGTAGAACGGAAGGCGAGGCCCCTACACCCACAGATCCGGACCTGAAGACCACCCTCGACATCGAGGAGGTGGTGAAGGCGGACTGTGCGGTCATAGTGGAGGTGGCGAAGAAGTCCTCGCACCTCCAGGGCCCCTTCCAAAAGGCTTTAAAGAAAGCGGCGCAGTCCATCATGGATAGTTTCCGCGAGGTGTCCTCAAAAAACATCTCGGAGGACACCCGCATACTTAAGGCGGAGAATGTGAGGCTGCAGGAGCAACTGGCAGACCTCACAAAGTGTGTAGCAGCTCTGTCTGCAGAGGTGAGGGAGCTTAAGAGTGGGAAGAAGTGTATCTCTCCTCCCCCCACTCTCCCTGAGGTTCCTGAGGTTCTGCCCTCACTGGCCTCAATGGAGACAGACTGCCCTCCTCCAAGGCCTCTCTCGCCGACGGTCATTATACAGGAGGAGACTGGCCGCGGCAAAAACAAGGCCGCCTACGAGGAGCCGGATGCCCTCCAGGCATTTGAAGCAAGGCTGGCCCGAACTTTCGGGGCCATGCTGAATGCTCGTCTGGAGGGTCTGGAGGATCGCTTGCTGCCGGCCAAGAGCCTGCGACCGCCGCTCGCGGCGGACCGCAAAAAAGCAGCTGCAGCAGCTGCGCCCGCGCCCCCCATTACCAAGGGGAAAGCCAAGCCGGCCATACCAGCAGTGCCGGCTAAAAAGGGCAAGGTGGCGGCCAAAAAGCCTGATCCCCCGCCAAAACAGGCGAAGAAAGCTGGACCTCCTGCGGTCGTTCCATCCACCTCCCGGGGTGCTGCCAAAGCGCCTCCCCCGGTTGAGGCAGATCCGGAATGGACGACCCAGGAGTCGCGCAAAAAGCGCCAAAGGAGGAGGAGGAAGGCAACAACATCGGCCCCTCCGGAGCAGGCTCCGCCCCGCCAATCTTACTCGGCGGCGGCCAAGCAGCAGAAGGCGCCTCAGCGGAGGCCAAATAACACCTCAGCCCCACCCGCCACTGCTCCTGCTAAGAAGGCCCGTAAGGCCGGTCAAAAGACCAAGCTGGTTGCGCCGAAGTCGGCGGCAGTTGTGGTGACCCTTACTCCCGAAGCGGTTGAGAAGGGGGTCACCTACGCCGACGCGCTGGCCAAAGCCCGAGACTCGGTCGACATCGACGGGATGGATATCCCAAACCGTCGGTGCCGAAACACCATGACCGGGTCAAAGATCATTGAGATCTCGGGCGAGGCCTCAGCTGAGAAGGCCGACCAGCTGGCCGGCAAAATGAGAGAGGCCCTTGAGGGCATGGCCACTGTCATCCGGCCCACCAAAACCGCAGAACTGAGGGTGGGCGGTCTGGATGAGTCGGTGATGGAGGCGCACTTGGCCGCAAAGATCGCGGCCAAGGGTGGATGTGGCGTGGACGCCGTAAAGGTGCGCCCCATCCGCTACGGCCCTGACGGCTTTGGCTCGACAGTGGTGTCGTGCCCAGTCGCCGCCGCAAAGAAGGTTGTGAACGGCGGCCGCCTGCTGATAGGGTTCAGCGCGGCCAACGTCAGAGCACTGGAAGCCCGTTCCGACCGGTGCTTCCGGTGCATGCAGGTGGGGCACGCCAGAGCGAGCTGCCCTTCAAAAACCGACCGGAGCAACCTCTGCCACCGGTGCGGTAAGGAGGGGCACAGGGGTTTCGATTGTAGCGCGAAGCCCCACTGTGCCGTGTGTGCCGCTGCCAAGCGACCGGCAGGCCACGTTATGGGGGGGCGCAGTTGTAAGCCTCCCCTGGCCAAGGGCAAGTTGCCGGCGCGTCCAGCTCGCCAGGCCGCCCCCGCCACACAGAGGGCGCCCCAAACGGGGCCCGAGGAGGTTGATATGGTGGTCGAACAATGTTAAGACGGCCCCATATCAACTTTCTGCAGGTGAACCTGAACCACTCTACCAGGGCTCAGGATTTGCTACACCAGAGCCTGGCGGAGTGGTCAGTGGATGTGGCGGCGGTGTCAGAGCCGTACTTTGTCCCCAACCAGCCCAACTGGGTGGGGGACACTTGCGACTCTGTCGCCGTGATGGTGCGCGCGGCCCCAGGTTATACACCCCCCTCAATTTATGAGAGGGGTGCTGGGTACGCGGCGGTCGTTTGGGGGGAAATGATAGTAGTGTCTGTCTACTTTTCCCCAAACAGACCGCTCGCCGACTTCGAGGCGTTCCTCGGAGTCGTCGGCGTAGCCATCAGGAGGGCGGCCCCGCGTCAGGTTCTCGTCCTTGGAGACCTGAACGCCAAGTCGGTCGTCTGGGGTTGTCCAGCGACCGACCAGAGGGGCCAGGCTGTGGAGCAGTGGGCAGCCGCTGCTGGGCTGTCGCTCCTCAACAGGGGCGCAGTCCACACGTGCGTGCGGCACAACGGAGGCTCGGTGGTGGACGTGTCGTTCGCCACCCCAGCCCTCGCGCGCACGATCAGCGGCTGGAGGGTAGTGCAGGACGTGGAGACTCTCTCGGATCATCGATACATCCGATTCGAGAGCTCCACCCTGCACCAAAGGCCCCCACAGCCCACAAGCGGTGGACGGCCTCCTCGCTGGGCGCTCAGCAGGCTCAAGCCGGAGCTGGCGAACGAGACGGCGATATTTGAAGACTGGTTCTCGCGTCCGATGTCCGGTCCGGACGTCGACGAATCAGCTCGCCGTCTCCGCGGCGCTTTAACGGAGGTGTGCCAGGCTTCTATGCCTCGGGCGCAGCCTCCGCGGGACCGCCGTGAAGTTCACTGGTGGTCCCAGGACATTGCAGTCATGAGGGATGACTGCAGTGTCCAAAGGCGGGCCTACACTAGGGCCCGCCGGCGCCGCGTGAGGGACCCTCAGGAGGAAGACCGCCTGTACGAGCTGTACAGGCAGTCGAAGAAGACCCTGCAGACTGCGATTGCCTCCTCAAAGGAGGTATCCAGAGAAGAGCAGTTGCAGGGTCTGGATCGGGATCCGTGGGGGCGGCCGTATAAGCTGGCGCGCAATCAGCTCAGAGCGCGCGGCGCGCCCCTCACGGAGACGATGGATCCCGACCTCCTGGGGTCGGTCATCGGGGCACTGTTTCCCCCGGCCGAGGAGGGTTTTGTTCCCCCTCGGATGGCCCCGCCAGCTCCGGACGAGGAGGGAGGGAACGATCCTCCTCCTCTTATTGATGAGGAGGAGTGGAAGGACGCCGTCGCCCGTCTTAAGGGGCGTAAGACGGCACCGGGACCTGACGGCGTCCCGAAGCGGGTACTGGACCTGGCCCTAAAACATCTAGGGGCCAGGGCCAGGGAACTGTGCGACGCTAGTCTGAAGTTCGCACAGTTCCCCAAAGTGTGGAAGGAGGGGGCGCTATGCCTGCTACGCAAAGAGGGGCGTCCGGCGGATGACCCCTCGGCATATCGCCCCATTGTGCTGCTGGATGAAATCGGGAAGGTCTTCGAGAAGATCATCGCTTCCCGAATAGTCCAGCAGCTGGGAGGGGGAACGGGCCCCGACCTCTCCGAGGCCCAATACGGCTTCCGGACGGGGCGGTCGACAATTGACGCCCTGTCTGATCTCCGGACTCTTGTAGAAGAGTCCGTTGAGAGGCGGGAGATGGTGTTGGCGGTGTCGCTGGACATCCGCAACGCCTTCAATAGTCTCCCCTTCGGCGTCATCATGGAGGCGCTTCTTTTCCATCAAATGCCTCCATATCTGCGCCGAATAGTGGGAGACTATTTGAGGGATCGGGACGTAGCGTACGTGGGACGTGGCGGCGAGCTTGGCCGTCACAGGGTGTCCCGCGGCGTTCCACAGGGGTCGGTCCTCGGCCCCCTGTTGTGGAACGTCGGTTACGACTACGTCCTCCGGTGTGGCCTCCCCCCGATGGTGCGGTCGTTCTGCTATGCAGACGACACGCTCGTCACCGTCCGGGGGACGCGGCTGGAGGATGTCCAGCGTCTGGCGTCCGTGTTCGTCAGCCATATAGTGCGGCGGATACGGACGTTGGGCTTGGAGGTAGCCCTCCACAAGACCGAGGCCATGGTGTTCCATGGGCCTCGGAGACGGCCGTCAGCGGGCGCGTCGATCGTTGTGGAGGGCGAGAGGGTCGGTCTGAAGCCCCAGATGAAGTATCTGGGGCTGGTGATCGATGGGCGGTGGGGTTTCGAGGAGCACTTCAAGCTCCTCGAGCCCCGGCTGCTGGGAGCAGCAGACGCCCTAGGGCGGCTCTTGCCCAATGTGGGGGGCCCGAGCGTGGCGTGCCGCCGACTCTACGGCGGCATCGTCCGCTCTATGGCATTGTATGGGGCGCCGGTGTGGGCTGACAGTCTTAGCCCACACGCGACCGCCTCCCTTCAGCGGGCCCAGCGCGCAATGGCGCTGCGGGCGATCCGGGGCTACCGAACGGTGTCCCGGAAAGTGGCGTGCGCTCTCGCGGGGACGCCCCCGTGGGAGCTGGTGGCGGAGGTGCTCGCTGCGGCGTACCGGCAGCGAGCGGAGGAGCGGGCCAGTGGTGATCGACTGGCCCCCCAAGAGAGGCGTGCTGCGCTCGACGGAGCGCGTGAAGAGATGTTCCGCCTATGGTCTGAGGACCTGGGCGAAGGGGCCTCAGCTACGCAAACGCGTAGCCTCGAGGCCCTACGCCCCGTCCTCAAGGCGTGGGCGGAGCGGCGCCATGGGTCGCTCACGTACCATCTGGTGCAGATACTGTCCGGACATGGTTCGTTCGGACGCTATTTGCACCGGATCGGAAGAGAGCCGACCCCACAGTGCCACCATTGCGGAGCGGCGGAGGACACGGCGCAACACACCCTAACGGTGTGCTCTGCGTTCAGTGTCCAGCGCTCCGCATTGGTCACTGTGATTGGCGCGGACCTCTCCCTGCCGACCGTGGTTCTGTCCATGCTCGGTAGCGAGGGGTCCTGGGAGGCGGTCAACTCCTTCTGCGTCGACGTCATGACGCTGAAGGAGGAGGCGGAACGGGCCAGGGAGGATGACCCCCTGGCAAATCCGTGCCGCCGCAGACGCCTCCTGCGGAGAAGGCGGCAATACCAGCGCCTTCTCCATCCGGTGGGGAACCAGCGCGGTCCGAGCCCTAGGGGGGGCTCCGACCGTGCATTGCACAGGTCCCCACTGAGGGCCGACGCTCCGTATGTCCCGGCGCGTCGGCGACCCGTCTCACCAAATGACGGGTCAAGTGTGTCCGCCCATCGTTTTCGAGGGCGGTCACCCGCCCCCATCAGGGGCGGAGGAGGGGCTCGCCCGTATACAGGGCGAGCAGTCACCGACGGGGTTGTGGAAGTGTCCGAAAGGGTTCCCATGACCTCGTCAGGCCCCACCATGCCGGCGTTCGATGCGTCCTCCTCAGATGAGGACGACGCGATGATCGCCGGTTTGCTGGTCCCGAGGTGACGAGAGGACATCGGAGTGTTTTTTACCGAGTCGGCCACGGCTCGCTTTTTCTAGGGCTTCGGCCCTGGAACAGAGTCTTGGCCATCCTCGGACAGCCAGCGGGACCCCTCATTGCCCGCTGATGCGTCTGTTTGCAGATCTTTCACTCCGTTAAAAAAAAAAAAAAAAAAAAAAAAAAAAAAAGGTTAGGTTAGGTTAGGTTAGGTTAGGTTAGGTTAGGTTAGGTTAGGTTAGGTTAGGTTAGGTTAGGTTAGGTTAGGTTAGGTTAGGTTAGGTTAGGTTAGGTTAGGTTAGGTTAGGTTAGGTTAGGTTAGGTTAGGTTAGGTTAGGTTAGGTTAGGTTAGGTTAGGTTAGGTTAGGTTAGGTTAGGTTAGGTTAGGTTAGGTTAGGTTAGGTTAGGTTAGGTTAGGTTAGGTTAGGTTAGGTTAGGTTAGGTTAGGTTAGGTTAGGTTAGGTTAGGTTAGGTTAGGTTAGGTTAGGTTAGGTTAGGTTAGGTTAGGTTAGGTTAGGTTAGGTTAGGTTAGGTTAGGTTAGGTTAGGTTAGGTTAGGTTAGGTTAGGTTAGGTTAGGTTAGGTTAGGTTAGGTTAGGTTAGGTTAGGTTAGGTTAGGTTAGGTTAGGTTAGGTTAGGTTAGGTTAGGTTAGGTTAGGTTGGGGTGCGAGTCAGATGACCTCCACGTTGGTGCACCCTGGGCAACGGCTGGTTCCAACAGTCTCCCGCTCTGGCGTGTAGTAGACGCTTGGACCCAGCCGGCTGACATCTGACTAGGCGGGGTCCCTTCTGGACCTTGCAGCTCCCATACGTGGCCCACTCTGGGTCGCATAACTCGCTTGCTCCTTCTGAGCAGTGAGAGGAGTTCTGACGGCGTCCCTTCTGGGCGTCGTACTAAAAAGACGGCCGCCTCTTAAAGGTTCTCAGGTCGCACGGGGGGGAAGGGGGCACCGGTGAGAGCGGTGCAACCGGGGTTTACGCCAGCCCCGAAGTCGGTATCTGCTCTTTCGCTGCAACGACCCCACCACTGGCGCCGTGGGTACGCGGTGACTGGCAGACCGGAGGCCCAATGGCCAAGAGAAGGAAAACTCACTAACACCCCGGAGAACACCGGCTAAAAACCTACGGACACCTCCCGTCCTCCGTAGTATATAGGGCACCCTCGGCGTGTGGACGGCGCGTGGGTGATCTTTTTGGTCCAGCGGGGAAGGGCAGCCCCTAAAGTGCCACTGTGAGGAGGGGTATGGCAACCCGCAAATTGCCATAAACCACAATGAAGAGCAGCAATAAAAACGTGTTACCCCAGGAGGGTACCCACCGACAGGTGGGAGAACCCCTCCCCGAGACTAGCAAGTCGGGCGCTAAGTCGTCCGTCTCGTTGGCCCCGGGCAAGCCCCTCGTATCTGGGGGGGGCATTATTCTGCGTGTGGAGGCGAAGGAGGAGGGCTTCCCGGATTCGGACTCTGAGTCCGTAGTCATGGGAAGCGTTGGTGGTGGGCGGAAGAGGCCACTTGACCCCGACTTGGACTCCGACGATCAGTCGGGGAACGAGTCTGTGGTGTCGTCGGCCTCAGCCAAGGTGTCGTCGGCGAGGAGAGGGCGTGCAGTCGCCGCCGGAATCTATGGCACCCGAACGGAGAAGCAAGCCGATGGTCGGCGGAGCAGGAACGCCGCGGATGTCGCGAGGGATGGGCGGGAGGGGTTGTCCGATGGACACCCGTCACCTCGCCCCGCCTCTGTGGACTCCCTCGGGGGACTTGTTGGGCTGACCAGCGATGCTGCGCTTGAAATGGAGATTCCATTTGTGGCGGAACCGTCGGACCCTTTAACGGCCGACGAAATTCACGAGGTGGGCATGAGATGCGCGCTGGCGGTGAAAAAGGTGGCCCAGACGTCCGGGCACCTTAAGGGCACGTGCCAGGGCACATTAAACAATGCCGTGGCGGTGATACGCCGATGCCTGTCCAATCTGGCATCCAGGACCCTGGACGACGAGTCCAAACGGATTGAGGCGCAAAACTTGCGCCTACAAGAGATTGTGGAGAACTTGAGGGCAGAGGTCGCCTCACTGAGGAGTGAGGTTGGTCGGAACAGTGCGTCACCGCGCTGGGCACAGAGCCCTCAAGTCGCCGCTTCCGAACCCGGACGTGAGGATCCTCTGCTGGCAGCAATTGCCAGCATGAGAGAAACGATGGAGGCGTCGGCTATTGCAATGGGTGCACGGCTGGACCGCCTAGAGGCAAGATCGGTGGCATCGGAGAGTGTCCGCCCGCCCTCTGTGGTTGAGAGCGAGAGATTTGGGGACTTCCCCTCTCTCCCTACTCCTGCAAGGGTGGCTGGGCGCAAACGGGTGTCCACACCTCTACCCCGAGTGTCGCTCATCAGCGAACAGACGTCGGCTCCTAGAGCCCCGCTTTCCCAAGCGGGCACTAGTCGAGCGCAGCCGCTGGACCCACTCCCGTCTGGGACCTTGACGAACGTGCCCCGTGGTGCGAGGAGGAAGAAGGGCCGAAAGGCACTTCCAGTTGAAGCGAGTCTCTCCACTCGCCCAACGACGACTCCGCCTTCGGCTCCAGTGCTGGGTCGCGCAGCTGTGCCACCGATTCATCCGGTAGCACAAGCGGCGCCGAAGAAGAGGAAGCGCAGGAGGGCCGGGTTGAGGCAGCCGAAGACCGCAGCTATCGTGGTTCAGCTGCGCCCCGAAGCGATCGCGATGGGGATGACGTATGCCCAGACCATCGCGAAAGCCAGGCAGGAGATCTCGCTCGCCGACCTCGGCATAGGGGAAGGCGTGAGATCCCGAACCGCCGCCACGGGAGCGCGGTTAATTGAAGTTCCGGGTGCTGGAAGCGGCCAAAAGGCTGACTTGCTCGCTCAACGGCTTGAGCAGGTGTTGTCGGAGGTGGCCACGGTCGTCCGGCCTGAAAAGTGCGCGGATCTCCGCGTATCAGGGCTAGACGTCGCAATCGCCGTCTCCGACGTCGCTGCAGCCGTTGCTGCGAAAGGTGACTGCTCTGTTGAGAGCGTGAGAGTGGGCCGGATCAGAGCTGGCCCTGATAACGCGGGATCCACCATCGTGCGCTGCCCCATACGAGCGGCCAAAGCGCTGGTGGTGACAGGCAAGCTGCTCCTGGGGTGGAGTACTGCCTCAGTGGTTGCCCTTGAGCCCCGCCCAATGCGGTGTTTCCGCTGCATGGGCGTGGGCCATACGAGGCAGAGGTGCCCATCCGCCGCAGACCGCACTGGACTTTGCTTCCGGTGTGGTCAGCAAGGTCACCAGGCGAGGGTCTGCACACGCCAACCACGCTGTGCAGTTTGTGCCGATGCCAGCAGGCCTTTCGGCCATTTGATGGGTGGCAGGGGATGTAGTCCCCCTGTCGTCAGGGCTCGTCCGGAGATGCCGGAGCCATGCCCTGATTCCCAGACTACCCTGAGGGAAGCCGCCCCGCCATTGGCGGAAGAGTCGGCAATGGAGACGGCAGAAGAGGTCCCAACGCCTCGCTACACGAGCCCTGCGCCTGACTCCCCCAATGCCTCTGTTTCCAGAAGTACCGGGGATGAAGGTGCTAGGGAGGCAGAAGAGCCCGGAAAAAGTTCCGGAGCTCCGACCTGGCTCAGACCCAGGTCCAAAGATGGGCGATTCATCGCCATAAAACCGGCACAGGAGGGCCCCAAAGGGCCTCGTTGATTGTGGGGCTTTATAGCAATCAGCAGTGGGACGCCCGACAGGGCGTGGCTGGTGGATGGCGCGGACCACTATCATAACAGATTCCGCGTCAGCCACGAACCGGCGTGTCTGTTTTCCTGGGGTTTTTAGTGGGTCGGCCGAACAACATCCTAGGTCAACCCCACATACCCCCGCGGGTGGCCCCGACCCGCGGGATGATTCCGAAGGGAATTTTCCCCAGGTAAAAAAAAAAAAAAAAAAAAAAAAAAAAAAAAGGTTAGGTTAGGTTAGGTTAGGTTAGGTTAGGTTAGGTTAGGTTAGGTTAGGTTAGGTTAGGTTAGGTTAGGTTAGGTTAGGTTAGGTTAGGTTAGGTTAGGTTAGGTTAGGTTAGGTTAGGTTAGGTTAGGTTAGGTTAGGTTAGGTTAGGTTAGGTTAGGTTAGGTTAGGTTAGGTTAGGTTAGGTTAGGTTAGGTTAGGTTAGGTTAGGTTAGGTTAGGTTAGGTTAGGTTAGGTTAGGTTAGGTTAGGTTAGGTTAGGTTAGGTTAGGTTAGGTTAGGTTAGGTTAGGTTAGGTTAGGTTAGGTTAGGTTAGGTTAGGTTAGGTTAGGTTAGGTTAGGTTAGGTTAGGTTAGGTTAGGTTAGGTTAGGTTAGGTTAGGTTAGGTTAGGTTAGGTTAGGTTAGGTTAGGTTAGGTTAGGTTAGGTTAGGTTAGGTTAGGTTAGGTTAGGTTAGGTTAGGTTAGGTTAGGTTAGGTTAGGTTAGGTTAGGTTAGGTTAGGTTAGGTTAGGTTAGGTTAGGTTAGGTTAGGTTAGGTTAGGTTAGGTTAGGTTAGGTTAGGTTAGGTTAGGTTAGGTTAGGTTAGGTTAGGTTAGGTTAGGTTAGGTTAGGTTAGGTTAGGTTAGGTTAGGTTAGGTTAGGTTAGGTTAGGTTAGGTTAGGTTAGGTTAGGTTAGGTTAGGTTAGGTTAGGTTAGGTTAGGTTAGGTTAGGTTAGGTTAGGTTAGGTTAGGTTAGGTTAGGTTAGGTTAGGTTAGGTTAGGTTAGGTTAGGTTAGGTTAGGTTAGGTTAGGTTAGGTTAGGTTAGGTTAGGTTAGGTTAGGTTAGGTTAGGTTAGGTTAGGTTAGGTTAGGTTAGGTTAGGTTAGGTTAGGTTAGGTTAGGTTAGGTTAGGTTAGGTTAGGTTAGGTTAGGTTAGGTTAGGTTAGGTTAGGTTAGGTTAGGTTAGGTTAGGTTAGGTTAGGTTAGGTTAGGTTAGGTTAGGTTAGGTTAGGTTAGGTTAGGTTAGGTTAGGTTAGGTTAGGTTAGGTTAGGTTAGGTTAGGTTAGGTTAGGTTAGGTTAGGTTAGGTTAGGTTAGGTTAGGTTAGGTTAGGTTAGGTTAGGTTAGGTTAGGTTAGGTTAGGTTAGGTTAGGTTAGGTTAGGTTAGGTTAGGTTAGGTTAGGTTAGGTTAGGTTAGGTTAGGTTAGGTTAGGTTAGGTTAGGTTAGGTTAGGTTAGGTTAGGTTAGGTTAGGTTAGGTTAGGTTAGGTTAGGTTAGGTTAGGTTAGGTTAGGTTAGGTTAGGTTAGGTTAGGTTAGGTTAGGTTAGGTTAGGTTAGGTTAGGTTAGGTTAGGTTAGGTTAGGTTAGGTTAGGTTAGGTTAGGTTAGGTTAGGTTAGGTTAGGTTAGGTTAGGTTAGGTTAGGTTAGGTTAGGTTAGGTTAGGTTAGGTTAGGTTAGGTTAGGTTAGGTTAGGTTAGGTTAGGTTAGGTTAGGTTAGGTTAGGTTAGGTTAGGTTAGGTTAGGTTAGGTTAGGTTAGGTTAGGTTAGGTTAGGTTAGGTTAGGTTAGGTTAGGTTAGGTTAGGTTAGGTTAGGTTAGGTTAGGTTAGGCGCGGCCCATTATCATTGACAGATTCCGCGCCAACCACAAAATCAGGCTGACTGCAGGTCCCGGGGGTTTTAGTGGGTCGGGCAGACCATCGCCCAACCCCACATACCCCGACAACGGGTTGAGCACACTGCTCCCCGTGGGATGACTTGGGAGCAAGTTTCCCCCGGGTAAAAAAAAAAAAAAAAAAAAAAAAAAAAAAAGGTTAGGTTAGGTTAGGTTAGGTTAGGTTAGGTTAGGTTAGGTTAGGTTAGGTTAGGTTAGGTTAGGTTAGGTTAGGTTAGGTTAGGTTAGGTTAGGTTAGGTTGGGGTGCGAGTCAGATACCTCCACGTGGTGCATCCTGGGCAACGAGTGGTTCCAACGGCCTCCGTTGGAGAAAGTTGGACCCAGTCGGCTAACATCTGGCAAGGCAGGAGCCCCCTTTGGGGGCCCTGCCTCTCCTATGTGCGTGCCTACTCTGGGCCGCTCAACTCGCTGCACCTTCTGAGCACCTTTGAGAGGAGTCTCGGCGGCGCTCCTTCTGAGCGCCGTCTTTGTGGGTTTTTGTTGTAGGACACGACTTCGGGTATCGAACGTCGAGCGTCGAGTGTCGAGCATCGAGTGCCGAGTGTCGAGGGTTGGGAAGTGTATGTGAGGGTCGGAGTCCGAGTCGGGTCAGATTCGTGGTCGGAGTCGGAAGCTGAGTCGGGGTCCGGGTCACCAAAGAAGGGCAGGCGGGCTTCGCGATTTGTTGTGTCTTTTCGTCTACCAGCGAAAGCAGCGACAGAGAGCGGAGAAGGGGGCCGGCGGCGGTCGCCTGGCCCCCAAGGGAGGCGCTCTGCTCTTGAGGGAGCACGAGAGGAGGCGTTCCGCCTATAGTTTGGGGGTCTGGGCAAGGGGTCTCGGCTGCGCGAATGCGTGGTTTGGAGGCCTTGCGTCCCGTCCTCCGGGCATGGGCGGAGCGGCGCCATGGGTCGCTCGCGTACCATCTGATGCGGATACTGTCTGGACATGGTTTGTTCGGACGCTGTTTGCACCGGATCGGGAGAGGGCTGACCCCGCGGTGCCACCGTTGCGGGGCGGCGGGGGACGCGGCACTGCGCGCCCTAGTGGTGTGCTCTGCGTTCGATGTCCTGCGCTCCGCATTGGTCGCTGTGATTGGCGCGGACCTCTCTCTGCCGACCGTGGTTCTGTCCATGCTCGGTGGCGAGGGGTCCTGGGGAGGTGGTCAGCGGAGGGCGCGGAGCGGGCCGGGGGGCATGGCCTTCTGGCAGATCCGTGCCGCCGCAGACGCCTCCTGTGGGGAACCAGCGCGGTCCGAGCTCTAGGGGGGGCTTTGACCGTGCATTGCACGGGTCCCCACTGAGGGCCGACGCTCCGTATGTCCCGGCGCGTCGGCGACCCGTCTGTAAGGACGGGTCAGGTGTGTCCGCCCATCGTTTTCGAGGGTGGTCACCCGCCCCCCACCAGGGGCGGGAGAGGGGCTCGCCCATTTGGGCGAGCAAACCGACGGGGTTGTGGAAGTGTCCGAAAGGGTTCCCATGACCTCGTCAGGCTCCGGCATTCCGGCGTTCGATGCGTCTTCCTCAGATGAGGACGACGCGATGATCGCTGGTTTGCTGGTTCCAAGGTGACGAGAGGACATCGGAGTGGTTTTACCGAGTCGGCCTATACTCGCTTTCTCTAGGGCTTCGGCCCTGGAACAGAGTCTTAGCAAGAGCCTCGTACAGCCAGCGGGACAGCGGGACCCCTTTTGCCCGCTGATGCGTCTGTTAGCAGATTTCCACTCCGTCAAAAAAAAAAAAAAAAAGGTTAGGTTAGGTTAGGTTAGGTTAGGTTAGGTTAGGTTAGGTTAGGTTAGGTTAGGTTAGGTTAGGTTAGGTTAGGTTAGGTTAGGTTAGGTTAGGTTAGGTTAGGTTAGGTTAGGTTAGGTTAGGTTAGGTTAGGTTAGGTTAGGTTAGGTTAGGTTAGGTTAGGTTAGGTTAGGTTAGGTTAGGTTAGGTTAGGTTAGGTTAGGTTAGGTTAGGTTAGGTTAGGTTAGGTTAGGTTAGGTTAGGTTAGGTTAGGTTAGGTTAGGTTAGGTTAGGTTAGGTTAGGTTAGGTTAGGTTAGGTTAGGTTAGGTTAGGTTAGGTTAGGTTAGGTTAGGTTAGGTTAGGTTAGGTTAGGTTAGGTTAGGTTAGGTTAGGTTAGGTTAGGTTAGGTTAGGTTAGGTTAGGTTAGGTTAGGTTAGGTTAGGTTAGGTTAGGTTAGGTTAGGTTAGGTTAGGTTAGGTTAGGTTAGGTTAGGTTAGGTTAGGTTAGGTTAGGTTAGGTTAGGTTAGGTTAGGTTAGGTTAGGTTAGGTTAGGTTAGGTTAGGTTAGGTTAGGTTAGGTTAGGTTAGGTTAGGTTAGGTTAGGTTAGGTTAGGTTAGGTTAGGTTAGGTTAGGTTAGGTTAGGTTAGGTTAGGTTAGGTTAGGTTAGGTTAGGTTAGGTTAGGTTAGGTTAGGTTAGGTTAGGTTAGGTTAGGTTAGGTTAGGTTAGGTTAGGTTAGGTTAGGTTAGGTTAGGTTAGGTTAGGTTAGGTTAGGTTAGGTTAGGTTAGGTTAGGTTAGGTTAGGTTAGGTTAGGTTAGGTTAGGTTAGGTTAGGTTAGGTTAGGTTAGGTTAGGTTAGGTTAGGTTAGGTTAGGTTAGGTTAGGTTAGGTTAGGTTAGGTTAGGTTAGGTTAGGTTAGGTTAGGTTAGGTTAGGTTAGGTTAGGTTAGGTTAGGTTAGGTTAGGTTAGGTTAGGTTGGGGTGCGAGTCAGGTGACCTCCAAGTTGGTCCACCCTGGGCAACGAATGGTTCCAACGGTCTCTGTTAGAGAAAGTTGGACCCAGTCGGCTAACACCTGGCAAGGCAGGAGCCCCCTCTGGGGCCCTGCCTCTCCTGTGCGTGCCTACTCTGGGCCGCATAACTCGCTGCTCCTTCTGAGCAGCTTTGAGAGGAGTCTTGGCGGCGCTCCTTCTGAGCGTCGTCCTTTGTGGGATCTCGACCCCGGGTGTCGAAAGTCGAGTGTCGGGCTCGAGGAGGGCCGGCCGACTCCGAGTCCCGGTGTGGTGACACCGTGTGGACGAGTAACGGCAGGTTATTACCGTAGGTGATTAGCGAGGCGAACGGAGCTTGGACAACTCTATGAGGCCCGTGAAAGCCACGGGAACACCGCCGCGAAAGCTGCCGGCACCTACCGTGGATTGTCGGGGAATTCCGCCTCCGAGTTTCGAGTGTCGTGTACCGAGTGCCGAGGGTTGAGCGCTGGGTTCGAATGGTTCCAACGGTCTCCGTTATAGAAAGTTGGACCCAGTCGGTAACACCTGGCAAGGCAGGAGCTCCCTTTGGGGCCCTGCCTCTCCTATGTGCGTGCCTACTCTGGGCCGCACAACTCGCTGCTCCTTCTGAGCAGCTTTGAGGGGAGTTTGTAGTTTTTTAGTTGTGGGTACGACCTCGGGTGTCGAGCGCCAAGTGTCGGGCTCGAGGAGGGCCGGCCGACCCCGAGTCCCGGTGTGGTGACCGTGTGGACGATTACCGGCGAGTTATTACCGCTGGTCACGGGAAAACCGCCGGGAAAGCTGCCGGGCCATTTCCGCGGATTGTCGGGGAATTCCGCCTCCGAGTTGCGAGTGTTGGTAATCGATCACCGAGTGTCGAGGGTTTGTAGGGTAGTGTTTGTGGGGGTCGGAGTCCGAGTCGGAATCAGATTCGTGGTCGGAGTCGGAGACTGAGTCGGGGTCCGGGTCGCCAAAGAAGGTAAGGCGGGCTGGTGGAAGGCCGCGCGTTTTTGTTTTATGTCCTTTGTAGGGAGTGCGGAGGCTTGTCTCCTGCTGGACCGCAAAGTGGGGCGCTTGCTGGTGCAAGTGCGTGTGCAGATGGGCTTTGGTGTGGGTATCTGGCCATACCTCCCCAAAAGCCCAAGGGTCGGAGGACCATTGTGTCTTTGTCGTGTGTTGTCATGTTTTGTTTGTATATGTACTTTTGTGGGGTTGCGTGCCCATTAGAGGGTGGGCATGCTGTTTGTGTTGTGCCGTGCGCGTAGTCGCCCGTGTGTCGGCGCATGACCGCTTGCGGTCATAGGTTGGCACACGGGCGACGGGGTGGCCGCCGCGTGGTTAATCCCCAGTGGACTGTACCGTTGCAGCCACCTCAGCTTTCAGCTTCGGATTGTGGGCCCCCAGGGGTTTAGTGGGTATTTCCCTCCGTCTCGCCCTCCCAGCCGGGACTTTGTCCTGGCAGCTGCCTTGGAGCCTCTCTCCCTGGCAGTGGGTGTGGAAAGGCGGACGGGCGAGTCCCACATAATCGGTGCCTCTTCAAGGCGCCGGTACTCGTAACGAGTTCCCCTGGGAAAACAAAAAAAAAAAAAAAAAAAAAAAAAAAAAAAAAAAAAAAAAAAAAAAAAAAAAAAAAAAAAAAAAGGTTAGGTTAGGTTAGGTTAGGTTAGGTTAGGTTAGGTTAGGTTAGGTTAGGTTAGGTTAGGTTAGGTTAGGTTAGGTTAGGTTAGGTTAGGTTAGGTTAGGTTAGGTTAGGTTAGGTTAGGTTAGGTTAGGTTAGGTTAGGTTAGGTTAGGTTAGGTTAGGTTAGGTTAGGTTAGGTTAGGTTAGGTTAGGTTAGGTTAGGTTAGGTTAGGTTAGGTTAGGTTAGGTTAGGTTAGGTTAGGTTAGGTTAGGTTAGGTTAGGTTAGGTTAGGTTAGGTTAGGTTAGGTTAGGTTAGGTTAGGTTAGGTTAGGTTAGGTTAGGTTAGGTTAGGTTAGGTTAGGTTAGGTTAGGTTAGGTTAGGTTAGGTTAGGTTAGGTTAGGTTAGGTTAGGTTAGGTTAGGTTAGGTTAGGTTAGGTTAGGTTAGGTTAGGTTAGGTTAGGTTAGGTTAGGTTAGGTTAGGTTAGGTTAGGTTAGGTTAGGTTAGGTTAGGTTAGGTTAGGTTAGGTTAGGTTAGGTTAGGTTAGGTTAGGTTAGGTTAGGTTAGGTTAGGTTAGGTTAGGTTAGGTTAGGTTAGGTTAGGTTAGGTTAGGTTAGGTTAGGTTAGGTTAGGTTAGGTTAGGTTAGGTTAGGTTAGGTTAGGTTAGGTTAGGTTAGGTTAGGTTAGGTTAGGTTAGGTTAGGTTAGGTTAGGTTAGGTTAGGTTAGGTTAGGTTAGGTTAGGTTAGGTTAGGTTAGGTTAGGTTAGGTTAGGTTAGGTTAGGTTAGGTTAGGTTAGGTTAGGTTAGGTTAGGTTAGGTTAGGTTAGGTTAGGTTAGGTTAGGTTAGGTTAGGTTAGGTTAGGTTAGGTTAGGTTAGGTTAGGTTAGGTTAGGTTAGGTTAGGTTAGGTTAGGTTAGGTTAGGTTAGGTTAGGTTAGGTTAGGTTAGGTTAGGTTAGGTTAGGTTAGGTTAGGTTAGGTTAGGTTAGGTTAGGTTAGGTTAGGTTAGGTTAGGTTAGGTTAGGTTAGGTTAGGTTAGGTTAGGTTAGGTTAGGTTAGGTTAGGTTAGGTTAGGTTAGGTTAGGTTAGGTTAGGTTAGGTTAGGTTAGGTTAGGTTAGGTTAGGTTAGGTTAGGTTAGGTTAGGTTAGGTTAGGTTAGGTTAGGTTAGGTTAGGTTAGGTTAGGTTAGGTTAGGTTAGGTTAGGTTAGGTTAGGTTAGGTTAGGTTAGGTTAGGTTAGGTTAGGTTAGGTTAGGTTAGGTTAGGTTAGGTTAGGTTAGGTTAGGTTAGGTTAGGTTAGGTTAGGTTAGGTTAGGTTAGGTTAGGTTAGGTTAGGTTAGGTTAGGTTAGGTTAGGTTAGGTTAGGTTAGGTTAGGTTAGGTTAGGTTAGGTTAGGTTAGGTTAGGTTAGGTTAGGTTAGGTTAGGTTAGGTTAGGTTAGGTTAGGTTAGGTTAGGTTAGGTTAGGTTAGGTTAGGTTAGGTTAGGTTAGGTTAGGTTAGGTTAGGTTAGGTTAGGTTAGGTTAGGTTAGGTTAGGTTAGGTTAGGTTAGGTTAGGTTAGGTTAGGTTAGGTTAGGTTAGGTTAGGTTAGGTTAGGTTAGGTTAGGTTAGGTTAGGTTAGGTTAGGTTAGGTTAGGTTAGGTTAGGTTAGGTTAGGTTAGGTTAGGTTAGGTTAGGTTAGGTTAGGTTAGGTTAGGTTAGGTTAGGTTAGGTTAGGTTAGGTTAGGTTAGGTTAGGTTAGGTTAGGTTAGGTTAGGTTAGGTTAGGTTAGGTTAGGTTAGGTTAGGTTAGGTTAGGTTAGGTTAGGTTAGGTTAGGTTAGGTTAGGTTAGGTTAGGTTAGGTTAGGTTAGGTTAGGTTAGGTTAGGTTAGGTTAGGTTAGGTTAGGTTAGGTTAGGTTAGGTTAGGTTAGGTTAGGTTAGGTTAGGTTAGGTTAGGTTAGGTTAGGTTAGGTTAGGTTAGGTTAGGTTAGGTTAGGTTAGGTTAGGTTAGGTTAGGTTAGGTTAGGTTAGGTTAGGTTAGGTTAGGTTAGGTTAGGTTAGGTTAGGTTAGGTTAGGTTAGGTTAGGTTAGGTTAGGTTAGGTTAGGTTAGGTTAGGTTAGGTTAGGTTAGGTTAGGTTAGGTTAGGTTAGGTTAGGTTAGGTTAGGTTAGGTTAGGTTAGGTTAGGTTAGGTTAGGTTAGGTTAGGTTAGGTTAGGTTAGGTTAGGTTAGGTTAGGTTAGGTTAGGTTAGGTTAGGTTAGGTTAGGTTAGGTTAGGTTAGGTTAGGTTAGGTTAGGTTAGGTTAGGTTAGGTTAGGTTAGGTTAGGTTAGGTTAGGTTAGGTTAGGTTAGGTTAGGTTAGGTTAGGTTAGGTTAGGTTAGGTTAGGTTAGGTTAGGTTAGGTTAGGTTAGGTTAGGTTAGGTTAGGTTAGGTTAGGTTAGGTTAGGTTAGGTTAGGTTAGGTTAGGTTAGGTTAGGTTAGGTTAGGTTAGGTTAGGTTAGGTTAGGTTAGGTTAGGTTAGGTTAGGTTAGGTTAGGTTAGGTTAGGTTAGGTTAGGTTAGGTTAGGTTAGGTTAGGTTAGGTTAGGTTAGGTTAGGTTAGGTTAGGTTAGGTTAGGTTAGGTTAGGTTAGGTTAGGTTAGGTTAGGTTAGGTTAGGTTCGTAGGAGTATGGACGGGGGCTCGAATGTGGAAGCGATGGGCAGCGGGACGACAGACAGCTGTCCTGCTAGCCCAAAGCGACCATGCAAGAGTCCCGGTTCAAGTGGTTTATGTTGTATATATATTTATATGTTGTGTATGTCCTTAGGGTAGTCGTGTGTCCGCATGCCCACAAAAGGGGGCATGTCTGTTTGGTTGTTGTGTATGTCTGGGTTGTTGTGTCCGCATACCCACCAACGGTGGGTATGTCTTTTGGGTTGGTGAGTCCGCATGTCCACGCAAACGTGGGCATGTCTAAGGGTGTTTGTGTCCGCGTGCCCACTCAACGGGTGGGCACGTTAGTCGGGTTGTGGGGTCCGCGTGTCTACACAACGGGTAGGCACGCTGGTCAAAATAGTTGTTAAGGTTTAGGCTAGGTATTTGGTTGTGTTGCATAACGCGCAGTGAGGCCCGCGATGGTATTGCCCTCGTGGCTAAGGTCCCGTGGTCCCTCCGCAATGCGCCTCGGTAATGTCCCCCGGTGGTTTTAGTGGGTCGGGCAGAACATCGCCCATCCCCACACACCTCCCGAGACTGTCTCGGTGAGACGGTCTGACGGAGCAGATTTCCACCGGGAAAACAAAAAAAAAAAAAAAAAAAAAAAAAAAAAAAAAAAAAAAAAAAAAAAAAAAAAAAAAAAAAAAAAAAAAAAAAGGTTAGGTTAGGTTAGGTTAGGTTAGGTTAGGTTAGGTTAGGTTAGGTTAGGTTAGGTTAGGTTAGGTTAGGTTAGGTTAGGTTAGGTTGGGGTGCGAGTCAGATACCTCCACGTGGTGCATCCTGGGCAACGAGTGGTTCCAACGGCCTCCGTTGGAGAAAGTTGGACCCAGTCGGCTAACATCTGGCAAGGCAGGAGCCCCCTTTGGGGGCCCTGCCTCTCCTATGTGCGTGCCTACTCTGGGCCGCTCAACTCGCTGCACCTTCTGAGCAGCTTTGAGAGGAGTCTCGGCGGCGCTCCTTCTGAGCGCCGTCTTTGTGGGTTTTTGTTGTAGGACACGACTTCGGGTATCGAACGTCGAGCGTCGAGTGTCGAGCATCGAGTGCCGAGTGTCGAGGGTTGGGAAGTGTATGTGAGGGTCGGAGTCCGAGTCGGGTCAGATTCGTGGTCGGAGTCGGAAGCTGAGTCGGGGTCCGGGTCACCAAAGAAGGGCAGGCGGGCTTCGCGATTTGTTGTGTCTTTTCGTCTACCAGCGAAAGCAGCGACAGAGAGCGGAGAAGGGGGCCGGCGGCGGTCGCCTGGCCCCCAAGGGAGGCGCTCTGCTCTTGAGGGAGCACGAGAGGAGGCGTTCCGCCTATAGTTTGGGGGTCTGGGCAAGGGGTCTCGGCTGCGCGAATGCGTGGTCTGGAGGCCTTGCGTCCCGTCCTCCGGGCATGGGCGGAGCGGCGCCATGGGTCGCTCGCGTACCATCTGATGCGGATACTGTCTGGACATGGTTTGTTCGGACGCTGTTTGCACCGGATCGGGAGAGGGCTGACCCCGCGGTGCCACCGTTGCGGGGCGGCGGGGGACGCGGCACAGCGCGCCCTAGTGGTGTGCTCTGCGTTCGATGTCCTGCGCTCCGCATTGGTCGCTGTGATTGGCGCGGACCTCTCTCTGCCGACCGTGGTTCTGTCCATGCTCGGTGGCGAGGGGTCCTGGGGAGGTGGTCAGCGGAGGGCGCGGAGCGGGCCGGGGGGCATGGCCCTCTGGCAGATCCGTGCCGCCGCAGACGCCTCCTGTGGGGAACCAGCGCGGTCCGAGCTCTAGGGGGGGCTTTGACCGTGCATTGCACGGGTCCCCACTGAGGGCCGACGCTCCGTATGTCCCGGCGCGTCGGCGACCCGTCTGTAAGGACGGGTCAGGTGTGTCCGCCCATCGTTTTCGAGGGTGGTCACCCGCCCCCCACCAGGGGCGGGAGAGGGGCTCGCCCATTTGGGCGAGCAAACCGACGGGGTTGTGGAAGTGTCCGAAAGGGTTCCCATGACCTCGTCAGGCTCCGGCATTCCGGCGTTCGATGCGTCTTCCTCAGATGAGGACGACGCGATGATCGCTGGTTTGCTGGTTCCAAGGTGACGAGAGGACATCGGAGTGGTTTTACCGAGTCGGCCTATACTCGCTTTCTCTAGGGCTTCGGCCCTGGAACAGAGTCTTAGCAAGAGCCTCGTACAGCCAGCGGGACAGCGGGACCCCTTTTGCCCGCTGATGCGTCTGTTAGCAGATTTCCACTCCGTCAAAAAAAAAAAAAAAAAAAAAAAAAAAAAAAAAAAAAAAAAAAAAAAAAAAAAAAAAAAAAAAAAAAAAAGGTTAGGTTAGGTTAGGTTAGGTTAGGTTAGGTTAGGTTAGGTTAGGTTAGGTTAGGTTAGGTTAGGTTAGGTTAGGTTAGGTTAGGTTAGGTTAGGTTAGGTTAGGTTAGGTTAGGTTAGGTTAGGTTAGGTTAGGTTAGGTTAGGTTAGGTTAGGTTAGGTTAGGTTAGGTTAGGTTAGGTTAGGTTAGGTTAGGTTAGGTTAGGTTAGGTTAGGTTAGGTTAGGTTAGGTTAGGTTAGGTTAGGTTAGGTTAGGTTAGGTTAGGTTAGGTTAGGTTAGGTTAGGTTAGGTTAGGTTAGGTTAGGTTAGGTTAGGTTAGGTTAGGTTAGGTTAGGTTAGGTTAGGTTAGGTTAGGTTAGGTTAGGTTAGGTTAGGTTAGGTTAGGTTAGGTTAGGTTAGGTTAGGTTAGGTTAGGTTAGGTTAGGTTAGGTTAGGTTAGGTTAGGTTAGGTTAGGTTAGGTTAGGTTAGGTTAGGTTAGGTTAGGTTAGGTTAGGTTAGGTTAGGTTAGGTTAGGTTAGGTTAGGTTAGGTTAGGTTAGGTTAGGTTAGGTTAGGTTAGGTTAGGTTAGGTTAGGTTAGGTTAGGTTAGGTTAGGTTAGGTTAGGTTAGGTTAGGTTAGGTTAGGTTAGGTTAGGTTAGGTTAGGTTAGGTTAGGTTAGGTTAGGTTAGGTTAGGTTAGGTTAGGTTAGGTTAGGTTAGGTTAGGTTAGGTTAGGTTAGGTTAGGTTAGGTTAGGTTAGGTTAGGTTAGGTTAGGTTAGGTTAGGTTAGGTTAGGTTAGGTTAGGTTAGGTTAGGTTAGGTTAGGTTAGGTTAGGTTAGGTTAGGTTAGGTTAGGTTAGGTTAGGTTAGGTTAGGTTAGGTTAGGTTAGGTTAGGTTAGGTTAGGTTAGGTTAGGTTAGGTTAGGTTAGGTTAGGTTAGGTTAGGTTAGGTTAGGTTAGGTTAGGTTAGGTTAGGTTAGGTTAGGTTAGGTTAGGTTAGGTTAGGTTAGGTTAGGTTAGGTTAGGTTAGGTTAGGTTAGGTTAGGTTAGGTTAGGTTAGGTTAGGTTAGGTTAGGTTAGGTTAGGTTAGGTTAGGTTAGGTTAGGTTAGGTTAGGTTAGGTTAGGTTAGGTTAGGTTAGGTTAGGTTAGGTTAGGTTAGGTTAGGTTAGGTTAGGTTAGGTTAGGTTAGGTTAGGTTAGGTTAGGTTAGGTTAGGTTAGGTTAGGTTAGGTTAGGTTAGGTTAGGTTAGGTTAGGTTAGGTTAGGTTAGGTTAGGTTAGGTTAGGTTAGGTTAGGTTAGGTTAGGTTAGGTTAGGTTAGGTTAGGTTAGGTTAGGTTAGGTTAGGTTAGGTTAGGTTAGGTTAGGTTAGGTTAGGTTAGGTTAGGTTAGGTTAGGTTAGGTTAGGTTAGGTTAGTGGCGTTCTGTCGCCCGAACACAGCACCCGTGCGCACGTCCGCTCCGGAAAATTGAAAGTTGTTTTTCGCTATTTAAAAATAGACGGTATGATTTTAAAAATCTGCTGATCTGTTGATAAATAGTGAACTTTTGTCGTGCATTTTCTGATATTTTTTCTGTTTTCGTAGGTTAGATATTTGATTTGTTTTTGATTTGTTTCTGTTTTTTGTTCTCTAAACGTCTGCAATGCAGAGACAAAAATCTTAATTATTTTTTAGTTTCTCTATCTTTGGGACCCCGCTTGGGTTCCCAAGGGCTTTTTTGTAATATTTTCCATAGTCTAGTTGTACATATTTTTAGTTTTAAGTTCGGTCAAGAATTCGATTTTTGGTCGATTTTTTTCTCGACAACTGAAATTGTCGAAAAAAAAAAACGACTCGAACTTGACCGAAAACCTAGTTTGTATGAAAATTGTTTTTAAATTTATTTTTAGATTGGTACGAATTGTTGTCCATAGGCTTCCGGTGGTACGGCCATACCATCTGGGGGTTTTATGCGACCAAATAATCGTTTTTTCTACGGTTTCTGCTGAGTACCGATTCGGTACTTTTTAGATCCCGAAATGCCTAAAGAGAAGGTTAGCCGCAAGGGAAGGGGCCAGAGGGCTAATCCCGTCACGGTGCTGTCTGAGGACGAGACCGATTCTAGTTCCGACTCCGGTTCCGGCCTGGAAGAGATAATTCTGGAAGGTTCCGGAATAGTCTCGGACGAATTCGCCGACTGCAATGAACGCAGTGGAGCGCACCTGCAACCGGACCTGAGTTCCGCTTCCTCCCCGGAACCGGATTATGAGCCGATGGACTCGAGCGTGCCGTTGGGGGCCAAAAGGCTCCACGAAACGGATGAAGAGGACGACGGCAAGGCCAGGGATTATCGCCCGGCCAAGGTCTGCTCCGCCCAGCGTGGGGGAGGCAAAGTGGGGGGGGGCGGTCGCCCAGGTACCTCCAAGGGAGTGGCTTCGGCCAAGCGGGCCCTCGTCGAGAGCGACGAGGAGGACTACGAGGCCTATGCGTACCTCACAAGCGAGCACATAGAGGATGTGCTCGCCAATGGCGAGGACGCTAGATCCTTGCCGAGGAAGGCCAAAGGCCAAAGGTCGTACGAGGAGGTGGGCTCCACATCGGACTACGAGCGGACTGCGGACGAGGAGACCAACTTCCGCAAGAGTCCGAACAGCTCGGCCAGTGAGGCCATGCGGGCCATCAGAGGCCACAAAGGCAAGGGCTTCCAAACCCTGGCGGATAAGGAGGACTCGACCAGGATGGATATGCTACTGGAGGGTGAGGCGGCTGTGCGAAGTATCTTCGCATCCGCCAAGAAATCAGGGAACCTGAACGGTGCCGTCCATGGACGCATCAACTGTGCGGCCGTGACCCTGGCGAAGATGGTGCACGTCCTCAAGACGATGACCCAGGACGAGGAGATCCGCCGTCTGAAAGCGTGCATCCGGTCTCAGGATGCGCAGATGGCTCAGATGAAGGAGGAGCTCAGGGCCGTCAAGGAGGGCCTGAATGAGGCAGGAAGGGTCAACAACCTGTTGAAGACCCCGACTCCCCCCATCGTGGTGGAAGGGCCAGGCGTGGACCATATGGTCAGGGCTCTCGGGGCAGAAATGCGCTCCGAGATGCTCAGGGACATGGAGGCCAAGCACTCCGAATCGATGGAGTCGATTCGGAACATGCTCAACGCCTTCAAGGCCGGAATCGACCAGAGGTTTGGCCCGGAGCCCATGCTTAGGCCCCCTCTTGCCGTGGACCGGAAGAGGGATGCCGCCGCCGCCGCCGCCGCCGCCGCCGCCGCCGCCGCCGCCGCCACCGCCGCTCCCCCCGCCGGTCGCTCCTCCTACGGTGATGCCGCTTCCCGTGCTGGTCGCCCCCAAGTCGTTGCCGCCGCTCCCGCTGCTCCCGCCGGTCGCTCCTACGCCACTGCCGCTGCTCCCTCCCGGGACGATGGTGCTGCTGCCGGTCCCTCCTGGGCCCCGCACGTGGTACCTGAAAGGGAAAGAGGGGTTAATAAGGATCAAAGGACTTACCTGGCTGCTCCGTCGAAAAGGACTCCTGCCCCTGTGTCTGCTCCGGGTGCTGCTCCTCCGGTCCGGGATGCTGCTCCTGGCCACGTGGCCCACGATCCGTCGCTTGACGCCGCGGGTGCGACGCCAGCCAACGACTGGAAAACTGCGGGGAAAAAGAGAAGGAGGGCGAAGAAGTCTCCCCCATCTGCCCAGGCGGGACCGGAGGGTCCAACCAAGGCCCCCCCCGCAGCTGCCGCCAAGGCGCCAGTCAAACTAGAGGTGCCCCGGTCCTCTGTTGTGACCATCTCCCTCAGCAAAGAGGGAGTAGCCAAGGGAGCAACTTACTTGTCGGTCATGACAAAGGCGATCGACAACATTGACTTGGCGGAGCTGGGGTTGGAAACCCTGAAGATCCGCAACACAGCTTCCGGGGGCAGGAAGTTGGAGATTGCCGGAACCTCCAGTGGTCCCAAAGCCGACGGCCTGGCGGAGCGTCTGAGGCAGGTCCTCGGCGAAGACGCCCATATCAACAGGCCAATGAAGAGGGCCGAAATTAAGCTCACCGGGCTTGACGAGACGATGACCCGGGAGAGGATCGCGGAGGCAATCGCTCTCAAGGGGGAGTGCTCTGCGAATGAGGTCGCGGTGGCGCAGATTCGGGAGCCTCAGGGATGGACCCCTAGGTCTGTTATGGTTCGGTGCCCGATACCAATAGCTAAAAAGCTGGCCGAAGAAGGGGTCCTAAAGGTGAGATGGACCACGCTCTCCCTGGCCGTGTTGGAGCCCTCACCTACGAGGTGTTTTAGATGCTTAGGCATCGGCCACACGCGTCCGACATGTCCCTCGAAGGTGGACAGAGGCGTCCTGTGCTTCCGCTGTGGGTCAGAAGGACATCAGGCGGAAGCATGTGAAGCCACGGTGGCCAAGTGTCTCATTTGCACTGAGCACAAACTGCCCGCCAAGCACCACATGGGGAGTAGGCTATGCAGACCTCCCCCCACGAAAGGTTCCACCCCTCTGTGGAGGGTAGTTGACCCCGCACCTGCCGTCGTCGAAAGCATGGACTGCTCAACACCGGGACCCAATGCCAGTTCAGCCTAACGAGCTTATAATACAGGCGAACCTCAACCGCTCTGTCGCCGCGCAAAACCTGCTGGTGCAGCATATGACGGAGTGGGAGGTCGGTGCGGCCCTGGTGTCAGAGCCGCATTCTGTGCCGGTTGGGCCGAACTGGATTGGGGACAAGCAGGGACTGGCCCTAGTAACTGTCCCCTCCAGAAGTCCTACCCCCATCCACCTCAGAGAGAGGGGCGACGGGTATGTGGCGGTATCCTGGGGCGACCGGGCACTTGTCGCCGTCTATTTCTCGCCGAACCGTCCCCTGCGGGAGTTCCGGCAGTTCATGGCCCAGCTCCTCGGTGTGGTGAGACGTTTGTCCCCGCTACAAGTCGTGTTAGCGGGTGACTTGAACGCCAAGTCCACCACCTGGGGATGCCCAGCAACTGACCACCGAGGGACGGAGGTGGAGGAATTTGTCGTGGCGTCGGGGCTGGTGCTCCTCAATCGAGGCAGCGTGGCCACGTGCTCGAGGTGGCAGGGGGAGTCGATAGTCGACGTCTCCTTCGCATCCCCTGCTACCGCAGCACGCGTCCGGGAATGGCGGGTCATGGAGGGAGCGGAGACCCTCTCCGACCACGAGTATGTGGCTATCAAGATCTCCCCAGCCCCAGTCCCGCTGAGCTCCCTTCGGCCGACGGATGGGGTGAGAACGGCTCGCTTCAGAAAGTGGGCCCTCACGAAGCTGAATGTCGAGGCGGCTAACGAGGCGGCGCAGCTCGAAACGTGGTTCCCGGCCCCCCCCCCGGAGATGGACGTGGACAGACAGGCTGTCAGGTTCCAACAGTCGCTGACCCGCGTGTGCGACACATGCATGCCCAGAGCTGGTGACAGACCCCACCAGAGGGCGGTGTACTGGTGGTCGCAAGCCATCGCTGACCTGCGCACCGCCAGCATACTGGCGCGGCTTGGCTACCAGCACTGCAGGCGCAGGCGGCACCACACGCGGGCGGAAGAAGACAGCCTTTATGCCGTCTACAAGGGGGCAAGGAAGGAGCTTCAGGTGGCGATCTTGAGAAGCAAGACGGCCGCCTGGAACGAGTTTCTGGCAGATCTGGACCGGGACCCCTGGGGGAGGCCCTACCGAGTGGTCCGAAACCGGTACAGGAACTCCGCCCCCCCAACCGAGTCGTTCGACCCGGTGCTGCTCGACCATATCGTGGATGGCCTGTTCCCGTCTCAGGGTTTCGTGGCCGTCCCTTTCTCTCTTCCAGAGAGTGAGGAGGATTACGACTCATCGTCCATCCCTTGCGTCACCGAGGGAGAGTTGGAGGTTGCTGTGGACCGTCTGCGCCTTAAAAGAAAGGCACCTGGGCCGGACGGGGTACACAGCAAGGTGCTTGGTATCGCGCTGGACCATCTCGGAGGAAGGCTGACCGGCCTCCTGGACTGTTGCTTACGGCAGGGCAAGTTCCCAAAGCTGTGGAAGGAGGGCCGGTTGGTCCTTCTAAGAAAGGGCGACCGTCCGCCGGACCTGCCATCGGCCTATCGGCCGATCGTCCTGCTTGACGAGGCGGGCAAGCTCTTCGAGCGTGTGCTCGCTGCCCGAATCGTAGAGCACTTGGACGCTGACGGACCCAATCTTGAGGATTCTCAGTATGGGTTCCGTCGGGGCAGGTCAACGGTCGATGCAATACTTACCCTACGTAAGTCTACCGAAGAAGCGGTGCGAAGAGGGGAGAGGGTGCTGGCAGTGTCGCTAGACATAGCGAATGCCTTCAACACCCTCCCCTTCAACTGCATCCTCCAGGCTCTCCGGTACCATAGGGTACCGTGGTATATCCGGAGAGTCCTGGCTGACTACCTGCAGGATAGGAAGGTCCTATTCCTGCAGAAAGGCGTTGGGCGCATATGTGCTCGTCGTATGGCGTGTGGGGTTCCGCAGGGGTCGGTCTTAGGACCACTCTTGTGGAACCTGGGGTACAACTGGGTCCTGCGGGGGACTCTCCTCCCCAGGACCAGTGTACTCTGTTACGCGGATGACACCCTGATCACTGCCCGGGGCAGGGACTATCAGAGGGTAGTCAGATTGGCGTCGGTGGCTGCCACTTTGGCCATATCGCGGATCCGACAGCTGGGGTTAGAGGTGGCCGTATCAAAAACGGAGGCCATGGTGTTCCACGGCCCCCGGATGCGCCCTCCCCCGGGTGACTGGAGGATCACAGTGGATGGCGTGCGAGTCGAGGTGAAAAGCCAGATGAAGTATCTGGGCCTCATCCTCGACAGCCGCTGGTCCTTTGAGCCTCACTTCGCTGAGATGGCGCCTCGCGTTGTGAAGGCTGGCATGGCGCTAGGGCGTGTGTTGCCGAATGTCGGAGGTCCTGGTGAGAGCTGCCGCCGGCTGTATGCTGGAGTGCTGCGCTCCATGGCGCTCTACGGGGCTCCGGTCTGGTCCGACTCGCTCTCCCGCAAAACAGTCGCACTCTTGCGACGGCCACAGAGGGTGGCTGCGGTGAGGGCGATTAGGGGCTATCGGACCGTGTCCTTCACAGCCGCGACGGCTCTCGCCGGCATGATTCCGTGGGAGCTCGAGGCCAAGGTGCTCACCGAAGTCTACGAGCTCCGCACGGAAATGCGGGAAAGGGGGGAACGCCTCGCCTTGGAAGAGGTCCAGGGTGCACGGCGTGGCGGTAGAGAGATGGCGGTGTGGGTGTGGGAACACCAATTGGAGTCCCCAATTGCCGGACACCGAACGGTCGAGGCAGTGCGTCCTGTGCTGCGGGAGTGGCTGGATCGGTCCTTTGGGCAACTATCCTACCATCTGACACAGTTACTGACCGAACACGGTTGCTTCGGCAAGTATCTGTGTCGGATAGGAAAGGAGGAGAGCACCGTATGCCACCAGTGCGGAGCTGCGGAGGACACGGCGCTGCACACTCTCCAGGTGTGTGGTGCCTTTGCCTCTCAGCGACGCACTATGGAGATGGCGCTCGGGGGTAGAGGGAGTCTCGCTCTTCCGGACATTGTGGCCGCAATGCTGGAGAGCGAGGACTCGTGGAGTGCGGTGGCGCAGTTCGCGGCCGACGTCATGGGCACAAAGGAGGAGGCGGAGAGAGAGCGTGAGAACGCCCTCGACGCCACTCCGGCCAGACGGAGGCGAAGGAGGAGGAGACGGAGGGGCGCGGATCTTAATCCGCCGTAGTCCAGTCCCCCTCCTCGAACAGTGTCGTGCGCTATGTGCCTCGGTTGTACATATGTCTTGTATATAATGTTATGTTTGTCTTGTAAATATTTTTGATTGTTGTTGTAAATAGTTTGTCTTTTGGTCTTTGTTTGTTTTATTTTGTTTTGTGTATATTTTTTAGAGTTAAGATTAGCTTTAGGATTTTACAGAAAACAGAAAATAAAAATAAAAAATAAAAATAAATAAATACCAAAAAAAAAATTTAAAAAAGAAAACCCAAAAATAGTCTAGGATAAGTCTAGTTTTTAGTATGACCACACGGACTCAGACTGGGCCCTGTGAGTTATTTTTTGCCGAAGCCTTCTAGGGCTTAACCGTCACTCCTTGCGAGGTATGGGGTGATGGTGATCGCTGTCGCGTACGCGTAACCCCCCGTTTGCCTACGCGTGCCGGTCCTAATCACACTCCGTGTGACTGGACCGACACGCGTGGGCACATGGGGGCCAGGGTGAGCCCCGCGGTTCAATTTCCCTCGGAATAGGCCCCGCGGCCTCACCGTTTTCGGAGTTTGGACCCCCAGAGTTTAGTGAGTATCCCCCTCCGTCTCGCCCTTCCCGGCCTTGGGCTTTTCCCTTGGCAGCCGACTGGAGACAATGGCGTCTCCGTATAGTTGGTGGGTTGTGGAAAGGCGGACGGGTGAGTCTCACATAACCAGGAGCCTCTTCAAGGTCCTGGTACTCGTAATTGAGTTTCTCTGGGATAAAAAAAAAAAAAAAAAAAAAAAAAAAAAAAAAAAAAAAAAAAAAAAAAAAAAAAAAAAAAAAAAAAAAAAAAAAAAAAAAAAAAAAAAAAAGGTTAGGTTAGGTTAGGTTAGGTTAGGTTAGGTTAGGTTAGGTTAGGTTAGGTTAGGTTAGGTTAGGTTAGGTTAGGTTAGGTTAGGTTAGGTTAGGTTAGGTTAGGTTAGGTTAGGTTAGGTTAGGTTAGGTTAGGTTAGGTTAGGTTAGGTTAGGTTAGGTTAGGTTAGGTTAGGTTAGGTTAGGTTAGGTTAGGTTAGGTTAGGTTAGGTTAGGTTAGGTTAGGTTAGGTTAGGTTAGGTTAGGTTAGGTTAGGTTAGGTTAGGTTAGGTTAGGTTAGGTTAGGTTAGGTTAGGTTAGGTTAGGTTAGGTTAGGTTAGGTTAGGTTAGGTTAGGTTAGGTTAGGTTAGGTTAGGTTAGGTTAGGTTAGGTTAGGTTAGGTTAGGTTAGGTTAGGTTAGGTTAGGTTAGGTTAGGTTAGGTTAGGTTAGGTTAGGTTAGGTTAGGTTAGGTTAGGTTAGGTTAGGTTAGGTTAGGTTAGGTTAGGTTAGGTTAGGTTAGGTTAGGTTAGGTTAGGTTAGGTTAGGTTAGGTTAGGTTAGGTTAGGTTAGGTTAGGTTAGGTTAGGTTAGGTTAGGTTAGGTTAGGTTAGGTTAGGTTAGGTTAGGTTAGGTTAGGTTAGGTTAGGTTAGGTTAGGTTAGGTTAGGTTAGGTTAGGTTAGGTTAGGTTAGGTTAGGTTAGGTTAGGTTAGGTTAGGTTAGGTTAGGTTAGGTTAGGTTAGGTTAGGTTAGGTTAGGTTAGGTTAGGTTAGGTTAGGTTAGGTTAGGTTAGGTTAGGTTAGGTTAGGTTAGGTTAGGTTAGGTTAGGTTAGGTTAGGTTAGGTTAGGTTAGGTTAGGTTAGGTTAGGTTAGGTTAGGTTAGGTTAGGTTAGGTTAGGTTAGGTTAGGTTAGGTTAGGTTAGGTTAGGTTAGGTTAGGTTAGGTTAGGTTAGGTTAGGTTAGGTTAGGTTAGGTTAGGTTAGGTTAGGTTAGGTTAGGTTAGGTTAGGTTAGGTTAGGTTAGGTTAGGTTAGGTTAGGTTAGGTTAGGTTAGGTTAGGTTAGGTTAGGTTAGGTTAGGTTAGGTTAGGTTAGGTTAGGTTAGGTTAGGTTAGGTTAGGTTAGGTTAGGTTAGGTTAGGTTAGGTTAGGTTAGGTTAGGTTAGGTTAGGTTAGGTTAGGTTAGGTTAGGTTAGGTTAGGTTAGGTTAGGTTAGGTTAGGTTAGGTTAGGTTAGGTTAGGTTAGGTTAGGTTAGGTTAGGTTAGGTTAGGTTAGGTTAGGTTAGGTTAGGTTAGGTTAGGTTAGGTTAGGTTAGGTTAGGTTAGGTTAGGTTAGGTTAGGTTAGGTTAGGTTAGGTTAGGTTAGGTTAGGTTAGGTTAGGTTAGGTTAGGTTAGGTTAGGTTAGGTTAGGTTAGGTTAGGTTAGGTTAGGTTAGGTTAGGTTAGGTTAGGTTAGGTTAGGTTAGGTTAGGTTAGGTTAGGTTAGGTTAGGTTAGGTTAGGTTAGGTTAGGTTAGGTTAGGTTAGGTTAGGTTAGGTTAGGTTAGGTTAGGTTAGGTTAGGTTAGGTTAGGTTAGGTTAGGTTAGGTTAGGTTAGGTTAGGTTAGGTTAGGTTAGGTTAGGTTAGGTTAGGTTAGGTTAGGTTAGGTTAGGTTAGGTTAGGTTAGGTTAGGTTAGGTTAGGTTAGGTTAGGTTAGGTTAGGTTAGGTTAGGTTGGGGTGCGAGTCAGATACCTCCACGTGGTGCATCCTGGGCAACGAGTGGTTCCAACGGCCTCCGTTGGAGAAAGTTGGACCCAGTCGGCTAACATCTGGCAAGGCAGGAGCCCCCTTTGGGGGCCCTGCCTCTCCTATGTGCGTGCCTACTCTGGGCCGCTCAACTCGCTGCACCTTCTGAGCACCTTTGAGAGGAGTCTCGGCGGCGCTCCTTCTGAGCGCCGTCTTTGTGGGTTTTTGTTGTAGGACACGACTTCGGGTATCGAACGTCGAGCGTCGAGTGTCGAGCATCGAGTGCCGAGTGTCGAGGGTTGGGAAGTGTATGTGAGGGTCGGAGTCCGAGTCGGGTCAGATTCGTGGTCGGAGTCGGAAGCTGAGTCGGGGTCCGGGTCACCAAAGAAGGGCAGGCGGGCTTCGCGATTTGTTGTGTCTTTTCGTCTACCAGCGAAAGCAGCGACAGAGAGCGGAGAAGGGGGCCGGCGGCGGTCGCCTGGCCCCCAAGGGAGGCGCTCTGCTCTTGAGGGAGCACGAGAGGAGGCGTTCCGCCTATAGTTTGGGGGTCTGGGCAAGGGGTCTCGGCTGCGCGAATGCGTGGTTTGGAGGCCTTGCGTCCCGTCCTCCGGGCATGGGCGGAGCGGCGCCATGGGTCGCTCGCGTACCATCTGATGCGGATACTGTCTGGACATGGTTTGTTCGGACGCTGTTTGCACCGGATCGGGAGAGGGCTGACCCCGCGGTGCCACCGTTGCGGGGCGGCGGGGGACGCGGCACTGCGCGCCCTAGTGGTGTGCTCTGCGTTCGATGTCCTGCGCTCCGCATTGGTCGCTGTGATTGGCGCGGACCTCTCTCTGCCGACCGTGGTTCTGTCCATGCTCGGTGGCGAGGGGTCCTGGGGAGGTGGTCAGCGGAGGGCGCGGAGCGGGCCGGGGGGCATGGCCTTCTGGCAGATCCGTGCCGCCGCAGACGCCTCCTGTGGGGAACCAGCGCGGTCCGAGCTCTAGGGGGGGCTTTGACCGTGCATTGCACGGGTCCCCACTGAGGGCCGACGCTCCGTATGTCCCGGCGCGTCGGCGACCCGTCTGTAAGGACGGGTCAGGTGTGTCCGCCCATCGTTTTCGAGGGTGGTCACCCGCCCCCCACCAGGGGCGGGAGAGGGGCTCGCCCATTTGGGCGAGCAAACCGACGGGGTTGTGGAAGTGTCCGAAAGGGTTCCCATGACCTCGTCAGGCTCCGGCATTCCGGCGTTCGATGCGTCTTCCTCAGATGAGGACGACGCGATGATCGCTGGTTTGCTGGTTCCAAGGTGACGAGAGGACATCGGAGTGGTTTTACCGAGTCGGCCTATACTCGCTTTCTCTAGGGCTTCGGCCCTGGAACAGAGTCTTAGCAAGAGCCTCGTACAGCCAGCGGGACAGCGGGACCCCTTTTGCCCGCTGATGCGTCTGTTAGCAGATTTCCACTCCGTCAAAAAAAAAAAAAAAAAGGTTAGGTTAGGTTAGGTTAGGTTAGGTTAGGTTAGGTTAGGTTAGGTTAGGTTAGGTTAGGTTAGGTTAGGTTAGGTTAGGTTAGGTTAGGTTAGGTTAGGTTAGGTTAGGTTAGGTTAGGTTAGGTTAGGTTAGGTTAGGTTAGGTTAGGTTAGGTTAGGTTAGGTTAGGTTAGGTTAGGTTAGGTTAGGTTAGGTTAGGTTAGGTTAGGTTAGGTTAGGTTAGGTTAGGTTAGGTTAGGTTAGGTTAGGTTAGGTTAGGTTAGGTTAGGTTAGGTTAGGTTAGGTTAGGTTAGGTTAGGTTAGGTTAGGTTAGGTTAGGTTAGGTTAGGTTAGGTTAGGTTAGGTTAGGTTAGGTTAGGTTAGGTTAGGTTAGGTTAGGTTAGGTTAGGTTAGGTTAGGTTAGGTTAGGTTAGGTTAGGTTAGGTTAGGTTAGGTTAGGTTAGGTTAGGTTAGGTTAGGTTAGGTTAGGTTAGGTTAGGTTAGGTTAGGTTAGGTTAGGTTAGGTTAGGTTAGGTTAGGTTAGGTTAGGTTAGGTTAGGTTAGGTTAGGTTAGGTTAGGTTAGGTTAGGTTAGGTTAGGTTAGGTTAGGTTAGGTTAGGTTAGGTTAGGTTAGGTTAGGTTAGGTTAGGTTAGGTTAGGTTAGGTTAGGTTAGGTTAGGTTAGGTTAGGTTAGGTTAGGTTAGGTTAGGTTAGGTTAGGTTAGGTTAGGTTAGGTTAGGTTAGGTTAGGTTAGGTTAGGTTAGGTTAGGTTAGGTTAGGTTAGGTTAGGTTAGGTTAGGTTAGGTTAGGTTAGGTTAGGTTAGGTTAGGTTAGGTTAGGTTAGGTTAGGTTAGGTTAGGTTAGGTTAGGTTAGGTTAGGTTAGGTTAGGTTAGGTTAGGTTAGGTTAGGTTAGGTTAGGTTAGGTTAGGTTAGGTTAGGTTAGGTTAGGTTAGGTTAGGTTAGGTTAGGTTAGGTTAGGTTAGGTTAGGTTGGGGTGCGAGTCAGGTGACCTCCAAGTTGGTCCACCCTGGGCAACGAATGGTTCCAACGGTCTCTGTTAGAGAAAGTTGGACCCAGTCGGCTAACACCTGGCAAGGCAGGAGCCCCCTCTGGGGCCCTGCCTCTCCTGTGCGTGCCTACTCTGGGCCGCATAACTCGCTGCTCCTTCTGAGCAGCTTTGAGAGGAGTCTTGGCGGCGCTCCTTCTGAGCGTCGTCCTTTGTGGGATCTCGACCCCGGGTGTCGAAAGTCGAGTGTCGGGCTCGAGGAGGGCCGGCCGACTCCGAGTCCCGGTGTGGTGACACCGTGTGGACGAGTAACGGCAGGTTATTACCGTAGGTGATTAGCGAGGCGAACGGAGCTTGGACAACTCTATGAGGCCCGTGAAAGCCACGGGAACACCGCCGCGAAAGCTGCCGGCACCTACCGTGGATTGTCGGGGAATTCCGCCTCCGAGTTTCGAGTGTCGTGTACCGAGTGCCGAGGGTTGAGCGCTGGGTTCGAATGGTTCCAACGGTCTCCGTTATAGAAAGTTGGACCCAGTCGGTAACACCTGGCAAGGCAGGAGCTCCCTTTGGGGCCCTGCCTCTCCTATGTGCGTGCCTACTCTGGGCCGCACAACTCGCTGCTCCTTCTGAGCAGCTTTGAGGGGAGTTTGTAGTTTTTTAGTTGTGGGTACGACCTCGGGTGTCGAGCGCCAAGTGTCGGGCTCGAGGAGGGCCGGCCGACCCCGAGTCCCGGTGTGGTGACCGTGTGGACGATTACCGGCGAGTTATTACCGCTGGTCACGGGAAAACCGCCGGGAAAGCTGCCGGGCCATTTCCGCGGATTGTCGGGGAATTCCGCCTCCGAGTTGCGAGTGTTGGTAATCGATCACCGAGTGTCGAGGGTTTGTAGGGTAGTGTTTGTGGGGGTCGGAGTCCGAGTCGGAATCAGATTCGTGGTCGGAGTCGGAGACTGAGTCGGGGTCCGGGTCGCCAAAGAAGGTAAGGCGGGCTGGTGGAAGGCCGCGCGTTTTTGTTTTATGTCCTTTGTAGGGAGTGCGGAGGCTTGTCTCCTGCTGGACCGCAAAGTGGGGCGCTTGCTGGTGCAAGTGCGTGTGCAGATGGGCTTTGGTGTGGGTATCTGGCCATACCTCCCCAAAAGCCCAAGGGTCGGAGGACCATTGTGTCTTTGTCGTGTGTTGTCATGTTTTGTTTGTATATGTACTTTTGTGGGGTTGCGTGCCCATTAGAGGGTGGGCATGCTGTTTGTGTTGTGCCGTGCGCGTAGTCGCCCGTGTGTCGGCGCATGACCGCTTGCGGTCATAGGTTGGCACACGGGCGACGGGGTGGCCGCCGCGTGGTTAATCCCCAGTGGACTGTACCGTTGCAGCCACCTCAGCTTTCAGCTTCGGATTGTGGGCCCCCAGGGGTTTAGTGGGTATTTCCCTCCGTCTCGCCCTCCCAGCCGGGACTTTGTCCTGGCAGCTGCCTTGGAGCCTCTCTCCCTGGCAGTGGGTGTGGAAAGGCGGACGGGCGAGTCCCACATAATCGGTGCCTCTTCAAGGCGCCGGTACTCGTAACGAGTTCCCCTGGGAAAACAAAAAAAAAAAAAAAAAAAAAAAAAAAAAAAAAAAAAAAAAAAAAAAAAAAAAAAAAAAAAAAAAGGTTAGGTTAGGTTAGGTTAGGTTAGGTTAGGTTAGGTTAGGTTAGGTTAGGTTAGGTTAGGTTAGGTTAGGTTAGGTTAGGTTAGGTTAGGTTAGGTTAGGTTAGGTTAGGTTAGGTTAGGTTAGGTTAGGTTAGGTTAGGTTAGGTTAGGTTAGGTTAGGTTAGGTTAGGTTAGGTTAGGTTAGGTTCCCCCCCATTGTGCTGCCACCTTGTCGTGGTGGGGGGGCTTGCGTGTCCCAAGGACCTTCAAGGCTATGCCGTACAGGGCTTCCCATAACGGACAGGCTTGGAGAGAGGGGCCAGACTAAGAGCGGCACAGGGGTTGTGTCTCTCCGCGTGTCCCTCTGAACTAGCAGAGGGCACAGTGGATGGGACCAGGGTGGGGAAAAACCCATGAGGGTTACTTAGGGTGGGGGTGACGGGCTGTCGGTCGCGAGACTGACAGTATGGCTTAGGCCACCGTCGGCCAACTCGCTCCCCGACCCGTGGGGTCAGGGGTGAGGGCCGCTACTCCGGTAGGGGCCGCGAGGAAGAAAACCTCTCTAAAAAATTACCCAAATCCCAAGCTTAGCACTCGGTGATGGGATGTATGGTTGGGGGGAACCCAACCGCTAGAGGCAGGAGGAGCTCACCTCCATAAAAAAAGAGACCAGCTGTGGAACAGCAACAAAATAATGGAAGGTCAGTTTAAAGATAAATTACCCCAGGAGGGTACCGGCATCTCAGATGTCGGAGAATCCCTCACCGGGCCTAGCCCGGTCTGCCCCTCGTATTCTGGGGGGGGCAAAAACTGTCCTGAGGGCGAAAGCTCTCAAGCCGCGAGGCGGCCGAATGATGTGTCCCAGGAGACTGCGGAGGAGTCTGACTCATCCGTGATGTCCCTGGTGACTGTGTCGTCATGTGATGACGCAGCGGGGAGGCTGTGGCGAAATGCGCGGAAACGGCCTCGAGAGGCGGTAGAGAAGCGGGCTCCCGCGCCGACACCCACCTCAAAAAGAGGAAGAGGGCGGCCCCCCACGACAGGGGAATACGTCGGCTATGCACAGGCAAAGTCGGCGTACATCAAAGCCCAAAGAGAGGAGATGGCGCTTGAGGACGAGGAAGAGGTGGCGAGTATGGCCCGCGAGCTGCGCGAAAAGGGCCGGTCGCAGCGCCTCTCTGAGTCGTCATTGGCGTCGCACGACGGTGGCGAAATGACGGCGCTGGAATTACAAAAGAAGGCAGAGGATAGTGTTCTTCTTATTCAGGCGGTTGCATCGAAGTCCCGTAACCTAAAGGGGACGATGCAGAAGAACCTCAAGGAGGCCTCTGCCAACTTGCGGGAGGTGGTAGCGGAGCTAGCAGTGCGGTCCGCTACGGAGGAGACGGCTCGGCTCCAAAGGGCCAATGCTCGCCTCCAAAGTGAAGTCGCCGAACTCCGAAAGGAGATGGCAGACATGCGGGCGAGCCTCGCCAAGCCTGTGGAGCCGAGCGGAGCCAACCTCGACATCGCCTCGCTGACGCGCTCGATCATGATGGAAGTGGGGACCATGATCAGCGCAAGGATCGAGGGGCTTGAGATGCGGCTACCTCCTGCGCCACGCCTCCGGCCACCTTTGGCCGCCGACAGGGCGAGGGCTGCGGCTGCGTCCCCCGCTCCTACCCCTGTCCGTACCGCCGCTACTCCGCCGTCAGCGAGTCGGGGTGAGACCGGGCGAGGCGGCCGGAATAAAAAGAAGGCGAATCCAGAGGTGGCAGCGCCGACACTTGGCGCTCCGAAGCCCCCGACGACGGCCGGGTCAGAGTGGACAACGGTTGTCAGGCGGGGCAAGAAGAAGATGGGCAGCGCACCGCTGGAAAAGCCAGCAACCCCGCCCAAAAAGAAGGACCCGGCGGCGAGGCTTCGCTCCCCGCGCTCGGCTGCGGTGACCATCACCATCCAGCAGGGTGCCGCGGTGGAGGGCAAGGAGCTGACATATAAGGATGTGCTCGCCGGGGCTAAGCGGAACATCGACCTGGTCGGCTTAGGCCTGACGGGTCTGCGCTTCCGAACCGCAGTAACGGGGGCCCGGGTTCTGGAAATTCCCGGGGCCGACAGCGGTGAGAAGGCGGACCTGCTGGCGGGCAAACTGCGGGAGGTCCTTCCCGCGGACCTGGTCCGCGTCTCCAGGCCCGTGAAATGCGCAGAACTGCGCATCAGCGATCTGGATGACGCGGTGTCCCAGGAGGAGGTGGTGGCCGTGGTGGCTCACTCCGGGGAATGCCCCCCCGAGCAGGTCAAGTGCGGGGAGATCCGCCGTTTCTCTGCCGACAGCCCTGGCACGGCGTGGGTGCGCTGCCCTGTTGCGGCAGCCAAAAAGATCGCCTCGAGCGGGCGGCTACTGGTGGGGTGTATGTCGGCCCGGGTCAGACTACTCGAGGCTAGACCCCTGCGGTGCTACCGGTGTCTCGACTCGGGGCACGTTAGCAGCCGGTGCACCTGCGAGGTGGACCGCAGCGATGCTTGCTATCGATGCGGTCAACCGGGCCACAAGGCGGCTGGCTGTGCCGCTGCCCCACACTGCCCGCTGTGTGAGGCAAAACAGAAGCCGGCGGACCACAGAGTGGGAGGCGGAGCTTGTGCTGCTTCCGCCATCGCCAAGTCCGCCGGAAAAAAGAAAAAGAAAAGGAGGAAAAAGCCCGCCGGGAAACGCTCAAAAGCCCGCCCCCCGCCGGTTTGCCCGTCCACCGCTGACGTGGAACACGCCGAGAGGGTTGCAGACATGGTCATTGATTAATAAATGGCCATGTCTATACTGCAGGCGAACCTCAATCACTCGGCCAGGGCTCAGGACCTATTGTACCAGAGCCTAGCTGAGTGGTCGATCCAGGTGGCGGTGGTGGCGGAACCTTACCTCGTCCCCGCCAGGGACAACTGGGTTGGTGACCGAGAGGTGGCGATTGTCGCGCGGACGGACGCCAGCTCCCCGCCCTTCGAGAAAACAATTAGGGGCCGCGGATGCGTCGCGGCCACCCTTATGGGCGTGACGATCGTCGGCGGGTATTTCTCGCCGAACCGGAGCCTGGCCGAATTTGAGCAATTCCTGCTTGAGGTCGGGGCTCTGGTCGGCCAAAGTCATCCAATCCCAGTGCTGGTTGCCGGGGACTTCAACGCCAAATCAACGGCTTGGGGTTCTCCGGTTACCGATGCGCGGGGCGAGGTGTTGGAGGAGTGGGCTGCCACGTCGGGCTTGGTCCTTCTGAACCGGGGGTCGACAGACACATGTGTGCGGCATAACGGGGGATCCATTGTGGACCTCACGTTTGCGACCCCGTGTCTTGCGCGCTGTGTCCGAGACTGGAGGGTGCTCGGGGAGGCGGAGACTCTATCGGACCACCGGTATATCCGGTTCGAGGTCGCCGCTAACCCTGGAGCTCCACAGAGTCGACCCCCGCGTGGGGACGGACCGCGCTGGGCACTCAAGACCATGGACGTTGACGTCATCGTCGAGGCGTCTATCGTCCAGGCTTGGCAGATGGTGCCGGAGGGCCCGGAGTCCGACGTGGACGGGCGAGCGGAGCGGTTGAGCGAGTCAATGGGGCAGGTGTGCGACGCTGGTATGTCGCGCGCCAGACTGCTCCCGCCCCGCAGACAGGTGTACTGGTGGTCGGCGGATATACGCCGGCTTCGTGAAGCGTGCGTAGCAGCTAGACGCCAGTACACTCACTACAGAAGGCGGCGAAGACGGGTGGATGCCGAAGAAAGCCGCCTCTACGCCGTGTACAGGACGAGATGCACCTCACTGCAGATCGCCATAGGTGAGGCGAAGTCCAGGTCGTGGGGAGAGTGGTTGGAGACTCTGAATAGAGATCCCTGGGGGCGCCCGTACAAGACGGTGCGTGGTCAGCTGCGCCCCTGGGCCCCTCCGCTGACCCAAAGTCTCCAACCAGAGATGTTGGAAAGCGTCATCGCCACCCTCTTCCCAGAGAGAGTTGACTCGGCGCCTCCGCCTGTGGTGGCTGCAGCGTCGGAGGACTCGGACGCCTCGATACCCGAGGTGTCCCAAGAGGAGCTGGAGACCGCGGTCCTGCGCCTCCGCGCCAAGAGCACCGCACCGGGCCCCGATGGGGTTCCCGGTAAGGTGTGGGTGCTCGCCTTAGAGGCCCTCGGGCCCGAGGTGGTCGAGCTCCTCGACTCCTGCATGCGGAGTGGCCGCTTCCCGAAGAAGTGGAAGACCGGCAGGCTTGTGCTGCTGCGCAAGGAGGGTCGCCCGGCGGACTCGCCGTCAGCATACCGGCCCATAGTGTTGCTCGACGAGGTGAGCAAACTCTTCGAGCGGATTATTTCCGCGCGCCTCGTCGAGCACCTCGAACAGGTCGGGCCGGGGCTTAGCGACCGGCAGTTTGGTTTTCGCCGAGGCCGATCGACGGTCGATGCGGTTGCGCGTGTGAGGGACCTCTCCGAGGAGGCGGTGTCCCGGGGTGAGGTCGTCTTGGCGGTGTCGTTAGACATCGCCAACGCCTTTAACACCCTCCCCTGGGGCTGTATCGAGGCGGCGATGGGCTATCATCGCGTGCCCGACTATCTGCGTCGTCTCCTCCTTGACTACTTCTGCGAGAGGGAAGTGGTGTACCCGACGCGCGACGGGCGGGGCAGCCGGGTCATGACGTGCGGTGTTCCACAGGGATCGGTCCTTGGGCCGCTCCTGTGGAACATCGGGTACGACTGGGTGCTGCGGGGCGCCAATCTGCGGGGGGTCGACGTAACGTGCTACGCCGACGATACCCTCGTCACGTCCTGCGGTGCCACGTACCGTGAGGCGGCCCTGTTGGCGACGGCCGGAGTGGCCCAAGTGGTGGCCCGAATCCGCCGGCTGGGGCTGGAGGTGGCGCTGGAAAAGTCGGAGGCTCTGTGTTTTCACGGAGCCCGACGTGCCCCTCCCGCAGGATCCCGGCTAACGGTCAGCGGTGTATCCATCGCTGTCGAGTCGACGATGCGGTACCTGGGCATTGTCCTCGACAGCCGCTGGAACTTCCGGGAGCACTTCCGGCGGTTGGCCCCCAGGTTGTTGCGAGCGGCTGGAGCTCTGAGCTGGCTGCTGCCGAACCTGGGCGGGCCGACAGTCGCATGCCGCCGGTTGTACACTGGGGTTGTACGATCGATGGCCCTCTACGGGGCTCCGAT
Organism: Eudonia truncicolella; assembly: GCA_949315975.1. Lineage (NCBI taxonomy): Eukaryota > Metazoa > Arthropoda > Insecta > Lepidoptera > Crambidae > Eudonia > Eudonia truncicolella. The sequence goes on along the minus strand of OX438837.1, from coordinate 5,926 downwards.
CTGGGCAGACACCCTGAGCGCCCAAAATAGGACTCTTCTGCGCCAAGCGCAACGGGTCATGGCGATCAGGGTGGTGAGGGGATACCGCACCATCTCGTGCGAGGCGGCATGCGTCCTGGCCGGGACCCCACCGTGGGACCTGGACGCGGAATTACTCTCGGCGGCGTACTGGCGTCGCAGCGCAACAGTACGAGCCGAAGAGGGGGAGCCAGAGCCGGTGGAGGCTAGGCGGCAGGGGCAACTCGACCGCCAGATCCTCCTCCGGAAATGGAAGGACAGGTTGGCGGAGCCGACTGCCGGCAGGAGGACGGTGGAGGCGATTCGGCCCGTCCTGGAAAGATGGGTTGATCGCCGACACGGGGCCCTCACCTTCCGCGCTGTGCAGGTCCTGACAGGGCACGGTTGCTTTGGCAGGTACCTGTGCAGAGTGGCGGGTCGGGAGCCGACCGGCGAGTGCCACGCCTGTGGGTGTCCAGAGGACACAACAGAGCACACGCTGGCGGAATGCCCTGAGTGGGCGGAGCCACGGGCGACGCTTGTGGCGGTGATAGGGGGCGACCTGTCGCTGCCGAGTGTTGTGGGAGCCATGGCTGGCAGTGACAGAGCGTGGGAGGCGGTACTCTCCTTTTGTGAGACCGTCATGGCGCAAAAGGAGGTGGCGGAGCGGATAAGGGAGGACGACCCCCTGTCGAATCCAATCCGCCGCAAAAGAGCGGGACAAAGGCGGCTGGCGCATACGCGCCTCCTTCCCCCTTGACACTAGTCTCCGGGCGGTGGGACCGGGGGGTACCACCGTCCAGCTAGAGGAGACCCCCGAGCTGGCTGGCGTGTCACGTGTTCTGGCACGCCAGATCAAATGGTGAGTGGTGCCACAGGCGGGCGCCCCACAAGATGGGTCCGAGTTCGGACAACCGTCGACGGAGCAGCGGAAGTAGTGCGAAAGCGTTCCCGCAGCTCCGCCGGAAGACGGTGAGAAGGAACACCGCTGGGTTTTAGCCGGTAAGAGTCCGGCATAACCCGACAGCGCGCCCCCCCGCCTGCCGGGTATCCATGAGGATTTCCCAGCGATAAAAAAAAAAAAAAAAAAAAAAAAAAAAGGTTAGGTTAGGTTAGGTTAGGTTAGGTTAGGTTAGGTTAGGTTAGGTTAGGTTAGGTTAGGTTAGGTTAGGTTAGGTTAGGTTAGGTTAGGTTAGGTTAGGTTAGGTTAGGTTAGGTTAGGTTAGGTTAGGTTAGGTTAGGTTAGGTTAGGTTAGGTTAGGTTAGGTTAGGTTAGGTTAGGTTAGGTTAGGTTAGGTTAGGTTAGGTTAGGTTAGGTTAGGTTAGGTTAGGTTAGGTTAGGTTAGGTTAGGTTAGGTTAGGTTAGGTTAGGTTAGGTTAGGTTAGGTTAGGTTAGGTTAGGTTAGGTTAGGTTAGGTTAGGTTAGGTTAGGTTAGGTTAGGTTAGGTTAGGTTAGGTTAGGTTAGGTTAGGTTAGGTTAGGTTAGGTTAGGTTAGGTTAGGTTAGGTTAGGTTAGGTTAGGTTAGGTTAGGTTAGGTTAGGTTAGGTTAGGTTAGGTTAGGTTAGGTTAGGTTAGGTTAGGTTAGGTTAGGTTAGGTTAGGTTAGGTTAGGTTAGGTTAGGTTAGGTTAGGTTAGGTTAGGTTAGGTTAGGTTAGGTTAGGTTAGGTTAGGTTAGGTTAGGTTAGGTTAGGTTAGGTTAGGTTAGGTTAGGTTAGGTTAGGTTAGGTTAGGTTAGGTTAGGTTAGGTTAGGTTAGGTTAGGTTAGGTTAGGTTAGGTTAGGTTAGGTTAGGTTAGGTTAGGTTAGGTTAGGTTAGGTTAGGTTAGGTTAGGTTAGGTTAGGTTAGGTTAGGTTAGGTTAGGTTAGGTTAGGTTAGGTTAGGTTAGGTTAGGTTAGGTTAGGTTAGGTTAGGTTAGGTTAGGTTAGGTTAGGTTAGGTTAGGTTAGGTTAGGTTAGGTTAGGTTAGGTTAGGTTAGGTTAGGTTAGGTTAGGTTAGGTTAGGTTAGGTTAGGTTAGGTTAGGTTAGGTTAGGTTAGGTTAGGTTAGGTTAGGTTAGGTTAGGTTAGGTTAGGTTAGGTTAGGTTAGGTTAGGTTAGGTTAGGTTAGGTTAGGTTAGGTTAGGTTAGGTTAGGTTAGGTTAGGTTAGGTTAGGTTAGGTTAGGTTAGGTTAGGTTAGGTTAGGTTAGGTTAGGTTAGGTTAGGTTAGGTTAGGTTAGGTTAGGTTAGGTTAGGTTAGGTTAGGTTAGGTTAGGTTAGGTTAGGTTAGGTTAGGTTAGGTTAGGTTAGGTTAGGTTAGGTTAGGTTAGGTTAGGTTAGGTTAGGTTAGGTTAGGTTAGGTTAGGTTAGGTTAGGTTAGGTTAGGTTAGGTTAGGTTAGGTTAGGTTAGGTTAGGTTAGGTTAGGTTAGGTTAGGTTAGGTTAGGTTAGGTTAGGTTAGGTTAGGTTAGGTTAGGTTAGGTTAGGTTAGGTTAGGTTAGGTTAGGTTAGGTTAGGTTAGGTTAGGTTAGGTTAGGTTAGGTTAGGTTAGGTTAGGTTAGGTTAGGTTAGGTTAGGTTAGGTTAGGTTAGGTTAGGTTAGGTTAGGTTAGGTTAGGTTAGGTTAGGTTAGGTTAGGTTAGGTTAGGTTAGGTTAGGTTAGGTTAGGTTAGGTTAGGTTAGGTTAGGTTAGGTTAGGTTAGGTTAGGTTAGGTTAGGTTAGGTTAGGTTAGGTTAGGTTAGGTTAGGTTAGGTTAGGTTAGGTTAGGTTAGGTTAGGTTAGGTTAGGTTAGGTTAGGTTAGGTTAGGTTAGGTTAGGTTAGGTTAGGTTAGGTTAGGTTAGGTTAGGTTAGGTTAGGTTAGGTTAGGTTAGGTTAGGTTAGGTTAGGTTAGGTTAGGTTAGGTTAGGTTAGGTTAGGTTAGGTTAGGTTAGGTTAGGTTAGGTTAGGTTAGGTTAGGTTAGGTTAGGTTAGGTTAGGTTAGGTTAGGTTAGGTTAGGTTAGGTTAGGTTAGGTTAGGTTAGGTTAGGTTAGGTTAGGTTAGGTTAGGTTAGGTTAGGTTAGGTTAGGTTAGGTTAGGTTAGGTTAGGTTAGGTTAGGTTAGGTTAGGTTAGGTTAGGTTAGGTTAGGTTAGGTTAGGTTAGGTTAGGTTAGGTTAGGTTAGGTTAGGTTAGGTTAGGTTAGGTTAGGTTAGGTTAGGTTAGGTTAGGTTAGGTTAGGTTAGGTTAGGTTAGGTTAGGTTAGGTTAGGTTAGGTTAGGTTAGGTTAGGTTAGGTTAGGTTAGGTTAGGTTAGGTTAGGTTAGGTTAGGTTAGGTTAGGTTAGGTTAGGTTAGGTTAGGTTAGGTTAGGTTAGGTTAGGTTAGGTTAGGTTAGGTTAGGTTAGGTTAGGTTAGGTTAGGTTAGGTTAGGTTAGGTTAGGTTAGGTTAGGTTAGGTTAGGTTAGGTTAGGTTAGGTTAGGTTAGGTTAGGTTAGGTTAGGTTAGGTTAGGTTAGGTTAGGTTAGGTTAGGTTAGGTTAGGTTAGGTTAGGTTAGGTTAGGTTAGGTTAGGTTAGGTTAGGTTAGGTTAGGTTAGGTTAGGTTAGGTTAGGTTAGGTTAGGTTAGGTTAGGTTAGGTTAGGTTAGGTTAGGTTAGGTTAGGTTAGGTTAGGTTAGGTTAGGTTAGGTTAGGTTAGGTTAGGTTAGGTTAGGTTAGGTTAGGTTAGGTTAGGTTAGGTTAGGTTAGGTTAGGTTAGGTTAGGTTAGGTTAGGTTAGGTTAGGTTAGGTTAGGTTAGGTTAGGTTAGGTTAGGTTAGGTTAGGTTAGGTTAGGTTAGGTTAGGTTAGGTTAGGTTAGGTTAGGTTAGGTTAGGTTAGGTTAGGTTAGGTTAGGTTAGGTTAGGTTAGGTTAGGTTAGGTTAGGTTAGGTTAGGTTAGGTTAGGTTAGGTTAGGTTAGGTTAGGTTAGGTTAGGTTAGGTTAGGTTAGGTTAGGTTAGGTTAGGTTAGGTTAGGTTAGGTTAGGTTAGGTTAGGTTAGGTTAGGTTAGGTTAGGTTAGGTTAGGTTAGGTTAGGTTAGGTTAGGTTAGGTTAGGTTAGGTTAGGTTAGGTTAGGTTAGGTTAGGTTAGGTTAGGTTAGGTTAGGTTAGGTTAGGTTAGGTTAGGTTAGGTTAGGTTAGGTTAGGTTAGGTTAGGTTAGGTTAGGTTAGGTTAGGTTAGGTTAGGTTAGGTTAGGTTAGGTTAGGTTAGGTTAGGTTAGGTTAGGTTAGGTTAGGTTAGGTTAGGTTAGGTTAGGTTAGGTTAGGTTAGGTTAGGTTAGGTTAGGTTAGGTTAGGTTAGGTTAGGTTAGGTTAGGTTAGGTTAGGTTAGGTTAGGTTAGGTTAGGTTAGGTTAGGTTAGGTTAGGTTAGGTTAGGTTAGGTTAGGTTAGGTTAGGTTAGGTTAGGTTAGGTTAGGTTAGGTTAGGTTAGGTTAGGTTAGGTTAGGTTAGGTTAGGTTAGGTTAGGTTAGGTTAGGTTAGGTTAGGTTAGGTTAGGTTAGGTTAGGTTAGGTTAGGTTAGGTTAGGTTAGGTTAGGTTAGGTTAGGTTAGGTTAGGTTAGGTTAGGTTAGGTTAGGTTAGGTTAGGTTAGGTTAGGTTAGGTTAGGTTAGGTTAGGTTAGGTATAGGTTAGGTTAGGTTAGGTTAGGTTAGGTTAGGTTAGGTTAGGTTAGGTTAGGTTAGGTTAGGTTAGGTTAGGTTAGGTTAGGTTAGGTTAGGTTAGGTTAGGTTAGGTTAGGTTAGGTTAGGTTAGGTTAGGTTAGGTTAGGTTAGGTTAGGTTAGGTTAGGTTAGGTTAGGTTAGGTTAGGTTAGGTTAGGTTAGGTTAGGTTAGGTTAGGTTAGGTTAGGTTAGGTTAGGTTAGGTTAGGTTAGGTTAGGTTAGGTTAGGTTAGGTTAGGTTAGGTTAGGTTAGGTTAGGTTAGGTTAGGTTAGGTTAGGTTAGGTTAGGTTAGGTTAGGTTAGGTTAGGTTAGGTTAGGTTAGGTTAGGTTAGGTTAGGTTAGGTTAGGTTAGGTTAGGTTAGGTTAGGTTAGGTTAGGTTAGGTTAGGTTAGGTTAGGTTAGGTTAGGTTAGGTTAGGTTAGGTTAGGTTAGGTTAGGTTAGGTTAGGTTAGGTTAGGTTAGGTTAGGTTAGGTTAGGTTAGGTTAGGTTAGGTTAGGTTAGGTTAGGTTAGGTTAGGTTAGGTTAGGTTAGGTTAGGTTAGGTTAGGTTAGGTTAGGTTAGGTTAGGTTAGGTTAGGTTAGGTTAGGTTAGGTTAGGTTAGGTTAGGTTAGGTTAGGTTAGGTTAGGTTAGGTTAGGTTAGGTTAGGTTAGGTTAGGTTAGGTTAGGTTAGGTTAGGTTAGGTTAGGTTAGGTTAGGTTAGGTTAGGTTAGGTTAGGTTAGGTTAGGTTAGGTTAGGTTAGGTTAGGTTAGGTTAGGTTAGGTTAGGTTAGGTTAGGTTAGGTTAGGTTAGGTTAGGTTAGGTTAGGTTAGGTTAGGTTAGGTTAGGTTAGGTTAGGTTAGGTTAGGTTAGGTTAGGTTAGGTTAGGTTAGGTTAGGTTAGGTTAGGTTAGGTTAGGTTAGGTTAGGTTAGGTTAGGTTAGGTTAGGTTAGGTTAGGTTAGGTTAGGTTAGGTTAGGTTAGGTTAGGTTAGGTTAGGTTAGGTTAGGTTAGGTTAGGTTAGGTTAGGTTAGGTTAGGTTAGGTTAGGTTAGGTTAGGTTAGGTTAGGTTAGGTTAGGTTAGGTTAGGTTAGGTTAGGTTAGGTTAGGTTAGGTTAGGTTAGGTTAGGTTAGGTTAGGTTAGGTTAGGTTAGGTTAGGTTAGGTTAGGTTAGGTTAGGTTAGGTTAGGTTAGGTTAGGTTAGGTTAGGTTAGGTTAGGTTAGGTTAGGTTAGGTTAGGTTAGGTTAGGTTAGGTTAGGTTAGGTTAGGTTAGGTTAGGTTAGGTTAGGTTAGGTTAGGTTAGGT